>JAIFZK010000173.1:1277500-2477500 GCA_027481765.1 Tenualosa thibaudeaui | reverse complement strand
CATTCACTACAAAACCCTGAGCAGACCAATGAGCTGTTGAATAGAGTTGATGTCATAAAAAAGTCCTATGCTTTCATCACTCCTACCTTTTTTTTTTTTGTAGAAACAGCTCCATGCATGTGAATCCTCTGTGCATATTCTTTTCTAGAAGCGTGCAGGGCAGATTAAGTAATCCTCTTACTTTCATGTTCAGGGTCTCTGGGCAAGCACTAGGGTAGACACGTGCATGACAATGGCAGCGAGAGAGGATGAAGACTGGAGAACACATTTGGAAAAACTTAGTGGCAGCATACGAATTAACACATCAAAGTGGATGTGTGACTGATGAATATTTGTTTGGCGTCACAGTAAGTGTGAAGTTAAAAAAATAAAAAAGTGATCACACGTTTAACAGCACTGGTAATGACACAGGATCAGCCATACTTGCCACAGCTCAATATTTATAGACTGCATCCTCAATACTCTCATTCAAATTCATTTTTGTGGTCATAACCTCAGAGGGTGACCACATACATACACTGAGTCAGCTTGCCTGCATGCAGTGAAGCAAATCCCCAGCTCTTGTATGATATAGGCTGAATAGTCAGCATATGCAGTACAAAGCAGGATGTGGCTTATATGTTTAACTTCAGTTCAAGGCAGGTATTAAGGTGATCCAGACATCATGTCATGTGGATGTGATTCTATTTTATGTGGCTATGGTGTAGCTTACTAATATGTACTGGTACATAACTATTCTTACAAACATAGACAGCAGAAGACATTTGCATCTTCTCAGTAAATACATTTCAGTTCAGCAGGGCCTGAAACTGAGCTGCTTCACCGTGGTATGGCAGGCAGGCTGATGGATCTGCCCCTGCCTTGTTTTGCTTTGAGTGGTGTCCAGGCCAGTGCAGTTTAAGCAATGAGGGTCCCAGGCTGGACCTGCAGTCTCAGCACCACACCCCCCTGTACGTGTCGTAGGCTTACAGTGGGGGGCGGAATTCATCATAAGGGGACAGGCTCTGAAATAGGCTGTGGCGTCACAGGGGATGTATGAGAAAATGGGCAAACACTTGGCTGGTTTATAAGACATCCCCCACATTGCCAAGGCCAGTGCAATTAATCAGAGGAGAGGATGATCCACATTCAACACCCGTCCTTGTGCGGCCAGAGCCTCCTGCCTGCACACAGCACCGCCACCAGTAGCACCAGCAGCGTGGCCCAGCCCATCTCATTGCATCCAGCACTGCAGAAATAAGTTTCATATAAAAGCACTCGGAGAGTGCAGACTTCAGCCAAGGCAATATAGGGTCACTGACGCAATACAAATTCCAGACGGTGTTCTGGATTAACACCAAAATGTTTTTGCTTCTGATGTGTGAGCCTGGCCTAATTCACTATTTTCCTCTGTCCACAATTATCTTTGCTGAGTGTCATCCCTGCCTCATTCCGGCGGACTCCTCTCACCCACCCCTCCTGAGTGGACTACAACCAACACTACGGGAGGCACATGTCACGACCGACTCCCCATCACAGAGGACCTTCCTGGACGCCGATGCTGGGCCCGACTCCCCTTCCTGAGGCTTTGTGATTGACCCCCCCTCACAATGGCGCTGTCAAATGGACCCTTACTGTTACCCCCATGACCCATCTCATTCCTTTGAGTTTGTCACTATGCCTGGCCGCTGCTACATTGTCCAGCCATAATTCCTGATAACCACCTATAGACTGACTACCATGTATTGTAAGAGTGGGATAATACTCTATTATGAACTATTATGAACCTTAGCTAAAACCATAGGCAACTTATAGTCATGGTTACTACTGATTGTAATTTTTCTCCATGACCCCTGGCAGTTGGGTTAGCCCCTTGAGTCGTGGATCTGCCCAAGGTTTCTTCCTAGATTAACTGAACATAAGGGTTTTTCCTTGCCCCTGTTGCTCTTGGGTGCTCCTTCTGTGAAGCGCCACGAGACAATACTATTGTAAAAGGCGCTGTATAAATAAAACTGAATTGAATTGAATTGAATTATCTGTTCCGTGTCCTATTATCAACATTGTCCAAAAGTTTCATGCAAATCCTTGCAGTACTTTACCTGTTATTTTGTACAAAGACAGACAGACAGACAGAAAGACACCAGTGAAAATATAACCTCCTTGGTGGAGGTAAAAAAAATTATTATTTGTCTTGGGTTGTTAGAAGCAGACAACTACAGAATTCCATGGCTGAATTTATTGGAGGGGATTGGATTGATGCATCACAATTTGGCTTTTATTTTTAGACTTTATGATGCATAAGAATACTAATGTGCTTGGAGGCTACAACAGCACATCTTTCACAACAGGTCTTCTTGTCAGATGCAAACCACAAGATGCCAGAGGCTTTTACACCTCCTTGCAGTCTCCAAAGAAAGGGGACAGGGGAGGGAGGAGGGGGGGTATCATAACTTCCTCATTATAAAACTTACTTACTGAATCCAGAAGTACAAAATGGACTGCATAGGACAGGGATTTACATCTTTGTTTGTTGAGTTCAAAGAACTTCTATTTGAAGCCAATATCAACATCAACATTGTGGTGGTGAGGTTTGAAGCAGCTTAGTCCACTGCACACTCCTACGTATAGATCATGCTTTCATGCGGCTTGTCTCATACAACATTCGGCCATGGCAGAGTCAGAGAACTAGCTCTCTGGCTGCCATGACTACACCCCAACAAAGGAAGTCTCCTGATGTTCTACTTCAACACCAGTCACAGCGAAGAGGTAGGCTACTTAGCAACACACTAGCTGCACTCACAGCAGTACCATAGGTCCTTTTATACTGGAGTAACCTGAACCCAAAGAAAAGACAATGAATGTGATGCAAAGGCCTAATATACAGAGGCTTTGTGCACTATGGTGATCACAAAATCTGCAATTAGAACCACAAAACAATTCCAGCATTCTAACTGTAAGGCAAGTGGAAAAAGCAGAACATTTGACTCGAACAGCCTCTCTAAATCATGTGGGCATATGTCCATTAAACAGATGGCTAATAAATGGGTTGGATTTGCACTTCCAGTTCATTATACAGTCTGTCCATCTTTTATTAAATTGAAAAAAGGGCTTTTTGGATATTTCAACCATTTGGCATCCCTGATTAATTCCCCACTCTGGAAAAATATGGATCTCTGGAGAGATTGAAAGAGTAAAAACAGAATTAACAAAAAACCTTTTCTGTTAGTGCAACAACTTGGCCAAAATGAGTCATCTCAGGGGATCTGGCATCCACGTTCACAACAGCTCATGATGTTTGCCTCGCCAGGGGTGGATTGGTTAATGCAGATGGAAAGAGGGGGGAACTCCATTCACCTCCAGCAAGGCTGCTCTGTTAAAGGAGCCGTCGGTCAGGGCATGAATCCTAAGTCCATGGTGGGTCTCCGGGGCGAGATTAGGGTGAGGCAGCGTGATCTGACTACAAGCTGTCAAAAGGGCCCACAGCGTGTGTCAGTGTATGCGTATGTCTCTTGGTGAGCCTCAACACCTCCCCTCCCTCCACCTCCCCCTCCCGGTGTCCTCTGGGATGGGATGGGCGCCACTCTCAGAGGATTTGCTCGGTGCTGGAGGCAGATATGTCTAGCAGTCGCCAGGCGGCGTTAGGGTTGAGCTCCTCCTGGTCCCGGCACAGCGCCCACACATACATCATCCGCAGCACCTTCTCCTGTAGAACAGGGGAGTCTCAGCATTAGCATCAGAATCAGTCTCAGTGTGTGTGTGTGTGTGTGTTCACAGTAAGCACTGGTTCACCACAGTGATGTGGAGGAGCGCTGAATATCTGACCAGCAAGCACTTCGATTTCCGCCCCTCGAATAAAACGGACGACTTGCCATGGTTGTGTTTGCCGCGCCAAGCAGAAAACCCACATTAATCCCACGGCCTCTTAGTTCCTTTTTTGGCATGGGTGCTAAAGATCCCTCGAGCTGCTCAGTGAATGTCAGTGGCGCTGAAAAATGCCCCCGTAGCAGCATGTAGTAGCACTGCAGCTCTGAGGTCAATGGGGGCAGATTTATGGCTCGGCTAGGATTTAGCTGATGCCTGAGGTGACCGGGGCATGTTCACTCCAACAAGGGCACGTTCATGCCGACTGTGCTCGGTAACTAGCTGGTGAGATCAGAGTGTGTAAATCACTCCTGGAGAAGCACCTCTCTCACACCCAGTCATTATGATGCAACTCCTTAGAGCTGTGGTCATTGGTCACACTCTAGCGCTGGCTCTCAGCTCCCAGCTGCTGCACACAAGTCTGGTTTTGGAGGACCCTAACTAGCTAGCCTGACATTCTGAGAACAGCCATGTAAATGCAAAAAAATAATAATAATGGCCTAAGAGGCTAGCAGAGGAACTCACCGGGTCTCCCTCCACCACCTCACCCTTAGGGTTCCGGATCACCATCACCAGTTGAGCTTGGAAAGTGATGATTAGCACTGGGCCCTGATCCATCATCTTCCCCATAGCAAGCTGAGAGGGCAAACACAAGCAGTTGGAAACATCCAGAATACAAGCGAGGCTTTTTCTTCATATGAATCATAAGGGTGGGACATGACTACTAAGCCAAAATGTGTCAAAAGTAACGGACTTGGCGCACAATCTTCTTTTGATGAATGGCTCAAATGTTATTTCTAAAACTTGCTCCAAATGATCACACTCACATCAATGTTGTCAATGTCAAGAATCTTGGAGTGAAACTGCAGCCCCATAGCCTTGGCCTGCTGTATGGGATGTGCCAGCTGACTGTAGGTCTACAAGCCAAAAAAGCAAATCAACAGTGATCTGATCAGAAATGACTCCTTGACACCTTTTTTTAAGTAAGAACAGTAAGCCTTCAAAATTGTACTTACAGCTTCGTAACACCAATCTTTGAGCACCTCTAACTCCCCTTGGATCATGGACTATGGAACAGAGACACAGGTAAGACACGGAGAAACAAGTGTGCAGGAGCGCATGACAAAATCCACTAAGACACACATGATGCAAGGCCACATGTCTAGCCTCTGGAGCAGGAGAGGGGAGGCAGGCTCAGTCCACACTAACCTCTAAAATATTGGGGATGATGTCCTTCTCGCACTGTTTGAGGAAGGAGTCCTTGTCAAAGGAGGGGTCCACCTTCAGAATTTCTGTCAGTACTTCAGACATCTCAGTTTTGGAGAAGAGTCCACCTGCCAAGACACATCCCATCCCATCTCATCACATCACATCATACCTTCACCTACTTTCAGAAAGACATGACCAGGCCTATGGGACACGGCAACTTTTTCTCACATCAGCAATCTACAGGCACACAGTCCACAACCTCATAACAATATCAGTGCTTTAATGCCATTGTCTATGCAGCAACTGTAGGCAGAAGTGTGGAGTTACCTATGAGGTCAGTCATTTTATCAGTGACGGCACGTGAGGCCCTTATGAGGGCATTGTCACTTTCATCATACTTCATCTTCATCTCAAAGAATCCTATAGAGGAGAGAAACAGAGAGTCAGTACACCCAGTGCACACTCCCATCCCTTCAGACCGCATGCTACTGATGTCTGCGTATGGCCCCAGCATCAAATTAGACACACGCTAGTCTCTCAACAGCTCCCAAGACAACTGAGGCAATAATGGAGCAGCTCCTTCACCAAACCATTTTCTGGGTGTTTATGAATCAACACGTGCACCAAATGCAAGTGGACCACTGAGAAGTAAATTGCATGAGCGCCTTTAGCGGCTGAGGCACTCGTGTCAAAACTGAAGCTGTGATTGATTGCCCGTGTCATTTCTGGAATGCACACTTAGCTGAATGGCCGGGTGCGTTCACACCGCTCTGGTCCTCACAGCTGAGAAGGGAGCCTGCCAAACTAGAGGCACACAGCACCGCTCCCAGATGGTCTACTGGATCTCTGGTGTACTCATTACCAGGTCCTCGTTAGTAAGACCTCATTAGCCACAAGGTTAATGAAGATTTTGAGGAACAGTAAAACCTTTTTTGCAGAACAGTCAACAACCATTAGATCCCACTCAAATAGTGCCTGCCATTTCCATCACTTCATGCAACACACTTTATAAGATATGCATATGCTAAAAAA
The DNA here is from genome assembly GCA_027481765.1 of Tenualosa thibaudeaui. NCBI lineage: Eukaryota > Metazoa > Chordata > Actinopteri > Clupeiformes > Clupeidae > Tenualosa > Tenualosa thibaudeaui. Next base: position 2,471,419 of record JAIFZK010000173.1, on the reverse strand, counting down.
AACCTGTTACACTTTACACATCATCTGTTACTGGATTTGAACGTTTTTTAGGGCAAGGCTAATAAAGACTAACTAATATACTTCACTCAAAGTCTTGACTGCACTCTTCAAGCTTTTGTGCTAACTCTTAGCACCACCTACTGGTCAAAGAGAACTCACACTGACAGACACATTACAAGGTAAATCTAGGTGTCTAAACCAACCTACTAATAGTTCCTTACGGTTGGAACCAAATTGCACTTAGCACTACAATAACTTGAGGACAAAAACACTTACTGTTGAAAACAACATTGTTGTCCTTGAAGTCCTTCCACTGCTGGTACCATTTGGAATCTTTGTGCAGAACAACTCCCATTGCCTCCCTGAGGACACATTTGTACAGATATGTGAAATCATCCTGTAGCTGCTTTACTCATTGAAGCAGATCTTGATTTGCTCTGTGGTAACAGTTTTTTTTAGCAAGTACAGCTGTACTCTTCAATGCTTTGTTGTGGTAAACATTTCAACATATTTCAAACACATGGTGAAAACAGGAACACCCTAAAGACAAACAAATCACGATGTCAACTTTAATAGCACATAGAAAAACAGACGGCTTGTCAGCAACTGACATACTCATTAGCCTCAAAGACTCTGGATTCTGAGCCAGCAGTCTTGGATGAGAAATCACTTCGCTTCCGCAATCTGGCTGGAGGTCTGTATGGTCCACTGTGTCCAAGGTCGTCTATTTCTTTCTTGACAGTTTCCATGCCCTATGCAGACAAAGTGCTTCATCACTTTTCTTGACATTTGATTTTGTTCCATGGTGTGGCTAGGTGTTTTCTTTTATGTTGGAGAGTCACATGCTCCACCACACACTTATATCACACAGGGCGCATAAGGAAAAGCAGTATGTCTAGTGCGTCTCTTAAGTTCAAACATGGACTCAAAAATACATCTAAAAGATTGTGTTAGGACAAAGGACATCAAAAGTAACTTGAACTTAAAACTAACTTGCCAGTTGAGTTTACAAGACAGCACTCTTTTAAAAGACAACATGGAACTGTAAGGACCTGTAAGTGATGTTATGCTCACATTCATGTTTATATCTCTTACCTGAAACCTTTTTCCAAAGAATCTTACATTATATTTGAACAAAACATCTGACAGAACAAACCAGAAATGTTAAATGTAGTTCACCCTTCCTTTCTAAAGATCCATGAAAAACTCCTCACAGTGTTTTGCTATTGTTTGGGGGACAAGCCGTCTGCGCTTGTGTTTGTTTCCACTTTACAGGGCCAAGAATGTGAACCTTGGATCATGGGCCATGATGAGTAATTTGCTGGATGTGACAAAAGTTTCAGGGGTTATAAATACCAGGCAATCCTTTGATTTTCCCTCTATGGCACTTCCCCTACAGTTGCCAATTTTTTAAAGACTAACAAGTATGTCCCACATTCTCACCAATATATGTAGATTGTTTTAAAAACCAAAGAGTGTGACTGAAGCTGAAAAGTGACACTGAAAGTGACGGTCAAGCTGGTAAATTAACCTGAAAACAGTATGAAATGTTGCCTGGTGTGCCTTTAAAATACCATTGAAACCATACCAGACAAGCCTACGGAGCTCCCTCTACTTTTTTTTTTTAACTATTAAGTTGTAAATTCTCACCAGTTCATGTGAATTTGCTTACAAACCAAAGAATAGAAACCAGATAATCGATAATCGATCATTTTCGAAGAGTTATTGACTGACAAGGTAACAAACGCAAGACGGTTTCTTTCAGTTATAATTTTGTTTGAGATTGGGGCGCTTTTATCAAACTGCAAGTGTTGTAACTGCAACACGTAAAGGGAGCCAAGAGAGCCTCCATTCCCCTTTTAATGAGCCATTTCACCACCCAAGTGACCATGAAGCTGGTAATTTAACCTAAAAAAGCATAAAATGTATGGTGTGTCTTTAAAACAAAAAATATATACGAAGCTATTCAATTGGTTTCTTTAAATCATCAGTCTAAACTGTTGTGTAGTGGTGTTGCCATACCTGTGATATAGCCTTAAAGGCGCCAGTCTTGCCCAGTTTTTCTCCACTTTTGGTCACAGTCTCTGCAGAGGATTTGGCAGTCTTGGCTGCTTCCTCCACCCCTTCCTTGATCTTCTTCCCCAGATCTGTACGACTCACCTCTTCCAAACCCTAAAACCAAAAAGACAAACTGAACATGCTGCCAGATAATTTAGCATGAGTAAGATCAATGTACATATCAAACTCCTAGCTCTGCATGTCATACTTCCATCTTTACAGCAGGATACATTTGTGGAGTTATAGCACAGTTGCAAAGTATACTAAACACAAGCTTGCCACATGTGAAGGCGATGATATTTTACCTCCTTGACAGTTTCTGACAGGGATCCAAGTGTCTTCTTTAGCACTTCAGATGTTTTAACAGTTTCAGACTCGATGGTTTTCTAAAGTCAGATTAAAATGTAAAATGCACTTAATACTATACACGTTATAGGTTACCAATGAATGGTTAAGGTGTTGGAAAATTACATATGGTGACTGCTCACATATTTTCGTCTGGCTTGTTTGAGAGCATCAGATTCTTCCAACTTTTGGGCTTCTTCACGAAATTTCTTGATGCTTTCTTTCATCTCTTTGTTTTTACTGAGTTCCTGCTTTATATTATCCAACAACTCCCCCAAGAATCCTTTGCGACCACCACCACCAGATGCATACCGCACCTACACATGTAGGACACATTACTATGGGTTTCTAAAGAAACTACAACTCTTCCAAAGAAATTGCACACTAGGTCCAGAATGTGATGTTCTTTTTGATGTTGACTTAAAACTTTAACCTTTTTTTCTTACCTGTGATGAACTTGTGACAGAGCCACATATTCTGAACACGTGGGCTCTGTTATGCAGGGACGTGTATGGTCGATTGGACAAGAGCAGACAGTTTCTTCTGACACATATCTAGTAAGCCAGGACAATAAGAGAATGGCTTTAATGTTAATCAGTATGAAAAACACTGTGATGTTAAGAAATGTATTGCACAAATATCTGAACAGTCGCCCGGTTTTAAGCACGTTTGCTGATGTTGGTTGTTCAGACAAGTAATTTAACATATTAAAGTTAACTGGAATTATGACATTAACCTTAAACAAGCTAAGTGACTCAACGCCAATAGAAATAGCCTGATTAATATCGCTGTTCCCACTAGAAATCTATATGTGCTTTAGATCCCCCCGTTAGTCTTCAAGATAATAGGGGGGATTTAAAATCGAGTTACCTACAGAAAGTAGCTAATTGGCTACTCTTGCTAGCTACAGTAAACTGTTGAGTTCAAGGCCCACGAGAGCACACCGGTCTGAGCATCCGCGTCTGTCTGATTCACCTCCAAAATGACACAAATTAAAACCAACAAAAACTCCACGATTAAACTCAACGACAAAATGCATCCCAGGGTACAACGTTACTTGTTAGTTACTAGATACTGTAACATCAGACATTAGCTGTCTGGGGTAGGTAGTCTCACCTGATAACACCGACACAAGGAGGCCGCCATCTTGATCACATAGCCATGACCTCTCTGGCAGCTGACCTTCTGACGTAGTTTAGGAGGAGGAGCCATTATTTGCGCCGACAACAAATTTAAAGAAACATGTCAACATCACTCTTTGTATATTACGCAGACGTAAACTACGTTGGTTGGCAATGTATAAGTGCATTGCAGCCACAGTGTTTTCTTGGTTAGCAACTATGCTTTTGGACCCGATTACTTGGTCCTGTTAACGGGGTAGAATCTCACCCATTCCTATAGGCTACAAACATGAGTCAGAGAGGCTCTCAGCAGTACCTATATCAGCCGAGTTCCCCTGTAACCACAAATACTCGAGTCCTGTCAAAATAAAAATCTTAGTTCGAGACAAGTTCATCCCAATAGACAACTGTCATGTATGCACTGCATAGGTCAACCATGACTTGCCAGACTGACACGTGTCTTAACCAGTGTAATGTGGTTGCTGTGAAATTCATTAGAATTTTTCATTTTCCAAGGCTGTATATAAATTGTAATATAAGAAAATAAAGAAGTCAAGTAAAGATAAATCCTTATGTTGACTGAACCATTAGAAATGCAAATAAGACACATCACAGACAAGACTGAAAAACGTGAAGGTTTCAGTGTTTATTAACAAACCTTACACAAAAAGGCAAGAAACAAGCATCATAAAAAGGGGAGAAATTAAAATTTGGTCACTAAAAACTGATCCAGGCAGAAACTAAAAGTGGAGACAACGCACCATCACAAATATCTAATGAAACAAAACAAAAACATCTGGAAGGTCTGTAGTGGGCAGGAGGGAATCGGACAAATAAGATGAAGCTGTTTATGGTTTATGCGTTCCTGTCGATCCTCACGTCAATTTCTCTCCCGTTCAGCCTGTAACCATTCATGGTGCGGCATGCCCTCTCAGCAGTCTCAGGGTTGTCAAAGCGAACTACGCCACACCCTTTGGACTTCCCATTCTCCATCTTGATGTCAGCATACTGCACAATTCCTGTAGTTTTAAAAGGGCAAATACATTCTTATATTATTTAATTCAAATTCAAAACGCTTCAAATGTCCCAAACTGGTACAACAGATGAAATGGCGTCCTTACCACAAGAATTGAAGGTGTCCTTTAACATTTTCCAGGTGAAGTCAAATGGCAGCTGCAAAGACACAATGAAGAATTTGTTACTCAAAGGTAATCCATATCCATTTACTATATATAATTACAACACCTGAAAAAATGTTTGTAAAAAGTAGAGGTCACATACATTTCTGACAAAGATCTGGCAGCCTTTCCTGGTATTAGCTCCTCCTGCCCCAGGACCAGCAGCACCTGCTCCACTGAAGGGGTTGTTGAAGTTGCCACGGTCCATGTCTGCCGGTCGGTCAAACTGGCCTCCCACACCAGTTGACCCCATGCGGTCCATGTTGGAACCCATGCGGTCAAGCCCAGTGGCTGGGAAGCGGTCCATGCCAGCAGAACCCATGCGGTCGAAGTTGGATCCCATGCGGTCCAAGCCGGTGTTCATCCTGTCCATGCCACCCATTGGGGAATTGAAGTCCATGCCCGCACTCATGCGCTCTAAACTGGACGGGCCCAGGCGGTCAAAGCCAGCAGGGCCCAGCCGGTCCACGCTGGAGCTCATACGGTCCAGGCCGGTACCCAGCCTGTCCATACTTGGCCCCAGCCGGTCCAGACCAGAACCCATACGGTCAAAGCCAGAACCCAGCCTGTCCAGATCAGACACGCGGTCCATGCGATCCATTCCCATACGATCCATGCCAGACATGCGGTCCATTCCAGAACCCATTCTGTCCATTCCAGAGCCCATGCGGTCCATGCCCATTGAGTTGCCTATAAGGAAGGGAAATTGTGATGAAGCAAAATGTTAGCAAGGCGAGTTCAACTACAACACATATAGTATAGATGCTGGCATTATGCGCATGCTATCTATACTTACCCATTCCTCTGTCAAAAGAGTCTCCAAAGTTATTGCGAGACATGGCCATGTCATTGCGACCAAACTCTCTGTCAAAGGCACCACCAATACGGTCCATATCTGAAAGGGGACAGCAAAGTTGGTGAATAATCACACATTCACCCACTTTATTTACCTTGTTCCACTTGACAATTTTTATGTTTATAGGGAAACTTCCTGCAACTCCCAATGCACTACTTGCTGCCCAATTATCGACTGCAAAATACTACTGAAATTACAACACAAGAATCCTGCCACTGTCCAAAACAATGTATGAGGTTATTTACAAAGCTTCTGTCAGTGCTAACTACACATGGTGAGCGGCTGCAATTTACCCAGTCCTTGCAGTATGTCACCTCAGCATTGAGTTACAATTTTTGCCTGTCATTTTAGCACACAACCAAGAAATACCAAGGGTGGGGGGTGGAGAATTACCATTCATTCTTCCCATTCCAGAGGGTCCGAAGCGATCCATGTTGTTCATTCCACCAAAGTTGTCCATACCTGGCAACACAGAGTGACAGAGGCACATTAATATTGGAAACGGCAAGTCTACATGCACTAGGTGAATACAACAGTCTATTCAACTTTAATTACATTCTAGTTCAAAGCAAAGTAAAGTAAAACCTAGTAGAGATTGCAAACACACACTTTGTATTGTAGAATTCAAACACAGTTCTAATACAGTCCTTTTAAAAGGACTACTGTACATTACGTAAATGGCAATACTTAAGTAGAACCTTAGGCAAATAAACAAGTTGGCTTCAACTCAGAGCAACTGTGAACGTACCGCCTCCCATACGACCCATGCCGCCAAAGCCCATTCCATCCATTCCTATGAATGTAATTGAAGTTAGATATTAAACACAGGCAAATAAATGGAGGAGTGAAACATCTGGACTTGGCATCATTGATATACCTCCAGGGCCCATGTTGCCCATGCCTCCACCGCCGCCGCCTCCGCCTCCGCCTCGGTTGAGTTGAGTAGCATCAATGGGCTGCCCACCTGGTCCAAGTCCAAGCCCAATCCCACTCAGGCCACCTGAGGATACAATTATTTGTTGCCAAAATTGTGTGTAAAAATTCCATCACTTATACTAATACTGAGGAAGCTGCAGGGTGGGGGTGGGTCACTTACGTGGAAGGGCTGGTGGCCTGTCCGGAGGTGCAAAGTCCCCTTTTGGCAGAGATTTCTCATCCTGTAGTTTAAATAAATGGTTGCTCAGTTATTTATTGTACACACAATCAATAAACAAACAGGAATTGCTTTAAATACCGAAAACTCACCAGTTTGACATGCATGACACGGTTGAACAGGAGTTGCCCATTGAACATAGCTTTGCTTGCATTAAGGAAAATACCCAAAAAATAATCATTACACAACCACAACCACAGATGCACCCTGCTTCAGGAATAAAAGTTTGCATGTCGTTTAAGGATACAGACTGCTTGCACAGCTTCAATGGGCAAGTCAAAGGTGACTGTTCCCATTCCTCTGCTCTTCCCGTCCTTGTCTTCAAGGATGTCTGCACGGACTACAACACCTGCCATGCCAAACACCTCCTTCAGCTTTTTCCAGCCCACCTTATAATCGAGCTGAGAAAGAAGGGTCACATTTGGGAATACGAAAAAAAAAAATAAAATAATAATTACTTGTGTGTATATTGCATCTGTGTGTAAATGTGGCAATTGGCATATTAAGACCTTTTCACAGGGACAAGCAATCTGCATTCAACAGGAGTTACCACTTTTTGATACAATTCATGTCTGATCCCCAACAAGATATTTTTGTGAAGTTTGTATACTGCAGTTAATGCTAATTGTTTTCCAAAATCTCTTCATCTTACATTTGCCACAAACACCGTGCTTCCAATTTTGCCAGTCTGGAGCCCATGGATGATCTCATTGGGAATGTTGGGATTGTTCAGCAGGCTGGGGGGAATGTTCACCATAGGTGGGCCCCCTGGACCAGGTCCCATTCCCATACCCATACCTCCTCCCATGTTGCCACCCATGTTGCCACCCATATTGCCGCCCATATTGCCACCCATGCCGCCAGGGGGACCACCTCCACCACCTCCCTGAGACCTGTGGGCCTCCCGCTGGGCAATCAGGCCATCTGGGTCCTAGGTGGACAAAGAATAGCTGTTAATCTGTGCAATGCCAAACAGGAGAGTCTCCTTAGGCAAGTGTGCAGCACAGTCTGCCATCAAATTAACTTACCTCTTTGACCTTCAGAGGGCGTCCATTGAAATTGTGTGTGTTTACCTTCTCCACGGCTTTCTTCATGAGCTCTTCGGTCCTGAACTCAACAATCCTATACAGGTTAAAAAAAAAAAAAAAGAATAGTTTGTCAAACCACATAAAAAAGTAATCCTCATTTCATAAGTGCTTAAATCTGAGGATGCACCGTACTTACGCACAACCCTTTTTTTTGATTGAAGCAATCAATCACATTGGGACAATCCAGCATGTAAAAAAATTACATAGTTAGACAAGGAACATGGTAAATCCCAGGTATGGCATGAAATAAGCTTTGGCACCCAGTTCAAAACAGTTACTTATGTTTGATAGTTGAATTTAAGCATAAAGCTTGCACCAATGCAAATATTCACCCAGAGGGGCTCTTCTCTACCTCACAAATGCTTTTTGTCAGGCAGTTCCACACGACAGAATTACTCCATTAGAAGGAAGTTGTAGGCATGCTTAGGTGTAACTTTTCTATGTCCATCTTTCCACCTTGCCTAAGGCTAGACCCCAATTAGCCCCACATGAACAAAATCCGACAAACAGAGAAAGGCAGAGCCAAAATCCTGCTCAGTCTCGATAGCAAACCCAGCCCTGTGACTCACTTCAGAGCCACCATCTGCACCTGCCTTCTTCTCCGACTGTGCCCTCAGAAAGACACTTTTCAAGACTGGGCAGGCCTTCATACATACTACCCCTTTTCAGAAAGAAAAGTAAACTCAAGCGGACAAACAGAGGTTCGTCTCTTGCACTTACCCTTGATTTGCCTTCTGCGTCCATTAAGTGCTCCACGTACGTAACCTCACCCACTACAAATCAGATTCCAGACGACACACACCAAGGGAGAGAAGCCAAGAGAACAATGGGGGTTTAGAGCAGACACACAACCAGGCGGTGACAGAGCTCGGCCTGTGCCTCCAGAGCTTCCACCCCCAGAACCTCAGCTGCACAATGCTGGTACAGGTCTACAAAAAGCAAGCTTACAAATCAAATACATGTCTTCTTATGCTGTCCTTGCAAAAATCCTCCACACCATGAGCAACTTGAGTGATCAAAGTCACCGTAAAAAAAAATAATAATAATAATAAAAAATATATATATATATATATATATACACACACACATTTTTTTAAAAGTCAAAAAAGATCAAGTCTTCCAATTTAAGAGATGTTCACCATGGTCGTTTGTGTTAACATGGTGATCACCACAACAATGGAGTCTTGCCAGGATCCACAACCTATCTACCCAAGACATGAAACAGTGAAACCCATAAGTTAAGGATGAAATTGAAACCATATCAACAACTGATCAAGCCACCATAGTTTGATAATCTAAATTAGCCCTTTAGGAATGAATCATAACCCATATTAAAGAATTGCACAAACGGAGGCCCCTCCAAAGAGGTTTTGCAAAACCATTTGGCTGCGAGGTTTGGGAGGCTTACAGACAGGCATACAAAACTGCAAACCACTTTTCTTGGTTTGATTTTTTTAAAGATAAATAACCACCAAAACTATATACATCAAATACAACCAACCAATTATTAAGCATTAACCATTCCTCAACTGAGACAAGGACAAGCTTAAGAAGCTGCTTTACTTTGTAGACCTGTACCCCAAGACTTCTCAAAAAACACATCCATACAATGCACAACATGAAGATCAGCAGAGACAACATTCGCTGTGGCAAACCTAAAAAAGAAAATGCAATTTAATGCTACATTCAGTCTTTTCCAAATGACACCATGATGCAAGTGTGAAATCAACCAAGTCGTGATACATTATCCATATGGAGGCAACTGATAACGGCCATGTTTTAACAAATCTATCCAAAACGTTTTGCCATTGCTTTGTTTTAAAGTATAGGTATGCTATGCTCAGTCTTACCACTGAGAACTACTGTAGCAAACAATACACTATCATAGGCTACTCCAAGATCACATGTAAGCAGAGACTAATGATGGAATTTCAATGCTGGTACCATACAAAACATTTCTCCATTACATTCGGTTGGTCACAGAATATTTCATTCAAAGCATACTTGGTGCCTCATTTGATGAATTTGCCCCAGATGTTTCCAACTACCATCTCTGAAGTGTTGGTGATGGTGAGGGCTTAGGCACAATGGAATGCAATAGTCTATGCAAATCTCAGACACAATGTGTCTAGATTGGATGCGTCTCACCATTTAACTGACAGCCAAATACAAAGATGTCAGCGTCCCAAACGAATAAGGGATGCTTACCGACAAAAACACAACTTTGCCCGCCAAATGAACAAGTTCGCCACGGACTGGAACGAAATTGCTACACTATCAGCAGCAGTCAGCAACCAGTACGCATAACGACTACAAATAGATTAGTCCGAGTGCTGTGTCCATTACAGGAGATCAACACGGTCACGCTTGGTCCGACATCCATTCCGGAGATCTCAAACCAACGATTGCGCGACACTTACCTTTCTCCTTCATCAGGTCTTTTAGGGCTTGCCATTTCACGTCGTATGGAATATTGCTGACAAAGACTCTGTATCTCTTGGAGGGATTTCCATAGGGCTCGAAGCGGCCACCTCCCCCCCCGCGCTTCCGGGACCTCTCTTTCCTGGGTTCGTGGTTGGGCTTTCCATTCACCTCACTGGTTAATAAAAGATAAATTAATGATCGATGAGGCGATAACTCATTTTCAAACGCCATGAACAGAGGTGGTTATAAAAAAGTTGTAATGTCAGCCAAGCCAGACAAGTAATGTTACAAACCCGCCTGCGCGGTTCACGAATGAGATCAAGGCAACGTCTGGTCTGGCCCATTCATAATGACGATGTAACTTTAACCAGCCGAGGACAGCCAACTAAGCTAACCAGCTAGCTAAGCTAACCATTTTAAATATAAACAAGCCATCATTCATATAGCAGACTATAGTGACTGGACAACGTCTACATTCGTTTCATTTGGTAAACAAATTGACTATGCGTAGTGCGCTAACTGTGGTAATTTCTTGTCGGTTAAACATTAACTTTGTTTAACGTTAAGATACATAAATATTGTTAAAGTCATCCAAACACCCGCGTACGCGTTCGCATTGGCCTTTTATTAAAAAAAAAAAAAACACTATCCGATACTAATGCAACCACTAAACCCGTTCTTCCTTAACGTCTCATCTTATTAACTACGACATGCCGTTTGTTAACTTTAGCTGTTTAACTAGCCTCATAGCTAACATCGGTGGTCTGGCCATTGTTCTGTAGCTATCGTTAGCTTCTCAACAGCACACGCTAGGTTCGATAAAGACGCACCCGAATTAAATAATTAAATTACTATCTGAACATATATATATATATATATATGAATTATGCATTTCACAGATAAAATTAATTGCATAGCTCACGAACTGCAACCGCATTAACTCGACATCATGTGCAACCAACGCCGACTCACCCCTGGCCTGGTTTCTCAGGTGCGGCCTCAGTCGACATTTTGGCGTGATTTTCAGTTGTAGAAAGTACAAATTTCTCGGAGAGGTTTGCTGAAAGTAGAACTCTTCCAAGAAAGGTCGTGTGTGCAGACTTATGTTGTTAACTTCCGTCGCAGTCTTTGAATTCTAAATGACAAAATTACACACGTTTCAGGGACTCCTAAAGCCAAAATCTGACTGGTTGAAATGGCGGATAGAAAGAGCGCAACGAGTCGTTTTATTAGCAAACTTGCATGCTGGGAAATCGCTTTGACGCAGAAGCTGTTTCTATCGCGACCATTCTCGTGACCTCATCTTGCCTGCTGATAGTCTGATTGTTCTCCATCGGTGTTTATTAATGATATTTTCCAAAAAAAAAAGCTTTTGTTTAATATGACGTATTGTGTAATGTTTATCAACATTAGTAGTTTTTGTATTTGTTAGAATGCGAATGGCTATAGGGAACACAACTAACTTGATGTAGGCTACATTATACAATGACAGTGACTGACATTATCCTATTTTCTTGGTAGGACTATCGTTAATTTCTACTTGCATTACTCGGCTCGTTGTATTAATTAAATAGCCAGCAAACTTATGCAAAACTATACGCTTGCTAGCGTTAGTTCAATACAACGAGCCGATGAATGAATGACAGTACATTTTACGATACCCTGTTAATGAGTTGAATGAATGAATTCAAAAGCACTATGAGTTGACTCCTATAACAAAACGAGAAGAGTTAACAGTGGATTTATTTTGACATTTTTGTGGACGAGGATGCAAGTTCAATTGCTTCTTATCGATACAGTGGATAGGGTGGACTCCTCCCCTTCTGCAGAGTCAGGAAGATCCCCTTCCTGCGGTCGGTTTTATGTGTGACAGCCAGCGCATTGTCTCAGTAGGAATACAGCTACCTGACGTTATTTTTAAAAGAAGGATTTTGCTTTAGAATATAGAATTACGGAATATAACTCACGCAAATATAAAACAGCAACCAATACCTGAAACTGACATTGGGGATATTGGATTTTTATCCAATCATGGGTAACAGAGATGATGAATACGATTTCTTGTTCAAAGGTAAACCACCCCTTCAATTGCTACGTGATTCGCATCACTTATTTAACCTATATCCATGGAATATGTGTCACTTTTTTCGAATTAGTTCAGTAATATTTAATCAGCTGCTTGTTTTAGGCGTCATTTATTTTATATGTTATGCTACCTCTTGGCAACAGTGGCCTTTTAGCGACGAATCATCTTGACGCATTGTGTTTGACAGGAGGAACCAAACTAAACCTCCATGGCATTTTTTAAACAAAGTAAATAAATAACGTATAATACTCCCTGAGCTTAGTGCACAATTTAATGCAGTGCAAGGCCTTTATTTACGCTATGGTTGTGTGTAATTATGAGTTGCGTAATTCCGCGCTATTAATTTCTCTGACACCCCAATCCAAAGGTGGTGACATTCCAAGACTATTGGGCTAGCAAAATAATGGGGGGGCATGAAATAAACCGGTATTAACCGGTGTATATGTTTTCCACATAAAGATGTTTGTAGAGGCTCTCATAGCAGGAAATAGAGTGACAGTTTTCTGGGAAGAGAAAACTTTGCTGATAATGCAAACACAGAAGTAGTGAGCACAGGAAGGTGGACCAGTAAAAAAATGTCCACTCAGTGTAACAAATGAATAGATTCTCAACTTCCTGTGGTGTGATTCCATGGGACAAATTGTGTAGGCTACTGTACTCTGATGAAACAGAGGAGTATTTCACTCAAGTTGATAGCTGACAGTAGGCCTACAGCTTCAGGAAATAGACAGGCAAAATGGAAAAATATATAGATTCCCATAATACTATGATTTGTGTTTTAATGTTTCTGCTCTGGTGACAGTGGTGCTTATTGGGGACTCTGGTGTTGGAAAGAGTAACCTGCTCTCTCGCTTCACACGGAATGAATTCAACCTGGAGAGCAAAAGCACCATTGGTGTGGAGTTTGCAACACGCAGTATTCAGGTGGACAGCAAAACAATAAAGGCCCAGATCTGGGACACAGCTGGACAGGAGCGCTACAGGGCCATCACGTCGGCGTAAGTAGAGGTCACTGGAACACAGGAACAATCCAGAAGGAAATGTAGAGTATTGCAACCTAGTGACTTATCCTATGTTGTTGTGACCTCAGGTCTATTTTGAATGATTGTCTAAGAATTTAAGCTCAGTTTCATGTCAGTGAACACATAGACAGCAGCATGCTGCTAAATTGTTTTGTGTTGTTCTTTCTCTCAGATATTACAGGGGTGCTGTTGGCGCTCTCCTGGTGTATGACATCGCCAAGCACCTGACCTATGAGAATGTGGAGCGCTGGCTGAAGGAGCTGAGGGACCATGCAGACAACAACATCGTCATCATGCTGGTGGGCAACAAGAGTGACCTGCGCCACCTGAGGGCTGTGCCCACTGACGAGGCCCGGGCCTTTGCAGGTAAACACTGCACTTTGGCATCCTCCAACTGGAGACTGCACCCTTTGGTTGGACCACCCTGTGAACTCTCAACGTCTCTTTCATGTCTTGTCTAGAGAAAAACAACCTCTCATTCATTGAGACATCAGCCTTGGACTCAACTAATGTGGAGGAGGCTTTCAAGAACATCCTGACAGGTATGAAAGAGCTGGGTATGACAATATTAATTTGTATTAACATTGGAGTTCACCTCTCTTGACACATTTATTCTGATCCATCCAGCGCTTGTCACTCCTCATAACTTTGCTTTGATTGTTCTAGAAATCTACCGGATTGTATCACAGAAGCAGATTGCCGACCGGTCTGCACACGATGAGTCTCCAGGCAACAACGTAGTGGACATCAGTGTGCCCCCCACCACTGACGGGCAGAAAGGCAACAAACTACAGTGCTGTCAGAATCTGTGATGTTTGCCAATGATGCCTCTCATTGCCCAGTCTCTTCCCACAAACCTTGGTCTCCATGTTCCTCCTACATGCCACTCTTTTAGTTGTCTTAACTATGTTGTTATGCTGCTGCTACTCAACTTGGCTTCTATCAACAAAATATTTGTATGGCCTGTGCTGCAATGTGCGTCTGGGTGAGGTTCATAGAGCAGCCTCTGTAATGTACTCAAGAGTCATTGTTATGTCATTAGCATTACACAGTTAGTGAGGAAGTGGGGAAATCACTTCCTCCGTATCCACAGGGCAGTGTTGAAATAACTAGTGAGACAGTCACAGTTCACATTTAAAAAAAAAAACCCGACTCACTGCAAGTGTTCAAGTGCCCAAACGATTTCAACAATACTCTAGTTCAGTTTCACATGCCTCTAAGTATTAGTGTGCAGCTATGCCTGCACTCGGTGGCAAGTTATTGATTGTAATTAATAACGAAAGCAATCCAGACCCAGATCAAACAATCTAACCAGGCCTTAGGGATGGACTTGCCTGTTGTAGTCAATAAGCAAAAATCCTGTGGTGGATGCTTAGCTTTAACATTGACCACTAGATGGTGCTGTGTACATAACCATGTGCTGTTGTCCAGACCTCTGTGGATGATAGATCATGCATCTTGTACAAAATGACTCAAGTTAAGATACCTATATGATCATGATAAATACAGACACACTGTATTTATTCATATGGATTTAACTTGCATTGTTTTACTGTAAATAAACTGTGTATGAATTGAGAAAGTTTAAAAATCCAGTGCATTGAATATGAGCTTTGTATTTGCTTTGAAAATACCAGATGGATCTACACCTCAGTTTATATCTTAAAAACACTGACACAACTCTCACTAGGCAATAAGAGTTACTTGTTAAGTTTTGGCAAAACAATAAGGTCAACTGACAATCTGTGATGTCAAAATGCAATGTAGCAAATAATCAGTGTCAAAATGTGATAAAATGGTATCAATTTACTAGATAGCTAAATATATTAGGTAGAATATATTAAATAAAAAACACACATGAATCATTCTGTTGGACAGATTCATAGCGTCATTTTTAATTTGCTTTGCACACTTTTCTTGGCTGATTGCAAGCACCAACAAATTTTGGTGAAGACATTACAGACACACCTTCTTTTCACACTGCACAACATAAACATTACAGCATTTCAAAACATGTTAGAGTGATAAAAATCCTGTGCTTAATGGAATAACTGAGAACATAAATTACAAATGATACAGAAGAATTCATTTAAAAACAGTGGCAAAATTAAGATATTAAAAACAAAGACAAGTAAAACATGTTTACAATTCATGGTGTTTCTTTAAAAAAGAAAAGCGCATGACACTGGAATACAACGTCTTTCTTTCCATTTTACAATAAACCTGGAATTGTTTATATTTTTCCAAAGGATATCAACAAAGGAAATTATTACATCTTCCATTACATATCATCTTCCTAAAAATCCCTTTTAAATATGGATTATTAAAATGACAAAAAAAAAAAACTTTATCCACGGTATGATTCTGAAAGTGCCATATACTGAAACAGGAGAAAGCCACAGAGACGGGGGGAAAAAAAAAACAGAAAACAAAACAATTACAAACAAAACATGCACGCATCTTTGGAGAAGGACTTGTGGTCAGCTGGATTAACACTGAAGTATGGACTCAGCCTGAACACACCTATTGCAGAAGCGCTGTTGCATAGCACAGGCGACTGAAAGGCCCAGAAGGCCTTTCCCATTGCTGGCCCTCGTCCCTCTCCTCCTGCATGGGTGTCCTCCTCATGATCCTTCAGAAGTAATGTTGTCTACATCTAGGTTTCGCTTACGTTCTTAATATAGATAGGTATATATATATGCATGTGATTTTAAGGTTACAGGTAAGAATTGCATTGTAATGTTATTAAAATTGCACACTCTGTTACTAAATCCTACGTTACAAAGTCTCCAGAAGTTGGCCCCGTGTGTACAAAGGCAACCAACTTTTCAGGTGGAAGCACACCAATGAGACAAGTCTTTATGTCCTTTTTGTTGTCTTTTTTGACAGGGCATTACTAAAAGCCCTGGGGCTGACACTGCACATACGTTTGTTGATTTTTTCCCATCCTCAAGAGATTTTTCATGTCCCCCTGAAGTCTAACATACTGGAGATGGTGACCGTAATGCCAAAACAAACAAACAAAATCTAGAATTACTATTGCACAATAATAACCATACAACAAAAGTTAGGTTTCCTACGAGAGGAGTCAATCAGAGTGACCAATGACACTATAGGGGAAGAAAGTGAGAGAGAGAAAGAAAAAGGGAGAGGGAGAGCGAGAGATCGGCATACAGAAAGGGGCCTTCTCTGCGACAAGACCAATTTTCCCCAATGCCAGCGACCAGCTCTCAGTAGATCTAGACACAACTGACTGAGCACTGAAAGCGGAATACAGCTCAGACAATGATTCACTCCACATGGTGTCTCCTCTAATAGCAACAGCACTTGTAAAGCTTTAAACACATTTCCTCTTTCTCCCATGGTGGATGCAGGCTTCCATGAGCTTCTACTGGCCTAGGTGCCCTGGAGTCACGACTCATTCAACAGTTCATTGCCACCGCGCTCTCTGTGCCCACTGAGCAAAAGGCTTTCGACTGTGAAGCCAAGGCAGGATGGCTGAGAGAAATGAGAACTTGCATGGAGTAGCACCACATCCTCAAGAGGGAATGGACTGATAGTGGAAAAGACCGGTTATTGAGACTACAAGATCTTCCAACCTTTTCCACCTGTGCTGTAGAGAAAGGACGCTCAATTCTGCGAAACACATAACACAAGACACATAAATGAAATACTGACTGGGAGATTGCACTGATGCAGGCTTTACATGAATCCAATTGAAAGAAGGTGCACCATAAATCCTATGGTCCAAATAGCAAGTTGGTCCTCATGACCATTCTGAACTGAGGTTTGCCACAGTCAAAACGGGCACTTCCTTGTTCAAATCCAGTGGTAGCCACAGGCTTTACCAAGGACCACCTTTAAGGTCATTGCTAGTGTTTTTGCATATCCTTCTTTAGAAGAGGTAACCTGATGTAGTGATCTGGCGAGAGGACACCATCGTCTCAAATGTTGCTTGTTGTGATAAACACTTCATAACACCACATTCTTGGTACTGAAGACAACGGCAAGACTGGACAGTCTTTTGAAAATCTCAGAAGCTGCATAAGAGAGGGTGAAACTGCTACACAACCAGATGGATACCAATCCAACTTCTGCTGTACACTACGCCATCTCTGGTTTAACTAATATGCATCAGCACACAGAGATATATTTTGGTAGAAAAAACAACACACACAAAAGACAGTGCAAGCAGGAGAGAAAGAGATAAAACTATGGAAGAAAAAGAGCAAGAACTCAGCGATTTCCTTGTAGTTGTACTGTAAAGTTAACACATGATCAGACTTATGCATAAAGTCTTGCAATTTGCAACGCAAATTTCTTCCAATGATAAAATTCATGTTTGGCAAATTTATCTTACCATTTCTTCTAACTTTAGATTTAGCAACAACTTGCACAGTTCACCTCCAATGACAACCACCCAAGCAGTCTGAGTGTGAGTGCGAGTGTGTGTGTGTGTTTTGGGGGAGCGGGGGAGAGCAAAGAAATTGTGCATGCATGCAAAACTGTGCATGTTGGTTGCAGTATTGTAAGGGCAAGCCTTCTTAATAGCATTTTTATTGCACTCTTGTACATTTGCTCCTTCCATGCCCAATCCCACACACAGCACAGGGGACATGCTTAGGAAAAGAAAGACTGGAATCCTGCTGAACCACAAACACTGCTGTGACTGCTGGGTGCATTCCAGTCCCCATATCCTTCTAAGAGAAGAATGGATGAATACTGATTTCCTGTAACCCACTTGCGCACACAAACACTACCACTACCACACTGTTACACACACACACTCTTAGTTAGTTATATGCACTCACAAGCGTACAGCCCCACACACACAGACAGACAGACAGACAGACAGACAGACAGACAGACACACAGACACACACACACACACACACACACACACACACACACACACACACACACACACACACACACACACACACACACACAGCAGTGGCTCCATAGCAGGGATAAAAGCTCAGAGCTTTTTTTTTAGACTCAGTGGTTATGAAGCCTCAGAGTGGAACAAGAAATTTCACATACCAAATTCACTGGTAAAGAGCAATAGCAAAGAAACAAAGGAGGAGGAGAAATTTGTTCTCGGGGGTTTGGTTTGGTTTGGTTCCCACTGTGTGTGCCCAGTGTCTCCACTTTACATGGCAACACGGCGACTGTGGCGGTCCATTCCTATCTATTTCTACATTTGTCTAATTAGGAATTCTTTTTTTGCTTGCACATTTCTCTTTTTTGTACAAACGAAATATAGAGGAATTGGAGCATCAAACTTGCCAATTAGTTTCCCTGTGAACAAATGATTGTTTGGGAGGAGGATCCACACAAAAAAACAAAACAAAACAAACCAAACCAACATACAAACAAATGAGCAAACAATCAAAAAAAAGGTAAAAGGTGGATAATGAAGTGCTCACAAGTTTAGATTAAAAAGGATTAAATAGAAAAAAATGCATCCACAAGTGCTGCGGCTCCAGCTGTGACCTCGAGGAGGTGGAGGAGCCCGAGCACGCTCAACACACACCACTCTCATCCTCCTCTCAGACTGGCCCTCATACGATCGTCTCATCTGCCGTCTTCTTCAGCAGCTTGGTGGAGAGCAAGGGATGCTGGGTTGAGTGGCCTCCCTTGGCATCCGGAATGAGCAGGCGGACCTTCTGATTGGTTCGTCTCCATTCGGAGTACAGCTGACAGTGGTAGCGGAATGACACCTGCAAAAGGAGGAAGGGTGGGTTGGCCAAGGGTTGTGGATTACTTTAACAACAAACACACCTGGATGTTGAAATAACTCAACAAAACTTTGTGAAATTATACCTAACTCCTAATTATACCTAACCTGATGATTCTAAGGAATGAAAATATCCACTTGTTTAAAGGGAACTGAAGTCCAACCTACTGTTTTGACTCACAAGAGGTCATTAGGAACTAAAATTCAATGTGTGTGGTCCTCAACCCCCACTACCCTGCTGCTTAGTGTGCTGGACCATGAGTCAACTGTCACCAAAACCTGAGACTCAGTTCTCCTTTTTTGTCTAGAGGGAGCCTTTACCAACAAACAGATCAAAGTAAACTTAACATCTGAACACCAAATACAGATTCTGCAAAGAAGTATATATGATCGGCAAAAAAGGTTGGTGGTGAGGGTAACCTTAGCACAAATGTAAATATTTGTTTTATTAACTGGGGGTGGTGGTTGGGGAGGTGGCCTCCTGTTCTTACCAGAGTCCAGAGGACGTAGATGGTGAAAAGGGCTATGGTGAGGGCTATGAGGCCCACAGCCTCCAGGCGGCTGTTGAAGTGCAGGTGGTCCTGGGCGCCACGCAAACACAGCCAGCCCGAGATGGCAGCCAGCGGCGTGATAAACAGGAAGCAGACCATGTCGCAGAACAGCGTGCGCTTCTCATTCCTCGGCCCAGGGTCTCGCAGCCACTACAAAGATGGAGATGAGAGCTCTTAACACTGGAGATCTCACATATACTTGGAACTCATATATTTGGAACCTCTGTTAATATGAGGTCACTGGGGATTGATACGTCACCACCAACCATCTTCACAATGAATTAACAGAATTAAAAAAACAAAGACAAACAAAAAACAATGTCGGTGGCCTAGTGACCACTGACTTCCACCATGAATACTAGACATTGGTACTTCCCCCCCGACACATCTCTGACTGATCCAGCCAGTCCCTATGGGTGTTTAGAAAATTCCCCACCACCTCATACGCTCACATGGAAACCCCATATTACACCACATTTGAACAACACTGG
Source organism: Tenualosa thibaudeaui (assembly GCA_027481765.1). Lineage (NCBI taxonomy): Eukaryota > Metazoa > Chordata > Actinopteri > Clupeiformes > Clupeidae > Tenualosa > Tenualosa thibaudeaui. Next base: position 2,451,306 of record JAIFZK010000173.1, on the reverse strand, counting down.
AAAAATGGATGACACTGGTAGTAAGAGTTAAGCGCATCAGCCCATTGCCTGATAACCCAGAGGTGCAGTGGCCAAGTCAGCCATGTCAAAAGAGGCTGAATGCTGGTGGTCAGACATGGGACAGGCACATGTTCTGGGTGAGTTTCATTTCCATATGTGACACATTGTCCAGACACATATGGAGTTAACTGATCCCGAGTGTGAAAGATTTGACTGCGTTATTAGAATTAACGACAAACTCACACGTGGTGGGGTACTGAACACTAAATGGTTACGTTCACCAGCTGCCTCGGAAAAGAATCCAAAGATGGGAACCAAGTCATCCAAGTTTGTTTTGTGGCCGGGTCATGGAAGAAATTACACTAATGACTAATGAGGCATACTGCACAGTTCCTTCTCCTCACATACACACAAGGTTAAAACAGGAAATATAACAGAGACTATCAGGCAGCAAACAATGGCTATAGCTGAACGGTCTAGTCTCTGGGTGAACTGTCTTGAGCTGACCAGTGAACTGACAGGTGATAAACCGTTTAGATAAAACAACTGAAACACAGACAGAACTCTTAAGATTTCTTCTGCCGAATGATACCACTGACTAACTACTAACAGAATTATATTTCGCTTGATCTTTGGTCACAAACAGATCATGTTTCTTGTTACAGGAGATCACTGTTTCACACAAGCCATAACAGAACTGGGTGAGGCTAAGTACAGGCATTCAAATGTTCAAATTTGAAACAATGCCAGACCCTGAATTTAGACAGCAAAATCACTTCGTAAATAAGACCTCTGGCTGTAATTTTGGCACCATACCAAGTCTTTGTATTTGCTTAACCTTTAATATTTATTTCCCCAGAAACAAAAAATGATTGCAATAATCTTTCACAACACAGACCCAAAGCCATGTCAATTCCGACCCCAAATCCCATCACAGATCTTCAATAACTTTTACATCATTATAACATTTATTTACAGCTCAACACGATTCAACAAACCATTCAATCCTGTCAATGCATAGTGTCATATAGTGAAGACTAGTGACTGTACAGGAGCTTTGGCTAACTCAGAAATATGGTATGAGTGGGAATGGGGTTGGTAAAGGATACATCATGGCTGTGGTTTGGCCCTAGGCCCCACTTATGGTGAGGTGCTGTTCGGCAACCAAAGGGTTGCAAGTTCGAGCCCCACTCTGGCTGACCCCATCGAAGTGTCCTTGAGCAAGATACTGAACCCCAAATTGCTCCCGGTGGCAGGTTGGCACCTTGCATGGCAGCCTCCATGTGAATGAATAGGTGAATGAATGGGTGAATGTGAGGCATGTGTGGCAGGAGTAGAAAAGCTATATAAATGCAGTCCACTGTTTCCGTTCGTTCATCCTCCACCCCCCAAATAGTTCTAAGCCTAGTTTTGCCAATGGTATATCGTGTGATATCCTCACTCCTAGTAACGTGTAGAATGTGTCTCGTCCATTAAAAAAAAACTGCTAAATGGTTTGACCAGGCTGGTTGTATAATATTTTGTTAAAACGTACTGATGTAATGTCAAAACACGCCTAAGCACAGTGCTGTCCAGATGTCCTCTGAAGTTAGCAAGCAAACCATCAGGCTGGCCTTCCTACATCACATTCTACTGTGTGTGACTGCTATCCTAAATACAATCAAGTAAATGCTAAAGCTTCAGCATTCCATGAAAATGGAATATTGGAGCTTTAACTTTAACTTGAAATCACACACATCTAACTAACAAAACAGTGGTGTGGTGAAACCACCAATCTCAGTTACCTCTGTAAGAGGCCGGGGTCGACGCTCAATGGTAAACTCGGTGTGACACAGCTCACAGTAGCTGGTGTTGGAGGAGGAGAGCCACTTCTCCAGGCAGCTTTTGTGCACCGTGCCCAGGGTGCCCGTACAGTCACATGGGGAAAGGAGGCCCTCTCCGTTGCCGCCCTCATGGCATATCCGGCAGATGGGGCCATCACTAAAAGAGAAAGAGCTTTGCAAAACAAGGAGACTCAACACAGGGTTGTCATTGTCATGTCACATTCAAAGTTATGACAATCACCAGAGGACATACGCTATCACTTGAGACAGTAGTTAACACTCCAGCCACAAAAAGCCAAATAACGATAGAGAGCTGGAAATCACTTGACAGGTATATAGTACAACCTCAAAGCAACTGGAGAGGTGGTAGCACTTAAGGAAAAGTGACCAAAAGATGTAATAAATGATGAAAAGGAAGTACCTCTGTGTGCCAAGAGCTTTGATGACTGTTGACAGCAGTCGTCCATCTTTGGCTGTGACTTGGGTGACGTACTGCGCACGGCGGTTGTCAGATTCCTCCACTGTTTTTGACAGGGCGGCATTGCCAGTGCATTCACAAAGTGAACCGGGGAGGTGGCAACACTCCCCTGTGGTCATGTCTGGGCTGTCCAGGGGGTCGGGGCGAGGGGAGCAAAGGGAAAGGAGGGGAGCCAACAGCTCCCACAGCTTAGGTCAGTTAGGCACTATGCCTGTAAGGATACAACATCAACAAAGCAGCGTTAGCATTTTGCACATCCAGTAGGAAATTTACTTAATTTACTTCTAATAGGGGAGTAGGCAAGCAGCATCTTTAAAGTCAAAATAATTCTGGGTCATAATATTTATAGGTAATGTATTAATGTATACAGGAACAATAACAGGGTCTATGTGTACCAATCATTAAACTGGTAGGATTTTGTTTTGGAGGGACACCACGGAGGTATGTATCTAGGCCAATACATTCTGAATAGTTTCTGGACAAACACGATTCATGTTGCCACTCTCAAGTAAGACTACAGTGAGTATATTAATTGTATCTGACTTAAAATGTAATCCAATTTAAACCAAAGTCTGCTGTTCATACAAACTTGCAGTTACATGTGTGGCATTCAAGACTTGACTGAATTTATTCCATCACAGAAGGGTTTATCACTGTGAATAACTTTGACACTGACCAAGAACCAACAACCAACCAACAAAATGCAAACATTTACTTGCTGGCATTCTGCCAACTGGCGTTTGTTTCGCGCCTGGAGCAACTCACTCTTGGGACACTATGTTAAAAAAAAACATCAACATTATATGTGTCATCACCTCCCATCCCAGGTATTTACATCCTCAGCTCAAATAACGTTTTGTCTTGTCTTGTCTTTCCTTCTGGTGACATTCACGGAAGTATTAGTACAAAGTCAACCTCAATTTGGATAACGTTTATCCACGAGCTACTTAATCTTGCACCACAAAGGCCTTTCAATTTCCTTCGTCGAATCATTGGCATTGTCAATTAAGACAGCGGTGTAGGTATGCACAGCTGTCAGTGGTAACAATTCGCAGAGGAAAGTCAGCCAGCCAGGAAATTTAGCCAGCCATGTTATCACTCAATTCGGTTAAGCTTGCAATCACGCTACCATACTTATTTCATAATATATGAGGTATTTCACAGAACTGGATGAAAACGGAAAGCCACACTAGTGTTATCTAGGAGAGCTAGCGGTTAACGTTAACTGGTCACTAGAGACTGTTACCGATAGCAATCTGTCTGGAAGTCAAGTTCACACCCACATAAGGCGCAGGTGCCGCTGTCACTGAAAATATTTCGGTAAAACCTACATTCGTTTACAATTCACTATGTCATGGTTAGAAGACACTAGAATTAACTAGTGGTAGCAATTTTGGGGATAACAGGCCGTGTATTTGTTGTGGCCTAACCAGCCTCACAGCCAGCGATGACTGCTGGCTGATTTAGCCAGCTAACGTTCGATATTGTTGCTAACATGAGCGATTTTGGCTAAAGAACACTAACCACTAACATGAATCTTCGACAGATCAGCTACCAGACATCCATTATCCAACCAAGATTCAAAATCATACACCGTTAGCAACACCAATAAATAACCAGTATTACATTCAATATTTTTCAACATTCTATATAGCTAGCTAGCTATCTGGTAACCCAATCGCGTTAAAATGTCCTGCAATTTCGCTAGCAATAGCTGGCTAGCTCTAAGCCCTGTTTCGCTAGCGCTAGGCTTTTAACATGGTTGAAAACGAAAGATTTTTATGTTTGGACAAATAAAGCGAAAAATACTCACAGAGTACCGTATTCTCTCACCATGTTTCTCAAATGCTTCGGATCGTTAATAAAGACGTCTTTTTCCTAAACGTTTTTCCCTTAACGACTTGCTAACATCGCAAATCGTCTCTCAACTGTATCTGCAGAAGAAGCGGAACCCCAACAACAATCCAGTCCAACCACCCATAGACTTTTCGGAGTAGTCAGGAAGACCCTCTGGTCCTTGCACTGCCACGTCCGGGTGTTTATCCGCTAGAGGTCGTTCATGAGAATGATTCGGGAAAATTATAGATTGTCCTGTAAACTGCAGATTCATTTCAGGGATGCAATATTCAAGCTATCTACTGCAGAAGGAACATCTAGTAATAGCAGTCTTATTTGATCTTCTTTCTAGACAAACCGTGGAACAATTCCAGGCTATGAGTGAGCACTTGAAGTGCTTGTGACAGCAGTTTTGATAAGACCCATGACACATTGATCACTTCATACTTTAAACACAGTACAGTGATTGGTCTCAAGAACTCTCGAACATCAAGGCAATATTTGGATAATGTATAACATTGATTAATGAACAATAATTCATTGCAAATGCACCGTCTTGAAAAGACATACTGGCCTGATCATCATGAGCGATGCATTTGTATGAAATGCAAGTCTGTGCAGAGAAAGGAAGTGGGGTGTAACACAAAATCACATGTCGGAAACAAATTTACTCAACACAATTAACATACAGTTAAAAAAACTCTTTGCCACAGTTTGACACGGATTTGGTTTATTTTTATTTCAACATTACTTGATAAAAGGCAAATTAACAGAACTGGATGATATATAATGATGCATAAGAGTTAAATATACCCACACTTTAAGAAGGCATGTTGATGACAATATGGGGTAACATAAGGCATTTTCAAATCAACCATCGGTGCAAAAATCTCTTCTTAAGTTAATGAGGATGTACATGTTCACTTCATCCATCATAAACAGCAACACTACTATTTGTGTTGTCATGTACTGGTTAGAGTTCTTCCTTTCTTTAAATTATAATTAGAAGGTTGACAGATGATGTTTTCTTGAAATGATTGACGGCGGACTTGTTTTCACAGGCTGGCTTCCCAGGCAGCTAGTCTGCACTTTCAATCCATGGCTATGGACCACAACACAGGAAACCAGCAGAAACCCCTTCCAATGAGTACTAACACAATGGCACTGACACAAAAACGTGCCATTTTGAAATGTCACCTTTTCGAGCAGAGAAATGATACCAAAACAAACAAAAACAAACAAAATGATGCAGCCCTCCATTGGTTTCTCTACAATCTAGGCCCGACAAAATTCATTTACCAGAATTTCAGTGGAACCACTTGTCAGTCAAAATGACTTGAATCACAAAGACGTTTGCTTATTGTACACTACACATTTGTACAGGGATTCCAAGAAAACGCCTGGAGAGGCTGAGAGCTCCGGTCAGACTGATCTCTCACCATTCCATCAACAGGAGCGGGTCACATGATCAGTGGCCATACACCAACTGCTAATGCCCAGTTGGTCAAGACTGAGCTCTGAAGCTAGCACAGCAGAGAAAGGACAGGAAAAAATACAAAGACAAAAAAATAAAGAATGAGAGAGAGAGAGAGAGAGAGAGAAAGAGAAACACACAGAAGGAATGTTATCTAGAAAATGAGACTTGTCGGAGACTTTCTAGAATTCCGTTGAAGTGAAGAGGTCAAAAGAGAGAGAGAGCAACACAATACACAGTGGCAAAGCAAAGATGATGTGTGTAAGAAAAGGAGGTGAAAGCCGTTTGTATGCGTGTTCTGTGTGTGCACAAGTGTGTTCGTTTGTGTGTGTGGGGGGCAGGGGGATAGTAGGATCACAGGTTCTGACAGCACTGTAGTTTGTTGCCTTTCTGCCCGTCAGTGGTGGGGGGCACACTGATGTCCACTACGTTGTTGCCTGGAGACTCATCGTGTGCAGACTGGTCGGCAATCTGCTTCTGTGATACAATCCGGTAGATTTCTAGAAGGCAAAAAATGCCAGCTGTTAGGGGAGTTTCTTGCGCTCTAGTTCTAGCTCATCATTGTGCATTTAAACTTCTGGTATTACAGGTTCAATGAATCAAATGTGTTCTGTATGCTTGCATGACAGGTCATTTTAATTGCATAGTCTTGCACAAGCTTATCTTTGTCTATTAAATAGGTTGTTAATGTATTCTTGAGCAATGTTCACATTTGCGTCAAAGTTGCAACATGAACCTGCAATGCAAGTGTCTTTTTTGTGCTGGAGGGGGAAACTACAATTCTAATAAACTCTATGCACATTAACTGAGTCTCTGCCACAGATAGAAGCTGGTTATGTGAGTAGTTGAAGATTCACTGTATGAAATGTTGCTTTGTCAAGAACAATTAAGTTAATCTGCAGAAGAGGCAATGCACTCAGGCCAAGTCTAGTAAATTAAGTTATAGACTTTATTTCAACTGTTTAACAACGCTAAAGAAAACATGAGAAACCTAAAACTACACCCTTATCAAACTAATGTGTTTTGTTGCACAGAAGGCATCTGCTGATTCAAATCACTAATGTTGGCCTACAGGGTATTGATGGATCTGCTCCCATCTAGTTGAACACCCTCTTAAAGCCACGTTACCCCTAGGCTAGCTTGACGTTACCCCTGTTGTAGCTTGAATGCTAATCCAGTGCCAGCTAAATGCATAAATGTAAATAAATACTATGAAGAACTTTTTAATTATATATTTTTTAACTTAACTTTAAAGGTTTTTTTTTACACTTAAAGACTTGTTTTCTGATTGTTTATGATGAAATACAATGGTTATTTTAACATTTTGACTAACAACTGTTCTGAGAATTTGTGGTTGATAAGGAACAGAATGGCTGCTTAGGTGCACTGTTGCAATCTTTCCAAAAACGCATTAAACTTTCGTTTGTAAAGATGTGAAGCTCACAGAGTGGTCAGTAATGTTCACCACGCTGTTCATATGTTGACACAGAAAACACTGCTTCTCACTGTTTCCATTGATTCCGCCTAAGAGCTTGAAGCAATACAAGTTGATGGAAGTCACACTTTGCAATGATTGTTGTGTAAGCGTATCAGCGAGTTTCACGTCTTTAGAAACAAAAGTTTAATGTGTTTTAGGAAAGACTGCAGCAGTGCGCCCATGCAGCCATTCTGTAGGTAGGTGCGTGTGGGGGGTGCTACTGCAACAACCAAAAATTCAACAGAGGCATTAGTCAAAGTTTTAATCTTAGCCATTGTATTTCATAACATACTTCATAAGAGAAAATAAGGCTTTAAGTGTAAAAAACCAAACCTGTCCTCATACAATACTGCTTAAAACAACTGCTTGTTTATATTCAGCAAAACTATCAACACTCATAATAGCTGATACCTGTCAGGATGTTTTTGAAAGCCTCCTCCACATTTGTTGAGTCCAAGGCTGATGTCTCAATGAAAGAGAGGTTGTTTTTCTCTAGTGACGAGAGGAAAAAATCAAAACAACGAAAATCAAAGACATCTAAAGCAGAAGATCCTGAGTTGAAGGATGCCAAAGTGCAGTGTTTACCTGCAAAGGCCCGGGCCTCGTCAGTGGGCACAGCCCTCAGGTGGCGCAGGTCACTCTTGTTGCCCACCAGCATGATGACGATGTTGTTGTCTGCATGGTCCCTCAGCTCCTTCAGCCAGCGCTCCACATTCTCATAGGTCAGGTGCTTGGCGATGTCATACACCAGGAGAGCGCCAACTGCACCCCTGTAATACCTGAAAGAAAGAACAACACAAAACAATTTAGCAGCATGCTGCTGTCTATGTGTTCACTGACATGAAACTGATTAAATGTAGTTATTGCAATCATTTCTAGAATAGACCTAAGATGACAGCAAGATTGGATAACTCTACATTTCCCTCTGGATTGTTCCTGTGTTCCAGTGACTTCTACTTACGCCGACGTGATGGCCCTGTAGCGCTCCTGTCCAGCTGTGTCCCAGATCTGGGCCTTTATTGTTTTGCTGTCCACCTGAATGCTGCGTGTTGCAAACTCCACACCAATGGTGCTTTTGCTCTCCAGGTTGAACTCATTCCGTGTGAAGCGAGAGAGCAGGTTACTCTTTCCAACACCAGAGTCCCCAATCAGCACCACTGCCATACATCAAAAGGATACATGTAGGTGAAGATCATTTATTTGAAAAATACTACATGAAGAGTTTTAAAATAACTGCAAACTTTTGCCCAGACAGTTCAGTTCATTTCAGTTCCACAACCAGTCTAATATTTTGAAGGAAAAAAAAACCATGTCTTTATTGAAAAGTGGGTATAATTTTCCACTGAAACAATTTTCCCCTTAGAAAACCCATACTTTCTGTATGATGAAATTCATCCTCTTCCACTTGAAGTCAGGATGCTAAGCAGGAAGACTACATTGAACATGCCATTTTAAGAGCTGATATTGCATATATCTCAATTCACATCATTCACCACTTTATTTATCAACCCCTAATTCAAGAAATTAAAGCAAGCATCTTTGCTTGTGCTAATGGCTTACCAAGTAACAAGAAGACATTTAAACTAAAGTTCCCTAGTTCTTATTCTCGGATCTACATCACTAAAGTACTTCAAGGCTGTGGCAGGAGGTTCCCATTATCATGGGAATACAGGCTACTGTAATGACAGGAAAACTAATCTAGCTGGTAATTGATGCTGATAATGATAAAGCCATTTCACATGTTGAATCATGGAACTAATTTCTAATGACAATTATTGTACCCCAAACCAGAAAGTTACATTAAATCATGAATTATATCTAACTGTACAATGAACAGTGTAGTATCTATAAGCTCACATTTCAAAGAGCATTTTGTATTGGACATATATTGGGGAGGCCCAATAATTCTGAACTGTACTGAGCTCTAATACAGCTGATTGATTCCATTGCATTGGTCAGTTTGGTCACAGCTATTTTTATGTCATCCTCCTTATGTGACATACAGTGAAGCTGTTTATTCAGTGGTAGCCTCAACTTAAAGCGAAGTTGTGATACTGAACTGAACTTAAACCACAACAAAATCCAATTTTCAGATGTAGATGCATCATACGTTGCTTTAGCCTAGGCTAAGCATGTTCCCTTTGGCTACTGTCAGAGTTAAACAAATAATTAGTGTACACATAATTGAACATATTAGGGCCAAAGAGCTTATAGCCTAAAGGCTACTAGGTTTCAGTGCTGTATGAGGAAATACATCAGAACTTAACTAGATTGAAGAACAGAGACAGGCTACATTTCACATTATCGAGAGCCATGTAGCTAGAGTTGTTGAGATCAATACACAGATTTTGTTAAAAATGTTTAGCCCTATGTTACATTGAGATGCCAAAAGGTACGTTCGTTAAGATTTTTGCAAAATTAACTAATTAAACAGCTATCCACAGTACCATAAATTCAACATCTAATTGCATGCTCAAGTACCAACTTTAACAATGTCTGGGCCTGCATCACTGGTAATAAAAGCCTAGCATAGTCATACTAGACAGCTGTCGTTCAAAGGAAATAATAATGACACCAAAAAGTAAGTGGAACAAAACTCCTTAAAATGACAACATTTCACCAGCAGGTTAATCAAATAATGATAATACACTATGGATATACACTACTAATTCCACCAAAGACAGCTATGCAATATTTAACACAAAGCAAGCTATCTGCCAGGCAACTTGCTGGAGCTTCTAGCCTCTTACAATAAGCAAATAGTAACAGTACTTCAGTTAACAACAACTAAACTGAAGGTAATTTTTGTTCACAAAACTGGTCATTGTTCATGACCGTGATACCCTGACTTAAGGGACTGGCTTGTTTTCTAAGCACTAATGTTATTACAGAATGGCATGGCATCATTCACAACTTAGCCTATTAGTGAGGGGGAAAAGTGACAAAATCCAGCTGAACCCTTTAAAAAATAAGTACTTGAGATTTTTTGTTTTTTTGGCATCCTTAGAATCTGTAGTTTACATTTCTGGATAACTCTGAATTTGAGTGGTGCCATTTTTGTATTCAGCCTAATGAATATGTCCATTGGAAATGTTTCAAAGCCATTTAATTCTACTGAAATACATTAAAAAACTATGCACAGTCCATGGGGTGGAGAAAGCTGGGACAAGTCTCAATGCATATTGATCACATCCACAGGGTATAAGCTTTTGCTGTATAGCAAGTGCCAATGTGTTTCCCTGAAGGGTATAAGGCAAAAATGCATTCCTCCATCCCATGGACTATGCATATTTTTCTAATGTATTACAATGGAATTAAATTGCTTTGAAACACAATAATCTTCAATGGACCTCCATGGGGCTGAATAAAATACAAGGCCACCACATCCAGAAATGTAAACTAGAGGTCCTAAGGATGCCAGAAATGTACAAATCTCAAATACTTATTTTTTTAAGGGGTTCAGCTGGAATTTTCCCCCCTGACTTGTATGTAAATATCTAATACTGGCCTACCAGCAACAAAACTGCACAACACACGTCAACATCATAATGTTACAAACAGCATCAGAAACAGGATAGTGTGATACAGAATGGATGGGAAACGACAACTCCTCGCTCTCAACAGCTGATGACTCATGCATTTCGTTTAACGGGTTTTCGAAGCTTGACACAAAGACAAGCATGAGTAACATTAACGTTACATTAGTGACCACCGTCTGGAGGAATGGCAACTAGTTAGCGGACCTCTGAGATATGGGCTAAAGCTGTGAACCAGTCCGTCAATCTGATTCTCACAAAAACACAAGGGCCTAATTTGGCCAATTTGTACTACTACATTGTCAGTTATTTCATTCGGTTGTACGATGTCAGTGAATTACAAATTTTAATCTAAACGATCAGTTATGCTAACTTAAGTGTTACTTTCCCATGGTCTGGCTAACAGGGAGCGATTAGACGTAGTGGGCGAATTGACATTATTTATTTAACATTAGCTCGCAAGCTAGCGACGATAGGGCAACACGAAGCGAGCTAAGATACATATCCGCAAACGTTAAGACAGTACTTGCCAACAGTACAAAAGCTAAGTAGACCACAGATAAGTCGGGTCATGATAAAATAATTGAACCGGCATTGCCCATTTATCTTCAAACAAACTAGCTGATACAAGTTCATGACGGTAATTGATTTCAGACTTCCTCTTTTGGACTCAAATAACGTTAACGTTACTGTTAGCTAGCAAGGTTGCTAGTTAACGGTAACATTAGCTTACTAGCCATGACTTGACACCAAAAACACTGCCCTACTAAAACATGAAAAAGCCATACCTTTGAATAAATAATCGTATTCATCATCGCGCGTTCCCATTATTGAGGTTTTCTTCCCCAAAGATAAAAACTATGCGAGGACACCCGATTGTGTCAGACCGGCAGGAAACCTAAGCGGCCTCGAGGGGGTAGGTAGGGTCTCCTAGGCTAAAAAAGCTGGTGGAATGATAACCATGGAAGGACTGCCACTAGAGGGAGGACTTTGGCCTCAACAACATCACCGTGCATTTCATCACTGTCAATTCCATGTGGAAAACCCGTGATCCATGTCTAGTCAGCACTTTCTGCTTTCTGTGTTTCAGTGGCAAAAAATGGCTGCAATCAAATGCCAGTTTACAGAATTGACAACATGAGAGCCTACTACAACACCATCTTTATCACTTGTTCTGTTATTGTAACCCATTGACAATGATGTGGTCACTTGAGGTCAAAACAAACTTGTCAGGCAGATGCGCAGATAAGGAAATATTTTATTGATCAAAATCATTTTGAATAAAGATGAGTTGACAACCAGAGATTTACAAGTAACAGTGCTTCCAAACTGAAATTCTTTTTCTCATGACATTCGAAGTGAACACTGAGTGTTTCCATGGAAGCCCACTAGAAAGAAAAAAAAATCATGACAGATATCAGTGTGGCCTTCTTATAACAAGTTTATACATGAATGCTAAGTCTACCATGTAGGTCTACTATGTACTATGTTTGCTATTCTACTGATGCATTTACCTCTCTGGAAATTGTGTTTTTGATCCTGCATGCTGTCGGAGTATCTGATTCTATTTGGTGGATGAACCTGACATTGTTTATTATGTGCTGAATCTGGCCTGTATATATAACACAAAAACATGAATACAACATGTACATTACATGTCATTACACCAAAAATATGATAGATATTTCACACTTTATACTTTCAAAACATTTCAGAATGTAACTACACAAAGTCTGAAGTTCACGATGAGAACCAACTCTACCTGAGTGACTTCTGAGGCCAACAACGCTGCCTGACATCCACTTTGTGGCCAATCACTTCAGGACAGTTGTGTTTGTATGGTTTTCCTGTATGTGAAGCCACATATTTTTCATCACCGAGGACTCCATTATTTACAAGCATCTGATGATTTTGAAGACAGTACAAGCTGTCCACCTGAGTTATTGAGAAACAGTCAAATGTTTAGGGAAAGTTCATCTGACCTATAACATAATCAGTGGAATATGCTGAAAGAGTATGCTAACAGGTACTAGCATGTGAAGCTGAAATGGATTGGTGCACATAAACATTTAACTAAGAAGAACATTGTGATGATACCACCCTATGATAATTAACTCTCCCCTAGTGGTCAATTTTGAGTATTTTACGCCTCCTAAATTCATGCCTGTATAGGAGGAATTACAAACCAAAGGGTAACAACCAGAGATCATACTTTTTGAAGACCCATGTTGTTTTGACAGAGTAATGAGTAACATTTCAATACAAAGGCTACTGCATGTCAGTGGGACAATGACAGCTAAGTTGCTAGGCTGTTTTCTGTCAAGGCAGCTTAACTTAGGCACGTCGCCATTGTCCTTTTTACAAATCATTTTACCATCAGAAAGACTTTGAAGTTGTTTTGTTAGGCTAAAGAACAAGCACAGAGGGGCTTTAAAGTAGATTATCATATACCAGTTTTCCAGCCCTTCTCTCCCATTCTTGGCTCTTTTCAAGAACTTTCATCCAGTCCCATCTTCTCTGATCTTCTCTTTCAGCATCATCTCTCAGGACTGCGTTAAGATTTTCTCTAAGTTCCACAAACTCTTCCTGTAGCCTATTCAGAGAGGTCTGCAGAGGTCTCTCTCCAATCTCCTGTCCAGGTGGTTGTTTGCCCACCTGCATATCATGCTGCAGAATTATGTGCTTGGTTGTTCCAGTCTGTGTCCTCTTGCACAGATTATCCATATCATTGGACTGGTCGTTAGTCTGTGTCCTGTCAACCTCCCTATGAGAGGAAGGATATATATTGTCTCCATTAAAGACTGGTGGAAAAATACAGTTAAAAAGGGTACTGGTATCAGATAAAAATACATCAAATGAGTGGTAAGATTGAACAAACTCAAGACATGCTCTGTGATAGATTTAATTTACCTTTTTGATCTATTCTGAGCAGTTCTTTTCTATTGTTCACATGAATATTGACTAAAAATAATGTAATTGTTATGTTCAATTCATTTCCATTATATTTATACAGCGCCATTTACAGTATAATTGTCGAGTCACAGACATTAACAAGGTTAATACTGATGTGATAAAGTGACAAGCATCATCTAGTTAGGTTGGATGGATGATGGATTAAAGGTTTTCATCTATGCAAATAAATAAATACTTATATGCTAGTCTATATATGTCTATAATACATACAAAGCATACCTTGCTTTCATGGGTTTATGCAAATGTTCTTCACATTTAAATGATCCTACAAGGTCCTCTCTGACTTGAAGTAACTTCTTTGTTAAATCCAAAACTAAGAATAGAATAGTAATTTCCCACATAATAATAATAATAATAATAATAATAATACAATTTGGACTTTTATACTCACACCTGCTACAAACAGTGGACATGGCATATATGGAACCTAGAATATATCCATGGTCTTTACCAAAATAGCCTCATTAACTCACCCTCATTTTGAAGGTTTTGCTGATGCATGGCCTGTTTTTCCATTTGATTTGTCAGTTGTTCTATTTCCTCTGTATGCATAGACTTAGCACTGCTCAGTGAATACTGGAAAATATCCACCTGCCTTTTGCAATGCTCTAAACTCATTTCTATCTCAGGCACCCTTCTCCACAACTCCTCAGAAGCTGTAAGAGATTCTGAAATTTTTTGTGCTGTCTTTTGGTGTGTCAAGTTCTGTTCCTGCAAAAATTCAAGCTGGCCTTTGGCTGCATTTTCCCGAGTCTCACTTTCCAGCAAAGCTTTCTTTAGGGACTGCACAACATTCTCTGATGCCCGGAGAGCTTGCTCCAGGTAAAATGCCTTATCATTTGTGGTTACTAATCTGTCTTGCATGGACTGCAATTTCTGTTCTGAAAAAAATAACTTTTGCTCCAGGGAACTGAATTTTAGCTCTGATGCTCTGAGTTTGCTCTGCAAGTAAAGTATCTTCTCTTCACCATCAACTAACTGCAATTTCAAGGTTTTAGCATCTTCCATAACTGTGGACGTTTCCACAGTGTGGTTAAGAGCCTGGATCGTGTCCTTGGCTTTTTTTAAATCAAACACTGGTGAATCAATTTTGATTTCCGCTATTTTAAAATTGGGTTCAGGTGATTGTTTATAAATCTGTCCACCAGAGACTATACTGTTCTGATTCAGGCAAAGCACCTTGCCATTTGACACATGTAGTTTCTGTTCATGAAGCTGAGTCTGGTCTTCACCTAGACTGAAGTCTTGTTGTGGGAATAACTTTGAATTGCTGTTACCACACTGAGTAGAGTGGTATGGAATGGACAGAATCCTCTGGTGTTTTTGCTGGACATCCCTCTTCAAATGTTCAATTTCAGACAGCAGTGGGGAACAATTCGCTGGGGAGCACTGTTGGTCACTCTGAGTAAAAGAAAATTGATAAACACACTTTAACACACCTTCAGGTACTACAGCTGAAGGTTGTTTTTATCAGAAAACAAACGTCTGGAATTGGTACACTTACTTTGGTTTTCTCCAAATTCATGTCTCCAAGACAAACATTGAGTGAAGACTTCAGTGGCTGAATGTGGCTCTCCATCCTATCCTGTTTATAATGGCCAGAGCTGACAGCCTCTGACAGGTTCAGGATGCGAGATGCCTCTGCCACCACATTATCTAACAGGGGCTTATTAACAAATGTGTCATATGATGAAAGCATAAATTACCTGTTGATCTTCCAAAAGCGAGCAAAACATATGATCTACTGTATGCAGTTAAATGACTAGCCTACAGACAGAAACGATAGCAGTCTTAGCTTACCTCCATTCTCCAATCACCTCAGAGTAGCAGGCCTCTCATCGTTCACAAATTGGTTAGCAACAGTCTTCCTATGACACAAAGACGTGTCACTGGAATTCAGACTTTATTTTGTCAAATCAGTCAGTGACACTGGACCTCCAACACTTTGCGCCAAGGCTAGGCTACTTATCGACGTAGCTTACTCTTGGCCTGTAGGCAGGCTACTTTCAAATTTGAATCAAGCGGGATTTTG
This sequence comes from Tenualosa thibaudeaui, assembly GCA_027481765.1. Lineage (NCBI taxonomy): Eukaryota > Metazoa > Chordata > Actinopteri > Clupeiformes > Clupeidae > Tenualosa > Tenualosa thibaudeaui. The sequence goes on along the minus strand of JAIFZK010000173.1, from coordinate 2,435,677 downwards.
GTGGTCAGTTAGGGATATCTTGCTGAGCTGAGCTAATTATCTTTCTATAATTGATGTTGAGTTGTGAGTCTTTTTTGCCATAGTATTTATAAAATTACCTCATATAACACCAATCCAAACCAGCGCTCTTTTTCTCGCCTTCTCCTCTTGATACTTTGTAATGATATGCTAACAATCGCTAACGATTTTTTGCAGCATGGAAATCAAACAAAAGTAACCAGTCCAAAACCAAACAGAACTGAGAAGGTAGTGATGTCATGGTACACGTGTGAGATAGGTCTAAATAACATTTCAGAGCTTGGGAAAAGACAGTAGGCTTGTTATTTGGATGCATAACACAAAATGACTTGAAATGTGATGGCCAGCAAATAAAATTAGACGCAGTTAAGACCATATATAGACACCAAACTCTTTTATTTTGTTTATTTACTCCCATTCTTAAAGTCACACGCACTCAACACACAAACACACACCACACCCACTTGTTTATCTTTGTGGATAAACACACGGATGTTCTATACACATACACTAAAGATTCATATTTTGATATGCATATTATATTAATTTTAAATCATGCTATGTCTCTTTATTCAAACGACTCCCCCCTCAGAGAGAAAACACAGCATTTTGACCGAACATAGGCTACACGAATACAGCTAAATGGTCGGAAGAATACGCTATGGATACATCTGCATGTACTGATCTCCCGATAACCTCTGTGAAACACACCATACAAAGAAACAGCTCCTGTGTACACAATAAATATAGCTGCATCTCAACATCTGGTAATATCGTACAGTCCAGATTGAATGTAGACCAAAAGCATTTCTTGCAAGCAACTTGCAAAACAAAAACAAAAAAAATAAAATCAAATAAAAATAATATTCTCCCATCCAAATGGAAAATATATTTATATATCTTTATATATGTATTTATATACCTATGTACACATTCTCAGGAAAACAATTATAAAGGAATAGGATAAAACATGACCAAATTAATACAATATCACAAAACTAAAATGTCTAAAGTAACAATCATAAGGCAATGAAAATGAAAACATTTATTATGTCAGAACTGTTTTATCTTCTTTTTTGACAAATATATTGCTGCTACTGTCCCCTGTTACAATGTAATAACAGCAACTGACTGGCCACTGCACATGATCAATGATCTGTATTGTACATTGCTTCCAAGAGATTCCCTCCTGCACACAAACACCCCTTTATATCTATATTTATATACCCTCTAATCAATCAATCTCTCCGTCTCTCTCACACTCACACACACAATAAATAAATGTAACATAAAGAGGAGAGACATAATTATTATCAAGGCCATGTGAATGTACATCTTAAATTATGTGTTTAAGGACCTTTCATGAAAAAAGCATCAGTTTTTGAAACGATTGTATGGAGACTTTTTCAGACATAAAACATGATAAAGTGCTGTCTGAAAGCAGCCAGAAATATGGGACACCCTTGACAAAGAGCATCTAGAGCATTTGGGGAAAAGGGAAGAAAAGGTCACCAACTTCTGGGATATTTGGCCTTTAAAAATGACCTGGGCTTGGACCCTGTCTACAGGCATACATGCACCATGTCCTCCTCAAACTGAATTCCATCTCTCTATGTAGTGAAGCATTATCAGTTCAAAGACTTACAGTGACAAAAGCCCACATAGTCAATTCAGAAATACAAAACTTCACTGACACATCTATTGAGTTTTATCAATATTCCATCAAACATTTTCAAAACAAAGACACTAGCAGGAATTATGTCAGTTTAGCTGTCTTGGAAGACTTTTAAAGTAACATCTGAGGAGGACTGATTTACTTTCTAAACATGAAGTTAGTGTACTGTTTTTTCAGTTAAATAACATATATTGGAACTCTTTAAGAAACCCTGAAGAACTACATGGTGGTACCAGATTGTTAGCTTCATGCCTACCTAGTAGGATGGTGCCGCCTCCTCAGGTAAGGATCTTTTCATTAAGTAGAAAAAGGCCCAGGCTTGAAAACAGCCTATGATTTCAGCTTCCCTATGCATCAAGTGAAACACACAACAACTTCACAGTAATATCTGAAAAGTGCACTAATAAAGAAACAAAACAATCATACAAAAAAGTCTTTCACCATAATATGAGTCAAATAACAAACATGGAGTGTCAGTTGATGGGAGAGACCAGTACATAGAAAAAGGAATCCATACATACCAAATGGAGACACATAGGAAGAGGACATTGAAAAAAAAATCCCCTCTGATTTGAAGTCACAGACGAGACCGTGACCCCATAGACTCTGGAACACATGGGCTGACACTGAGAGTCTGAGTGAGATTTGTCCTGGTGCCGTCCCAGGTTGGGCTGTACACAGATGACTCCTGCAGGAAGGGAGCATCATCCAGGGATCAAGCTTTCATCAGCAGTCTTGTTACTGTTAGGAGGAAGCAGGAAGACAAAAACAGTGAGAGTTTTGAATGTGGAACACAGGAAGACTTAGGAGGTGAGTTATGGTGACTTCAGCAAGACTTATTCTCATTTTCTCATGTGCACTATAATGGCATATGGACATGTAGGCCAAAGATGTACAATGTAGGCCAAAGATGAGGATTTGTCACCACATTTAGGGCTGATGATTTAGAGCAGAAATCACATGTAAATGTGAAATTTTAATTTAAAGCAACAAAGCTTCTTAAAACCTTTTTAAAATGCAGTTCATTTTATTGGTTGAAATTAAATTTCTTTGATAACAGGGATATAGATCATATCATTGGACACACTGGGCATCAAAAATGGAATTGTGACCACTGAGGTCACTTTGAGGTCATCAAAGCTAGGCAATCTGTCCCCATTTCACCTTCTTACAATTTCACAGAGGATGTCAGACCTATGAATACCGAACAAAAATGAGAACTCAAATGAATACGGATACTTCAAGAATAAGTTCAGGAATTTGCATGCGAACATGACAGGGGCAGCAATGGAAACCATACTGAAATGTGACTCCACCAGTGCTTGCTAGAACTGCATGAGGCAGCCATGATAGTGTGCAACAGAGGTGGACTGAAAAAGGTGAAGATGCCCCCCCACCCCACATGCATCGTGTCTCACACTTACGGTCTGGCTCTCCCTCTCCCCATCGGACAGGCTCTCCGGCTCACCGCCATAGTGCAGCGGAGAGTACACCCAGCTCCTCTCCTCGGGAGGTTGCTGTTACGGCAGGCAAACAGCAGAGGGCACCACACAAAGCAAGCCGCCGATGTGCACAGAGAGAGACAGGGAGATAGAGAGAGAGGAAGCACAGGCAAGCAAAGAAGAGGAGGAGGAGGAGGAAAGGGAAAAAAAGAGTGAAGAGAAGACAAGGTAGGAGAACAACATTAGAAATGCAGCAAGGGAACAAGATAGGGAGATGTGTGGGGTGGGGTGAAGGGGATGGGGGAGGTGGGGGCACAGGGAGTGCTAACAAGAGCTGAGGGCATACTGCTTATGATCCAATCAGAGACAGCAAAAACACCAGACACCTCTTCATGCGTTCAGAGGAATCTAGAGGACTCTCTACTGGAGGGGTTGTGCTGTGGCTGCCTTCAGCCCCTGTCTTGCACAGGTCTTCCACAAGCAAGTGGGAGTGAATCCAAACAGGGCAGGGGAGGGAGCTGGATGGGGCAGCTGTGTTGCAGCAGCCAGGGAAAGGAGAGGAACTGGGTGTGCAGGAGGGGAAAGAAAAAGGTGCCAGGACAGTTGACAGCAAAGGGCCTGCAAACCGCACCCTCCCAAAAAACACCATTAGGTTCTCAATGGGAGCTCTGTGTTCGCTTCCAAGCGTGGTGGGCTTTGGAAGCAAGAAGACTGGGGGGGGGGGGTTCTATACACCTCTTTGTGAGGGCCTTTCATCTGCTGTGCAAACATCAGGCCAGTGGTCAAATGGATGACTTGCAAGCAGAAGTGAACAAGAAAAAAACCCCACTGCAGTTCAGCCCTACAATTTCAAGAGAAAGAAATGTACTCGTCTTATTGGTGTCCATCTTGTCTGTGTTTTGTGACACTTCAGCTGATTTCTATGGTTCTGGGGTTTACTGCAACAGGAAAGGTTGCTTTTTTTGCTGTTATGGTAGCCCACAGTACACTCTGTTTGCTTATACAATTTCTAAATCTAAATTTCTGAATCTTGAAGTGGAATCTGCAAGTCTTGTTCATATTATATTTATGCACTCAATCTAATTACAAGGCTTTTTAATGCTTTTGAAGCAACACATCCAGTTACAATTGTTTACTGTTCGGTCTAAGCCGTTTGTTTACTGTTTACTGTACAAGGGCTGTGTTTAAACACCAGGCTATTTTGAGTGCACACACTGAACATGCAACTAGAGCAATGTGCTGACTGACAAATACAGTATCCGCTCAGAATTGCAGACTGCATCTTTAACTCAACTCTGACAGACCTACGCGGACTGCAGATAGTATATATTCTGAAAGGCACACGTAGCATTTTACTCTGCGTGCAACAACTTCAGCGCTCTGACATGACATGAGGGGGGGACTATTTGAATGCACCTGGAGCAGCACACTCAAACCTATGCCTAGGGGACTTACACTCCAGCACAGAGTAGATACTGGCCGTGGCGAAAGAGATGAGACCTGCAGACTCCCGTCTGAAAACTGGGAGCACAGCCAGAGTGGAAAAATGGAGAGACAGACAGAGGTGGAAACAGAGAGAGAGACAGAGAAACAGAGGGATGACAAAGACCACTGGAATGAAGATGGCATGGATGAAAATATGTTTTTCAGTCATTTACTATACCTACTGAGAAATTACTGACTGCTGGTGATGCGCTTTGAAAGGGGCATGATGTCTCATGAGTCTCTCCCAGACACAAGCGTACCCAAGCAGGGATGTAAGTAACAATTACTTCACAATCAACAACCTCAATGAGGGCCTAGTGATTACCACAGCAGAGAGCCAAGCAGTAATGTGTTGCCGGGTGGCTGGCTGGAGTTGAAATGGGTGTAATGTATGATTAAAGGGTCCTGGACTGCCTGCATTAGTGAATGTGAGGCACCACAGACCAATCAGCACAGGGGAGCTGGGGCACGGAGCAAGTCTGGAACATAAGGTGGCGGTGGATGAATTATTCAGATGGGACCTGATGCTGGCGCGGTACAACTCCTCCCCGCCGCCGCACAGGAGCCCAGGAGAGAGAGAGAGAGAGAGAGAAGAACAGACTGGCAGGCCTGCTCAGGCTTGCACAGATCCTCCTTACAACCACCTCCACTCCCCCGCTCATACAAGGCAGGTGTGCTTATTATGTGCCAGAAACTATATTTTATTGAAACGGGGATGATCGTCTAGCTTCCTATCAACTTTCCACTGACGTCAGTGGTGGCATTAAGGCATACACACACTTGGGTGTCAGTGGTGGCATTCATGCATACACACACTTGAGTGGTCACGTGTCTCATCTTCACTACTAGTCTATCTTATTAAGGTCCATTTGTATCCTCCAAAGCAGAGGGTCAAAACAAGGCCAGAAAATGCTCTCAGGTTCCACTCATAGATGTGAACCAGCGTGTCCAAAGATGATTGTGACGGTCAGAGGGTGACATCATGATGCATCACGCTGCTCTACCCTCATCATTGCCTCTACTCAACATGTAATGTAGTCTGTGACACACACACACACACACACACACACACACAGATCATCACTCCAATCCATCCCACACTGTACAACCAAATTACTAGTAATAGCGAGGAGAAAAAATAGCAACCCAACCCATGCAGAAGTGCTATTCTATTCTTAGCCAGAACACAGCAGGGCACCCAAGACAATTACCACACTGACGCACTGACGCAGAGACAAGCAAGAACACACACACACGCACACACACATATATATACACACACACACGGCCGCATAAACAGAGTATGCTGGCAGCATGCTGAGAGGGAAGAGGTGTCATCAGTCTGTTCCCTGCCATCTCAGGCCCACGGGGAGGGAGAGCAGCCAGGGCCAGAGGTGCATCTATAGGAGCCCAGCCCAGCCCAGCCCAGCCCAGCCCAACGCTGCACTGCACTGAGATCAGTGTCAGCTTTAACTTTAATCTCCCAGTGAGATCAGAGCCCCGGCGATCTGGTGACAGCCACTGAGACGACACGGGAGGCAGACCGGGCCACTCATCTCGTCACACACACATGCACACAAACACAAACACGCACACACACACACATACAAGCTTGCTCACCCATCCCAACTACACGCTCTCCTGTCCACTGGGTTTCTGTGGGGTAACGCACAATTACAGCAGCCCTTTCCTTTCCAAGCACCTGAAAAGTCTGGTCTAATGGCAACATTCCCGCTCTCAGTTAATCTGCTCTGTGGTCAGTGACATGGTGACAGAGTGTGTATGAGACGGTGTGTATGGGAAACATGGATGGGATGGACTGTGTGGGGTGCTGCTGACACAGAGGATGTGACTAGTCTCTGGTTCATCTCTAAAGACTGTGCTGCTGGAGGATTTGCTCATTGGTTGTTTGCTCTTATTTCGAAGCATGGAGGAAGAGAGAAAGAGAGATAGAGAGAGACAGAAAGAGGAAGACGCTTACAAAGTAGATGTCTGTGATTGGCACGTCCTCGTCTTCGTCTATGGAAGCCCTGCTGGGACACCCGGATGTCAAGCTGGCCTGGTCCGACTCCACCATCACCTTGGGACTGGCAGGGATGGGTGAGGCAGAGGCCGACGAGGTGGCGGCAGCGGCAGCGGAGAAGGAGGAGGCCTCTGGCACCTCACTGTGACAGATACACACACACACACACACACACACACACACAGCACGTCAGTGAGCTGCCATAAGATCCGCTCAGGGCAGCCACTGTGACCTAGCTGACCTCCCTCTCTCTATCTATTGCTCTCTCCTCCCTGTCTGTCTGCGCTCTCTCTCTCTGTCTCCTGCCTGTCTTCTCTCTCCCCCTCTCTCTGTGTTCTCTGCAAAAACGTTCTGGAATCTACATAAGAAATAGCTGGCCCTGGGCTGAGCCTCCCTGAATGCAAACTATTCACTGTAATTACTCCGAGGTGGGAAGCGTCTGGCTGTGAAAGAAGGACAAGTGCTCCGAGTCCAGCCCATTATTTTCTCCACCTGTTTCCAAAATGGATGCTGAAAATCCAGCAGGGTCATGCAAAACACAGCAGATGAGAATGTCTGCTTTTTGGACATAACTGTGCCACTGCTCCCCTTTGCCTACTGTTTAATAGGGACAGTGAACGTGACACAGATTGAGATTTGAAGATGAAGGGTTGCAGACAGACAGGCATCTTTAACAAGCTGCCACTGTCTGGAATATGACGATAATCATTATTATCACCATAACTAATCTCATCCAATCTGACTGCTCGGTTTATTCAGCTTAGCACATATTAAAAAGTCTGTCTGAGCAATACCCTGCTGGCAAACTTCTGACTGGCTGGGGCAGTTGGCATGACGGCACTGCCAGGCAGGGTATTACTACAGCTAATACATTAATTCAATTAAACTTCATTTATGATTAATACACCTTAATAGAATTGTTTATTTTTAAACATGAACAGTATTTTTTAGGATTCTGATTGCCTGGCATAAGAGATGCTTTGCTAAAACATTCATTCATATATATCTAGATAGAAAGATACTTTAATGACTCAAAAGGAAATTTCTTCATTGTCCTAAGAACCAACAGTGGCAGACATTTTCATATACCATCCTGGTGGTGCACAACTGGACACAATCCTACTGCACCTTCACAATGCTCTTCTGCTGAGGTTTTTACTTTCCCCTGACCCAGCAGGCAGACCCAGCGGGTGAGGCCTCTCTGAGATCTCTGAGAAGAGGGGTTTACAGGAACAGATGGCTCGTACCCCTTCTCCCGCTTCAACTGCGGATGGGCTCTGGCTTCTCTTAACTAAAGCCCCTCTACCATATGTCTGCTCGCCCCTCTGCCACCCTGGCTCATACCCCCCCACACACCCCCAACACACACACACACCCAACACACCCACACCTCCCCCAAAAAAGCCCTCATTTCACCCATTCACTCTTAACCTAATTATTTAGCGCGCTCAGGAGCTACTCAATACTAAAGACATTATGAAGCATCTCATGCCAATCAGCAAATGGGGCCCAGGCTCGGTGCACACTGAATTAGAGGATATTAACTTACATGAAACAAAAGGGGACACGGGTCATAACAGGCACAGCGCTGGCCTGGGCCTGATGGTTTTGGGACAAGCTGCTATATTTAACGTGCTGGCTGGTGTTAGTCATGCACATTTGCCTTGGGTCTGGGGCAAGGGAAGAGTGTGTAGGGCCTATGTGTGTGTGTGTGTGTGTGCGTTGTTCTATTCTGTCGGAAGGCTGGTGAAGATTGATGTGTTTTTATGCATACCTTGTGAGAGCCTCTATAATCAGGCCTCTAAAGGAAGGTATGGATTTCTGTGTGCTCCTTTATTGGAAGGATTGATTCTGAGCAATGCATTATGTGTCTCTCACTCATGTATGTGTGTAGTGTGTGTGTATGTGTGTGTGTGCATCCACTCTAAAGTTTGCTGTCTGGAGTGTGAGTGTGTGAGTTCCTGTGCCACACCTGGTCTCTGGCGAGGGCTGCGGGGCACTGATGGTCGGCTCACTGTCATGCCTTTTCACCTCCACCTCTACTGTGATGGTCTGCTGGTCCTCCTCCTGAGTCCTACACACACACACACACACACACACAGCAGATGACAGAAGAGCCGTCACACACACAGACACACAGCCTACACACTACACACCCTGAAGACGGCCTGGCACATCTGCTTGCACAGATTACACCCGTGGTGTTTACTCTGGGAACTGCGCCAACAAGGACAAATCCTGATAAACAGCCCATTCTCACTGCACTGGAGTTGGCTCCAGATAGAAGCCTCCAGTAAATAACTGAATGTAAATGGAAGTGGAATTGGGCGCGATAAAAGAATGTGGCCTTGCAGAGGCGTCTCTCCTACCTGCCCTCGTGACTCAGGGACTGGGTGTGTCTCCTGCAGAGAAAGTCACACAGAGAGGGGAAAGGTTGTTAAGGTCACAGTCGCATGGAGGCGCGAGTATGTGTGACTGGGGGGGCAGGGGGGAGGGGGGTGTTACCTGTAGCGGGGGTGCTCCGAGGTATCTGACGGGGAACGTTCTGGAATGGACAGAGAGGTGGTGGAGGAGAGGGTGGTGGCGATGGACGCCGTGGTGGCCTCCTCGAACGACGGTGGAGTGCAGGGCAGCAGATCTGGCCGGCCTGTAGGAAAAAATCAGTCAGAGAAGTCAGCTTGAATGACAAATAAGAGATGATGTTTCTTGTTGCATAATAGGATTGCCTGGAGTACAGGTGAAGTGCAAAAGCTAAAGCCAAAGCTCAAAATGCATCTTCAATATGCACACTCAGCACACTGATATTCTTTACAGCTTCCTAAGCTACACTGATGGGGAATTCCAGCTGGTTTGCAATGCAGTGCTGCAAGGCTCTCATGCTTTGAACTGGAGAGCCCTGACCTCCTCAAGTAACACATAGCTGCACTCATTTGTGCTGGCAACTGAAAGCTGTTGGCTCCACTACACAGAGACACAGTGTGAGAGCACTGTGGGGTGTTGTTTTTTTAGTTGTTGTTGTTCATTAGCAGCTAAGCCAGCAGCCAGCCACAAGTCCATGTCTGTAGTATGGCTACCTTCATCTTCCATTGTGGGGAAACTGCGGGCACCTCGTAGGTCGTAGATGTTCTCGTCCCTCTCTGAGGGCAGCTGGCTGGCCGACCATGCTGCCCCGGGGCCCGGGTACTTGGGCAACGTTGTCGTCGTCAAGGAGACGCGACCCCTTTTGGAGGGTGAGCACTTGAGGGCTGAGTAGAAGAGAGAGAAAGAGAGAAAAATAAGGAGAGAGATCTTCATTCCACATGGGTGATCTGATCAGTGACAATAGGAGGAAAAATGTGTTATCTGTTCTCCATGACAACATAGCATCATGGCTGCTCAGAGACACAGATGGACTCACAGGAGGTCTTCCTGAAGACTGTGTTGCTCATGAACTTAAAGAAACGATCTGCATAGAAGCCGGGCCGGTGGACAGACACGGTGTCCTGAAATGACACAAATGGAGAGCACTTGAAAACAGAACAACCAGAAAATTCCAAGGAAATGGAAAACATGCATGGAGAAATATAGAAATATACACACATATATATATATATATATATATATATACACACACACACACACACACACACATATGCAACCTCCATAGATTGCATTACAGCAAACCCCAACCTCTGCAGGGCCTGTTATATACACATATCTAAAAATAAAATAATGCAATTAAAGTTACAGGAGAGTAAACAGGTTAAAAGCATGGAGAACAGGCCCTGCAGAGTTTGGGGTTTGGAGGCAACAACACAAAGAGATGGGCGGCATCACTACTACAGGGATTAAAAGAAAGCTTTTTTTCCCCTCTCTCTCAATGCAGCAGAATCATCATCTTCTATATCCAATAGGCCGCCCACCCCCTCCCCACCCCTATCATCTAAATAATACAAGAGTAAGTCCAATCCCACAGTGTGATTTCTCCTGCAGCTGCCAGGCTGGCTTCCACCTGCCCTCACCCCAGCGCACGTCTGTGTCAGAGAGAAGAGGTGTGAGGTGTCTCTGGCGGTGACAAGACAAGAAGTGTGAGGCTATAATAAGACCTGCCAGCTGCTGCCTCTGGGTGTGCGGTGTGTGTGTGTGTGTGTGTACAGGTCAGAGTTGGAAGTGCGCTAGTGATGCAGGGGAAAGCAGATGTCTCTCCTCGTCTACTGCAGCTGCCAATCAATCAATGAATCCCAAAAACACGGACTGCTGCAATTTACTCACCGAAACATTGAAAGTTACATTCACTCTCTGGATCCCTGCCACTCACTCAATCGATCACCATCTTATTCACTACTGACAGGCTCAAAAGACCACTGCCCTCACTGTGTTCACTCTGGATCCCTGAGCACAGGGTTATAACGTGACATGACTGTGGCATGTCAACCTGGGAAACTTTCCGTTTGAATGCACGCCTCCTTACACCTTAAATACATGCATGAGAGGAAAAAAGGCAGCGACAAGATAAGCCATCACTGCGAGAAAGGGAGAGACACAGAGTAAGAGAGAGTGAGAAAAGAAATAGAACTGAGACAGATAAAGGCAGGGAGAGAGAGAGAGAGAGAAAGAGTGGAGGAGTGAAAGAGATAGCAGTACAGCCTGTGCCCTCTGCTGAATGATTAAAAGAAACCCAGGAGCAGACAGATCAGCTTCTGGACCGTTTGACTTGATGGCCAAAGCATCTGCAGCGGGATTTTGATGGAAAAGCCAAAGCTTTAGATCTTAAAGCCCAGAGATCCGAGCACCATTGCGTTACATAACACATAAGCTGGAGAAAAGACATATTTGCATGCTTCCTCTATTAGATGATTTCTGACAGTGATCAGACAGTTCAGATCAGCCTGGCTGTGGGGCAGAGTCTGCTCCGCTTGGGGCGTTTGAGGTGGGCGTGGGAGTGTTGAGTGGGGTGGGGAGTGGGATGGGGGGCGGGGTGGGGGCGGGGGCAGAGGTTTTGACTTACCCCGTCGTGAACAAGAGCCTTCCACGTGTGTTCCAATTTCTTTATCAATCTGCAAAACACATGACAGCAGAGGGGGGAGATGAGAAACAAGAGCTGGTGAAGGAGATTACCTCTCATAAGGACACAACCCAACAGAACTAGCAGGATAGCGGGAAAGGCCAGGTGGAAGTAGGGGGAGGAAAAGGGAGAGACTGGATGACTGTGGCAGAGGCTGAATGGAGCCTTTCTGCTGAAGGCATGAGGCTCTGAGTTCAGACAGGGCAGCCAGGCAGCTGAACCAGACGTAAGACACTCACCTGTAGGACTGCAGGATGTCAATGATGCCAATGTAGAGCAGCAGACGCTCCCCTTTGCCGTTGACGGCTGGGATGCCACCCATCCTGCCAAAACAAGGGGCAAAGACAGATGTTACTTTGGGGGGGAAACTTGAAGGAGATTCAGTCCAAAATATGTCCACTGGTGACAGCTCTCTCTTGGTGCTAATGTATGTGTACTAGCTGTAGGCTGTTTCACCATTTCACACAGACACTCTTTTGCTAGAACTGGAAACGATCTAATTTTCTACACAGACTATACTGTGTGCATCATGGAGCACTGGTGTCACCTTCTACAAGGCATTATTTACCTCGCTTATGTAAACATTCACACCCATCAACCCATGACTTCCAGTGAACAAATTTCAACCACTAAGATGCAGAAACCTAAATTCAAAATGACTGCACCTATTCTAGGAGCGCACTGGTTGCAGAGAAATCTACTATATTTGGTGTACTCTGTGTGTGTATGTGTGTGATTTGTGCATCTGTAAAAGTGGAGGTGGTAATGGTGACAGAGTGAGAAAGTCTGTTTCAAGCAGCACATGGCAGATAGGAGGCTGTGGGTGACAGCCTTTAGCTTGAGGGTGCATGTGAGACCAAAAGTGAAAAACCTGGTGTGAAAGCAAGCAAGAACGAGACAGCAAATGTGTAAGAGTGTCTAGAAGTGTGTGTATGAGCTGTATATATATAAATGTGTGTGTGTGTTGAGTTTCGTAAGAGGCACACACGTGTCTTCAGTGTCAATGGCCTCTCCGCAGGCGGCGCCGCCCTGGATGGACTCCATAGCGGTAGAGTAAAGGGCTTTCTGGGGCAGGGGTCTCTTCTCATCGCTGCCTGACTGCGAGCCCTCTGCCTGCTGCTCCCGCTTGGCCTGGTCCAGGTTATGCACCCCCAGCAGCAGACTGTAGTCCATGATCTTAAAGCTCTCCAGCACCTGACCCACCACACACACACACACACCATCAGACACAAGCAAGCACAATATACACCCTCTGATTGGTTTACTGGCTCTAAAAGGTTCTTTGATGTCATTGTGGGACCATAAATAATTATTTTTTCAGCAGAAGAATTTGAGTTTTCCTGGTCTACACAGTAGTCACATAAAATTCTATTCTTTGATAAATGACTCCATAGAAATGCCACTCAATGTCCACTCTGGTGTGAAACTGAGCGACAAAGCTAAGAGAGGAAACCAGGCAAAAACAGTTTTAAGCCAGACCTTCTGTTGTCATTTTAAAAAAAAACAAATGGGGAGAGTTTCATGGTAACATGACGTCTTTCTAGCCTGGCCAGCCAGATTACAACTCCCCAGCTCAGTGTGTTTACTGGGATTAAAGTCTGAAAAAACTCAGCAGTCAAGAAATTAGCTTTGGTGGATTTTCTGATGGGCACGTGTGGGAGCCAATGGAGAGTGGTGTGGACACTGGCTGAGGTGACGCAACACCAAATCCAGCTGCAGATGCAGGGATAACGCAGTTAGAGCTACTTTCAGAAGTGGTAGCAGAGATGATCAGAGGGTCACATAACCGTATGATGGATGTTTGACGTGCGTCGCTTATCCCATACCAGATGTGCCAAGTTTCACAAAGCAATAGCTTTGCTTTGCCAGTGTGAGTCCCAGGAACTAGAGATGCGCGGATGGGCTATTATTTCATCCACAGTCGCATCACAAAACTCATCATCCCTCCGCCATCCATCCACACCAAAGTTTTTTGACCAACTTTCAAAACTGCACCTGTCCACCATCCGCCGGTTGTCTGACGCGAGGCTAGAAAGCTCTTGCCTGTTCTAGAAAAGAGACTTATCCAATGCAGCAAAGTCATTTAAAGGCTAAAGTCCCTGGCAGGCTAAAGAATATTTGCCATGTTGTGTCTGCAGAATATCATAGGTGAAGTCATCTCTGATCTGCGCACAGGGACAAAAATAAATGAATAGCCAAAAAAAACGCACATCGACAAACCTGACCTTATCTGACAATTTTATCATTGTAATAAAAAACTTTGGCACACTATTTCAACATGCTACTATTTTTTTACCTTCTTTCTTAGCTTTGGATGTTATTGTGTTCTGAACATCTTGCGCTGCCACTTCTGGGTCATATCACTTCATTATCTGTCTCTCTTTTAAATGCCTATTCCCCAAGTGGGAGGCTACAATGACTGTCTGTTTAAAAATATAACTAATATAGAAACAAAATAACCCAGGCAGACACATCTACGAGAAGTTTAGGCCTCTCCCAATACTAATGGCTGGGCACTAGGTCAAATTGTTGCCTGATGAAAATTTGACAATTTCAAAGTGTGCTCATTTTCTTCGGACGCAAGTAACAATATTTAAGACTGTATATATTTTTCTCATTTGTTTGGTTCTACTGCCACCTGTCCAAATTTAATTAAAGCATTATTTTTCATCATAGCATCTGCCCAATCCACTGTTTAGCTGCGGAGTTCATGGCGGTAACCGCCATCCACACATCTCTACCAGGAACACAATTTGTGTCACACAAGGATAAGTGTATGCTGGTGCAATGAAGTTCAATACAATTTTGATCTCCCAATGCCCAACACTGTTCACAGCAAAATAAGCGGCAAAAATTAAAATCCCAGGAGATGGGAAGTCAATGCTTGTAATATTACAGAAATGCAACTTTTACACTTAACTTTAATACTTAACAAAAAAAAAAAGAAAAAACATGGAAATGTGTGATACACATGTGAATGAATAATAGTGGAATCCAAAATGCAGGCGGAAGCTGTAGCTCACCAAACAGTCTCTCTGGAGGGTCTTGACCAGGGCATTGTAAGTGTCCGTGTCCAGCATGAGGCCGTCAGAGAGGTCTTGCATGAAGTCCAGGTCCTTGAAGGTGGGCCTGGCCTTCTCCCGCTCCTTTTTGGAGGCCCGCCGCTTGTACGTGGAGCCCTTAAGGTCATACTTGAGGTGCATGCTCACCACCCGAGGCAGGATGTTGTTCATGACACACATACGAATGTTCTTGCCGCCCGACTGCACGCAGTACAGGCCATAGAACTTGGGAAGAAGTGTGCGAGGGTTCTGGTTTAGGTTCTATATGAGAAGAGATGAGTGGAACATGAATATGACTGTTTGGTCCAACTACACACTTCTAAAGCCAGATGTTCCTCAAAGCACTTTAGGGGCACAAGGGTAAAACACCAACCAAGAATCACAATGCATAAACATCATGCAAAGTTATTTAGATTCAACTTGACATGTCTACATTCAGAAATTACTGGATATTTAAGTTACTCATTGTTTAAAAAAATGAAAGCAAAATATCAGAAAGTTCAACACTGTAAAATCAGTTAAACCCAGACACCCAAGATGCAAAACAAGAACAGCAAATATCCACATCACTTCTCCAGGCCATTGATTCATGCCATAATGAAATACCTATTCCTTATTAGTTGTTGCACAAATCCAGTTAGGCAGCAAACGATTTCATGTTTTGAAGTTATTGACCTTTGCAACCAGAATCCAATTAGTGTGATTACAGAGCAGTCAAGTCTTTATCCACTTAAGGCAAACTGCTTTACAGAGCCAAACACACACACACACACTTTTCTGTTCCAACAAAGACGGGGTTGTAAAGTGATTATGTCACATGCACAGAGGACCCTCACTTCAGACACAAGGGGTTGCACAGGGAAACGGACGCTCCTGCCAACAGGTGGGCCCAGTGTCTGTGCAGGGGCAGGAAGTGGCAGAACAGCCTCTGCTCAAGAGGACACACAACTAGAGAACAGAGGAGGAGAGGAGGGAGAGGGAGAGGGCGAGGGAGAGGGGAGGAAAGTGGGAAAAGAAGAGGAGGACAGGTAGAAGTTTGGAGTCTGGGGACAGTGATCAGACCTGTGGAAATGTGTGCAATTGGCAGTACAGGAGGGGGAAGAGTCTCACACTAAACCTACATTATATTTAAGGCCACACATGACAACTTAGACAACAAGGA
Source organism: Tenualosa thibaudeaui (assembly GCA_027481765.1). NCBI lineage: Eukaryota > Metazoa > Chordata > Actinopteri > Clupeiformes > Clupeidae > Tenualosa > Tenualosa thibaudeaui. The sequence continues at coordinate 2,419,766 of JAIFZK010000173.1, read as the reverse complement.
GGACTACACAGCGTCTTGTATTATCAAGGCTGGGTCTGTAAAGGCCTGAACTACTAGAGAGAATTGGCCATATAAGGCCATGTGTGCTTGGAAACTGTAGCTTCAAGTGTGACAGCAGCAAACAGTCCCACTCCTGTTACCGTCTGGCTGGTCCACTGCATCCCAAAGCACACTGCTCATTCAGACAAGTCTGTGTTTTTAAAACACACACAGACAGAAATAGGGAAAGCTTTTGAAAACACACACTACATGGCTACTGTAAACCTCCTGCCATGACGTTAAAGCATCCACTGTCTCCATGTATCCATTTCTAATCCCTCTAATAAACTCCACCTGATTGCTGGCCTAATGAAAAAGGAAAGTATCTGACACCATTGTATTCCTCATTGTTTCAATGTACTGCTAGCTTCCCCATTTCACCCAGTTGGTTTACCTCGGGGCTTCGGTCACTGGCTCTCAAATCAAAGAGTTCTCTGTTGTCACAATTGTTTGTGTGAAAAGAGGGAAGCAACACCTTTGCTTTCTCTCTACTCACACACAACACAGTCATGTCATTTCACCTCAGACTCTGCCTGTCTGAGACACCAGTGTAAAACACAAACATAGCACACAAACTCATATCTACACACACACAACACAACTCAACACAATCTTCGCCCTCACTTACTTCATGTTTACAAATACAACACGGTCATCCATGTTAATGTCTGTAAAGCGCCATGACACAGTTCTATTGTAAATGGCGCTGTATAAACAGAACTGAATTGTACTGAACTGAATCCTACTTATTTTTGTCCTTCTTTCTCAGTGGTTTATCATCCTCTCATTTATAATACTTCTATGGTTATTTATACAATTCCTTATGATCATACACCTGAATTCATGTCTACAAAACCTCAGTGTAGTAAGTCAATGCCCAGAGTTGTCTGTTCTTTTAGGATTAGCTAAAGAATCCAACCCAATCAATCATTCAGTCCAACATGGGTGTAATTACTGCCCAACTGCCAGCAGGGCATCCTGGGACAGGGTGACATCATCACCAGCACACTTACCATGTAGTAGCCGGGCAGCAGCTTCTGTAAGAACTCCGCCTCCTTGTGCTGGACGGTCTTGATGATGAACTCGTCGTCCTTGGTGACATAGAAGACAGAGCCGCTGGCCCCGGGGTTGGACAACTCGATCAGAGGCTCGTTGCAGAGAGAGTACTGCCAGCACACACACAAACAAGGCAAAACAGATTCAGCGTGCAGACATGTGTATGTGTGTGTGTGTGAGTGGGTGGGGGAGGGGCAGTGTCAAGAGTCGAGTGTAAGGGGATGCCATGAGGAACAGATGCTGCCCAGTCAGGAGCACAAGGGACAGAGGTTCCCAGGGTCCTGTGAGGGCACACACATACTCACTGGGAGGGAGAGGTCTAGTAACTCTACCAGATACTGCTTTAGGGACTGCAAGGTGGTTCTATCTAGTCTGAACATACATACAGATCTATGCAAACATGCACACTCTTCTGCCTGTTACAAAAGGGCCAATGGATGAGCACATACAGACACACACATTTCTCTGTTCATATGTGTGTGTGTGTGTGTGTGTGTGTGTGTGTGTGTGTGAAGAGGAGGATCTAGCGTTTGCTTAGAAATAAGAGCATGGGTGTGTCTCAAAGGGCTTGTAGGAAGCGTTGGCTACATAACATATTCCCTCTCATCTACCATCTCACACTCACACCCACCCACACACACGCACTAATACACACCCTAAGCCACCTTTGACTCCTAATCAGAGCCTATGAACATACACAAATTATTTAACAGTATACTAATTTAACCAATGGACAAACTCCTACAGCACTTTAGCTGGTAGACTGATGTAAGTAGATATTTAAACCAGGTCTAAATTCAGATCCACTTTTGGTCAGCTCATCTTACGCAAGTTGTGTTAACACTAGAAATGTGGTTTACAGGCCCTGTCATAATAATGAATGATACTATCTATGACTTCTGTACACAGAACTAATTGCAGCTACATGTGGCAGTACAAGAGCAATGTGCAGCATGATCACAGACACTGAAGGTAGGGAAGGGAGGCATTATCAACCAACAGGGATGGAACACTGGGGTGGAATGCAATGTGACAACGGCCGTGCGGGGTTATGCTGCCTGCCCGCACCCATACAAACACACACATGCACACACACAAATAAACAAACTGCAGTGTTATGTCACAGCATCAGCCCCACCTCCCACCAACACAAGCACGCACACGCACACACATATACACACACACACAAACAGAAGGAGACTAATCATTCCGCCCTTCTGTTGGTCTCTGAGACAGATGACCCCTTCCAACACTAAGTGACTCACTCAGCCTTCTGCTCAACCATACTATGAGATGCTGATAGCACCCAGACTATACTCCCCTCTCTCTTCACTCTCTCTGCCTCTCCCTCACACACACACAACACACAGACACACAGACACAGACACACAATTTTCTTCCAGAGTCCCTGTGCTCCCTCCTGTCTCGCAGTGGAGAGTCTGTGTGTGACAAGAGATCTCTCTCATGCCTGACAAGCAGCCAACTGGAGGGGTGCAGGCGGCATGAGAGCAGAGAGGGGGGCATTTGGCTGTGGGGGAGCAGGTGCTGACAGCCTCCGGGGGCACCAGATAACACTGTCACACACATGACTACTGTGTGTATGTGTGTGTGTGTGTGTGCGACTGTCTGGGTGTGTCTTTATGCATGTATGGGGGATCAGGGAGGGTGTGTGAGTGTCTCATGCCTGGCGTCACTTACCAGAGCAAACTCACAGCGCTGAGGTTTATTTGTGTGAGCCGGGGTGTAAGGGAGGGGGCTCTTACCAAGTAGTCATCTGGTCTGATTCCGAAGAGCTCCCTGAAGTAGCGGAATGCCACTGGCGCATACGTCTTAAAGCGGAAGTCAGGGAAGTGGTGGGCTGGAGTCAGATTGCTGCCTTCACTGGTGTAGGAAGACACACAAAGAGAGAGAGAAAGAGAGAGAGAGGTACCCAATGTAAATCCTACCATTTACAAACAACACTGTTCAAGTTCACAAACAACACTGACAATATTCTTGTTCGAAGAGAGAGAACACAACTCCAGTTTGTTTTCACACCACCCACTCTTGCCTTGAGTCAGCTGATTTCACAAAAGCTTCTCTTAGGGGAAAGACAGCGTCATTAGGTAGGTGACTGAAACGCGGAGCGGAGTCATGCAACTGTTACCTTCTGAATCACTGGCTATTATTAACCAAGGGGGAGGTGGGGTTACCTGGGGAAGAAGATGCTCTCCACCACATAGAAGTCCTGCATCAGCACGTCCCGCTCGGGTTTGGAGCTCAGGTTTCCCACTGTGTAGCCAATGCCCAGCTGAATGGCCCCCTTCAGTGCTGACGAAGTGGTCTTTGGGAAGACAGAGCGAGACAGACACCGCAATGAAGAAAACAAAAACAACAACAGACAATCAATTAAAATACAGACCCTCCACCAGCACCAATGTGTCTTTATCATTAATGACTTCATAGGTTTAAAACCAGACGTCTAATAACCAGTTTTATGAATGAATGTGCATGAGCTGCGTACCTTCTTGTATGTTGTCTCGCCTGATGCATCCACACCCCTGTGGCCAATCTTCTTGCCCTGGCCGTAACCTGGCAGACCTGATGACGAGGGCATCTGGAGACGGAGCACAGCACAACATGAACACATGTGCAGCACTACATTTCAGAGGCCTACCGTTTTGTACCTCTCTAGTCTGATCTGTTTCATCTCTGGCTAAGGTTTCAAGACAAAGGATGGCACTTGTGCGCGTGCCAACATCTGAGGCTACAGTCACCTGTGATAACGTTTTAGATCTCACTGAAGCTATCTCTGGAGCATAACATGAAGACCTGCAACTAGAGCCCATCGTTAGCGTCAACATACCTCTGTGATGAAGGCCTTTCTGGCAGCAGCATCTGAAGGGAGAGAAGAGAGAACTTGATCAGTATGTGGTGGCCTAGCAAAAGACAAATTCTCACTGCAAAAAAAAAAAAAAAGAAACTGGTGCAACCCTCCGAGCTCAAAGATGAGTTCTTATCTGCATCTCTATTCCTTTGTCTCCCATCGCACCCTGCCTTTCGCAGATTTACAGAGAGAAAGTCATCAAACAAATGCCACTCACACTGCAGCTAAAAACAGACGCGTAATTACAAGCTCACTCCATGAACAACCAAGTGTGTGAGTGTGTGTGTGTGTGTGTGTGTGTATGAGTGTGTGTGTGTAGGGAACCCAGCAGCAGATGACATGCAAACACCCAGTCAATTCAGCTGCTCTTAAATGAAAGGCCAAGGGGGGTGGTGGGGTGGGGTGGTGAACAGCTCTGGTGGGATGGGGTGAGTTCATCAAGGCCCCCAGTGTTGTCCTAAGCATCGAAGCACATCGCCAGCGATCATTATCAGTAGGAGGGACGCCAGAAATGCCGTCTCAACATGAACCAACAGTGGGTGGGTGGTCAGCATCCTTCCAACTTAGACATATCCTTCCTCTAGAATCACAGCACTTAAGCCGGCCAGAGGAGCAGAAAATGGATAGGCCAACGCCGGCCAAATATGGCCGTGCGCTCGATTTAAAACACCCTTTGGAGTGTTGAGCTGCCAAAAAAGCAATCATGAGCACCAACCATCAAGCGCACTGAAGCCAGCTGATGGCTGTGTGTGAGAGAGAGAGAGGGGAGAGAGAGGAAGGGAGGGGGCGAGAGAGAGCACAAAATATTGGCTTGGAATTGTGCCACCTCCACCACCGGCTCCCCCCAGTCGCTCAGGCAATTATACCTTTTCAATTACCACTCTGTCTGAGAAGCCAATGCGTCACACACAGACACAGAGACAGAGGCAGCTGAAATTAATGGCAGTTTGATCAGTTGTGAAGAAGAACTCCTGTGAGACAGTGTGATGAAAAGGCCCTTGTGTAAGGGAGTCCTTGTGACTAAGGTGTGTAGGGGCTGGGTTGGGTCTCCTCCGACCCTCTCTTCTTCTCAGCCGTCTCCTCATCTCTGTCTCCCTCATTATGTCACCTCTCTCTGTCTCACTCTGTCTGTCCGTCTGTCGTGAGAAGGTGTTAGATCATTAGGGGGGGAGTCAGAACTCAAGACCAGAATCCATCAGAGGATAACATAAGGGCCGAACAAGGACCACACAGGGCCAAACATGAAACAAAAAAAGCATAAAGACATAAAAACAAAGTCTCCCTGTACTGCCTGCATGACGTGAACTGTGCCAGATGTCCCATCACTCTCTACTTGTTACGGGGGAGCAGTTAAACTAGGTTAATTCTTTTAACTGCTCCACCTTTGCCCTCCTTGCTGGTTTAGGACCAGCCTCCAGCAGGAATCGGGTGGATGTGGAGCCAAGCTCCAGAATCAAGGCTCTCCATTCACAGCCCCTTCAGCTGGGTGGCCACGGGGACAGAGAACTAACTGGGCTGCTTGTGATTTGCGCTGCACAGCTCTGCACTGCTAGCCAATGGCTGCCTTCTGCTCCAGCCGTATAGGGCTGGCACTCTCACTCCTCACCATTCCTGGAGAGCTTGAATTAATCAAGGTAGCGTGCGGCCATCAAGGACAGAGAAGTACATTATGGCATCCTTATTTTTTTCTCCTCCTTGGACACTTTTGTTTACAATAAATAAATGAATAAAATGATAAAATAGTCCCTACAAAACAAACCTAGCATTCAGTTATGATACAACAAAGCAGGAAGAGATTCTCATGGACTGCTGGGTAGCCAGGCACCACAGCCTTTTCTCTTGTGAGAGTCTGAAAGGAAAGGCCGCCTGTCTGAATATCCTCCCAATAAAGCCAACTGTGACTCCAGTGTGCCCAAGCTCCTGTGACAGATTCATCTCCCTAGTAATGAAGCAAACTGTTCCACAGGCAGGAGCGTGACTTTGTACTACCAGCGACGGAAAACAGATCAAATGAAGGGAAAACACTGCTGTATTAGATGTTCTGCGTGGGATGAAAGGGAGACATATTGGCTGACGAGCCAGCAGGAGTCTGATCTGTCTGCGTGATCACAATTAATTCTCTCAGGAGCGGCCGGTCTGCTACGAGAGTCTCCGCAGGAATTTCTGTCCCGGGGCCCCTCCCTTCTGCACTCACTCTTCTCGCTGCTATGAACAACCAACCGTAATCATCCCAGATGTGCCGGCCGGCCACACACGAGTGCACACTCACTCTGTGTGCCTTTGCTCCGCTCGCTGGTTGCCATGGCACCCTGATCGAGGTCAACTGGCTCTTTATGAGTTTGCACGTGCAAGTGGAATCAACAGACACATGCCGCACACCCAGCCCGCCCGCCCGACTTGCCTAGCATCACACAGAGCATTTGCTGCATGAAAACGGAGATAATAGCTGCACTCAAAACAAAAGAACAACACAAACAACAACTGCCGCAGGGTCAGATTAGAGTGTGACCTCGCAGAAGTGGACATCCCACAGTTGTTTATTAAAAAACAAAACAAAAGGATTACCAGGACACAGCATTTCATCTTGACAGTAAAAAAGCCTATCTTAACCTATGGAAGATACTCTGGTGTTGTCCAAACTGTCAATCTTCTGAAACTGGACGATAAGACAAATGAGCGCCTACAATCATTAGCACTGAGTTACCATCAGACTTTCAATCCCTGAAGTGAATGAGTATGTTCCCTGAAATAAACTAGTTTAAGAGCCGTTGTTCCTGCTACCTATTTTTATGGCAAAACAGAATAAAAAAATGTATGTCAACATCCATAGATTGACAATTTCTTTCCTCAGCAAGATGTTCTTGTGGAGTGAATGTTTGTGTCCACACTGTCGAATCATATGAGCAGTACTGGCTTCTCAGCTTCTGTGTGAGCACTGTGAATAAGAAAGCATGCGCTCTTTTAGCTTAGCTAATGAGTAACTAGCCCACTGATGATGATGTGGAGAGCAAATGGCACAGATTAGGAGTGTGAGTAATGTGGAGGAGACGGTGAAGGGAGTAGTACTGTACATCAAGTACTGATTCAGAGAGGGGTCAGCTCTGCCAGAGAGAGAGAGAGTGAGTGAGAGAAAGAGAGAGAGAGAGAGAGAGAGTGAGGCCTGCAGATTAGGTACTGCTTGCATTAGCAGAGGTGCTTTGTGAATATGAATGCTGAGGGTGGATAAGGCAGGGAGTGAGTGTGTCCTGTTGGTCAGATGGTGAGGGCTTACTGTACATCAGACAAGGGGGTAGGGCTTTAGAGTGTTGCCTCATGAGGCTTTGATGAGGTGCCTAAGGGAAGAACTTTGGGTGGGTGTGTGAGACGGCGAGGTAAACCACAGCAGCGGTGGGGCACCGGCCTAACTTCTCTTCTCTCCTCTTCACAAGAGTTTTTCCATGACACGGCAAGGGTTAGATGCACTTATTGACTTATTGACTTATTGACACACACACACACACACACACACACACACACACGGCTCCCTCCCAGGCCTGGGGTGGAAAGAGGCTCTGGTAACCGACTCCCTGTCAGGTCCAAAGCTGTGGCCTGGCCCTTTTACATGTTGTCTCCATTCCACCACCGCCCGCCAGAGAGGCTGCCCACATTTAATTACGGTCCTATTAACTTGCTATACTGAAGCCGTTTAAGAGGTTTACACATTCCTGACAATTACACACACAAACAAGGCACATTCCAGCGTTCCGCAGACAGAAAGCAAGGCGTGTCATCTCTAAAATTGATGATGGGTGAGATGGGTGAAAACTTGTGTAGTCGGATCCTACAACTATGCCCTGGTATTTCACAATAGCATTTGGCTGTTAAAAGCATGTAACATCTTGTAGTAAACTTCCGAAAATAAACAACATTTAGCCAAGTTTCCCCAGAGAAGGCATTGATATTTTGGGGAAACAAATTCAAATCAGATTAGAAGCTCAGAAGATTAGGAGGCTGTTTCCAAGACCACATTTCAGATAATGTCTAGCCCTGTTATGTGCTAACTTTAGTCTTTTCAAGGCTTATTACAAAACGCAATTTAATAGGCTCATTGTTTGGGCTTAGTTCACAAACAAGTAGACCAATTATCAATGTCTGACAACTTTTCATGTAAGACTACCACAAACTTATGCACAGAAGTGTGGTAAATGATCCCAAGGCAAATCAACTGAGCCAATTAAAAGAACAAGAGTCGTTATCTTCATATTGTATGTGTGAAACAGGGTCATCTGCAACTACCCTTCAGAGCTACAATATCTATTAAAAAGTGTATCTTTATAGGCCTGAAATTAACATTCTACATTGTACAATGTGTGACCACCTACATTTTCTTTTATAAATTCTGTCAATGTCAGTGTCAATGTCAACGATGAGCTGCCTCAAAATGACTAAACAAAAAACAAAACCAAACAAGGGCAGTGGGTGACAGTGTGTCCAAGCACTTCTAATGATTAATCCTTCCTCTATGCAGGGATTATGGCCAGAACATGCTGTCGCACAACCTCTCCCCTCCTTCTCGTGTCTGTGAAATTCCCACCACTGTTTAGTTGCCTGACCCCCTCCATCCTCCCCCAATCCTCCCCCCAGCTCTCCCAACTGATCACTGTTCCGCTAGGGCAGAAGTAGTTGTATGCATACTCATTATGTGAAAACTGCCAATGAAGACCTCCTATCCCTTTTAACCGCTGGGAGGGCAAAAGGTCAGGGCCATGGGTTTAGGGAGCTCAGTGAACTTGTGGACCGACCCACTTGTTCTGCTTCACCCCCCACTTAGCTTGTAACAAGGATTCACAAGCGAAGAACCACCATGACACCACTGGCATACAAGGTGCCTCTTTATTAATTGTAGATCTCTGCCGAGGATGAGTCAAGGTGACTAAGACCTAAGACCATGATGAATCAGTGGACAAAAAGTAAATGAGGGGACAAGGAGAAGCCCAAGCACACTCTCGCCCAGACTGGAGGACTAAAGAAAGCAGGCAGAGAGGACACAGTCCACGACAACACTAGATGCCCACAGGATGGTCCCCACCTCAGCAGAGGTGTCGGGAGTGCATGAACAGCATCCAGCTCCCTGGTCTTCAGGCACGGAGCTAAAAAAAGCACAGACCTCTAGGCTGAGGGGGGAAGGGGATTATAGAGACACTATTATACAATTCTAGCTTGTTTTTCCTCACGAGGAAACCCAATCTCTAGTTGGAATAGAGAAACAGCATGAGCTGTCAGAACAGTGCCTCAAAAATGGAACTTTGCAAAGCCTATCTTGTCCAAATAAGGACACGAAATGTAGGGTTGTGATGGCTAGTGCATGGTCAGATGAGCTTGCGGCTAAACTCTGCAACAACTCCAAAACACCTCATTTAATCCTGGTTTTAAAGATGTGTGGCACAAGGCTAACAGATTGTAGTATAAGGAGCTAGGACCTAACCCTAAAGATCTCCACACTGTTTCTGTACAGGAAGAATGTGTCTGACTGCCTAGCCTTCCTTTAAAAGTTTATCCACTCTCCTCAGTTGTTCTCTCAAAATCATGCCGTACAAATTCACATCTTGAAGCATCACCCTCATCACTGCATCCTTAAAAGAAATGACAACATGCAGTAAGGATGGAGATAACTACTATGACTCAAAGACCATGGTGTACAGTAATTAGACACTTGGTTAACTCTAACCAAATAGGACTAACTGAATGGAGAAGACATTGAAAGCTTGTGTTTAGATCACTCACTGTAGTCCTCAACAAAGAACCAATGTAGTATTTCAAAAGAACCAGTCAGTAGAAAAGAGACAGTAACCTAGCCTAGCTAAGACCTAGTGCCTGACTGAATAGTGTTAAGCAGGGAATGTGTATCTAGCCTGGCCTTGTTCTGAATAGCTTGAGTGAAATTGTTCATTCCATCCAAAAAAAATCTAATTATGAAAGCACTCCAGTTTGATGTATTGTGACTATTCACACATTTAATCAGTCAACATCATTAGCCAGAAATACATTGGAAGAGCATATTGTGAAGGCTGAAATGGTTACTGCACTGGCCTTGTAAGAAACTATTAATAAGGCATAGATGGTGCTGGCTAGAAAACTAAAGAGTAAAAGACTAGAGTTAAAATATTAAGGCTTTGGTTTTAGAGTGCCTGAAGTAAACAAGTGTCAGGCTTGTGAATTTTGTGTCACCTGAAATTATAGCTGTGAAGAGTATGTCTCCCTGGAATGACAAAATTTGAATTCCAGCAACTGACTCTTCAGCTCCCATTTGCAAGCAGGCAACTTACAGAAACCATGTAAGCAATTAAGTCAGACATGCTTAAGTAATTTAAAAAGGTCCATAAATTGGAGGACCACCATTCAAACAACTGAAGACAGCATAATTTAACCCATGGGGATATTAATGGTGAGATCTTGTCTTGGTGGCACCGGAGTTACAAGAGGGTCAAAGGGTTTTTCAAAAAGACAATGCCAAAACGCTATCATGATTTGCACGCTTTATCTACACATACACATGGAAATCATTCACGTAGACCACAAACCCTGCCAGTCCTGTCGCAAGATTACAAAGGCAGCTAAACAGACAGCTTCAATCAGGTAAAAGATTCCTAGCTGAATTTGAAAAGAACAGTAACTTACAGTACCGACCATTACTCATATCGTATTTCGGTTCCACATAATAAAGTAACAAGCACAAAGTTACAGATCAACTGGGTAAATTCTGCTAGGTACAATAACAAACTAGCTGTCATTATAAATTGCAAAGGAAGCTTTAACCAGGTTAGCGCCCCGGGTTCACGTGAGTCCCTCATCTAGCAATAAGCAAGATTGATGTCACGTATCATTATGCAAGCTGAGTTGTGCCAGAAATGTAAGACATACACGCAATACACTACTTCTTCTAGGAAATGTACCTCATCTTGTCTTGGGTGACTGTATGGGTAACGTTAGTTTTGACGTTAGCCTTCCAGAAGGTTGACAGCTAAGTTGACTAGCAGCTAGCTAGCTCGTGTGACAGTAACTACACAAGCTAGCCTGTTACCAGTTAAATCTTGTCACTTCATGTGATGGTTAGCGTCTCAAGAGAGGGAACAAATAATACATAGAGCATTACACCATGTGTTTAAAAAATTACCGATGTCCCCTGCCTCCATCCCATAACCAACACCAATGACTGTTTCCGTCTCTTCGGATGCTGCGGCCCCAGATAACGGACTGCCATCTCCGACCTCAGTCAGGCTAGCCGCTCCCTCTGCTTCCATTCAGAATTCCTGGTTTTAAAAAACAGGACGACTCCCCCGAATTTAAATCCACCACTCTGTGTTTTTCTCTGAAAAACGTCCTCCCAGTCTACGTGAGCTAAACATATGAAACGACGGAAAAGAGATGATTTTCGTCTGTCGTCGTCGTCTTCTCATCTGTGTTTCAGGGGTACTAATAGTGCAGATCCTTCCTTCCACGGCATTTGCGATCAGCTGCTGTACTGGAACGGGAGGGATCTGACGGATTCCTAGCTGCGACTGCTCCCTATTGGTGTCCCGTAACACATCATCCAAAATGTGTTGCCTGTACGGCAGAACAAACCTCAAAAATTGGGGATACCACACTGGGAGTCTAGAATATCCTAGTTAGTTGATAGGGGGTATTCTCTACCCCTCATCTCTGATATAACATGTGTTCATTAGGTGGGCTACGCAACATTAATAATTTTGAAATCGAAGATCTTAATAAGCCAGAATTCCAACACACATTTTGACCATTTAGGCCTAGTGACTTTAGCCATAACCCCTTTGGATAACTGGGCTATAGGTTGCTTGTCTGTCAGTGACTCAGAGTAGGTCTAATTAGTCTGGTCTGATGATAACTTACCTTGAACTGCATGGCTCTAATTTTTTTCACATATCCATCTACACAGCTAAGAACATACCCTACAGTGTGAGTGTGTGTGTTGGCGTTTTAATGTATCAAACACTGCTCTTGTAAATATCTTTATTTCCAATATCATAAATCAGTTAGGCTATAATTACACAATTCAAGGTCCTAGTCTGCATATGCACACAGGATTTCAATTTCTATCAGTGAAATCGTCATAGAACCCTGCCTTTAATGGTTAGAGTGCTGAGGGATTAGGATCTCTGCAGTGGATCATCAGGGAATAGAGGGTCATCCCAGAAATGTTGCACGCCAAATGCATCAGGTCTGACCTGTCCATGGAATGGGTTTAGGGACAGACCGTCACTAATCTGGGGTAGAGCTTCTATTCCTTGAATCATCACTGGAGAGTGAGTGGCACAAGGAGTTGGCAAATGGATAGCAGAGCTAAGAGAATTATAGGTAGCTGGGCAGATCCTTCTCCACCACCTACAAATGAAGAGCGAAGCATGATCAGAGTCTCCCCTCAGACTAAGGAAAATTAAGATGTTAGAAGAATAATGAAATAAATAGATTTATTGCATTGGACTTACACTTGGATCATCCAGTATTGAATATCTCTTCACAACTTTTCCCTCCCGGTCAATAAGGAACTAGACATAAATAAAAGAAATGTATTTCATATATGTAGGTAACTGTCAGATAACTTCTTGCATTTAAATTTACAAATTGATAAATAATAATAATAATAGTAATATAAACTGAAACAGTCAAAAACTCAATACATACTGTGCATTCACAAAGAAATATCATACCTTGGTGAAGTTCCATTTGATACCACTAGAGGGGAGAAAATACAAATGTTATATGATCATAATTAAGAAATATGCAGGAATCTCTTATATTTCCCAATGGAATAATCTATAATCACAATGAATTTGGGCCAGACTATTTGACAAAGTTTTATATTAGCTGCCAACATGATACCCATCCTTATGAGGGTCTTTGCATTATGTTTTCACAATTTGACTATCACAATATTTGATGATAATCACATGTATTGTGTCAAGTTTAAAAATGCTCTGATTTCTGATTGGAACACCAAAGTTGTAACCATGAAAAGAACAGGAGGGTTAATTCCCTTGATATATGAAACTATAGTAACAACTTGTTACTGCAATTTTGAAAGATCTGACAGTGGTTAATACTTATTCTGTAGCTACAGATCCTGTTACTGCTTTTCATTCTTCATCACTTCAGAAATGGACTCACTTTCCCAGGAATCCCCTGCCATTGGGCTGCTCCTTAAGCCACTTCCACAGTGGGTGGGCATTTTCCCCATTGACGTCGATTTTACTGAACATGTCAAACTGGGCATTGTATGATTTTGCAAACACCTTGATCTCAGAATTGGTGCCTGGCTCCTATAAAAAGAACAAGAACTATTTGACTAAAAGTGACACAAGCTGGACATGCATGACACACACATGGTCAGATGCTTACACACACACACACACACACACACACACATGCTCAGATGCTTATACACACACACATGACACACATGCTCAGATGCTTATACACGCACATATCTCAAGTATTGTTATTATAGATCTATATTTACTTATATACCATTTCTGTAAACCTACAGTTATACTGTTATCTCAATACATTTATTGAATTTGGTGCAGAATGATGCCATACCTGTCTTCCAAACTGGTTGGAGGGGAAGGCCAGGATGCTTAAACCTCTCTCAGCATACTTGGCATGCATCTCTGCAAACTGAGAGTAGTTTACGGGGGTCTTACCTCATTTAGAGGCAACGTTGGTGATGATGACAACATTGCCCCTGACCACAAACAAGAACAAAATGTTTAAAGCACATTTAGACATAGGCACTACCTTTCAATGTTATCTTTTAAAAGTATTTTCCTTATAAATTTCATTACACTTACTGGCATGGTTTCATCCTCTATGAAACATTTATCAGAGAACCATACTTTACATCTCACCTGTATTTTTCAAGGGAGACCTCATTGCCATCTATATCTGTGGCGGAGAACTCATAGATAGACTTGGCCGACTGCCAGTCCACTGGTGCAGCCTGAAACAGAATATGAAACTAACTCACACAAAACTCCACAGCAATGAGGATTTTGAGGAATACACTTGCAACATTTACAAATTGGACTTTGGCAAAATAACTATTTGTACATTAGAGCTGTGGGAGAATCAAAAACTTAATATCTCCACTAGATTATTTCTTTGAAACATGATGTCCATTTTACAAACCAGTTACGCTTACCATAGTCTGTAGCAGGAGAGAAAGAGTGACAGAGGACCCAAGGAGGCGCATGCCTCTTAGTAAACTCTGAGCAGGCAGGCAGTGAACTGTTTATATTCCTATTTCTGAGTTCCACAAAACACTGTGCTCTACAAAGCCTGACTGTAAAGGACCCTTATGACAGCGATCTTGAGTGACACCTTATTTATACCTTTCACATTAATGATTAATAAGGAGTTAGCCTGTTGTAATCTCATAGGTTGCTTTTATGCTGACAACTGGAGCTAAAAGGATTAGCATTCCTTTAATGGCTATCATTTGTTGAGTAAGAGCAACAACTAGGTTCATAGGGCATAGGTAGTCTTACACAACCCCAACAGATTATGTGGCTGTAGCACAGTCAGAAGACGTGAAGGACCTGTCCAAATGCAGAAAATGCAGATATACTTGGCAAATTGATTCAAATTATGTGCAACTCTGAACAATTTGCTTGAATATCAACAAGTATTCAAGTATTGAAGCAGGTACCATAATGCATCACATCATTGTTATGGTGGACAGAGAAGCATTGTCACTAAACCCATGGGACATAAAATTTCACAACTTGGCTAAAAATAAATGTCTAAGTTGTTTGTTTTGTTTGAGCATGTGGACTAAAACTGGAGTCATAAGTATTCATAATCTCTCATGAAAGAACAAGCACAAAAGAGCTTAACATAACAACCTGTTGCAAGCAAAGAGGTTATGAGGTTATAACTCAATAGAAAAGTACAGTTGAAAATTCTCATGATGGTGTTAGTGGTTTAGAGGAAAGATATTAAGAGTATAATCTGAAAAACTAAAGCAAAAAACATCTTAAATGAAACTGCATTTTCACCTTTTTGGTATTTCAGTGGTAATAAATGATAGATATTAAGACTGTCAGACTACGTGACAAATCTCCACATGAGAAATTGTAAGATAACAGAACTAACAATGATAGCATAGTTCATGTAAGGTAAATAATCAAATCAGACATTGCTATACCTGATATAAATCTGCATGATGATAAGACCAGAAAACACAGAACATTAAGCCTACATGGAAACTCAGGTTAACAGCTCAGTTACTGACCAAGACTCAGAGTCTTTACCATGTCTCAAACGATTGCTCCCAATCCAATCATCCAAAGGCACAGAACATTTTTTCCCTTAAAACATCCTGTTTTATTAGAATGTTATTGACTGACTCATTGCGAGTTACCCGCCCACAAATTCACATAATTGGTAAATTAGTTAGACTAAGTAGCCCATTCATTGTTGGATTAATGTGTGTTGACATACTGTGCGGTGGTCTGAATAATGGAACTGTTACAATTCAGAGTTTACACAAAATAATATACATTATACCTTGTCACACAGGTTCTGTGCTATCAAGGCCACCAATGAAACAGACATGAAGTCCGAAGCTCCTCTGTATTTTTACAGTAATGGCTAATAGTCCCTCATGGCAGGCAACCCAGTGAACATCTTTCTGTTGGGGGTTAAAAACACAGGCTGGTGACAGAGTTAGTTTTCCCCTCTAGGTTAAAGTTCATTCATAAATAAATAAACTTAACTTGGGAAAGTAAAGGTTTTTAATAACAAGAAATGTTTTACTGAGTAAATATTACAGTTTGGGGGGAAAGCATCCAATTTTCAAATGGTTTCATACATGCATATGTAACATTTCTTTAGACCATATTGGAGATAAATATTTTTTTATTTATATTAGCCTAACTACCTTACACTATCACTTCACCTTACTACCATCTGGCAGAAGGTTCCACAGTATCACTGCCCTCACCTCCAGAATGGGGAAGAGCTTCTTCCCGCAGGGAGTCAACCTGTAGCGCAATTGGACTGGAATTTCTTAGTAACTCAGGATGCAAACCAGCGCGTCTGTCAGGTCTGCATCGGACCTGGTCACGGCCACGCCCCCTCACACTACGCCACAGACTCGCACTCGATCTCCTTCACCTGAGTTCTAATTAATGTCACCTGGTCTCCACCTTATTTAAGTCTCCCCTTCACTTCACCCTTTGTCTGGTCTCGTCGTTATTCCCTCAGACTCCCCGCTTGTCATTTGTATTCTCTTTATCCCACGTATTCCCGTGTTCTCCGATCCGTAAGTTTTGGATTCCCTGTTTGGTTTGTTAACCCTTGTTACTTCAGATCCTCCTCGTCAGTTTCTAGTGTTTACTTTCCTGCTCCAGTGTTTTCTAGTTTTCTGTTAATCTTAGTAGTTAGTGATTTTCTGTTTTTTCCTCTACTTGAGAAGTGGACGTGACTTTTGTTTATTCATTGATTTATCTCATTAAATACCTCCTTTGTTTATCTACCCCTGTCTCCATCCGTCTGTGTCTGACAGCGTCACAGCACACTGCACCTTTATGCCCCCCGCACTTTCTTGCTGCTATCACTTATATTGATGTAGAATAGTCTCTTGTTTACAAATCATAACCCCTAGCCTTGCTGCTATTATTTATATTTATATAGAACAGTCTTCTACAAATCACACCACTAGCCACAGTGCTCTGCTAAAAGCCATACCCTGTCTAGCGTGTTTGTTTTAGGTCACCTGTATTTTGACCTGCCAATTGTTTACAACTGTGTTGTAATCTATGTACATATGTGTACAAGAGTGCACGCGTGCGTGTGTAGTTGTGTGTGTGGAGTGCGTGGGTGAGTGAATCTGTGTAGTCCCGCAATAGTGTATGTAGGCACTATTACGTATCTGTGTTGTCCATACTGTGTTTTAACAGTTACGTGTATCACCAATTGTTCCCGGGGACTCATCTCATCTCACTATGTACTGTGTATATGGCTGAAATGACAATAAAAACCTACTTGACTTGACTAATAGTTCATTTAAGTAATGGTATTTGTGAGGGTTTGTAGGACATCTAAGGCAGTATTTGGATAACTGTGACTGAGTAGGTGATGATACCAATATGAATCTTTTCTCAAGATGCGATCTTAAAAGAGGGATGCACCTAACTTTCCCACACCTGTCGAGTTCATTTAAAGAATGGTTATAAATTGCGAGAAAATGTATTTAAAGATAACTATTGTATTTTTAAAATAATCACACCACCACATGATTTTAATCAAATCAAGGCCTTTTTATCACATCAAGAGCTGATTTGCATCGTCTTGACTCACACAGTTTACGCAGGGCAACCAAATAATAAATTGGGAGTTCACGATCCCAAAATCCAAAAGTTTATTCCAAAATGTCCAATTTGAATAAAGCTAAAGGGCATTTCCAAACCATTCAAACATTTTATGGTTTCATTTTATGTATTAAAACCTCAATAATTCATTATTATAGTTAATAATTACAATTACTATAGCTGATTTGGGGTCTCCTCAGTGGATCATCAGGGAATAGAGGGTCATCCCAGAAATGTTGCACGCCAAATGCATCAGGTCTGACCTGTCCATGGAATGGGTTTAGGGACAGACCGTCACTAATCTGGGGTAGAGCTTCTGTTCCTTGAATCATCACTGGAGAGTGAGCGTAGACGTGGTTACTAGGATGGCAGAAGTGAAAGAATTACAGGTAGCTGAGCAGATCCTTCTCCATTGCCTGCAAAAGATCAAAACTGATCAGACTTTCCTCTTGGACTTCCCCGCAAGCAGGAAAATTTGCCTTAATTTGCCTTGGACTTACACGTGGATCTTCTAGTGGTGAAAATCTCTTCACAACATTACCATTCCGGTCAATAAGGAACTGTAAGTAGAATTAAATAAAATACATGAATGCATATGTAGTTCACTGGGCAAGGCAAACTGATAGTGCTCATCAACATCTAGTCCACACAATCCTGCGCACATACACAATACAAATGTGTTCAGTTTACAGTACCTTGGTGAAGTTCCATTTGATACCACTAGAGAAGAGAAAAGCAACATATGACATTTCTATTTACAAGGCTTGTGTGTTGTGTTTGCATGATTGGATTTAGTGTCAAAATGTGGATGCTGACTCAATGGAAGAGTGGGCTTGACAAGAGCCATTGCATATGCACATGCTTATATTGAAATATCAGTGCACCCCCCTGTGACTTGTGTAGACTGTCAAATGATTTTCAGAGCCACAGTACTCAATTTTCATTCTTGCTTAAGGAAACAGACTCACTTTCCAAAAAGTCCCCTTCCTTTGCGCTGTGACTTCATCCACTTCCACAGAGGGTGGGCATTGTCCCCATTGACATCAATCTTACTGAACATGTCAAATTGGATATTGTATGATTTCGCAAACTCCTTGATCTTAGCATTAGTTCCTGTCTCCTTTTGAAAAATGTAAATATTGATCTTCAGCAGAGAAATAACACTGGACATGCATGATATATAATATGCAAAATTCAAAACCTGTTTTCCAAACTGGTTGGAGGGGAAGGCCAAAATGCGTAAACCTCTCTCAGCATAGCTGGCATGCAATTCTGCAAACTGAGAGTAGTTTACAGGGGTCTTGCTTCATTTAGTGGCAACGTTGGAGATGATGACGACGTAGCCCCTGTCCACAAAGCAAATTAGGGTTAGAAGGGTTGGAATAGTTGGATATAGTTAGACGCTGCATTTCAAAGATCAAAGTTACCCTCTTATGAAGTGTTTCCCCACAGATTCCATTACCTGTCTCATACTATGATAGCTTGATGCATCAAACGCTTTTACACCGTTTCACTTTTATGAAATCTATCCATACATCTGTCTATATGTTCATTCCATGGTGGGCAGATACTTTCGCTTAGTTCATAGTTCTAGCTTTCAGCCCTCCCTCTTGTTGCTGATTGGCCCGCATAACTCGGAGATGGTGCCAAGATATTTCATGATGAGCCACTCCTGGAATCACGATCACAAGGGGGTGAGCACTAATCCTCCTTGTGCTGTGCAGAGGGACACTCCATCACATTGTGGCAGAACCTCAGAATTTCACAGAATATTTAAAAGCCTTTCCTGGGCAATGGATTTACATTTCGGACATGGTCTCATGATCTCCAAACCCTCCTGCCCATTTAAGGAAAATGTGGTGATAGTATGACTCTCCACTTCAGAGAAAATCAACTTTAAAGGGTAGGCTTGTTTTTTCTACACATCAGTCGTGAAATCTACCTAGTGGTCAGTAATATGCACTTATACGCTGACAGAAAAATCACTGCATCCAACTGTATCCAACAGGTTTTTGACCATTCGTTCTCAATTGTGGGCCTGAAACCCCTCACACCCATATGTTAAAAACGAACCTGTCCTTTAATTCAGGTGTGCACCAAGCTTATTTCAGTGCAAGGTACTATCTATTACTAGCCAGGCTAGCGCCGCCTAGTGCTTCCGCTAGTCTACAGACAAGCAGGTCAACGACACGCCCATTTATGCCGATCAGAACTCATCCTATCTTGCTCCGCCTATCTACCATCTTTGACGGTGCAAATGTAAGAGCCTACAGATTCCTGACACAGTGGTGTAAAAAAAAGAAGTGAAGAACAGTAAAATTAAAATGCTAAACTCATTTGCCATTTAATTTTCAAATTATTAGAACTTTTTCTTGCCAAAAGTAAAAATGAAATATTTACATTTGGCTTTTCAAAAATAAAAATACATTTAAAAATATCTATTTGTCATTTAATTTTTATTGCCATCCTGGTATATATTTTTTCTCATGACATGCCAGATATGTGAAAAAAGCTCAAGAAAACGACTGCTGGTGATTTGTACATTTTTCACATTGCATTCCCACTTTTCATTTTTATTTTCAAGCTCACCAACATGCAAACAGTCTGTATGTAGTGAAACTAGCAACCTGGGGGTTTAGCTCACTGGCAAGCTTGCTCAAGTCCCTGTCCTGCTGCGAGTTGCCGGCTTGAGACCGGGCTTGTACAGGCTGGACTGTACGTGTGATCACAGAAAAATATATACAAAACTACAAGTCAATCTGGAGAGAACCCTGTTGTAGAATTGCACCGACATGGACCCGCTAGTCTTCTGCTTGAGGTCCCATACAGCAGCGACTTGGCTACTTTATTTACAGTAGGGACAAAGTAATGAAACTCTTTCTTTCTGGCTCTGGCTGTTACGCCTGCTAACACACAGGCTATTTGCATGTTGGTGAAATGCAAAATGGGAAATGAAAATTCAATGTGAAAAATGGAAAGTATATCGCCAGCAGAGCTTTTTTTTTTTTTAGCTTTTTTATTTTAACACATATCGAGCATGTCATGAGGATTTTCATTTCTCATGTCAAACAGACATTTTAAAGTTATTTTTGTCACAAATGAGTAGTGGTTATCAGGAATATGAAAAGCCGAATGTAAATATTTAAATTTCATTTTTAATTTTGCAGGATAATTTCACTGGTAATTTGAAAATGAAATGACATAAAGAGTTTTGCATTTCATTTGACTGTTTTCATTATCATTTATTTTTTGGCAGCTTTATCCTCCCATAGTGGTGGAGCTAAATTAGAAATTGAGTAGGAAGCACTAGGCGGCGCTCTTCTGGCTAATACTAATATCTCACCTGTATATCTCAAGGGACACTTCGTTGCAATCTATATCTGTGGCGGAGAAATCATAGATCGATTCTGCCAATTGCCAGTTTTCCACAGGTGCAGACTGAAACAGAATTTGAAGGCACACATTTTCACAGCCCTGTAGGTTAGGGTTAAAATCTCATGCTAGGAGTGTAGAAGAATGAAAAACGTCCTAACGTCTGAATCAGATAATGGTATTGATTGATTTTGTTATCCAAGTCATGCTTACATATTCTGTAGAAGGAGACTCAAATCGGTCTCTCATTAAAAGCTAAACTAGGTCACTGTAAAACATTCATTGCATGACGCGAGACACTCCCTGATTATCTCCTGATGAGACAACCTGCATCAAAGCAATGTTACCACCAGTCAGACATAGTCAAATATCATAGCTCTTTTGAATATGGGCTAGTCACAATAGTTAACACTTGGCATTCATACTGTATGAAGCACTTGCAAATCTCACAGTTAAGCACAGTTTCTTCCATACCCATTTTCAACTCCTATGGCCCCAACCAAAAAGCACAGAAAATTCAACAGGCAACATTCAAGTGAAATGGGAGCAAAGTAGGCTATCAAAGCGGTTGCAATCCTACAGGCAAACAATGATGATTCTTTTAACACAAACATTTCAACGGAAACAAACTTTTTGCTTATCTTTTTGTCTATCTAATTCAATCATGCGAAACAGGCATAGGCAACCTTCCCAACTGCAAACTGTCTCAAACTGTTTGCATGAACTGCCTCCATTTACTAATGTCCTAAAAAGTTAGAATTGTCCATAAACATTCAACTACAGCCATCAACAACAGACCACAAAGACAGAGAATACAATCTAGCACTTTCACACACAGGCTCACAGCAACTAAGCAAGTGTGTTGAGACTATACTGACATGAACACTGAAATGTTTAAGGCATACCTTTTCCTTCATACCCCTTTGGTCTTCCATCTTTCTAAAAGCCATTATTTGCTCTCACTCACACACAGGTGTTTTCACCTTTCTGCAGTAGTATCTGACTAACTTGACTGCATGAAGTGATCTCAGGTAAATGTGCATTGTAAGTTCTGCATAATCCACAGGTTGTCCTTCCTCATCATTTTCTGTTACCCTAACTTCTGCATATTGTTTGTCCATGTAAATGGGAAATAGGCACATAATAGAATGTGTGCTTATAAATGAATCTTTCACTTTATTAATTAAAAGATCAGAATAACATAAAAAAACACATACAAATAATTTTTACAATTCAAGTCACCAAACCTTTTTTGCTTTAGTGCAGAAATGTTTGAAAGGGAACTATGCGAAATGGAATGGTACCAATAAAATGAAAATACTGACCATTTGCACTCCCACTGTGATTTGGAATGAGCACGTAACTGGGAATTATTGAATACAAGTACACTTTTTTTCAGAATGTGCAGATATTTGTGCTCTTCAATACATAAGGAAAACGCATGTAAAAAGGACAAATATGTGATAGCAAGTTAAAAAAAAAAAAAAAAAGATTTAATCCTGTTTCAAATTAATTCTGTTTTCCCACCCAGGTCACGATCTCTATAAACACTTAGCCTGCGTCCACCAAAATGTGGGAAGGGCGAAACAGGAGGCTCAATCACAAGCAGACAATTGTTGGACTGATTTGTGTTGAAACTTGCAATTGAGGCTGCCTGGTCCTCATCCTGACTATCCAGCTCCGGGGGCTCAGAGTCAGGTAGGGCCGGCGGTGGTGGGTCGGCATCAGCCACACTCTCTGGTTCTGTCAGGATGACCGGCACGGGGCCAAGCTCCACTCCACCACTGCTCCCCTCTGGCTGGTCATCCTCCTCAGCGCTGCTGTCGCTGGTTGGAGGGATGTGGCTGCCTGTCTGGGCATTTGTGTCCTCAACTGCATCTTCCACTTCCACATCTGAGTCCAGGCTCTGTTCGACCGATTCAGACTCTCCCGGACTTCCTGTAATTTCATGAGAAAATAAAAAAGGAATGATGTTTGTATTTCAGTGTTGTGAGAGTACAATTTGGTTGTCACAGAGGCATGACTAAAGTCTTTGTACAATCTATACCTTGCACCTCATCTGTGTCGGCCCCACCCTGTTCATCACTGTACACAGTGTTTTCATCAGTCCTCCCAAGGTCATCTGGAACCACACAGCCATCCTAAACAGCAGGGGGCAGTGTCATCAATCTCTTTCATGGACCCAGTGCTCGACTCATCTAGACTAGAGCTGTTTAGTCTCAGTTGCTTGGTTAGCAGATTCACAATGATGTAACAGAAATACTTTCAAAAATGTACAAGCAATGTTTTACTCCTCTCTCTGTGTCTCTCTCTCATATACACACACACACACACCTGCTGTGAGGCTGGAGTCTGTGACTGGCTGGTGGAGCTGGAGCGGGTGCAGTCAGAGGGGAATATGGACAGGTAGAAGACGATTAATGTCTCCACAATGCGGGCTTGGTAGGGGTAGTCCACCAGCGAGGACAGGGACACGGTGGCCCCAGAGGGACGTGGGCGCATAAGGGATGGCCCAAAGACTATGCCCAGATTATTGGGGCTCATTTTGTTGTCCTGTTCCAACTCTGCAATCCTGCAAAGTGAGTGATTATGGAATAAAAGGTAGAGGGGAAGGAGGGAAGACAAAAGAAAAGAAGAGAGCGAGCGGAACAAGAGAAAGAAAAAGAGAGAAAAGGTTATATGGGGCTAAACGACTGATATTGTGGAAAAGTTCATTAATTTCAGAATAATATAATTACACCTAAATGTATAATTAATTTTATAAACTGCACATGACATTAAATATTTCAAAACATATTTGTGTATCATTTTGAGGATTATGGCTTACAGCGAATAGAAATTCAATTTAGTATCTCAGAAAATTACAATGCAATAGAAATGTCAGCCTCTTGCTGTCAGTACTTGGATCTGCCTCCTTTTGAATGAATTACGGCCTCAGTGTGGTGAGGCATGGAGGCAATCTGCCTGTGGTATTGCTGAGATCCCAGGCATGTAATTAGTTGTAGTAGGGTCAGGTTGACTGGCTTTTACTACCTCTGAATTTTGAAACCATTTAAGACGTTAAAGGTAGAGGTACGGCTCAATGAATCTGAATACTGTGGAATACTGTGCCCACCTGTGCAAGTGACGCACAATGTACCGCAGCGTGCTGTGATTGGCCTTGGGGATGTCGGATAGCAGCTCTTTAAGTTTCTCCACCAGCTTGAGGATCTCAGGCTCTGTGTTTGGACCCAGGTCCTTGAGCTCAGGCCCCTTTCCAGCCTCCCCTCCTTCTGAGCCCTCCGCCTGGAGGCTCTCTTTGGCCAGGCCCATCAGGCTGTTGTACAGGTTGAAGGGCATGATGGGCTCAGGCAGCTGGGGGTAAACACAAAACATCTTTACACAGGTCAACCCCCAGGGGGAGCAATTGTGCACGTCATCCCTTCGAGAGCTCAAAGGTTGTGAATAAGTCTTTGTTATCGTGAGCACCAGCAGAACGCCTGTGTTCATACCAAAAGTAAAAGTCATGTGTTTGGTTTTGCTGATAGTGGTGATAACGGCTAAGGTGAGTCTCACCTGTCTCAGGTAGAGCTTGAGCACATTGCTGATGTCATGAGGCGAGGACTGGGAGAGTTCCACAAGCTCTTTGCCATTCTCAAAGGCCTGACACAGCTTTTCCACGCGAGTCTTCACTCCATTCACCCGGTAGATACCCTAGACAGAGGGAGTACAGTCAGGGCCACGAGACAGTGGTGAACTGGATTTGCCAATTACAAAATCTATATAATATGGCATTTTATTTAAAAAAAAAAAAAAAAAAAGTGCATTCAGGAAGTAAATGGATTATTAAACCCTGTGGCAAACTGCTCTATATACATATAAAAATCCAAAGCCCATTCAGACCCTGACCTTCATGCGCAGTGCTCTCCTCTCGATCTCACAGATGCACTTCTTCACGATGAAGGGGATTCCATCAGTGCTGCTGCCCGAGACCTGGGCAAAGTCTCTGCCAAAGAGCTGCAAACGGCCCTGGAGCTTCTTATGGCCACACTGGATGGCCATGGTCTCCAGGCATCTTTTATGGCAGGCCAGGTAACACTGAAGGTAGCACAGGGTGGTGATGTCACCAGAGGATGAGGTGATAAATGTCCAGTTGTGACTAATGATCTCATAATAACAAACTAAAGACTGGCATTACTGTTTAGCCCTACATTTAACAAACTGCAATATCTTTACCACAGAATGGATAAAACCTGTACAAACACTAATTCAATACTGATGGGGATTGTATAGATTAACAAAATACTGATGGCGATTATAAAGATTAAATTGAGATAGATTTGGAGGAGTAGCAGTGACTGTAATTGCGATGAGATACACATATCATACGTCATCTTTAAACTTGGACTTTCCCCATATTTGTCATAGGAAACTGACCTCCTCACACTCAGCTCCTTGGAAGTACACATAGCTGTCACACTCCCGGCACTTGGCTGGGGACCGCAGTTTACGCAGCTTGTGCGTCTGAGCGGCTTTCGAGAGGCCAATATTACGGAACGGACCTGTAGGCACTGCAATCTCTGGCTCAATCCCATTCAAATCTGTAAAATAAAGTTAAGGAATTGGAGGAAATGACCCACGATGAACACAGGACATTTATGGCAGCATTTTGTAGTGCATTCACTGTTAGCGCATCATCTCAACTGACAAACGTGGTCTTACTGGGAGATTCAAACGTCGACACATCCTTCTCATCAGTGTCCTCATTTGATGACATGGTGCCAGTGGAAGAGGTTCTGGCCATTTTACTGATGTCTCCTATAAACGTTGACATTTATTAATTCATTTAAATGAGCAACTCCATACATGTACATTCATATTTATGCATTTAGCAGATAGTATATAGTCAAAATGTAATTATGGGAGATGGTCTGGGTTACTGTATGACCTGTGCTGGTGGTTGGAGATCCTAGTCCACTGCCTGCCCCCACACTGTCTGTATCGCTCACTGTGGAGCCCCAGGATTTATGGGTAAGGTGGCCGCGGGCTGGAAGATAAGGGAAAACATCTTTACACTGCAAAACAGGACGTTGACACGGTTCTAAACTACTGATGCTGATTTACCTTTTTTGGTTTCTCCCTTGACGGTGGAGGTTCCATCCCCAGTGTCTGGAGTGTCAACAGTGCTCTGGGCCTCAGGGTTAAAACTATCATTCCGTATCCTCGAGTCTTGCCTGAAACAAAAAGCAACTGTTATGCCTTGAACAGACTGAATGGCAGATGCAGAGTGGGTTCGCTGCGTGTTGATTTTCCTTTTTGCGTCTATGTTAACAGATTACAGCAGTGTGTTAAAGGCGTTAGTCAATGGTTAAGTGATCCAAAGTTGTGTTACAGAATAATAAATAGGACAAAAAAAATAATAGGAGTGATCATCTGTGGACAGACAGACTGAGTGCGTACTCTTGCACAGATAATATAGACCCCTAATTAGAACCACTACATTACTGGTAATCCTAACATCAATAACATCTATCCATTCCAGTCCACTCCCCACTCCACACCATCTCTCAGGAGTGATAGTGAGCAGGTATGACCAGACAGTGTGTGGGACTTACTGACTGGAGTGACTGGAGGTGTCGGAGTACGACTCAAACGCGTAGCTGGTTTCTGGCTCGGCGGGCATCTGCAGCTCTTTGACATGCGTGGCATACTGCTGCCCGGGCTCGTACATCTTGCTGTTCTCACACAGGGTCTGGTAGTGCACTGGCAGCACCACCGTCTGCATGTGCATGCTGGAGTAGTACGAGATGGTCACCTGAGGGAGACAGAGAGTTTCAGACAGCAGAGGACAACATGGGCGGAGTCTAAGTTGGTAGTTGGCAGAGTTCAAGGCTAGGGTAGGGTGGGAGTTAGGAGTCAGCCATTTTTTAGCACTTTCACTTTCATCCTCTATGAAACATTTGGTTTTACTATTTACACTCTACAGTTAAATGTTCCCAATCAGTAAATTTGCTCTCGGTTGGTTTTAGCTTCTTGCCTTGGTTACATCTATAACTAATGCACCTCACATACTACATTATAGCATGCAAATATGGTCATCCCAGTAGGTTCCACAGTCAGCAAAGTTTACAGGTCTACAAAAACAATGCACCGGTAGTCTTTATTCATGAATCAGTTGTACTATGGCACACTCATGCTACATTGAGACAGAACTGCCTAACTGACAATGGGAGAACAAAATTTCCAGCTCATTTTCAAATTACTCAGTCAGGAAAGCCAATACCTTCTGTGTTGGCTTCAATCTTGGGAAACTTGCACTGTACCAGCCCAGTCTTTCTGGCCACCTGGTAGAATGCTTCTGAAACTACCACTGTGGGCAGCAGGTTTAGTGGACTCACTGTACGGAGGGTCTGGTCACTCTGCTTGATGAGCTCCTGGATCTGTCGCAGCACCGTCACCTTCATGTCCTCCAGCTCCTGGTGGTGAGTGCAGGCGTCCGCCACATACACTTTGTAACTGGCCTCTGCCTCCTCGGCCTGGTGGACCACAACAGCAAACATTCACACATGCTATTTCCATAAGGGTCAGTTCAGTCATGACTAGTCGTTACTAGCTGTGATTTACAACATTTCTCTGCATGCACTGAATGAAGGTTATGACCACTTTGGAACGACAGAAAGATCTCCATTACTGACTGATCATGTTCCTGTTGTCTCCGTAACTGACTAACCTTGTTCCTGGCCTCTTCCTCTAGTCGTCTCTTCTTGTCCACCGTCTTGGCTGTGGAGCTGCTTCCCTCCTCTTCTGCTTTGCTGACGACAGATTTGGCCTTTTCATACTCCTCACAGCGAGACATGTACGTCTGCTTGGCTTTGCGCAAGTTTGCCTCGCATTCCATCTATCCAAAATCACACACACACACACACACACACACACACACACACACACACAAACAATTAATTACAGGGCATGTCAGGTTGGTCGTAAATTGGTAACTGAATAAATCCATTAGGAAGATTCAGAAGGACAACCCAGCCTACCAGTTTTCTCCTGGCTCTGTTCCAGCTCTCTTTGAGCTCTTTGCGTTTCTTCTCGTGCTCGAGCTTGCGCTGCACCAGAGGCTGTGGGGAAGGACAGAGGAGACCGCAACAGTCAAGCTGTGTCCAATACACACGGCACCTATAGTGTGTTCGTCAACATGACAGACACACTGCAAAGGAACAGAGGCGTGAGTGGCTTGTGAAGGGGTTCAGCCTTACCTGGATGAAGGTCTGGTTCTGCAGGGTGACCGAGGTCTGCTGCACACCAGTGCTCTGCTCCATGTCCTGCTCCAGAGCCATGGAGTAAACCGAGTACAGCGGCATGTGGGGCTGATGGCAGGTAAAAGGAGGAAGAGTCAAGAGAGGAAAAGAAGGGAAGATACTCATGTCCTCTTATTTGTCAAAATAACACAAGGAACATTTCCAGTAGAGGTGTAAATGAGAGTTTTTACCTGTGTGATGCTCTGCTTTGATGACTGATAGAGTCTGTGTAGACCTTTGGCAAATTCCACCTCTTGAAAGAAACAAACAAACAGCACAGCTTTCTATTTCTCTCTACCCATCATCATACAGTCAAAACAATACTGGTCAGGGATTATGTTTAAGAGTAAATAAACTGTCTGACAATAAATCAGCATAGTAGTCTGACAAGAATCCTTTGAAGACAAGAGGTCTTCAATGGAACATGCTATGGTACCCACCCAGAGCAGTCCGTTTCTCAACATAGCTGATCAAGTCCTTCATGTACTTGGAGATGGTCTTGGCATAAGCCAGTGCTGTGTCTACCCCTCCCTCACTGCGCTGTAGGATAATGTCCACCTCCTCAGCAGTCATACCTGTACGTACATATTCACACACACACACACACAAAATTCATTAAACATCCTTTTTATGACTTAGCTAGCTGGTTGGTTACTGGTTTCAGAGTTAGGAGCTTTAAGGAGGATGTGGACGTACCACTTTCTAAGAAGTCACTTCTCAATTGGGCATCTAACCCCTGTGGCGATACACCATACAGGTTCTCCATGGACTGGCAAGACACAGACAATAGGTTATTAGGATAGCTTGAAGGAACATTAGAGAAAACAAACTCACAAATGAATCAATCAAAACTTGGACTTTCACAAAAGAACAACCACATTTTAGAACATGGCAGCATAAATGTCCTTTGCCTCAAAAACCTTTGTCATTTCCAGACTTTCAGACATTTTACACATACACACGTAAACATTCACACACAAACTTACCCTGCTTTTTTCTGTGGGTGGGACCGATAGCAGTGAACTGCTGTCCAGCTCCCCCATCAGCAGCTCTGACACACTACAGGGAATAGAACAAGTCACACACTCACAGCATAACACACTCTAGACTTACATGCTACACACACACACTCAGCACCCTGTACTAGAATGAGAAATATCAAAATACAAACAGAAAGGCTTAAACTCTTTTTTCATGTCTGCTGAAAACTTTGACCTCAGTTCAACCTCAGTGTCGTAATCATCATGCTTATATAAAAAAATCTGTTGAACAGAAGTTAATGCTTACAGAGTTTCAGCTGGTGGATTTGTCAAATGTGCTGCTTGATCATTTAAGAGTTCTAGAGAAGATAAAGGCCTACTGTGAAATACCAGGCTGTCCCACACAGGGTTTCTGTCGGAGTTCAAAATGTAAGACCGATTTAACGGGGTTACTGGGAAAAAAATATAAATACAAGAAAGGTCATGTAAGGTTGTTTTTGGCACAGCTTTGTAGGATTTGGAGTTGAGCTAATGGATTCTATAACCAAAAGGACAGGCTTTGTCAATCACACTATAGACTACAACTACCAGCTTCACATGAAGAAAAATCTCAATTCCCTTTACACAGAGGACACACCTCAAACAAACAGCATAGCCGACACAAAAATGCATTGCACAGGTGCAACTGTGGTGGATAATTCTTAGGACAGGCAGCATTTAAAAACTACTCTCAACTGACCTCCGTTTATTTGTGTTGATTGTTGCCGTTTCACATATGCACACACACAGATACTGTGTTGAGACAGATGACATCAGAGGGTGTTACTCCCACTTCCACACCAGTCATTACTCACAGAGCCATCATACTCTCCACACCAACAAGTCATACAGATACAACTAACATGACGCACCACACACTACTACACTGCTGAGATACAAGCAGCCAGCAGTTTCTGCAATCACAATGTACTCCAATCACTCTTTACCCTTGCCTAAGCTTGGAGCAGGGGATGTTGGTATACGAGTCCAGGACTACTCCGTCTCCTTTGACTGACGGCTGAGGTCTCATCTCTTACCTCTGGCTCCTGCGAGTCACTGGGACAGAAAGAGACAGTGTGCGCAGGCCCCTCAGCATCTTTTACAATTAAAAACACCAGTGCCTTGCCAAACAGTAGCACACATCCAAGACCTCTGCTTGAAATCCCACAACACTAGCACTGGCAGTACATGGACAGTTGATCAGTCAGCAATCAAACACACACGCACGTACGTGCACGCACACACATACACACACACACACCTCACTTCCCCTTTTAACGTCTTCTCTCTCCCTCAAACACGGAGCTCAAACAGCCGGGCCAGTACCACATGCCATGTTCTTCCACACTAAATAAAGACTCAGACAACTGTGGTCAACAACACTTTGCATATTAAAACACCAGTAGAGCTTATCGTCATTGGCACCAGTCGCAGTATGTTTAAACCCACAGGAGGGGCACAGTAGCATTCACACCTCCAAATGACACATGGGCACAGAATTTTAGGGAGCTGAAACTTCAGCTCTAAGGAACAATGTATAGAGACAACATTGCTGACAACACCGTCACATCAAACCCACAATATTAATCTGCTAATACGCTACGAGCGGATGCTCCATATCTGCCGTCAGAACACACACCAAATGGCTGACTTCTGGTTTCAGGTTGATTCAAGAGAAAGAAAGTCACTATTCCACTTCCTGTTGTTCTGTAGGAGCTTTTCTCATGCAAATAGCCCTCTGTGAATCTGAAAGCAGCTCTGGAGCTTTCATCTGTGTATCCATGACACGTTTACATCAGCAGCTGAGAACCTCCAGTGGAGCGCAAGAGAAAAACATGAGCCGGATACTCACTTGCTACTGAATGCAACAGCAATGGTCTCAATGGCCTTCTCAAAGTCTTTCTTTTCAGCATCGTTGCTGGTTTCATAATGAAAACCTGAGAAGACCATACACAATGGTTTAGTTAGCCTTTTAACACAAACATCTACAGGGTTACACTAAACAAGATCATCTTCAGCAGCTGCACGTTATCACTCCAGATGCAGACAATCAGGTATACATGCTGCCAGGCCTGCTCTGATGCCTTTCCGTCATGAGATTACATAAAAGCCTCACCTTTGACCTTTGAGATGAGTTTTCCTGCTGCGGTGAGTGTCTCCACCGTGTTGAGTAACGGGTACATGTTGATGACCTGCCGAAACACCCGCAGCACCTCACCCAAACACTCATGAGCATGTGGACGACGGCTCTCCAGCTTACCTGCATATGAAATCACAATAACACACAGAAATCTTCACTTTAAAAACTTGTGGTAGTGACAGATAGTTACAGAAACTGTATAAACAACAGGGTTTCTATGACTATACCATATGACTTGGGAACTGTGATGATTTGACTGTGCATGACACTCAAATTTCTGATCCACTACAGCTGTTCTAAAATCATGAGGGGCATAGATGAAAAAAGTGAAACTGAGCCATCACCACAGCACATGCTGGTAGGACACTCAACTGTCTCTGGACATTTGTGTTCCAAAAATAGAATAACAGAAAATGAAATTCTATCAACATAGACTAACAATTTTGCCTTCTATGTTCCTTTTGGGATGAAAAAAAAAAAAAAAGAAATCTCATATACTAATGCATTGGAAGCATTTTTACACCCTACATCCTACTGCATTTCAGAATTTATTTTTCAACTTTCATAGATTTATTTTCTTTACATTCCCTTCATCCCCACAGCTTCTCTATTGATTCTATGCTCTGCACATGTTATTTAAAATGACTCAAGGTGTATGTATTGGATGACTAGGGTGAACAACAATAGAAGGTAAAGATATGATTCAAGTAAGATGAGATGGCCATCACTAAATCATTGCATAATTCTTGCATACACATGTGACAGACGAGCACAGCCATTCACTTGCTCTGTGCTCGAGCACTGCTTTAAAACTTTGCAGCGACACCTCTGCAAGCCACTTCCTCTTCCCCTGGCCTTCCACCGAGACTCTCAGCATCCTGTGTGCCCTTCTCCCCGCCCCCAACACCCAGCCGGCCCTGGTGACAGTTACAAGTGCAGACAAGTACGGGAGTCTGGACCAACTGAAAGTGAAATAATCAGTTCTGATGAGCAAATGACAGTTCTTGTGGAACCACAGGATCCAGCGCTTCTGTCAAAAACACTAAGCCATCAAGCGTCATCTTCAGGCAGCTCCACTGGCTATGTGCAATAAAACTTGCAAAAAGTGTGAGAAGCTCAGATCAGATGCTCTGACGAAAAACAGGCAGAGGGTACATTTAGGCCACAAACCTAGTGAGCAATGTACTCTATGCACTCCACAGGTTTGGAAAATTATTCTAGCAGCCCAATGAAATTCATCACCATTTTCATATTTAATAAACGTACTTACAGATATGAACCCAATCTACCCAAGAACCCAACAAACCCAAGTTATTATTGTAAACATAAAACAATTAAAAAATAAAACAATTAAAAAACTAAATATGTAAATATCACAAAATATTTCAATTAATTTCCAATGTACAACTGATCTCTGGATGCCGCCAAAGCATTATACAACTAAGATGCTATATAGAAAAGGCTAACCCCAACCAAGTATCAGAGGAAGATATGTATAACTGAAAAAAACAGTTCAGTATCAGAGGTCAGTGTAGGAGTCCATACTCAAAAGTGCTATTCATTAGACAGGATTACACTGGGCTGTTGTAAAAAGAAGGCAATTATTTAAAAGATTCATAGTAAAGCATGATGGATCTTATCTTATAGATCACATAGTGATCCTGAATTAGAGCTTTTGTCTGTGGTGCAAGTCTGCCAGTCTCAAGAAACACCCTCCCAATTTTGAAACAGGGTAGTAGCAATTCTAAGTATCATTGTATGGGGGATATTTCTCAACAGTGGGGGAACTGTGGGAAACATTTAGAATGGCAGGAGCAAGGAACAGAAATTCATTTTACACAAAAATCACCAGAAAGCTTGAAAACTCTTCACTTGGGAGTGGCTTTACCCAAAGCATGAGGCTAAAGTAACATTGGAATGACATGAGCATATATAATATTCTAGAGTGATACAAACACCTGATCAAAATCCAACCAGGAGTCTATGGCATGACACTGTGTGGGACCATTATTCCTCAACCTAGACCCAAACCAAAAACTATTTGAGCAGAAATTAGGGCAAAACATTACAGCACAATGTGCAAAGCCAACAATGTCTCACTTCATTAATGGAGTGGTTGCATTATTCTGATTGTATAAATCATTTTTAGAAGGGCTGGATACTTTTGGATACTAAACCACAGGTGAAACCAGTGTACCCTAGATCGAGGTAGGACACGGAGCTTCACTTAGAATGGGGTCAGAATCAGCTTTTATTTATTGGGTTTATTATTGGACACCGTTTGTTTTATCGGTTCAGGAAATAATTCAGCTGCCATTTGCCATATGCCACAGACTGCCATTTCAAAAACTGAACACAAATAAGAAAAAATAATGCCGTCTATCTTTTGCTCCCAATTCCGAAGTTTCAGTATTAGGATATTATCTGCACTAAGTCCCATATTGTACAACAGTGACCAAAATTAGGCCTATTAAGGCCCACATCACCACACAATTGGTTAGACATGGTTGTCTGTATTGGTAAATCAACACCTTTATGCTTCTTTTACCCCAGACAATTAGATCACGGTTGCACCATTCTACATTTTGAAAGAGAGTGTGTGTGTGTGTGTGTGTGTGTGTGTGTGTGTGTGTGTATGTGTGTGTGTAGGGGAGGCGGAGGGTGTACTCTCTGCTGCTGTAAACAAGAGCTGGCTTCCTGCTAGAGTGTGGTGTAGCCACAGAAGCTGAGCTCAACAGCACAAAAGGAAGCCACTGCCAGTTTGTGTCAACCTGGCCCCGCCTCTTGTCGCTCACGACTGTCATGTGGCCGAGAGGGAGAGGGGGAGAGAGGGAGAGAGAGAGAGAGAGAGAGAGAGAGAGAGAGAACGTACAGACACAATGGCTGATGCTGGAAACAGATGCTATTACGCAAACACTGATGTGTGAATGTAAACAGCTTGTATTCCCCTATCCTTGCCCAAGACAATTCAGTTATTTTATCGCCACATCTGTCACTGTTTGACATCTACCAAATCCATCAACACCTTGAAGCTTCATATAGTACCTTTGCATACTATGTCTGAATTGTGAAATAGACAAATGATATGATGCTGATGTTCTAGGTGAGATAATGATGCAACAGCAACATTCTTTCCCCCTCACCTTCACCAAGCACCACATCCTTAAGTTTCTCCACAGCCTCAGCAAAGCGAGCCACGTCCCGCAGCAGGAGGGGAATGTCCTCTACCTCGATGCACACCGCCTCCGGACTGTCCAGGGATGGACTCTGAGTCTGGGCCCCTTTGGGGTATCCTTTGCTGAAGACCCATGACTGCAGCGGGAACCCAGCGGCGCTGGCGTGCCTGCTCAGGGAGGGCGGCCGTTTCAGGGTTCCCCCTGGGGATGGGCAACCCTGCCTGGCATGCTGGGTGGTGGGCGTCCCCGGGCAAGAGACGGGGCTGTTGCTGTGCCCCGAGGGAGAGAGGGTAGCGGCGGAGAAGGTGGACAGCGTTGGGGAAGTGCCATCTAGGACGTCTCGTTTGGGCTGCTCCTGGAGGACAGACAGCTGGGTTACACAGAGGGAGACAGACGGGGGCTGTGAGAACACAGACTAATCCCAGATAGACCCATCACAGGTTACTGACTGGCAGCTTTTTGCCAACGGTTACCAAAACAGTTGATAAACAAGGGGCTTCTGGAGTCTCTTGTGTAATACACTCACTTCCTGTAATGCCCAGTCACACCCTAAAACCAAAAGGACACGCATCAAGAGAACACTGAAAAACTATACCAACACTCTTTTGGTTAAATATAAGTGCCATAAGTGTTTTTTTTTTTTAACTAAAATAGCATAAGATCAATCATGCATACACAGGGCCAAGAGCACTAGATTTTAGCACACTAGATTTTAGCCTGGTGTACTACACCTGCTGTGTACAAGTAATCATTTCACTCATTCTGCGTTCAATCCGACAGTTATTTGGGCCTAATATTTGAGACGACCAGAAGTTACATGTAGAGTAATTAAAAATACATGATACAAAAATACATGACACAAGCAATGGACACGAAGAGGAAAACGTACCTGCTTCAGCCAGATGTGTTTATTTGGCAAAATGTCCAATTTGCCTTTAGACTCTGCTTTCTTAACTCGCAGGACAGTTGCATATGGGCTGTATGTGTTTTTGCCACTAGTTCCACGTTTCAGCATTTTTTATGTTGAGATAGAGGCTACCCTACCAAATGCGTTTCAGAGCTTCAAATTTATACCTCACAATAAGTACAGTTGTAAGCCACTAATGGCATCATTTCTAAGTTTGTGATGTACTCTATACTCTACGCTATACTCAAGGAAAAAAACTACGAGCGCCAAAACGCATAGATTATTTTACAGTTACACATCATGTACTATTTATAATGCGGTTTCGAATCATAATTTTACAGAACTAAAAGTGGCACAAATTCCCCTATCAGAAATTATGTTTCCTACTTAAAATGGTAAACGGTAGTCTACTGTAGCATACATTAACGTTAAATAACGACGATCAGTCATTCTTAAATCGATAGTCGTTAATAAATAAATAAGCATTTTAAGTAACCCTACTCTGTAGTTCACCAAGACAAAATGAATGTCACATACCCGCGGACCTACACCAATTGATAATTCGTTGGGCCGTTTTAAACGAATTTTAATTTTCCTGAAAGCAGCAATTCGTCCTCACACAACAGAGTAAAAAGTCGGAAATTCAGTTGAGTGACAGGAGGAAACAGAGATGATACATGTGCAACTTACTGACGAGAAGCGCGGTGGACTTCCTGCTCGACTTCTCTTCGAGATAGATGGCGTCTTAATAATTTCCCGTTTCTTTTTGAACATCTTTAATTTGTTTTTTGATTCCCCCCCAATTTCTTTAAGTTTAAAACATAACCCCCCCACCCACCCCCCTACTTTCCAGTCAGGTGGTTTGGAGCTTCTAATGGTCTCTCTTCCATCAATTCCGATCGTTAGCCACGACAGCTGTCTGAATGCTCTGTTGGCATCACTCCTCGAGTGTTGACGCCCTGCGTGATCACCAACTCCAGTCATGGTAGCATCCGCTGTACATGTACTACGCTGGCAAGCAGAGCGCCGCGCATGTGAGACGCAGTCATCCATACAAGAGGGGCAAAGAACAATCAACTAAATAACAGTTTGAGGTTACGAATAACAGTGGACACATAATAGGGAAAACTGTAACAATTATTCTCCCTTCATACCTCAGAGCTTTACCACGACAGGGAACAAACGTGGGAGCATGTAGTCACACAGCAACGCCAATCAAATGAATGGCTAGCACCTGCGCACCGACCCCCTGACCAATTTAATAATTAAGGTGACGTTCCCCGCCCATTTGTCCTTAACTTGAGTTAAATAAAAATAAACTTGCAAAGTTTGAGTTAAATAAAGTGAAAACTGACTGATATATATATATATATATATATATATATATATATATATATATATATATATATATATCGTGTTAACTAGTAGAGTTCTACACCTTTCTTTCTACTTTTATTTTGTTAAAAAAAAACTTTTTGCACCTGAGACAGATTTCAGGCCTAATGCAAAAGTGTTAAGTCCGTGAAAAAATGTTATATGATACATACATACATACATACATAAACTAAATATCAACATTGCTTGACAAGCCTTTATATCTTAGAATAAAAACTTTATTTAAAATTAATTAACATAAACTTCTATGGTTGAGCCATAGACTCAGTGTGCAGTCAGTATAAAACAGCAAGATTATTTGTCAGCAATTGTTCATTTAGAGGATGACGCGTGTCCAAGAGTTCATGGGGTCAGTCCATGGGATTGTGAAAGCAGAGCTGACCATACCCCTTGCAAAATGGCCTCAGGCAGTGTTGTCTGTTTAGTCCTGTCCCTTTTGGCGATCCAGACAGAGATCAAGAGGAATAAAAGCAGCAAGTCTCTCCAGGATGAGCCACACCTTAAATGAGCCCTTTACAGTTCTGTGGCTGGACCCCATTCTATGTCATCAATGTCACATTCCTCGTCTGAGCTGTCACTTCCATGGATCTGAGTCCGCCGATTCTGCAGCGCCTCATGATGAGCCAGTCTGTGGGAGAGGGAAAAGATTAATTTAGAAGACAACAATGCTGGTCATTATGAACACTTCAGATCAGAACTCCTTATTTTAATGCTGCATATTTGATCCTACCGAGCTTCATGCAATCCCTTGTTTGCTGCCACATGTCTTCCATTTAAGATGTGTTTTCTCATGTGGTGTTGATGTCATACTTACACAAGGAACTGAGGTGACATTCTTTCTTCAGTCTCGTCTTCCATGCGAGTCTAAGGGAGGAAGAGAGAGAGAGTAAACAAATGACAATGGCAAGAGGACTTTTCTACATTGTCTCATATAGCCTGTCACAGATGACCATGTAAAAGATTAATGGAGTTGACATGGGACAGATACCTTCTTCAGCTTCTCCTCAATGAAGGACAGCGTGACGGGTGGTGGTGGGGGACTCTCTGGTGGAGGCTCTGGGGACTCGGAGGCCGCTACGGCATATATGGGGTCAGGAGCACGGAAGTCTGGTGGTCCGTCGGATGGCGTAGTTGGCCCTTGGATCTCTGTGTCGCTGAAGTCTGAGTCACTAAAGTTCTGTGGGGATGGGGCCTCTGGATGTGGGGGGCTGTCCGAGGGGGGTCGCTGCAAGCGGGGCTTTGGGACGTGGAGGATCGGCTCTTCTGGGGGGAGCTGGTACACAGGCTCTTCCTCGGAGCGGGGCATAGGGCTGTAGCTGGCCTCCGGGCTGGGGCTGTCATGGGCCCTGGCGGGCTCGGAGGACCGGGCCAGCGCTGTCCCTCGGCTCCGGGAGTGACGTGTGATGTCCTTGGGTGTGAAGGCGTCGTCGATGTCCTCGTTGTCTGTGTAGATTTCTCCAAGCTCTCCATCAGTGTAGGCTTCGCCGTCTGTGTCCTCGTAGTCGCTGGCAGCACGGCTGTCACAGCTCAGGTAGTCTGAGGCATGGTCAGGAGCCAACTCCTCCAGCACCTCAGTCTCACCACCCTCCAGCTGTGCAAACACAAGCCACAAAATCATCAGTTCTGTTTGTTTAGTAGGACAAAGTGCCAGACTGATTGACAAAGTGTGGTCAGAAATTGACAGTCCATAGACATTGAGAAATATTGACACAATATTGATGGAAAATACATTCACTAAGAAAAGAATATAATGATGTGTGCGCATCAGGGATCATGCCTACCGTAACCTCAGAGAACCAGACAGGCTTGGCTTGGTGTTGCCTTATTTTGTCTTTCAGGACCTCATACCATACATGTGAACCAGGCTGCAAATCAATGCGAGCTGTGGAGGCAAGTGGATTTGTTTTGCTTGGGTTCACAGATGAAATAGCAATATTTGTAACTTCATTTTCATAAAAGTATGATTCGAAATAATTAATTACATATCTCATTACATGGGATGGCATACCGGAGAATAGATGACTGTAGTGTTTCCTTGTTTTTAAGGCTGACGCATACAGGCGGCGAGAGCTCTTGTTGGAGTCGGGAGCATAGCGCAGCCTCATGCCCTTCACATCTTTCCGGCTGTGTGGGTCCAGGAAGAACACCATGGGGTGGTACTGGATGTAGTTTAGCCTCTCCACAGCTGTAGGTGTGATGTCCAGCAAGGGGTGCTTGTCCTGAAAAAGGAAAAAAGACATGTTTAACACCAAGTTACTGAAATACTGTATACCAAGGACAATTAGGACATTTTCATATTGGGCTTCTTACCTGTTCAGATATTTTCCTTACAGTGTCCAGCTTGATCACGGTAGATGAGCTACGCTCAGCTCCACTCCTTGGAACCATTTCTGCAGCATAAACATCATTAGTTAGTTGTTAGATTCATTGCAACATTAATCTAATGCTCCTAAAAATTGTGACTGTTACGGTCACTTAAAAAAAACTATTTACCTGCAATTTCAAATTCATCTGGCTTTTCTCTGGACAACTTCTCCATGGCAATGTCATTGAGAGGGCCAAGAATGACAATGGGCCTTTTAAAATTAGCTGAACAGAGAACAGACCAAAATGTCACAAGGTTAGCCACATTCTGCCTATTCAGTATGACTCCAACAACAGGGGACTGGTCAGTCAAAGCAGTTTTCATATGTCCCTGAATGTCTCTTGCTTGGCCTCTTTACCTTCTCTCAGTAAGACCTTTTCGTAGGCTGGAAATTTGCCCTGAATGGTCAGCTGCAGGAGGTCATCTCGGGTTCGCCTGGCGTTTTTCTTGGCGCCACGAAGCCCCCTCATCTTCCAGAACTCTGCCCTCTGACCCGACTGTTTCTCGACCGCCGATACTCTCTGGGCCTGCTCTGTCATGGCCATGGTCTCAGCTCTGCAGCACAGGGCAAGGGGAGGAGATACCACTATTAGGTCAAAGTCAAGAAGGCCGCTTTGTCACCACAGTGTTTGCTCACCCAAAAGGTCACCCATTTTAAACTGCCAACAACCACAGACCCTGCATACACTGTTTTTCAAGTGGGTATTTTTTAAAAATGACCATGTGTGTTGAGAGACCACTTGTAGAAAAACAGCAATCAATAAAAAAAAATCAATAATTTGATTTAATAATTTGGCCATCCTAAAAACTAATGCGCCACGGGAACCGTAGCTGAATTGTGTCCGGTATAACATACCTGGTCTGGTTAGGGATGGTTCCTTTGTCCAGTTCGTGGAGGTCATTCCCCATGCGCACAGCCAGCCAGCTACCCAACTTCCCGCGGTGCATGGTGTCTAGCACGCGGAACACCTCCCCACGGGTGAAGCTCAGGCCGATGTTCCCCTCCGCCTCGTGGTCAAAGTGTGTACGGATGTAGAAGGAGTCTCCGATGTTGGACTTCATTATCTTCCTGTAAACTATGGAAAACACACACAGAAGATGAAGAACTCACAGAACTGTATTTAGACAAGGTCATGATGATGTTGCCAATCCCGAGTGTGTAGGTTGCTATGCTAAGTAGGCCAGAGCTTTTCCTCAGCTCAGTTTCCTGGGAAGATAGTGTAACATGTTCCACCCATATGTGTTTGAGCTTGGTGTGCTGCCACCCTTGCATCCATCATGCAACACTACAGTATGGAACTATTTAGCATCTTTTGAGTACATGTGTAAGTAACTTCATTTCAGATGTATGATGACAGATGGGCATGTGACAAACAGACAAATACAGCCATGGTTAACATTACATTTATTACATACATTTACATTTAGTTATATTTGCATACCACTTACTCTGTGTTTTAGTTTAGAACCCCCACACATAATACAAGGAATTTACCTGAATTGAATTCAATTATATTATATTTATACAGTGCCATTTACTATAGAATGGTATTGTAGGAAACACCCAAGACCAACAGGGGCAAGAAAAAAAAAAAAAAACTCCCTTATGGTAGTTATTCTAGGAAGAAACCTTGGGCAGATCCAAAATATTATCCCACAACATTATATGGTAGTCAGATTATATGTGGTTATCTAAAGTTCTGGCTGGACAGTGTAGTAGCAGCCAGATATAATGTGAGGTCAGATCATGGGGGAATGTGTTTACCCTGTTGGCTAAAGCACCAAAACACACTGGTTGCCATATTAGCAAGCTCTTATCCTTTGGTGTTGTGCTGTGAGGTTTTGCAGTGTTGTTTTAAAATGTGAACAGCAGTAGTACTTACTGTCCATTTTGTTCTGTGTGCGGAGGGATACGGGCTCCCCTGTGCGGATGTTCAGCAGAAACAAAGCTGCTTCCTCTCGTGTGAAGTGGTTGAAGTCGACGCCATTTGCCTGCAAGAGTTACATTCAAAGTCATGTTGCCTTTACCACAGAAATCTCGAAGGCTGTGTTTTTGGACAGAAGTGGCCGAAATTGGATTTGGCCTTTGTAAAGAATGAACCCCCACAGCCTATCCTAGCAACAGTAAGGGACTGTCTTTCACATACTGTTCCTCTTACCTGCATGATCTGATCTCCTTCCTTCATCCCCTGCTTATGTGCAGGACTGTTGGGCTGAACTCCCCCAACAAAGATCCCCACATCATTGCCTCCAACAAGTCGTAAGCCCACACTGCCATCTTTGACAAATTCCACCACATTCTGGTCTGAGCTATACCTAGAACAAGACAGGTGAAACTCAAATTAGGCAGGTGATTTTCAGCATAATACTGAAGATCGAATCTGCTTTCAGACTCTTAAGTTTTTGTGGGTGTGAGGCTAGTGAGTAAGACGAAAGAAGAGAAGTGAAACCTCACCCCAGGTTCTGTGTTGGAAAGGCATCTGGAGGGAGGGAGTAAACTGGCTCTTCAATAGCCCTCACTGAAAAAAGAATACATCAGAAATAGCAATATTAACATGCAATCTTAGAAAAAAAGTTCTGAATGCCATGTTTACAAGAAGA
Source organism: Tenualosa thibaudeaui (assembly GCA_027481765.1). Taxonomy (NCBI): domain Eukaryota; kingdom Metazoa; phylum Chordata; class Actinopteri; order Clupeiformes; family Clupeidae; genus Tenualosa; species Tenualosa thibaudeaui. The sequence continues at coordinate 2,378,183 of JAIFZK010000173.1, read as the reverse complement.
CAAAATATGCCATTTCCACAGAAGGGTTGTCGCCTTTTGAAGTCAAGCGTCTCTCACATCAAGTCACCTCATGGTTAAGCTGAGCACACTGTTCAAACATCAACATTTCAAAAGGAGTGATCATTAACAACCTCATGGTTCACTGCTAACAGTGCACACACACTCACATACCTTGTGGCTTGTTGTTGGACACATTTGAGCGCAGTGTGCCATTTGCACGTGGGAAACTGAAAGGTAATAATTACAAGCCATCCTTATCATTCATTCAAACACATGGTGCTCAAACACACACAACATATCACACTTCAGTGTGTATTTAGTGAAATATTTCCCATTGATTACAATGGTCCAGGCAGAAGGAGGAAGCGTTTTGCCCTTTTGTCTGGGTGACGGTCACCTGAGACTGGTGAGAATGTGCCGTGATTAGAGAGAGAGAGAAAGAGCTCTGATTGTGTACCTGTGGTTGCTCTCGTCTGTGCTCTCATCGCGCCTAGGGGGAGACGGGGTCCGCTCAGACTCAGAGGAGTCTACAGGATGTGCACACACACAGACACAGAGAAAGAGAGGGGGGGGGGGGTTGAATGTTGTTTTAAATCCTCATTCTGTCCATATTTATGATTCTGTTGTCATCATTTCTCCTCAAACAGCTCTGTTGTATGGCACAAGCACTATCCTCAGAGACTACTACTGCTGCTGTACATGACTGAGGACTTCAGTACTGCTTAGTGAACACAGGACACTACAGACCTTCTGGAGGAAGTGCAGCAGGTGGGGCGGCTCTGTGGAGAGAGTCGGCCTGTCTCACAACAACTGGTGATGCTTGCATGTCAGGAAGACCTCTGGCATAGGAAGTTAAATATTTTACCACATTGCTGACCACACAGATTACTTTTATAGCCAGATTTGTCTTTATAATGTGTTAAGATTTTATAATTGATGTCTGAATGTAACTTAAGTATGTGTCATATTTTTTGACAAAACTTTTAACTCACCCAATGGCTCTCTTGGAGTTCTTTGAACTCCTGCTGATGGGAGAGTCCTGTCTTGGAGGAGAGACATAACTTTCCTCGGACTCGGAATCTGTGTGACCTGTTCCAACACATGACGGTCAAAAAGTCTAGTCACGCTTTAATTAGCATGAATAATAAAAACCTGTCTTGACCTGACATCCAGTTAAAGATAATGTATTCATGTTAATACTGTATGATTTGGCATGGCTTTATGCTGATTTTTCACTGTGGGCACTTGTTAACTCAGCTAATCCCATCTTTGCCCATTTAAACATCTCCAGTAGTTGCTAGCTGGAGCTAGAGCAATCCTATGTGTGTAAAAATAAGTGTGTGTGTGTGTGTGTGTGTGTGTGTGTTGTAGGTGTTTGACACTCACCCCTGTCATTGGGGTTGGGCGCTGTGGGAGCAGTCCAGCGGGGGGGCTCTACTGCCGGGGCTTTAGCTTTAAGCCGTGAGGGCTTTCTGGAAGAGAGCGACACAAAGAGAGGTCAGAGAGCAGAGAGACAAGAGACAAAAGGAAAGAGATGTAAAAAGAAGGGGTGGGACAAAGAAGTGAGTGTCCAATAAAGTACTGGGAAAATTGAATAATCTCACAACCTTTGTCAAGCACACTCCCCAATACATATTTCACTCTTCATGCATTATCAAACCTAGGGGTCAGTCTATCAATTTCCAAGTCACGGGCCAACTATTTATAAGAGGAGCTTGTTTTGCTTAATGTCCGACTTCAGTATTGAGTGCGCCCCTGTGTAACACTGGATCTAAGAGCAGGTGAATGCTAGTGAACATCTTTGATTTTAATTTGATTTTGAGGGCCGGTGCTTATGATGAAAGAGATGAGCGCAGGTGAATTAATGAAATTAAAAGAACACTACAGAAAAAATGCTTAAAATGATTGTTTCCATTTTATTATTTCCTTCGCAAACAATATTCACATTTGAACACAGCATTAAAAATTAAGGAAAAATGAAGAGTACAAACTATACACAAATGATAAGCAAACAAAAAAAATATAACATGTAAAAATTAAAAGCAAAAAAACAAAACAAAATCCTGCCCAAAATAAGGTGGGAGACTGGGTCAGGGCATTGGTCGGACATGAGTTGGATCAGTGGCCCCGTCCCCAGGCTCCCGCAGAAGGGCTGGGGGTGCAGGGGTGGCTGCTAGGCCTCCTCCTAGTACCTGTATCTGCTGTGTGTGTCCTGGTGGCTGCCATCTGAATCCGACTCTGAATCTGTTGAAATAATAGACAGTCTCAGTGGAGCATCACACCATGTACACCTGTGAATTTTACTATTCCTAAAAAGAGAAAGGTCAGCATTCCATGGTGGTGTCCAGTTATGTGGACAGAGAAAGGATGTGGCTGTTTAGACACAACCCAATGCTGACCTGGTGGTGGAGGTGGTCGGTACGGTGAGGATCCCCTGGAGTTAGAGCGCAGGGCGGGGGGCGCCAGATCAGGGAGGACTTTGTATCTCATGTGGCTGCTGTCCACCTTGGGACTGTTTCGTCTGGGCGGGGGAGAAGCACTCCTCTCTGAGTCCGACTCAGAAACAGCTGCAGAAAAAAGAAAGCAAAGTCTGATGAGTACCATCCTCTGGAGTCACACTCCATTCTCCTCAAGTCGTCTCCTCTGATTCACCCGTGTCTCCTCAGGCCTCTGTTACCCAGGCCACCATAGTTTGCAGGGACAGAGTTCTGTATTGTGACTAACTGAAACATCTGCAGATCTCTTCAGCTCCTTTTCAGTTTCAAAACTATGAATACTATCTAAAGGGGTGTGGTGTAGAGAGGTAGAGGAGAGGTCATACGTTTGCGTGGGCGTGACGCTGAGGACAAGGACTGCGGGGCGTTCCAGCTGTGGGCGACTGGGGAGGCACGGGGGTTGGGCAGCGTGGAGATGCCAGACAGAACCCTGCAGTCAGAATCAAATCCAGTTATCAGAAATAACTCTTTACATCTTTTATGCTCCTATTTTTACTAAATTGTTTACATCATATTTTCAAATTTATCAATGCATTTTTGTTGTAATAATAATGATTTGTATTGTCGTTATAGATAAAAGCATCTGCTAGCTAACCATAAACATATAGCTCATAACCCAAATGGAACATATATGTTTGTATTACCAGTGCAGGGCTGCTAATTCTTATCTGCTGTGAGGATCATATTCACCTGTATTTGTCAGAGTCTGTCACATCTCTGCTCTTTCTTGCAGGGGCGGGGGAATTGCTTCTGTCTGATTCAGACTCAGAGGGAACTGCAACCAAGCAAAAACAGAGGGGGTGAGTCACTGGTCACTGTGGGCGCAGTGAGTCATGAATACAACAAGAATGTGACAGCCCATGCAGTGACTGATAGCACTATATGATTTTATGCTGTTACTATTACCAGATTAACACAGTGGTTCAATGTAGCTGCTCTGCTGGTGCGTGTGTGTGTAAATGGTAAATGGACTGCATTTATATAGCACTTTTCTTCTCCTACGAGTACTCAGCGCTTTACAGAGTATGCCTGACATTCACCCATTCACACACATGCATTCACACACCGGTGGCGGAGGCTGCCATGCAAGGTGCCAACCTGCCACCGGGAGCAATTTGGGGTTCAGTATCTTGCTCAAGGACACTTTGATGGGGTCAGCCAGCGTGGGGCTCGAACCTGCAACCCTTCGGTGTGTGTGTGTGTTTTCAAGTTTCAGCAGTGCTCCATGTTCTTCAAGCTGCTCTGTTGGACTCACCTCTCCGTCTGGGGAGACTGTGCACAGGGGGTCTGCTCAGTGTGGAGCGCACAGGGGACGCGTCACGAGACTTTGGCATCGGTGGAGGAGGTTCTGCTCGGGTTCTAAAACACAGAGACTCCAGAGTTCAGAGATCAAAAGGAATCTAAAGCAAAAACTGAAAGCAAACCTGTTGTGACAGGTGAGCATACCTGTGTGCGCGGCGCTCTCGGCCTGCGGGGCGAGACGATCTTCCCCTCACGGGCGAATCTGAATCCAAATCTGAAATTTCTGACAGGTAGAATAAAGAGCTGGTGTGAAATGCTACTCACACCATCTACATAAAGACATTGATTACCAGAGGACCTTCATCATTCCTCACCTTCTAGCTCCGAGCTATTACCATGCATTTCATCCTCACTGTTTCGTGGGCTGTCTTCCACTTCAGGAATGCTGACCAGAAACTTCCGGTTGTCCCGTAGGACCACCATTGTCAGCTTCCCTCTGGACTTCTCCACAAGGTGCTTGGTTTCCAGCAGTGACAGGTTCTCTGTTGTCATTCCATTGATCTGTGGAACAGTGAGGGAGGGTCACAATCAAATTGGAACCATGTCAAGAGTCATTTCAACACCCTGGGACATGATGCTGATGCTATTTCAACACCATCAGAATAGATCATAGGCCTACCTTTAAAACTAGATCTCCTTCCTGTAAGGTCCCTTCTTTGGCAGCCAGTCCAGTAGGCGTCATGTGCTTAATAAAAATCTGGCTTCCCAGCTTCATTCCATACTCTGAAAAGTGAGAAATGGCATTCTTCACCTTTTTTTCACAACACCAAAAATCTCCACAATCACTCGGAGCTAATGATCACACAAAAACGCATCTTTTCCAACAAGATCAGGACCCACGGGCCCCAGCTCTGTCCACACTGAGAGTAACTAAGGATTCCCAATCCCTCACCATCGGTCTGTTTCTTCTTGATCAGCGTGGTTCTGATGGGCTTGTCTGGGCCGTCTTGGTGCGGCAGGCGTTTGTAGTCGGACATGAGGGCCAGGCCGTGGCCATTGCGCTCCGGGGAGATGCTGTGGCCCCTGCGTGGGCCCCTGCCATACGCGGGGCTGTCGGAGCCTGCACGTGCCCGTGGGTGGTTGGGGTCGTCAGCCAGCAGGTTGGAAGCTGAGTGCGCACGGGTCGGTCTGTCGGACAGCAGATTTGAGCTGGAATGGGCACGGGTGGGCCTTGTGCTGACAGGAATCTGGATCACCCGCGGCCTCTTCACTGTCTGCAGGGGAGGAAGACATTTACTTGAAGCCAGATTTGGTCAAATGAACTGAAATAGCTGTAATATTGACCAGTGCAAATCAAGACCAAAGAGTGAACTTGACCAATTAGTGAATACATTTTAGCTGACACAAAAACAAAAAGCATGTAAAACACATAACAGGTCCCACTGTAGCCGGACAGTGATAAGTAAATCAACACTGTTATATTTAATGCATTGTACTTGATCTTACGCTCATGACCTTCTCACGAAACACAAACACTTGACTAATGTCTGCTACTCCTGTGCAGCTGCCTGTTAAAACCTAAGAGCCAATTTGGTTGCACTTAGATGACTGATTTTGTTCTTACAATGTTGGCTATTTTCCCACAGGCCTTCAGGTTCTGAATTGTGAAGTTGGACGTGACATTCTCCATGGAGACCCCATTGACCATGACAATCTGATCTCGGGTCCTGTTCAAAGAGAAAAAATTGCAAAAAAAAATGGCATCGTCAGCTTGAGCATGGAACAGCTGCGTGTGTGTGTGTGTGTGTGTGTATGTGTAAGAGAGAGAACGTCCCAGTCACCAATGAGAGTAAACACATGGCAGGTTAAACCTGAAATGCTGTATCACAACATGAAGAGACGGAAGTGTGTGCATGTGTTTGAAAAAGGCCACCAAGAACCAGATAAAGACCAACTCACTGTAGCCTGCCCACGGCAGGTCCATTTCGCACCACGTCAGACACCACTATTGTTGTGTCTCCTGTGTCTGGGTTAGGCTTGTCTCGGCCCCCCGACAACGCAAAGCCAAAGCCTATTTTTGGATCCTGAGAGATGGAAAGAGAGAAAGAGAGAGAAATTATTTCACTCTACTGTCACATGACTTCCCCAATCTTAAATTCCAAACAGCAGGGTGTGGCTGGTAACAGTGGCTGAGAAATACTGGCATGTGAAGTGTCATGCTCGTCACCATTGTTGCCTCAACAGAACTATTCAGTATTTAACTCAAAAATAAAAAAACCCACACACACCACTGTTTGTCTAGCTCTACCACTGTGTATAGTACAGGGTGTGTATCAGTGCGAGCAACAGCCTAGGTAAACACACTCACTTTGTTCAACGTTATTGTGTGCTGCTCCCATATTGTCATTTCCTCCATGTCTGGGTGCTGAAAGAAGAAACAGAAAGGTTAGAGCATCACATCCAGGCAAAACAAAAGCAAAAAAACAGCATTTTCAGTCTCAATTTGAGGCTACTATAGCGTCTAACAACAATTAGAGTGAGCCGGTGCAAAAACAGGAGCTCTAATCCAACTCAAAGGGCCTCACATTTCTGGAGAGCTCAATCTCCTAAGTGCTCTCGGTCTGAGCCGAAACAGGAAGAGTGAGTCAACATGAGCATGCCCACACCTGTGACATTCCTCAGGGACAGGTAATAGGGCGGAGCCTGCCCCCACGAACAGCCAACCCCTGCAGCGCCTGCTGCTAGACGCACATCGCAACCAGAAAGAGAGGGTGACACCCGACACCAATAGACCAACAGACTGTCGCAACCAAAGACCAAAATCTGCACATACCCTCCCCCCTTAAAGAGTCCCCTTGAAGCATTCTTAGCGTGCCTCGGCTCTTCCCACTGGGCTCAAGGCACACCTTGTTATTTCAAACTAAAACAACTGGACCATTTCACTGTAAATTTACATACAAGTAGGTCTTTAAACTGTCTTGACTTTAAGGTGAAATGGTTTATTCAATTATTTTCCAGCTTCAGTACAACACAATATATCTACACCTTCTGAAAATGTATCTCAGTAGCACCTCCATTTTGAATGACAATTTTAGTTCTGTGACAACTTGAATTTGAATGACAATTTTAGAATTTTAGAATGTTAATGTTACCCTGATTCAACTTTGCTTAAACTGCTCTCAAGTAGTAATTAGAAGTAGTAATTAGCCTACAAGGTTTGTTTTGTTGTCATATCAAACTGTTACAAACTGTCATAGAATATGATAACACTGAGTTTTAATGTGCACCTATTCTTTATTTCTATAGCTCTCTAGAAACTTCTAACTCAAATCTATTTTTCCATATAGAGTGACCAGCCACTTAAAACTTGTCAGTGAAATGATATTCAAATGAATGGGAATGTTTAGGCCTCTGCCCTAAATCACTGAAAAGAAACTGACACCATCAAAACTATGCTTATGTTCATAGGTACATGTACAAAACAAGCACATCATCATAAATAATACTACTTGGCTAAAACTGAAATAACGTGGCTAAAATCTAAACTAGACGTACAGCGCACACGTCACATACAGTCCCATCTCGCTGCTAATTTCTTTTCAAGAACATCAACACATGGGTATTCTAAAAATGCTGGCCTGGTGATGTACCTGAGGGAGAGCTTGTCAGATAAAGGCCAGAGAGGTTACAATGGAACAGCAATTTCTGCTCCACACCACACCAGTATAGTATACATACAACCACTACAGTAAGACATCATGATTAATTGCCTAAAGACCTTCCAAACATTCTCGCTCTCTGACTTCACAGCAGGAGTGAAACTGGTTGACAAGTGCCACTCTAAGATGACTCAGCTTTATAGCTATGAAACAGCCATTTCAGATGGTTAGACCGAGACCGAGATCCAAAGGAGGAGGGCTGGGTTTCTGAGCCTCCAGGGAGGGAGAACACACACAAAGGCACATATACACACTGAGACACACACACATAGTGTCATACTACTACGCAGGAGGTACAGTCTGCCTACTTATCATGGAATGCAAATGTCCACGTTTTAGATATTTGGATATTTTGGAAAAGGCTTCTAGGTGAGGCAATCCAGGAAAGCTGCTCCCAGCACCTTGAAAAACATTTAATATGTAACCGATTAACACTGAGTGGAACTTGAAGATAAACAAAAGAGAAATATCAGTTTTCCGGAAAGAGCTAACCAATAAAGCCATAAGGCAAAGTAGGGCAAATATATTTACAGAGTACAATTCAAACAACACACTTTGACCAAACTGCTGTATGCAGACTCAAAAATAACACGCAATAAATATCGCTCATAGCAAGCAATGTTTTTCACTGTCATTCCAGTTGTACCAATGTAAGTGAATTAAACAGGGATAAATGATATGATTGATCACAACATTAGTGCACAGGTATTGCAATGTAGCAAAGATGACACACCATCCCCACATCATTCTTTGCTGCTAAACTACGCATGAACATTGAAAAATCACAAGGCTCACACCACAAAAACAACCAGCGACCCATAACAATACTTTAAAACAAACAAATAACTGTCCTAAATATTATGAAGATATAAAGTATTTGATAATCAAACACTTTGTTTACAGTTCAGGTTTACAGATGCGTGTTCAGGTTTAGGCCTATATGTCAGAAATCAACACATTGGCAATAGCAATAGTAGCACAGACTTCTGAATGGTCTCCATGTACACCTTGTGACAAGGGAACAAAGGTCTAAAGCAGAATAATATATGACATGGTTCTTTTGTGTTTCTCTTAACCTGAAGGCAATGACATGCAAAATGCCCACTATTTAAAGACTGCAGGGCTGGTTAATAGCATGGAGAAGCACAAATACAATGAGGAAGCTGTTAACACTCACCAGATTCGCAAACCTAACTTCCATTCCCTGAGCACCAGATACACCTGTTCCCCTCGGCAGCTCCCAAAAACTCCACACACCAACAACCTGCCCTCCCCTCTGTGTTGTTTGAAAAAAAAATGCTAAGCTACAAACCAAGGAAATGTATTCACTCCTCCGTCCAACACCCAAACAAACAAACAAAATTCAAAAATTCTTTTTTGGTATTTTAAATGATTTGGAAACTAGAGGGGGGATCAATGCCTGACCGTTATGTTTGTTGGGAGAAGCACCTTGCCTAAACCCCGCCTACACAAGATTTCTCCCACCCTTCTCGCTTCTCTCACCTTCCTGGTTTGAATGCCCTGACTTTCTATTACCCACTGTTACCATGGAGTTAAGGAGGAGCCTAGTAAACACAGAAATTCCCACAACACACTGGGGGCAGAATGCATCAAAACACCTTAAAGGATCTGCCACACTATCATGGATTCAAGAGTCCTTTGGAGCCATATCATAGTCTTATGTGCCTAAAGTCTGGACCAATCTTTTCAAATCATAAACTGAGTTTTATATGAGAGGAGAAGTGAGTCATCCATCATGCACTGTTGCTGAAGAAGAAGAACCCATAGTTGAACAGAACACTTTGACTTCTAATCTATAAAAAAGCACTAAAAAGAGCCCTTAGAAGTTAACAAAAAAACAGACAAACTCATTGCAATTATGGAAGAAGAGATCTGTTGATAACACACAGCTTCTGGGTAGAACAGGGCATTGTTACTGATACCTATGCAAATACTTTCTGAGTAAGAGCACATATAAAACATGCTATAATGACAGACACAGAGAGAGACACAGACACACCGCACTGCACTAGAAATAACATTCACCAAGGTCTGACGAATGATAACTGATTTGGGTCAACAGACCATCTTTTGGTCGGTGAAGTAGGAAAGCAGAGGGAGCTGCCATGGTAACAGAAAGAATGATTGCCATAGGGTGTCAATTATTAACCAGGCTGCTTACAGGATAAAAGGCAGAGGCCAAGTTTCAGAAAGTGCTGCAATTCTTCCCAAAGTGACAGACGATGATTTCAACTTGTCTGTTTACAAGGACAGACATTTGTTTGTTAATTCATTCGTTTGTTCGTCTGTTGCCTGGTTCCTTTCATTTGCACATATTCCAGTACTCTCCCACCCACTCAAATGAAGGCAATTGGTTGACACATTCCACGCACAACTGAACTTATGCTAATTCACAAGGCTAACCGTGATTAACAAAGCAGAAATTGTTCTTCTGACATTGCCATCAGTTACAGTGGACACGGGGGCAATCATGAACTTCTCAAGGGGATGCAGGACATGCTGGGCTCTCTCAGGAAGGAGACTCCACCAGCCAAGCAACATTTCACTGGCCCCTACCCAGGGCCATACCAGAGGTGCACTTGGCAGGAACTGTGTGACCACAGGAACCAAAGTAAACAGCTTTACAGGATGTAGTTGTGGCAATTTAAAGGTGGTGAGCCCCTCCCACTCCCTTTGTTAACAGTCTCCAGTTTAATTACTGAAGGGCATGCTCTAATTCCAGGACCACAAACTACTGCCCTGGGGAACTACCTTTTACTTCAGCATAATAATATTGTTACTTCATTTCAAAAAATGTTTAAGTTGCATTGGAGCAACAGATAAGAAACTTTAGTTAACAGAAAACAACATGTTTCAACTGGAGTAAATGTTTAACAACTGCAATGCTCTCTCCAGACCAAGGGCCATTTATTATCACTAAGTGCACCCTATTAGCACAACATATACATCCACACAGGGGAAAAGGTATGTTGTACTATGGCACTGACAAAACTATATAGGAATAGCTAGAAAAATTAAGTATTTCATATAGAAAAAAACACCATTGCAATATATTTTCCAAAACATCTCCAAATAGGCCAAATAATATTTACAGTAGGCCTATGTAACTGTGACATGTCTAAATGTTTGTTGCTTCAAATAACAACCATTTTGCAAGGACTACTATAACCTGATTTCCTACTGTAACCTGAAAAAGTCTTACTTCTAATATAGAAACTCAGGGGAGTCATATGCAACAAATACAGCAAAACCAGAAGAAATTGTCATTTGGGTATGTGGCTGTCGAAACTTCAGTGAAACTACTTGACATGTGGAAACCTGTCAAGGTGGGAAAACCTGTAGGACGGGTTGACAGAAGACAGTGACAGTACTACTAAAATTATGCAATGAAAACATACCCTCCTCAAACATCTCAAATAGCTGAAGACATCGACTTGACACACGTAGCGCCTCTCAGTTTACAAGACTCTGTAATTGCTCACAAAGAGGATTTCAGTGTCTTTGGTGGGTCCGTAACTATCTAGCCAAGATGCTGACAAAGTGGAATGCCACACATGGTTCAACAGGACAAATAAAACTGACATTTACCCTCCAGTGCACAGGGCTTCACAGTGGGGAGGGAAGTGCCAAGTGCCTCTGAGACAGGGGCACTTACCATCAGACGGAAAAAACAAAATAACGGTCTTCAGCTTTTAGCAATCAATTCAAGAACAGACCAAATTTAAGTAGACTTATTACGACTGACCCTTATATTACTGAAGCACTTCACATTATAAATCACAAGTGCTTCGTATGCAGTCGTGATCTGATACAATGACGTTAGTGCATTAACAGATTATTCCTTACCCATGGCAAAGGAAAGCCCACAACCTTCAATAACGTTAACGTTACCTTCTAAAAAGTGTGTTCACTCAAACCTCTTTCTCAGACCTATGAGGTGAGATAAACACCTCTATGTCCACAGCCAAAGTAAACATTCCTAACTTACTTAAATGGCCTCGAAAGCAGGTGATAAACCGATGAGAGCTGATTGGTAGAGCTCTTATTGGTTTCGAATTTGTTATTGATCAAAGACGTCCAACGTTACATTACAACAGTTGCCGTTTTCCTCTTACCTGCACCAAGGATTGTGCTATTCCCGGAAAGAGGTCCAAGAAGCACTTTGCAGGTGCGGTTGTTCCCGCTGTCAGGGAGTACGGTTTCTGTCCGGCTCTGCTCCAAGCAACGCGCAAAACTTCACCTGAGTTAAAAAAGTGGGCGGCGCTCTTATCATGGGATTCAGGTGAGAATGGCAACGATACACTCTTTTACACTTCCGGTAAGGTTGTTGCGAAAGACCAACTCTTTTTAACACTGTCAGTCACTGTCAGTGACCAACGCCCTAATATTTCACCTGCAGGTCTATCATGTCGCAAGGGGCACCACGCTTAAATCTGTCGGCCTATGCTGTCGATGGTAGCTTACATTCTGAGAAAAAAGTTAATAAAATAAAGCGACAATTTTGTTTTTAGTGGAAAGAGGGTGCGTACTAACTGATGTGTGATTCGTGGGAGCGCATGGCTATTAGCTCATGCAGCCTTAGGCCTACACAAAATAATCTACACGTAGCCTACGTCTTAAGACAAATATAATTTTCCAATGTTGTAGGTGTTGCTACTTTTCTGGCATGCTTTATGTTGTTGGAGTGTATATCTATTTGAATGCATTAGAGAAATACACGGACCTCCCTTGTCCTCGACCAAGCTTGCCAGACGATGGCGCAAGAGACCTAGCAAGATAAAGGCTGAGAAATAATGAATTTGTTGTTTACTGGTCGATACAACTCCGCCTTGTTCCTACTGCCAGGTGTCAATTATTAAAACAGCTACAGTTTCGTTTGCCATGCCTTGTTAAGTGACTCTCAAAACATTCGTTTTTTTAATGTGTGTAATGTTCCTGCTAGGCCTAGTGCAAAGCGTTTGCTGCAATTGTTCCTCTTCCCTTGAGACATAGGGCTGCAGTATCATGTACCTATAGCAATTAATTTGATTGAAAGACCAGCAGTCGGACATCGTCAGCAATCTTTTATTTGTTTTGACAAACTTTAGATTGCAGTTCCTTCTGTTACAAGTAGAAAACAATTCGGAAGAATTAGTCAAAAGGCACAATTTACAGTATGTACATCAATCTAAATTATAAATATAGAAAAAATATAGGCAAACACAGAATGAAAGTGCTGAACACAACTTATAACACAAATAATATAATTTGCTCTTGACATAGGTACAATCAGTAGCATGTTTTAGCAATAAATTATCGTTGCATATATCTTAATGAATAGAACGGTGGAGAAAGACCTACAAAACCTAAGACCAACCACAGACAGCTGAAGCATTCTTATTCATATGCAAACAGCAGAAACTCAATTATGCCATTCTTAGTGCAAATGTAAATATGAGAAAATATGACAGTATTATTAGAAGCCCATATGATATTTAAATAAAACAATTATAATCTAGTTGTTTTGCCTGGTTTCACTTACAACTGTTCTCTTTTTAACATCTATTTAACAGGTCAGCAAAGAAATCTAGACAAACTGTAAAGACACTTTGTGTGTTGTCAGTGGTACAACTGAATGAAACAGTTGACAAATACCAATCTGTAGTTATGAGTATTGCTGTATTTCTTGGAGTGTCCAGATCCATTGGAATGTACTGGGAAAAGTTAGCACACAATTTTACTTGATGAAAGACATTTTGTCTCCACAAAAAACAAAAAGTGGGAACATGATGCTTGATTACATCATGTGTAAAGGCAGATGCAGACTTCCCATATACATACAGAATTACATATACAGTATGGTGTATATGGGATATACAATGTTCATCTTATGGTGGTGATAAGTTTGGGACTTGGTGTGTTTCTCTGTCAAGTGTCAAGGCAAACTCTTAAAAATGAGCAATCAGACTGACAATAATGATTGAAGAAACCTTGCTCTGTACAAAGTTGCCTAGAAATACATATCTGGAAGCACAGCACAGTTTTACAGACAATTTGGTTTCACTGCATAATAAAAACAAGTCATTGATCTGTCAACCTTCTCACAGAAACAGCATTTCATCAAAGAAAGGTGTTAACATCCAAAATCATAGCGTGGCACTTTCTACATGTTACTTTGTTAACCAAGATGTAGGTCCCATTAAAGATGGGCAGTAAAACTAGGCCATATTCCCATAACTATGGCAGACTTCAGGCCCTCACAATCTGTGGAATTCAAAAATGTGTCTACCTAGGAATTAATCCCTCTGTGTCTCTTTAACACTTGACTTCCATTCTGAGATGGACACAACATAGAACAGCCCCGCGAGAGAAAAGCACTTGTAAGCATCACTGAATATGGACAATAGATATGGAATCAGTTCACTTTGGTCACAAGTAGAAATACAATTTCCCATCTATACACCACACACATATATGTACAGTATATTAATTCCTGAGTTGGAGAATAGGTAAGATGTAGCCAGAGAAGTCTTTTGTTAAATACTTTGGTATAATTCAGCTAAAGTAAAGAATAATTACACTTAAGCCAGATTTACTTACAAAGAACAGAAGTAGACCCTGAGGTCTGGTACAGCAGTGACAAACAGTGCAATATTATGTATAGGCAGGTTTGACTTAAAAACGATCTTTGTTTCATTTTGAATTCTGGAATCTTCCCTGACAAGTTATATTTTAACTGTAGGCATCCATCAGGATCACAGTTTGAAATGGCAAGTGTGTCCCTTAAATATAAATAAAACAAGCAAATAATTTAACAAAACGAACCCAGCTCTGCCATTGTCCAGAGCACATTGCTTTTGTCCCCTCACAATGTTTCTACGAAGGTCATAAGTACTAAAAGCACTTGTTCCAAACTTGTTCCAAAAAGACATGACGAGATACAAAAATTTCAAATCTACCACAACCCACCACTGTTAGGCCCTTGAGCTGACATATTTCAGTTTCAGGTGTTATTGCTGGGTGAACTTCCCTTTGGGGGCGGGGGTGGACAGTGCATTGCTTGACAAAAACTAAAACAAGCATGATGAGTTTCTAAACTGCAGATAAGTTTTAGTAGAAGTGCACTGTCTGATGTTGAGAGTGAGACAGATTGAAGCACTTGCACTAATGGAAAAATAGGTGAATTTACAAAGATAAGAAGAAAAACAACACAAACGTGAAAAAAACAGAAGTGTGTCATAATATTTATGATTGAGTAAACGTTCGCCTTCCTAAGAATTTCACGAGAAGAGCCAATGAGGGGAGCATGTGATGAGTAATGAGGTGATGTCAGACCACAACATCTCCCATAACATACCACAGTCTATCTCATATGTGGACTTAAAAGACAGAACAGAGAGACTTTTACCAGTCCCCTCTGCTCATTTCATTTGTCCCTTTTGTCCCTCCTGCTGAGAGCCAAGAAAATGCCAAAAATGAGATTAAAAAACACTGACAAATTTGTGGTCAAATGCAGAGTGTACATTAGTTGGAGTGTGTTTAAAAAAAAGACTACACTCCATTTTCTCCAAAGGCACTGTTTTGACAGCAGACTGTAACCCCCTCCCCCACATCCCCGTTCCCTATTAGTTTAAGGAACATTTCAGACCACTAGTGTGTGTGATTTTAGGGAGGGCAGGTCAGGGAGGTGAACAGACAACTGTGAGGCAATACAGAGAATATTAAATCTTAGTCACTCCCCCATGTCAGTTTTGATGTTATAGTAAAATAGCAGTTAACACCTTTTAATCTTTCCAGTTCATGTTTTTTACACCCTCTCTTCCTGTCCCCAAATATCCAGTCAGTGGCACACACACACACACACACATGCCTACACACAGAACATATTACCAGACAAACTCCACAAAGACAAAACTCAACACAAATCCTGAAGCCAGAGGACCTCTACACTTAAGCTCAAGCAAAGTTGTTTTGAGTGTTTTCAACGTGCCGTTGCTAGGAGACCTCCAACTGCTATTGGCTGTTGATCTGTGTGTGGGTGGGGACCAGGTGTTTGTGGAGTGTGGCTAGGTGTGGCAAGCTATGCTCAGGCAGTGAATAGATGGTGAGTCCTGAAGGGGTTGGGCTGAGCAGTGGGGTCTGCACTTGGTGCCCGGTGTTGGTGCTTGCAGTGGCACCGAAAGCTGAGGGGAAAGGCTGGCTAAGAGGAGTCCCTGCCCTGCAACGTGATGACGGACGGCCTGCTGTTGTTTTCCAATCTGCTGTTCTGGATCATGTTGTTCAAGACCTCGTGGAAGTCAATGTGGACGTTGTTGGCACAAAAATCATTGGGCGTGGCCAACAAGGGCATCTCAGCGAACAGTGGCGACGAAGACGACGATGATGCAGTGGTGGAGGCCATGCCCACGGAGCCAAAGAGACTGCCGGGCGCCTGGGCCGAGCCGACGAGGGCATGGGGCATGGCTGCGTGGGGTGAAGACGACGTGGGGGTTGACGGTGGCGGCGGGGTGTTGGACAGTGGAGGGCACAGGGTCAAGTCAAACAGATGGATGCTGTCCATGAAGTCCAGCGAAACCTTATCGCTCTCTGGCTGCTGTGGCTGTGGCTGTTGCTGCTGCTGCTGCTGCTGCTGGGAGTCCAGAGAGTCCAAGCTAAAGTCTGCCGCTGTGCCTGGGAGGGCACTCAGTCCCAGGGCGGCCACGTCTGCACCATCCAGAATGTCCGCCAAAGGAGTCTTGGACAGCGAGGGGAAGGCCACTGTTGGCGGCGGGTAGAGGAAGGAGGGTAGAGTGGTCAAGTTGCCGGCCGTGGACGGGAAGGGGAGCTGGCTGAGGAGGTCGGCGGGCGGTAAAGATGGATGCGGCAACTCCTGCGCTTGGACCATACGGTCCCGGCGCCGCTGCCTCACCTCTTTGTCCATGTGCGTCAGCTCCTCACGCACACGCTGCACACATGACTCAGGGATCTTAATGCCTGCAGCACAAACACACACACACACACACACAAATGTTTGAAATGCTGTAAAATCTCTATCTGTACTGCTCGGCTTAACCGGGCAAAATCCAAAGCTGAATGAGCTCCTCAGAGGCCACTAATGTATGTCTGTAATTTTCTTTCACCATTATTCCTGCTTTACTTTCTTACTTACATATTTGTGCCCACCCCCTTTTCTGTTTTACTATTAGCTAATGTGGTGTACGGCTGTCTGGACCTGGCTTTGACCTCTGTTTGTTAATGTGATGACGGTCATGTTGTGTATATTTTGTTCTTTTTTCTCTTTTTTTGTTTACTTCCAAACTTCAATAAAAAGTTAATCATGCACACAAAAAAGAAATGCTGAAATAACACACATTACAGAGTAGCGAATATACCTTAAAAACAATTAATAATTCTGAATAATTAAGAAATATTTAATCTCAAGCCTTAACCTCACAATCCACAACAATGGTTTGCAGGTTGTTTCTTAGTCAAAGTGGTTGACCCTGGGACAAACTCAATCAAATCCTAGTCTACACCATTTTCATACCAGATGTCAAGTCAGATTGACTGGGGTCATCAAGGGTTTAGTCTAGTGTGGCTCCTCCTAGTGGCTGTGGATGTCCTGTGCGTTTGGTGTACACTCACCCACTTGCTTGTGGTGCAGTTTGGTCTTGAGGCGGACAATCTGCAGGATGCTGGAGCCGGTGAGGTCGGCCACCACGTCAGCCACACGCTTCCACACGCGCAACAGTGCGCCGCACAGCATGTGGTACTGCCGCAGACGAATGCCATGCGTGCACTCCAGCCCTTCCTCCATCTTCTTGCACTTCCCGTTCCTGAGTAGCAACACACACATACACACATGTACTGAATATAGGTGTGCAAACAATTACATATGATTTCCCCCTTAGATTCTGGTCTTGAGTATCTAAAGTGTCTTCAGGTGAGGTAGCTTCTTTGACAAAAGAAAAAAAGTGACTCATAGCCACATGATTCTACTGTCCTTTATGTTTCAATGTGAGCCTTTCCACTCACCAGTTGGCATGGCTGCATTTGCTGAAGGAGAACTTGTACTGATTCTCCCAGATCTTCTTTGCCTTCTCAGCTGTCACCTGGGAGAAAAAGGTTTCGTTTAGAGGAATATTCTTTTACTGACTTATAAGCACATTTCAGAAGATGTATATATATTAACAAATATGTTAATATTTAGGTCATACTGATTATATATCAGCTAACAAGTAATGTTTCACGCTGTAAAATTTTTAATCCAGTAGGGGGCAGTATGGGAACATACAACAGAGCTGAAAATGGAACGGACTTGGTGCAATATTCTCCAATCTCCATCTCCGATCTAAATAAGCCAGCCTTGCAAATATTTTGACCCTGTATGTGAGCTGATCAACAATATACCAGTATCAATATATCTATACTTGGGCAAGTGTGTGTGTGTGTGTGTGTGTGTGTGGCTTCTCACCGGAAGGTAACGTTTCTTCATGTTGTCCTTGCTTTCGGGCTGGGCCTGCTTGCCGATGTTTGGCTTGTGGAGGATGAGGCTGTGGCCTCGACCCTGCTCTGCTAGCAGCACGCAAGGCTGAGTGCCCCTCAGCTTTGGGCCAGAACACACACACACACAGCACACACACACACTCAGAATTTCAACCACTTGGAAAGTCAACAACTAGTTCTGTTCAGACAACACAGGCTTACAAGTCAACAAGTATAGGCAAGTGTAAAGAATATCATCCATACATTTTACATTGAAACAAGTATTTAATTTCATTTCTGTATGTTCTGGAAGGCTTGAGCCTGAAAGCAAACGGTCTCTCAGGTGTAACCTTGTGGGAGAGTCAGACTGGATGCAGCTGTGGGGTTGGTGGCTTACCTTGTGAGATTGGTAGAAGCCCTCATCAGGCCTGGTCAGACTTTGGGACTTCTCAAAGGCCTCTTCCCATGGCATGCCTCTGTCCACTGTAATCTGTGGTAGAGATGAATGAGGGGTGAGTTCACTCTCGGTCATATATACTTCCACAAGCTTAAACACACACACACACACACATACAACATATACCATGCATTCACAAACACACACATATTATCAGGTCAGGGTTCAGTTCATACAGAGACCACACATACTCTTTCCAAGGCAGAGGAAACAGAGGTGCACACAAATACACACGCACACATACATACATACATAAGACACCTCCCACAACTAAACACAAAAACAAAACAAACCACCACAAACACCAAGAGATAACATTATGTGAGAGCCTCTGAACGGTTCCTGGTTGCTTTAAGGTCAGACAGCCAGCTTGCAGTAAAGATGATAAGCCAAGATAATGAATTCTCTCTCTTATCAGTGTAAAGTATCTTATCATGTCTCAGGGTGGAGAGCAACCTCAAAAAAAAAGATTAAACTAATAAAAATTTCTCTTCCCGTTCTCTAGTTTGTACACTGAGCTGTGGAGACAGAGGTATCACTTGACACAATCTCCACATCTTTCTCACACCAGGTTAAGACACCTACTCTCACCTTATAGAGCACCACTTGGCCATCATGTGGGTTCCCCACAGTCAAAAACTCCTCTTGTTTCTCCTCGTAGATCTCATCATTGCCTGGGGCCAGATCTAGACACGGGAAAGGATGTCAGACTTATTTCAGACACTAGGGTCAGTGAGAGAGAACGCGTCTGTGCTTGAAAAGAGCTGGGAGAAGCGCTGATGGCTGTAAAGGCATGCCTTACCCAGAATCCCCATGTCATATTTGCCCTCCTTCTTGTCCTTCTCAATCAGGTAGTCAAAGTTGTCGGAGAAGTACTGGAACAGAGAGTTCTGCTTGTGCACTTCTAGACCCAAGATACGATTCAGGAACTTGGTGATGGTGCAATCTGAAAAAAAAAAAACACACACACACACCAGGAGCATTAATCAGACAACCAGGCCCAGAAGCTCACATACAGCCTCGCATAAAAGCTGCACAGCCTTCAGATAAACTAGCTTATATAAAGTTATCACACACATCACAAATTAAAATTTCCTTAACAAATATTGACATATGAAGCACATGGGTATTTAAGCAAATGTACAGCACACAAGACTGCGTGCAGCAGCAATGGGCCTAGGGATGTGGTTAGCAGTGGGGGAGTTCACCTTTCTCAGTGCTGAGGCCGTAGCGCGAGTCCCGACAGAAGATGCCCACGTTCATCATTCCCTGCTTCATGTCTGCAGTAAAGAGAGAGAGCAATCCGACAGGAGTGACTTGAGACACAGGTTTCATTGACATTTCATGCCTACACAAGGTTATGGTCTGATGCACTCATACAGAAACACTACTAAAATTATTTTTAAACAGTGACATGAATAACTTTGACACACACACCCCCATTTACACACAAACACATAGGCCTACACATACAAACACACATGTTCAGACAGATGCACTCACCACTGAAAAACATAGCGTCACCACCAGGGTAGTCTTTGGGAGGGGGCACTTTGCTTTCAATGTATCCCAGGATGGCTTTGGTGATCTTATCGAGAGCTTTGGTGCCATACTAACAGACAGAGGACAGACAACACATTTTTTTCACATTGAGGGCAGCCCTCGCACAATCAAGGCCAAAAATCACCTCACAAACAAGACTGAGCAGCTTCCTCAGCCAAGAG
This sequence comes from Tenualosa thibaudeaui, assembly GCA_027481765.1. NCBI lineage: Eukaryota > Metazoa > Chordata > Actinopteri > Clupeiformes > Clupeidae > Tenualosa > Tenualosa thibaudeaui. The sequence continues at coordinate 2,358,082 of JAIFZK010000173.1, read as the reverse complement.
TGAAACTCTTTGCAAGATAAGTATGGTTGACCTACTTTGTTTTCAAAGTTGTACTTGCTCAAATCTCGGGACTCGGTGGCCCGCCTGTCTCCATGGGTCAAAGCACCCTGCAGAGAGATAACAGAAAGAAAGGAAAGAAGGAGTGAAAGAGGAAAAAAAGGGATAACTTCAATTCCTGAGCTTTCAAGAGCATAAAAAGATACAGATATGGAGCTCAGGATAAAACTCTGACAAAAAGCCTTCAAAAGCTCTTCTAGGGGATTATTGACACCTTGCCGAGGCCACAAAGCAAGCAGATCAAGCATTGATGCCTGCGTGAAGCACCTCTTGACTTTTTATGGCAGAAGTTTGACATCACCACCAGAAAAAAAAACTGAAGGGTTCTCTCATCCTGAGATGGAAAGGAAGATTTAATTTACACACAGAGGGCTTTGTTCGTTCGCTTTGTTGTCAGGGAACTGATAGGAGGCATTTGGGGAAAAAGCTCAGCAGTGGTGACTCATCAGAAAACTAGGCACTAGGAACACAGTCTCCACAGTAATGTGTGTGTGTGTCTGTGTGTGAGTTGGGGGGTTGGGGGGGTGCTGCTGCTCGCTTCAGTGTTCTGAGGCACCCTATCCTCTCAGTTCCCTAAATCAATGTTTTCCAGAACATTCTGGGCAATGGCTGATTACATAAGCAGAGTGAAAACACACCGTTTGAAGTTGAAATGTGCTTGCATGTTCTTGCAAGTGCTGTTCAGCATCTTTAACAGATATGTTGTTACATTTGTGGAAAAAGTTCAGTGCTTTGGTGAAATACTCGCAATTCAGCCGTTGGGACCAGATCCCTATCCTCAGGTCTGGATCTAGAAGGCAAGGGAAAGTGTGTGTGTGTATGTGTGTGTGTGTGTGTGTACAGGGGTGAAACTCACCAGACTCTCCAGGCGTTTGGCCACAATAGAAGCGAATCGGCGTTCTCCGGCCAGTTCTGAGATGAGGAAGATGTACTCGGGCGCGGTGACCTGGTTGGAGCGGTGTGTGCGGCCTGAGGGAGGAGACACATGGGGAGGAAGAGAGAAGTGAGACAGGAGGGGGCGGCACTGGCGGGAAGTCCACCGCACACCGGTCAGGCCAGTTCTACTTTGGCAGCCTTTCAATGGGACAGTTGTGACATAAGGCTTGACAATGAGAGATGTACGCTCTTTAAACAAAGCTCACTGGATGTTTGTTTTCAAATCTACACAGTGCACTTATCTTACTGCAGAGAGAAAAAAACAACAATGGCCCTCGGCCGTGTGACTTTGGTTTCCTGAAGTTCACTCGGTGCAGGTTTTGCAAGTGTGATGGAGTTCTAACACTGTCAACCTCGCAATCAGAGGAAGTCAAGCATAGAGCTAGTGACAAACAAAAAAAACCCATCACATCACCTTACCCAAGAATTACACCTTCTTTTCGAGAATTTTTTTTCTATCTTTTTTTTTTATCATCAGCTAAAGTGAAAGAAGAGGACAGGGTGCCTTTATTTGCATCACCTTCACACTCCTTATCACAAGTCAATCATAAAGGAAAGCCACAGAAAAGCAGAAAAAAATAATAAAGAAATACATATTGAGTGTCTGGATCTGTGAATTCTTGAAACTACAAACTTTTTTCCTGAAACAGGGCATGTCATACAGAAGTATATCATTAATGATCTGTCACTTCTGCGTCCAATTTAAACTGATTTTTCCTGTGTTTCATCTTCCCTGTATGTAATTCTACACTTGAGACATGTAAGGAAGTAAAACTCCTTAGTCGTATTCTGACCGATATCATCAGTCAGGACGAGCATGTGTATCATCAGTGTCGTAAGTTTTGTGCTCAGGTGACTACTCTGCTCTGCAAGTTTAGTTTAGTTTAGTAAGCCCTCTGTCAGTGTAAAATGAGCATTATTTAGAGCCTGCTGCACGCTTTTTCCTTTGCCAATCTTTGGTGTAGTTACAGGAAAAACTAACAACAAAGGCTCCTAGTGGCTTCAGAGAGGTTATTGCTCCAGCAAGATGTGTAGTGCCATCTGTTTGTGTTCTCTGGAGTGTCATTTCATGTGTTGAGTTAGAGAACAGCATCACAGAGGACCTAACCAGCCTCAGGAAGAGTGGGATATGAATTTTATCAAGACACTGGCAATACAATCTATATCAGGGATTGAATTTAAATTGTCTATTGATTGATTGATAGATTTTATGCAGTGTCTGTCCTGATTTTGTGTGTATGACTCAGTACATGATGGCTATAATTACTAGTCTAATTATTTATTGGGTAAAATAAGTAAGAAATCTTTTCTGACTGGCCTAAAAACAGGAAAAGAATTTGAAGGAACAACTGTACTGACTTGTCAAAACAGCCTCAGCTCCTTGCTGTCCACTAAACAGTAGTGCTGTAAGTAAGTAAGGCTAGCTGTTCTATAACATCATTCTCCACTACTACCATGTTCTATTGCCTGTATCCCATATAACTTGAAACCAACAAAATTGAATGACAGTTGAATGGGGCTGTCTTTAGCTCGACTCACCAAACTGCTGGATAGCACGGTCTGCGCTCCAGGGCAGCTCCAGGGTCATGTGCACCCGCCGGCACTGGTTCTTCACACGCTTGTCTGCCTGCAGGGAGATCCCTGAGCTAGCTGCCTCTGAGATGATGGCCACCAACTGGGAAAGGGTAAGAGAGAGAGAGAGAGAGAGAGAGAGAGAGAGAGAGAGGATGGGTTAAAAAAAGAGGCCAAGAAAGATGAAGTCTTCACATTAAGCTCACAGATGAGCTCATTACACATGTAGTTAAAGTTTTTCTCCTTCAGGTCTAATTGCTTTGGACGGTGCTGTTAATGGACAGTCAAGCCAATAAAGGCTAGACCAACTGAATGGAACTGACAAAGAGGAGAAAATGAGAGCAAGAATGCAAGAGTGAGGGAGAGAGAGAAAGACAGACAGAGGGGCTAACAGAGAGAGGCAATATCCTCCTGCCTCATTAACCCCAGGCTAATGAAACTCATCAGGGACAAGGGTGGCTTAACGGAGATTGCTGAGATGATCACAGGCTCACTCTTGTCTTTGTGTGTGTGTGTGCCAGTGCCCCTACCTTCTCCCCACTCATAAAGCGGTCTTTCTCTCTAATGTTGATCTGGTCGATCGTGTGGCTTTGCTCAGCACGTGACTCGTAGCCCACAGTCCCATCTGGCTGCCGCACCACTCGACCCTTTCGCCCTGTCATCTGCAGAAATGGAGAGCAGTGGAAAATGTTACACGCACACACACACACACACACACACACACATACATACACACACATGCACACACACACTCATATTTATGCTAAGTTCACTCCAAACACCCACACCACCAAGAGCAGGCAAACTGCATTAAGTACCTCGGCCACTTTCTCAGGTCCCCCAAATTTGTCTATAAGCTCGTCCAGCGTGTTCAGAGGTAGTTCTTTTCCCAGTTCGGAGATCTTGGTCAGTAGGCCTTGCTTCAGTTTCTCTATTTCTGCTTTAGAAAGGGACAACAACAAAAGCAAACAGCATTAAAAGCATGGCTAAAAGGAGAACACACTTACATGTCACACTATGCCTATGGCAGAGCAACATCCTCAGACTGTCTGATTCGCAGCTAAAGGCTGGGGCTGCTGCTGCTGTCAATTTTCCGGCACCTTCACCGATGTATCAAACGCACCAGTGTGACCACTAGTCTGTTGGACGAAGATGACGTCGTCGTTGTTGTCCTGCAGCGAGTCAGGCGAGGAGTTAGAGTCGCTGTCCAGGCCATCGGTGTCGCTGCTGCTGTCGTCACTGATGCTGATAACCCCGGCGAAATCCTGGTTCTGCCGCGAGCACTTGGTCTGACGTCCACGGGGTTTTCCTGAGCCACACACACACACACACACACATACACACACACGTCAGTAGATGTAGGTTAAAGGCCACAGCCTTGCATTCAGACAATAAAATAACGGCATGTTTTGTTTCCAATCTGACATATCAATGTTCCAGTTACATTGACAAACTTAGTCATGAACTAAATTCAACGTCACACAGTATGTCTTTGTTCTTTTTTCTTATTGTCAAGTCATTGTGAAACCAGCAGATTGCTTGTTCAAGCTTGTTCAAAAGTCAAAGTGTCCTTCAGCAAGACAATAAATCCCAATCTTCTCCTGATATGCAGGAGACTGGTGCCTTACATGGTATGTGTTCATGTGGACATGAATGGAATAGCAGGTATCCCTCTGTAAACTATGACTCAAAGGGTAAAAATTTCAGAAGGTTTTCAATGAAACTGGAGCGCTAAATAATACTGATCTTGTGGCATTAAATAATAAAATAACAATAAAATAACAAATATAATAATAATAATAATAATAATAATAATAATAATAATAATAATAATAACAGTATTATTATTATTATCATTATTATTAATGATGATGATAATAATAATAATAATAATAAATAATACTGATCATATGTCATTAAATCCAGCTTACTTTTTCTCTTGTTCCCAGCTCCTTTTTCCCTCCTCTGTTTTTCTGAGGGAAAATGCTTCTGCACCAGTGATTGGAAGACCCCCCTGTGAAGATCAACAGCCCATATGTCAAAGAAGGATAGTACACACACACACACACAGAATGCTCCAACAACCACCATCAGTATACACAAATGTAAAGTGCACACTCACTCGGCAGCAGACACAAATCTGTCTAGGTGGCCGTCATTCTCGTCCAGCACCTCTCGCGTTCGAGCCTCTCCTGTGGACTGCAGTCCGATCACCACACACTGAACATAGAGAGAGAAATAGGGAGAGGCAAACAGAGAGAGAGAAACACAGACAGAGAACATAAGAACAGAAAATAAGAACATAAGACAGTTGTATCTGGACCTGCTCCAGCTGCTCAGGGCCGTGTCTGTGGCCAGCGCTCCTGAGGAAAGTGTCAAACGGCTGCCCCTGGGCCAGGCGTGATGGAGGGGGAGGCAAGCCCTTAATCCTGCAATCACTCCCAGCATGGTGTAGCCCTGCTCATTAGCTCCACCCCCTGCTTCAATAACTGGCCTCATTAGGAAACTCACTGTTCAGCTGGTCAGCACTGACAGTTGGGGAGATTACTTACACACCACTGAGGCTTGGCTAGTTTTGGTCCTAACAGCATTTATTGGCTCAGGCTATAAATTAAAGCGAAAACCAAACTAAACTTAAAAGCGACTATGTGCCATTTTCATGGACTACTTTCAGTTTTGAGTCTTGAACGCAGGTTTGTATTCACCTGGTTTGTGTTTAGCACAGCAGCCACATGTGGTAGATTGTGATGTTATTGGAGCAGCCATGCAGGTCAGCACTAGTGGTTTGCATGCAAACTTCAAAGGATGTCTCGATAGTTCTGACCTTGGCCACGTTTGATATTGCTTCAGTACGGTTATTTCTTGATATTCTAAGTCATTTCTGGATATTTTAATGTAAAAACACTTAAAAATAAATAAATAAATAAATAAAACACATTTTAACCCATAGAACAGACATTGTGGAAGTTTATCTGTGTGACTGCTGGGCTTCTCGACCTCATGCTGCCCTGGGAAGGGTGTATGGTTCCATAGCTGCAGTGTTAGTGAACTCACCTTGCCCGAATCAAGCTCTTTCTTGGCCAGCTCCACCAGTCGTCGCACTTTGGCGGCGATGCAGAGGTATTTAAAGAAGCGCTGGTGCGACGACCAAAACTGACCCCACAGGGACTTCCGGGAGTTCAGGCCCAGCAGGTCTGCCGCTTGCGTGAACACATTCAGCGCCTCTGCCCACTGTATAGGCCAAGACAAGGTTAAAGGTCAGGGGTCACAGTCATGCATAAACCTACATCCCAACTGCAGACTGTGAAACACTTTGGAGTCTTGATAAAGGAAGTTTATAAGCTGACTGATTTTATAATGGACTCATCTTTCAGCACCTGCTGAGTGGATATGACTGAATCAGTTGATCTATTTCAATCATTCAGTCTATCTATATCAATCTATTCCACTGACCAAAGCCTGTGACAAGAGTTTTACTTCCTTTCCCTTCACTGAATGCAAATGCACTGGGGTCTATTTGAATCCCAACAATGGCTAACAGACTGAGTCTTTGTTCCCCTCACCAGTTTGGCAGCCTTGTTGTAGACCAGCTTGAAGTCCTCGTCCAGGCTGATCTCCTCTATGCGGAAGGACACCCCTGAGAAGCTGAGCTGCCGTGCGATGTACATTCCGCTGACCTTCATGTCCATGGCAACAATCTCCATGGCGCCCACACCCCTGTGGAATGGAATTCAAAGAAACCCAAACGTTCCCTGAGTAAAAAAAACTCATTCTGTGGCTGGGAATACAAAAAATGACAAACATCTTACGGATAAACAGCCAGTGCAAGCTGCACTATAAATGACAAACCTCTTTTCAATGGCGTGAAGGAAGTCATCAAACGCCCGAAACGGGGTCCCTTCTCCCCAGATGCCAAGACGGCTCATGTAGATCATGTTTTTTGGCTCAGAGGCACCTATGTACAAGGAGACAAGGAGATGGTCATCACGTATTCTATTTGTGTGTATGTGTGTGTTTGTGTGTGTGTGTGTTGGCTTCTATGCCAGTGGGTGCAACTCACCTGTGGCACTGGCATAGACCACCCTGGCCCGGGGCAGCTTGTTCTGCAGGTCCAGGACTGCCTTGCCCATTTTAGTGGACGTAGCATTTTTGGCTTTGTGGCATTCATCAAACACAATCTATTCATGGCCATGGTCAAGGACAACACTTCTCAAAATGCACAACTACAAGTTTTCTCACAGCATGAGAGCTGAACTATCAAACCTCAGATACAGGTATCATGATTTAATAATGATCACAATGACGCACTCTCTCTCACCAACACACATACTGAACGGGAATTCTACATAGAGAAAGCTTTGGATCTGCGGAGCCTTCCTGTTATTAAGTCTATCTTTTAGCTCTGTCTGTAAAATAACTGCAGTATTTATCATAAAGACATTCAATCAAACGTCCTACATTAAAAGGCAGACCAAAGTCATGCTGAAAGCATTGCATTCATTAGAGTTTAGCCCTAGATCTTATCAGAGGTTTTTCCTGAGCAGAGGATACGACTCCCTCAAAGTCAGGCTGGCACCAGTCCAGGATCTGCTTGAGCCGAGTGCGATGCTGTCCGCCGGCCTGGCTCTCGCCGATCAGCGCTGAGTACGTGGCAAACAGGACGCCCTCTGAGGTAGCTGTGTCCCCGTACTTAATCTGTGCCAGACATCAGAACACAGCAAGCTAGTCAAATAGCTCAGGCCTTACTGGAGCTTTGCAGACAACTACATGAATAACCAAATAAACTCACGTCGGCATGTAACCTGACAAGGGCTCAAAAGAAAGAAAGAGTCTTTATGGCTTGAGCTCTGGCTGAATGTGAGATGCATATTACAGTGTTAAATAGGAACTTCAGAACAATCTTACAAAACAGAAATACTATAGTATTACTGAACAAAGACATATCTGCAAGTTTGGAACCACTCAAAATGTCACCAGGTCAGAATGACCAAAGTGGATGAAGAGTGAGTATGGCTGAGATCACTGGCAAAGAGCATTGCAGGAATTAGACCAATTCTAGCAGTTGCACTTAACGAAAGACTTGAGCTCACACTCTAGTAGAACAACAGGGGTGGGGTAGAAAGCGCAATTCAAAGCATTCAGCATCACTGGGAAAGTACTGTGATAAGGCATTCATTTTTCATTAATGCTTTGTGTTACCTTATTTAAGGCATGCACAGGGATATTGGGTGCGTTGATGTCTTTGAGATCTCTCTCTGCGTCATATTTCAGGTCATTGGAAACACTGAACCTGTGGAATGGACAAGAGAGGAGCAAGCCTGAGTGTAATTGTTAAGAACTACAGTAACTAGATGGAGAATGCTCATGTTTGTGCCATGTTTCTGTTTGTGTTGAATAAAAATAGCGCATGAATTTGCTTTCAAATGGGGTGTAAATAATTTCTCCATTCATTATGTGAAGACCTGTGCCAGCCACTCAATGTACAGAGGTGTGGTGGTGGTGTGTGTGTGTGTGTGTGTGTGTGTGTATGTATGTGTGTGTTTGCTTTCTTTATCTCCATGTGTATGTTTGGAAAACTGTGGGTGTGTTCAAGAGCCACATGCTGTGTGTGTATGGGTGTGTTTATGTCTGTATGAGCAATGGAGGGTGACTGTATATTTGTCTCACCACAGCGCTCTCTTCCTTCCCTTTAGGTAGTTTTCCAGGATGATGCCGGCCACTGTCCGGCCCTTGCCCACGCCGGCCCCATCTCCAATCAGGAAGCCTGCTCGCTGCTGGTTCTGCAAAATGACCTCGTGTTGCTGATGGACAGAGAAACACTGGCTTATAGCACTGAATAACACACACACACTTACATTAAATAACACACACAATCACATTCACTACTCTGTTGTCCCATGCAGCAAAGCAGAAGATCAAAACATCACAACCACATTTGGAACGTCTAGTAATTACAAGTGCATGAATTAACATTTACTCCAAGTGCTCAATTTAAATATCTGACAACCATAACTTACAATGCCTACTCAAATATACTTGCTGAATAAACTGTGTATGATATACATATATAGTGTACTAAAAACATACACTTGGAGCTTACTGAGAGCTAAAGTAACGCAGTAGACTATTCCAGACCAGTCTGTGTCTATGTACTCAGTAGACTACTCCAAACCAGTTTGTGTCTATGGACCCAGCCAGAGCCATGGAGACCAATCAAGGTCAGATCAAATACTCTCCAACACTTCCACAGAAACAGCAGAGCAGAGGGTGTTGGCCCTCTTTCCCAAAGAAATGTTGAAATGTGTATGTGTGTGTGTGTCTATCGTTTTATTATGCGTCTTGGAGGACTCACAAAATGCTGCAATTACATTGAACTGAACATGCGTGTGTGTGTGTGTGTGTGTGTTGTGAGTGTGTGTGTGCATGTGTGTGTGTTATGAGTGTGTGCGTGCGCGCGTGTGTGTGTGTGTTTGTGCACATAGACAGGGCCCACCTGGCAGGCATAGATGATGGCCTCCAGCTGCAGTGCAGAGAGCAGGCCATTGTTGATGGTGCTGTCAGGGATGGAGAGGGTATAGTTGATGTCTGGGGGAGGCACGCTGGACAGGGTGTTGGTCTCCACCACCCGGTCTGGATGGGAGATCCCTATGGTGGCTGAGCACAGGGAAGGAAAGAAAGACAAGAGGGGTGGAAAGAAAGAGAAAGGAGTTGATGTAGAAAGAGAAAGGGAAAGAGAAAGGAAAAAGTGACAGAGATGAGAGTAGAAGAGAGATGAAAACATGGAAACGATGAGAATGAGTGGGTCGCTAAATGACTGCAATGCTACAGTTACTGTATGTGTGTGTGTGTGTGTGTGTGTCTGTCTGCAGTGGTCTGTGTACATTTAGAGGGTTTGTAGTCTGCGTAGGTGTCCACATGACCCAGTTCCTCAGCTTCCTCCTCGTCTGCCTCCTGTTCATTCTCAGGTGGGGTGTTAGGACTCTGAGTCTACAGAGAGAGAGAGAAAGAGAGGAGTGAGGTGATGTGTGGTGAGGAGGAATGGTCAGTGAGATAAAAAGTCCATCCATCCAAAAGTTCATGAGACAGAGCGACACACACACATACACACACACACACACACAGCAGAAAGACTGACTGGACAAGAGGGAAGAAAGGAAGGAAAGGACAGTGAGTCAGACTGACGCACAGAAACAGTCTCAATACGCACTTCCATCCCTGTGTATGCAGCAACCCCCCACACATGCACGCGCACACACACCCACACAGATACACACACGCACACACACACACACACATACACACACGCGCGCACACACACACACACACACACACACACACAAACACCATGAGAGAGTGTCTGATAGCCTTCAGCTGGACAGGTGGAGGAGTGCGAGCAAGAGGTGTGTGAAATGACAGATACCTGGAAAGCTGCCCCAGGAGTACTGATAACGGCCGACAGGTCCTCGAAACTCTTCAGACCCTGAAACCTGTTTGGCTAGAGAAGAGCAGGACAAGAAACAAACAAACCAACAAAAACAAAAAGAAAAAGTCAACTGAAAACGAAAAGAAAATGAAAAGAATGCACCGTGCACATGCAGTATGCATGAGGATGAGACTACACAATGATGTTTACAACACAAAACTAAAGTGCTGAGCAGGCCAGGAGGTCACTATTATGAAATGGTGGCAGTAACCACTGCACGGTCATCTGGGGGAGTAAACCTTCCGTGGAACTGTTGAACAGGGCAGCGCACTGGAGGTGAATGCCATTTCAGCATGCTGTGTGTGTATGTGTGTGTGTATATTGTGTGCTGTGTGTATATGTGTGTGTGTTTATTTGTGTGTGTGTGTGTGAGAGAGAGAGAGAGAGCGAGAGAGAGAGAGAGTCTGAGAGAGAGAGTGGGTGAATGTGGTGTAACTGTTACCCCAAAATCATTCATGCAAAGAAATTTGCCACAGTAAATGTGTGTGTGTGTTTATGTTTATATATCTGTATATGTGTGGGCCTCTGTGTGTATATGTGTGTGCTTGTCAGAGAGAGAGTGATTGTATTAGTGCTGATGTATTGGGAAATGTATCTGTTATGTGTTTGTGTTGCTCTCAACACTGGCTTTGGCTACAGCGTACTTAGACTGTCATGCTAATAAAGAACCCATTTGAATTTGAATTTGAATGTGTGTGTGTGTGTGTGTGTGTGTGTGTGTGTGTGTGCTTGGTTTGGTCCTAACCTCTGGTTGGTTCTGTGCTGGGGTGCTGATATCCCATATTGTGGGCACGTGCGTGAAGCTGTCAGTGTTGAGGAAGGCCTGAGCATCATCAGTGTACTCAGACAGTGAGTCCGCTGGAGAGGAGAACAGAGAGGTGGAGGACAGATCATCTAGACAGGAGAGGTCCTGGGAAGGAGAGAGAGAGAGAGAATTAGATTTATGAGATATTCTATGTGTCATAGTTGCAATGACAACGAAAAAACAAAGATGCCAGTACAGTGGAATTAGAGCAGGACTTTACAGCATTTAGCATTGACCAATCAAGCGTGAGTTCAAATTCCCCAGAAATTCAACAGCACTGCTTCTTAGTATGTGCCAGTCCAGGAGGAAGAGCTGTCAGCACAGCTGCCAATCCAGTCATCACAACCACTGATTAAAGACATGACAAGCTGGCAGAGGGCTACTGTGAGTGGGAAGTGCTAGGCTTGGCAAAAAGAACAGAAAAGAAAGAGAAGGAAAAGGTGACAGAGGGAGAGGGAGAGGGAGATAGACAGAGGGAGAGAAGGAAAGAGAGGGAGAGAGAGGGAGAAAGAGGTGGAGTGGGTCAACTTTTGGCTAGGAAAACATGGCCCCAGTCACAGGCCAATGAACACAATCTTTGCGAGCCCACACAGGCTCTTAGGCTTAGCCCACCAGATGTGCAGGGCTGCACGCATCAGCCATTTAAGTGTTTATATTACTGTGTATGTAGGTATGTACGTGTATGTGTGTGTGTGTGTGTGTGTGTCTGTGTGTTTGCTAACCGACGAGACTGCAATATTGTGCTAAGACATCGGCACGAAAGCAGTGTGTGTGTGTGTGTGTGTGTGGCCCATGTCCTTTAGATTGCCTGTGTGAGCAGAGCATGCATGCCCACATAAGTCTTCAAATGAGTCATATTAAGTGTAGCTACTCCTTGGGTCCTCCCCCAGCACATTTCTTCCTCACACACACCTGCTCCTCTCCACCTACCCACCCACTACCATCAGCAGCCGCCCTCTGAACCCATGGGTCCCCTCTGCCAGGAGGTGGTTGGCACGGACCAATCTGAACCTCTGCACACACACACCACCACACAAGGGCGAGTGGGATGGATTGGACCCCCATGCCTGGGAGGCTCTTTGAGCAGCAGTGGTGTCCCCATCAAAGGCCCTCCCTGATGCGTGGCCTCATGAGTCAGTGCATGTGGCACATAGGACAGAGCCAGCTGACAGCCACAGCGCATGCAGGGAGACATGAGGTTCAAACTTAAAGCAGAGATGGGCTGCTGCTGAGCCCAGAGAGGATCCAACACTGGAGAGTAATGAAGGCAACCCGCAGAGAACGTCAAGGACACACACACACACACACACACACGAGTATACTCAGAGACACATGCACACACACACATGCGTAGATGCACACGCGCACACACACACACACTGACGCGCGCACACACACACACACCACCTTCCTGTGTTTTTGGTGTATGTGGTTAGAACAGGATGTGTGTGTGAGTTTGTAAGTGTGAAAGAGTGTGTATGCATGTGTCTGTACTGTTGTCATTACAACACAAAGAGAGGGGCCCATCCTATGGGGGGTGAAATGACTTGGTGTTTGTGTGTGCATTTACATATGTTTGTGGTTTTGTGGATATGCAGATCAACATGAAAAGAGTTTAAGTAAATGCTGTGTGTGTATTATTCTGTGTGTGTGTGTGTGTGTGTGTGTGTGTGTGTGGCTTAGAGTGAAAACTGTGGTCTTAACTCTGTTAGGCTGTGATTTGGATTGTATCAACAATTGTCCCTTGTACAATGGACCATCCCTCTTTAGGCAAACATACCACAAAAAACAAAATGAACATTTCTCTTGTTATTATTCCCTGTTGTATTCAGCTAAAATATTGAATTAAAAAATGACAAAACTGATGAGCTGTTCCTAATTTAGACTGAATACTGAATATTTAATTGCCATTTGATTTGAGAATATATTTAATGTACAGTGCTGAACCTTTTTATGACATTGATGATATTTAATTGCACATCATTTTTAATAAGGACATCTTTATTTCTTTGTCAATGTCTGCACTGCTCTCAATACTAGCCTGCTATTCTGAATATAAATACATAAAAATATTTGGACTTAACATTGTGTGATTACTCTCATTTCTTAAATCTCCATCCAAGCAAATAGGCCAAAAGTAGCCTATGCTCTTAATCAATTACTAAGGTGCTTGCCACATAAAATGAGATCAGAATTAGGAATACTTTCCTCAACTACTTTCCTCAAATCAAACATCCCAGTGTCAAATGAACCAAATAAACCCCATTCAGCAACCTGACTTCTAATCTCCACTATTACAGAGAGGATATCCTAAGAATACAAAAATGTAGTATGAAAAAAACATCAGTGTGTTATGTGTAAAACATTTCAGAATGACTGGATTAGCTAAATGTGAGGTATATGTTTTATCTCTTTTCAACAACAAAGGGCCTTTGACAACACACCATATCCAAGCCTAAAAGGAGTACAAGCACCAAAGTGCCCTGTTGGCAATGTTGGCCTCTGAGTGCCTGAGAGGCAGCCTTAAGTCCCCCTTCCTCCAGGCTCTGTGTCTGGAAGAACACACTGCCTTGGGCCCTTAATCACTGACAAAGGAATCTCCAGGAACACCACACAGGCTCCTGGTGTTCTTGCCCATTCAGAGCGACAAATAAAGTCAGTGCCTTCCCTCACTGTCTGTCTGCCTGCACACACGGTTACAGAAGTGTCTTCGCTGTTGACTTTCCAGGAAGTAAGGGAACAGTGGTAAATAATATTTCAACTGGCCTGAGGAAGAAGGACTGGAATCTCAAGCGCCTCCCATCAGAGGCAGAACTAACAGCGTAGATGCAGTCTACATTCCAGGGACTGAGTGTAACAAAGACCATTCAAACATGCTTTCCTTTGTTTGGTGAAACCAGGACCTAAAAAACAACCAGATGTTAATTATACTCTGTGTCTCTGTGTCAGGGTTATCATGAGTGCATCTGAGCATCTTAAATATCAAATTGTTCTCATCGCCACCAGAACAAAACCAAGCGAAATATCTCTCAAAGCATCTCACCCGCTGAATACCGTCATCACCGCTACTGTCTACCTGAGTGTTCACACATCAAGCTCAACTGCAGTACGTGTTCGAGAGTGTGTTCACAGACAGTGTGTGAGCAGCAGTCTGATCTCCACAGCACACTGAACAGCCTGGCAGAGGTGAAGGAAAGATGCCTGGTGACTCGCGGCCAGCACAACTAAACCCAGAGCACAGTTTTGCACTAATGAAGTGATTAAGGCAGAGATTGTGCTCTGTGGAGCGATAAGGCCTGAGGTCTAACAGTGGTGCTAATAACTGGACTTTTCAGAAACAGGAGGCCTGGCTACTGACTCAACTAAAATCTCAAAAGAAAAGAAAGCACGGGCCATACACCGCTGGGGTAAGCAGGTCAGTGTATGTGTGTGTCTCTCTGTGTGTGTGTGTGTGTGTGTGTGTGTGTGTGTGTGTGCGCGCTTGTCTGTGCGCGCGTGCATCCTGACAAAAAACCACAGTGTTACAATAGACTGTTACTGGAAACTGAAGGAGCTGCACACCACTTGCGGGAACTTAGAGGACAGATACTGTGTGTGTGTGTATCTGTGTGTGTGTGCATATGTGTGTGCGTGTGGTCATATGTATGATTTTGTGCATGTGTATACACATTTGTTTTTTTTCTGCTGCTTTTTATCACGTACGCTTTTCATCAAAAGCACACACACACACACACACACAAACACCCACACTTACTCCCAAACACACACTCTTATGCCCCCTCTCCACAAACAACATGTTCCTCTTCCAGTTGCTTGTCTCAAGTCATTTACTGCTTAAACAAGCATGTTCTGCTTCCCAGCTGAAAACCACATTCATGCCCTTATATAGAGGCTCCTCTCGCCTTTGGCAAGCCCACACTTACTGACCAGATCCCAGCTGATCCCAGGAGCAGCTTGGTCCAAATGACCACCAGGGTTCCTGTACACCATGGAACATTCTGGATGTTAACCCACACAACAAGTTTACGGTGGCTGAGAGAGGCCAAACAGACCTGAATTCATCGGCGGATAAGCATCTGACTCACGCAAGCATGAAAAGCTCCCATAATGTTTCGCAAATATTTATCAGACAAAGCTTTTATAAAAGAAAAATGAATGGATAATTTGTACATAAATATGAACATAGGCAGATGGTAATTATAAAAATACAAATTATCACAATATTTATTCATTGATATTAATAGGCTTTCAAGCTTTAAACAATTCTTCAAAATATCCTCATGAGAAACTGCTTAACCCAAAGCAATAACCAACCAAATGATGTGCTACATGTGAAAAAGCACAAGAAAAACTGAATCGGAAGATGATGAAGAGATAACATATATAGAGCATCGCCTTGCTCCAAATTCATAAACACAGCTTAATACTGGTGCGGGGGGCATCTGTTTAACAGCAGTTGAATGTTGCATAACACTGTCAACCACATGCCAAACATCCTAGATCCCTCTTCTCCTTTCTCATATGATCAGTGTGAATGCAAGTACATACATGCACACATGGATGCCTATAAATACATGGGTATTAACTTCAGTCTGCGCCTCTCTCAATAATGTGTCTCAGTCTCCCTCTCCCTCCCCTCACCCTTGCGTGTCTCACCCTGAAACTATGGCAGAGAGCCGCAGGCTTCCAGGAAGGCCGGGCCGGCATGCCTTCCTCCTGGGACGCTGAGCTGAGCCAGCGGGCAGGGAATCCCCACGTAGTCCGCGGCAGGGAAGAGGAGGCAGTCCTGCCGTCACTCATCAGAGACGAGCCATGAGAGACGCCAGCGGAAACTCTACACCACCTCCCTCACACACTCAGTCTCTCCAGCCGCCCGTCTCCACCCTCACCATCTGGGTTTTCTTTGTACCTTTTCTCTCATTAACGGGCTTGGTCTTTTGTTTTTGGTTTCTGTGTGTGTTTACCTAGCAAGACGGAAAAGAGACATGTTGTCGCGGAGGAAAGGGATCAAATGGAATTGAGATGAGTGCTGTGGTCAGGTCTGCATGTGTATGTATGTGTGTGTGTGTGTGTGTGCGTGTTTGTATGTGTGTATGTCATGTGTTAGAGTGTGTGTTCCAATGAGCACTGAAATGAAATGCAAGTGCCCCACTCTTGGGCTCCTGAATGACTGGAATTGATTCTTTTTCACTCCCGAGTCCTGAAATAACCCGAATGACCTCAGCTGACGGGAAGCCACATTTCATTCCCAGCTGTAGTGATGAGCCATTTTCACTGATGAAAGGCAAACGGGGAAGGGGGGGTTGACAACAACACAAGCTAACCTTCTCTTGTGTCAATACTCATGAACATAAACGGACAGCCTGCCAAGCCTCATTTATCACTTTTATGGCAAACATGTCAATGTGAGCCAAGGCAGGTTATCCAAGCTACTCATAAGAGAGGAAAAGAGACAGAGAGAGAGAGGAAGAGAGGGGGGGGGGGGAGAAACCCATGGCTGCCAGGGTCACGTGTTCGTTCATTGCTAAACTTGTGCTGGCTCAACTCCGAAAAGCCACCACTGCCGGCAACAAACCATTACGTCTTCCTGTTACGCTGAGTCTGTTCCTCTTGGCTAGGGGGTGATGGGATTTGCATTGAGGTGCTTGAGACCTCCCAGAAGGCTACATAAGGTACTCTGTGTGTGTGTGTGTGTGAGTGTAGAGGGGTTCACCTCCCACAGCACGGGCCGAGGGGGGCCGTCTGTCACCAGGTGCTTGAGTAATGCCCCACGACTGGGCTCTGTTGGCAACGGGCACCTGGATTAGATTCTGCTAGGCTGGGATCCCACATCCCCTCACCCCATAAACACCAATCATCAGCTCTCCGAGGCTTTCAGCGACAGCACAAAGACGCTAAGGACACAGCAATCCAGAACCCCCGCAAAAAACTGCATACCGCAAATGCCTGTCTCTCGTTTCCTTTTTATGAAGTGACTTGCTATTTCTTGCTTGCTGTTGTTCATTTTTTTTACTTTGCTTATCTTTTGCTGAGTAGTTTCTGTTCATTCCATTGCATTCAAATAGAGACAGAGGTAGATGAAAGGAAAACCAGGTCCAAATGTAAGATCAGTGGCCTCCAGGCCCATTTGTGCTTGTTAGGTCCTTGGGGGAAATGACAGCGGTGGGCAGGGGAGCACGGCAGAGAAAAGGGCAGAATAACCACGCGTCACACTTGCAGTTGAACCCCCCATATGGGCCTGGTATGTCTGCTGTCACAGCAGGCTGAGGCACAGCCAGACAGGAATTGAACTGTGAGCTGGCAACCATGATAAGAGACTGAGACTGCTGCAGTGGGCTTACCTTACCGTAATCTAGTGTGTGTGCGTGTGTGTGTCTGTGTGTGCGTGTGTATGGGTGTGTGTGTGTGCACAAGAGTTTGTGTGCGGGTGTGGTGCGCATGCGCACGTGCATATGTGCATGTGATTGTCAGTAAAAGAATGAGGAAAAGATGACACGTTAGCGAGGAAACCAGAGGTGTGTGGTGACAAAAATGCTGCTGATGAACACGGGCAGGCTGCCAGTGGAACAATGGGCACAGGTCAGTGTTAGCTGGCACTGCCAACCACAGGTGCTACTGCTAGCCATGACACCACACCACACCACCCACACCACACCACCCACACCTCAGCCCCTCAACCTATCCACATCAGTCATCACAACGGAGAAACAGAGCGCTTATGATCATGCACCATTCTTTTTTCTTTTTGCATTGAATAAATAAACAAACACATAGATTCCATCTGCTTCCATTAAAAAAGTTGCAAACAGTTGCCTCCTGGTTGAACATAATGGCGCAGAGCCCTGATGACCCTCCAGCCCCAGGGGCCAAGTTGCTCGAACATGAGCCAAGCCACGGTGAGCAAAGACAAACCGCCAGGCCTGCTTTTGTTTCCCGGAGCGCCGGAGTTACCGAATGGCGCTTCCAGTAACTCACACGCCTCATCTGCGGCACTCTGGGGCCCCGGAATGATGCTGACTCTAGGACTTCTGGGTTGTGTAGGAAACACAACAAAAATGCCGCAAGCTGGAGAAATGGTCATTTTTTTCCCTACCCCTCTCTCTCTCTCTTTCTCTCTCAGTCATACCTCTCCTCTTGGTGGTTCTGCTTCCTAACTGAAATCACAATGGAAATGACGGGGGAAACAAAAGGTGTGTTTTGGCTTCAGTGTGGGAAGGGGGATTGTGTGCATAAGCAATTTGTCAGTTCACTGACCACCACGTAAATCAACCCCTTCACACTCAGGGGTTTTGTGTGAGGCTTTGGCCATAATGAGTGAAATGCACCGGACAATGCCCGCTTGGCCCCAGGCAATAACTGAGTGAGAGGGAGCTTACTGGATGCATGACGCTCTTCCTTACTGGAAACAGAGGTAATGAGTGTGATTTGTCATGATCATCATCCGCACATTGACAGGCTCACTTGAATGACACAATCAAATTGTGTCAAAGTCTCTTTTTTTTCTTCCTTTTTGTTGTCAGCTATGGTGGCTATCTCATAGTTACACAGTACATTTTTTCTAAATAACAGCCCTTCTATTTGGTGACAGAAGGACACCTGAATCACTTCTCTACCCTCTTTTTTCCTCCTACCAAGCATAAAGTGAGCAATTGAGCTCATTGCAATGCAAGTTTGAAGGGCTCAATCACAGGGCAAGTATTTTGCAAACCAATATGTAAGCAAACAGGATGTTATGTGTCTATAAAAAAACATAGTGCACAAGGAAGCATATTATACAATTTGCTCAAGGAAGCACTCACAAAAAAACATAAGCTGCTAAGTTCCGACTTGACATGTGGACAACATGCCAGGCGAGTCAACAGCATCGTAATTGCTGTACAAGCACTAAAAAAAAAAACACAACTCATAAAACCCACTACACAATAGTGTGACTCTATGAATCTGTGAGCCAACCTGATCAAATGGGAGAAGCACATGAATATAGCAGCGGAGGTGGTCAGTTTAAATGGCTAAACAGAGTTACATACAAAACAGGGAGAGAAGCATCAAAATCAAGCGAACAGTTTTGCTACCTTGGGCAGTGGTCGTCCCAGCTGTGCGTAAAACTTAGTCCAAAGTGGCACGTCAGACATGAGTCCCAAAAGTCTAGGAGCGGGCAACGCGCAGGCACACATAGACTCGCTCACAGTCGCTCTCCTCCTGGAGGAAAGACCCAAAGGCAGCAGCAGCAGCAGATCCTCCTGTGTGCTGAGGGCAGCCTGCCGGCATTAGGGTGCCCCTCACAGCTGGAGCATTCCCGAGGTAAACAAGGGGGCCGACACAGCACTTCCAAGGCTCCAAGGCTCTGTGTGTATGTGAGTCTCTCTCTCCTCTCACTCACTCACTCTTTTTCTGGCTCGTGGGCAAACACACAACACACACACAGACAGGCACGCTTACACACACTCACACACAGGCAGGCAGACACGCACGTTGCGCTTGACACACTTCCCCCAGCCGACAATGCTGAGCTCCTTTTCGGACAGTCTCTTGCTCACTCACTTGCTCACACACACACACACACACACACACACCCGTGCGTCTCTCTCCCTCTCTCTTGCGCGCGCACACAACAGGTATCCGCTTAGCACTGAGGTCCAGGCCGAACAGAGAAAGACCCCGCAGACTTCCTGCTTCTCCGGGAGGAGTGACAGGTATTTGCATGGAGGGTTAGTCATATTGATTGTGGTTAGTTGCTTAGTGCTAAAGGTGGCCAGAGGGGAGGGGAGAGGAGAGCACAAGAGAAGGGGAGAGGAGGAGAGGAGGAGAGCTGGGGGGAGGGGAAGGGAGGCGGGGAGGAGGAGCGCAGAGGGGGAAGAGGGAGGAGGAGGGGGAGGAGGAGGAGGAGGGCTGACGGGAGGAGGAGCTTTCAGGAAATGATGCTTTTGTTGGTAAGTGACTGGAGTTACTGGCAGTCAAGCCCTTTTTTACTGTACATGGTGTAACTCAACCGCATTTGTAGTGTAAACAGTGCAGCGCACGCCGGCGCTCTCTCACGCTGGGCTGGGCTGGGCTGTGCTGCACTCTGATGGCTGCTTTTGCTCTGGTGAATGCTCTGGGAACATTATTTTAATGATTATTATATTTAGTAGCAACCTGTTGGCCTGAGTTATTTCTGCTACAACCCTTGCTATAACTCTGTTTCTCTCTCTCTCTCATACACACACACACACACACACACAAACTCACACATACACACACAGAGGAGGATTAGCTTTCAGTCTGAGCTTCTTATGAATTGAAAACGATCTTGGCAATTAGTTTGGTGCGGAGGCCGTGTCAGAGCTAATCGCTGGGTGAATGAATTGGCCCAACAGGAGATGGATCACACACACTAATTACGGGACACAGGAGAACATATTCATCACAGAAGACATTTTAATATCCCCCATAAACTTCACAAGACAGCTGTTTGTCCACCCGAGAACGCAATGACTACTGGAAGGGTGGTGGTTATTGACATAGCTCTACACAATGCAATGTTTAAATATTTGTTAAAATGAACTCTCATTGTATTAATAACTGAAGGGTATTTTTGAACAGGAGAGCACTACCGCATCTCCACGTAAACAGAAGTTCTAATTACTTCCTTATACAGAAAGCATTTTTAAATTTCTTAATAAACCAGACTTGGAGTTGTAACACTTCCTCTGAGCTAACACCAACACCACCTTTGGCAACAACTGACACAGCAGAGAGGCAGTTAAAAAACCAGACATTAAACCAGGCATTAAAAACCAGACCCCTACATCACTAGAGCAAAACTAGTGCAACCAGTGCAATCCCAGATCACTGTATTTATTGTAATAACAAAATGATGAACAAGTTTTCTTCTGCTCAACAACAGGTAGTGGGACTGAATGAGGGCTCCCGACAGCTCAGCTATGGTGGACATAAAGGGTCCAAGCCAGTGACACCAACACCATTAGGAACCCAACCTATTGGTATGAATGAGTCATCCATGACTAAGCATATTTTATAAATAATCTCTCTCCGTTTGTCAAACAAAACTATCAAACAAAAGGCCTCATGGGATGGACGGGACGGAAGTTCTTCCTTGACTAGTTTTATTTCTCTCAGTTACCTTCACACCTCAGCTCCACAGCCTTACCATTTTCTTGGCAGCAGCACAAAGGGATGGGGCTACAACAGGTGAAAGAAACCAGGCCAATAAGCCTGTATGGCTGCACAGGTGGTAGAAGCATATAAACAGGCTTTGCTACCATCCCCTGCCTGCCAGTAAGGAGCTCAAGGAAGTGTTCTTCAAAGAAAAACACTCTGTTTCTGGGTTCTACAATATGGGTTAGGTTATTAATTGATAGACAGAGATTGGAGACAGGCATAAGTGGTGTGGCAATACTGATAAACACTTCGGATTAAAAAAAGGGTTTTGAGAGTGATAGTATCATAATGGTATATATTAAAAATATTACATCCAAGAAACAAAAGCCAGCAGAGATGGAGAGAAAGGACAAGAAAGAGATGGTTCCTTAAAAGGTGCCTTTTTAAAAGTCAGGTCTTCTTCTGTCAGGTACTCTGGGTGGGAATTCCACAGTTCAGGCCCATGGTAACTGAAAGCTCAGTCCCCATACCTCAGCTGCCTTAGTGAGCTGACTAACACACTAGCTGTTAAAAAACCAAGTGAGCTTGATGAAACATGAACTTCCAACCATATGACTAAAGTGCAGAAAAGACAACACCACAGACTCATTTGGAGACTGATAAAAATCTTCAGATCAGTTCTGAAGAATTCAGGTAGTCTGAGAAGAAGTGTACCTTCTTTTCTTACGGCGTGGCGTGGGAGTGGGTGTGTGGGTATGAGTGCATCACATTAAAGTTGTAAATGCACATGTAACTATTTATTGTTATGGGATGGAAATGGGATAGATAAATAAATAAAATCACTCTTTTTACATGCTGAGACAAGCCTATTTCACAACTACTACTAAAAAGAGAAAATGTATCTAAAAGGAATTTTTTGTGAATTTTGCCATCAGACCACATTTACTTTACAGTACATTTACATTTATGCATTTAGCAAACGCTTTATCCAAAGCGACTTACAAAAAAAGAAAATAAACATTCAAGTTACAGCACAATTAAAAACTAAGAGTGCATATTGCTAACATAAAATTTGCAGTATTTTGAGATGTAAGTGTCATAAAAGTGCAAAGAGCGTGGGTGGGTGCATCCTGGGTTTTTAAGACAGAGGATAGTGTGTTTTTAAGATAGAGGAAGTATTTCAAGGTGAAACAACAGATGAGAATAGTCTGGATTGACCTGTGCAAGGTGTTGGCTGTGCTAGATAACATTCCTTGGAGGAGTGAAGTGGCCGGAGGGTAACATAGGGCTTTACAAGTGTATTAAGGTAGATGGGAGCAGATCCATCAATCACCCTGTAGGCCAACATTAGTGCTTTGAATTTGATGCAAGCATCAAAGAGTTGCCAGTGGAGTTCAGTGAACAGAGGTGTGACATGCTCTTTTGGGCTGATTGAAAACCAGACATGCAGCTGCATTCTGGATCATCTGTAGTGGTCTCACAGCACAGACTGGATGACCTGATAGTAAGGCATTGCAATAGTCAAGGCGAGAGATAACCAAGGTCTGTACCAGGAGCTGGGTTGCATGTTGGGTTAGATACGGCCTGATCTTCCTTATGTTGAAAAGAGAAAAACGGCACGATCGATCATCAGCAAAGGTCAGCTGGTTATCAATCATGACACTCAGGTTTCTTGCAACCCTGGTGGGAGCAACAGATAGGGAGTCTATCTTAAATGCTAGTGTTGCGATATATGGTTTGCTTGGCTGGGAAGACCGGCAGTTCAGTTTAGTTTTAGTTTAGAGAGGCTTAGTTGGAAGTGATGTTCTTCCATCCATGCAGATATGTCAGAAGGACAGTCATGGAGTCACCAGGAGGAAAGGACAGATAGAGCTGGGTATCAGCTGCATAGCAGTATTAGGAGAGGCCGTGGGAGTGGATGATTGGACCCAGTGACACCACATATGGAAAGGCGACTCCAATGATGATTTAGCATATCTGACAAAACCCTTGATTTCTAACTAGATGGCACACTGGAACTCTACAATATGGCTTGCTATGTGTACTGTCCATATGGAAAAGTCCTAGTAAAAGAATGTAAGGACTATATGTTATTTGCTGTGTGGTTGTGGCTGGAAGATAAGGTTCTTGTGTGTGCTGTGCTAGTTGGGCTCTGGTCTGTAAGCCTGAGCTGGAGACAAGGAGGAGTGACAGTGCACACTCTGTGGCTTTCTGTACAGTCGGGGGTATCGAACAGCTTTTCCTGAAATAACAAGAAATGGGAGTCTGTTGGGATTTTAGGCAGGGAATAACTGGAATCACAAGACAGACACCAAAAAAAAGGAGAAAAAAAAGAGAAAAAAAAGTATCCTGTTTGAACTAATCATACTCACTGGATCTCAGATCTTAAGCATTTGCAACATACAAGCCTGAAGTGCGCTATAACGTGGGGACAAAACCCTGTCCCCATATCCCAATAACTCTAAATAGAAACAGTCTAAAATAGACCTGTACCAAGACCACAGCTCCTTCCATTTTCATTTTCACGGTCATTTAGTGGTTAACGCTGCAAATCAAGC
Organism: Tenualosa thibaudeaui; assembly: GCA_027481765.1. Lineage (NCBI taxonomy): Eukaryota > Metazoa > Chordata > Actinopteri > Clupeiformes > Clupeidae > Tenualosa > Tenualosa thibaudeaui. The sequence goes on along the minus strand of JAIFZK010000173.1, from coordinate 2,334,570 downwards.
ACTCAATTCACTAGTGAAATGAAGAGAAATCAACAAACAAACTCCCCCACATGACCTACTTCACTCATACACACTCACAGCATGCCCTACTCATCATCGGCTATGTTAGCAGGAACATGATAATCACTTCCATGGAATGGAATTATCAGTGGGAAACTGAAATGCATTGGGAAGCTTAGAGATATTCTCACACATATATAAAGACATGCAGGTTCAATTATGCATTTGCTGTAGGAGTGCGTCTAATTCTGATATGAAACACTGACTCAGACACAAACAGAGCTCAACACAGAGATGAACAGTTGAAAAAAAAGACTTCACTCAGGAAACTCTCCAAATCTCCAAACTCTCTGTTTGGGTTTTGTTTATATAAAAGACCCGGTAGTATGTCCAGTCTTGGTGAACAAGATCTGCTTCAGCTGCTGCTACAGGTTCCACCAAGTACACAATGAAAAAACAAAATATATAAAACCACAAGCACAAGACTCTCTTAGTTCAAGCACCTCTAGACAGGTGTACCTGGGAAGGAACAAGGAAGCATGAATAAAGTGACTCAATACAGATTCATGCCTAAACTTAGCAGCATTACAAGAGGTTGCACTGGGGGTGCAAGAAGACTTTAAGCTTTCCTTACCAACCTCTGCTGTTCCTGACCCTGTCAAAGTGTCCTTGAGTAAGACACTGAACCCCACACTCCTCTTCCAGTGTGTTGACTGGTGCCCCGTTTGACAGCCTCTGCCATCACTGTGTGTGTGTGTGTGTGTATGTGAGGCATTGCTTTGCAAAGCGGTCTGAATGCTTGGAGGAGTTGAAAAACGTTACAGTCCATATAGCATTTCACCACTGACTAAGTCACTAGAACACTTGATTTGTAGCTGATGGCCAGCATAGCTTGTCAATGTCTCAAGTGTGTCAGCTGTGACAGGAGCACATGCAATCATGAATTCTGTTGAAATTCTCTCAAACACAAGAAGTGTACCAGGATGACATAATGATTCTTAACAGAGGGGCGGAATGAAAGAGGCAGAGCATCAGCCCTAAACGTCCAATCCCAACCACTAGTCACTGTAAAGAGTCTAAAGAGTCTATTACAAAGCGTGCAACTACACAAAATGCTTGGGGACCCACTGTGCAGTCATGTGTGTGTGCATGCTTGTTTGAACATAAGTGAACATGCCTGTGTTTTAATGTGTGTGTGTGTGTGTGTGTGTGTGTGTGTATGTGTGTGTGTGTGTGTGTTTGTGTGTGAGCACAACCATTATTGGTGCCCCCCCAGTACACACACACATGCACACATTCACACATACTCATTCTGTGAAAGCACTGCATAGGTTCACGTTCTCTGCCTCCGTTCTTGTGGTGGCTGTGGTCGTGTAGTAATGGCGTACGCCACGGCTCCTTCGCTCGCTCTGCGGCCCAGATTCTGTCACTCGACCACTGACACTGCAAACACTCCAACTCTTTCTCCTCAAGTCTGCTCAGGTGCTGAGAAGACACAAACCTCAGCCTAGGCCTGGCTGGGAAACAGGGTATATAATATATATATAGAGAGAGAAAGTGAGAAGATGCAGCCTAGTGCTGTCATCATTAGTCCCACTTACATGGCTGTTGGTTCAAAGGTTTGTCCAAACACATCCACCCTGTACATACAGCAGAAACACCGATCTCAAACACTAACCATACTAACCAAGGGCTGTTCTCAGCCCTTTGCGAACCTAACTTGTCTTACAATGTAAAAACTCTAATAAGGCAACAATGCCCAACTTTAAAAATTCAGCAGCTGTCAGTTTTGCTTTGGGAACAGCACTCAGCACTCATCAGTGTGGAATCTCCCACAGAGTCCCACAGAGCAGAGGTGTTTCACGCCAACACCACCAATGCTGGCTGGCCCCACTCTAATCTCTGTCTTTAAACCATTTTACACAATTTACACTAGATTTCAACTGCTGCATTTGTGCCTGTGAGCCAGAGGCAGTCTAGGACTTTTTCATATGAGCTTAACTGCTAACTTATGTTCCTTGCAAGTTTGCTTATGGCTGCTTGCTGTCTCGTTTGCCCCCTCTCTACCCCCCTATCAAGCTGACTGGGTCCCCAGCGGAACAGTTTTATACACAAATACTGATTTAAGACAAAGTATTTCATGCGGTGCTATTTAGGAGGGCATACCAATAAATACATGCTGGGCAGAAGAAATCAGATAACAGAAAGCTCAAAGGGCTTCAGACTCTCAGTGACACTGTTCTGATTGTGGCCTCTGCATCGGCTCCATGACAGTATGTACTATACATCTGTGCCCTGTGGTTGGAGGAAGCCTTACATTACCAGTCCTATTCTGCTGACCACACAGAAGTCTAGAGAATTCCAGTAAAAGCGAAACATGTGTCATGTGTGTCATGATCGAGCATGAGTTCACTTCCAGTGCATGAGTCTGTGGCCTCGCTTGAGCTGTCTTACAGAATCGGAGCTGCGTGGCCGTGTCATGTGGCGTCACCATGGAAACAGCTGGTACAAACCCCCTACCCCATCCCACCTAACCGCGCTCCTTCACCCCTCCCTCCCCATGTCAGCGGCGTGATTTTGGCTGTGTCACAGTTGGGGTCGCGCTCGTCCCCGTGTGGCCGAGGTCAGTCAGACTTCCCGACATGAGGGGAGCAGAAAAAGGAAAGAGCGAAAAAAGGAAAGAGATCTTTGTCTGTCAGAAGGCAAAAAAGGGAGGGGATAATGTGAGATAGAGAGAGTTGTGGCCGGAGGGAGAGAGAGTAAGAGAAAGTAGAGAAATAGACAGAGGGAGGGAGAGCGAGAGAGAAAAAGAGAGAGCGGGAGAGAAAGAGAGAGAGAGGGAGGGAGAGAGAGAAAGAGAGATGGGAGAGAAAGAACATGAAAATAGGAGAGACAGAGAAAGGCTGTAAATAAAGAAAATGCAAGAAGTGGTAGAGAAAGAGAGAGAGAGAGAGAAAATGAGAGGGAGAAAATGTGGTAGAGGGAGAGGGAGGTAAAAAGAGAAGGCCATAGCAAGCCCCATGTGGTGAGTGTGCTGCTCAGGTTGCTGGGCGATTAGTCAGAGAACTGTGACTTCCATTCCCCCAGCCTGCATCATACCCATCAGCTCTGCCTGGGACCAGCCGCTTCTGACCAGTCAGCCCAGGGGAGCCCAGAGACATACCATACTGATCCTAAATATAAGACTACCCCTCTTTTCCAGACTCATTTTTGGGGAAAAAAAGAAAAAAAAACTTTTTTGTAAACCAAATTTTATTATTTTCTTTGAAAAGGCAGTCAGCAAATTTGTTATACTATTCATTACTATAAATTAAAGCATGAGATCAAGCTAATGAATGTGGATAAATTTCTCAAATTTAAATTGAATGAATAGACTGACAATTTTCCATGAAAGTGCAAACAATACACTGTAGGCTATCTACCAGGCAGAAAACCATATGCATTACCCTCAGAGGACTGCATAGAGGCTACAGTCTTGCATGTCAAAAGGGGGAGTTGGCCCCCGAATGCACAACACTAAAACATGATTGTGATACACTACTCTCATTTCTCATTTTACTCTCACAGTAACTGATTTCCAACCTTTCTTTGCAACAATAACAGGTGATGGCATGTTGAAAAACACAGACGTTTGCTCAGAATTACCAATCTGTATGAGTGGGTTTTTCTTAGTTTGATCATAGACCACCACTGAAAAGACAGCTTCTCCTTGAAGTTTGTGCAGGTGCTGGGCAGTCATAGTGCATTGCGCCGCGTTAGACACTTCTGTGTTCCAGATATGATCAGATATGCCAAAGTGCCAGTGGAAGTAGATACACAGACACAAACACACACACAAGCAGTAACACTTTATATTAGCACACACAGATCTGGCATTAACAAGTTGCTTATTAACATACAAATGAATAAAACACTAGCCATTTGTTAGTCACTACAAATCACTTATTAATACCTTATTTTGCATGACTTTATTCTACCCAGAATTTTTCCATTATTAACTCCTAATTACTGTTTATTCACAGATAGTAAGTTATTTGATGGATATGAATTATGATTTTAATATGCTTTGGTTAGTGTGGGGCTTATAAGACGGTAGTACAACAGGTGGAGTTATTCTCCTTCAGTAATACTGAAAAAAGATGGTCTATTCTATGGAACAAAACTCAAAGTTACAAGTTCCAATCTTGCCCAAATAAGTCCTAATTATGTTTTTATTTTTATTGAGAATAATTGTTCCTGAGAATACCTGTTCCTGTTGTACTGGCATCTTATAAGCCCCTTACTGAGCAAAGCATATTAATATCATAATTCATATACAACAACTAACTTACTTACTATGAACAAGCTGTAATTAGGAAGTAATACTGGTGAGTTTCTTAGTTAATGGTCTACTATGGGTAGAATAAAGTCATGCAGAATAAGGTATTAATAAGTGATTTGTAGTGACTAACAAATGGCTAGTACGTTTTGCATGTTTGTTAATGGCGGATGTGTGTGTGCTAATATAGTAATAAAGTGTTACCACACAAGCAAACATTTATCCATCCCTACACAAACTTCTATGCAAGTGGAAGTAGATACACACATACACACACACACAAACACACACAACACACACACAGACACAGACATGCTCAGACACACACACACACACACACACACACACACACACACACACGCACACACACAACACACACACAGACACAGACATGCTCAGACACACACACACACACACACACACACACACACACACACACACACACACACACACACACACACACACACACACACGCACACACACACACACACAGACGAACATCCATCCATCCCTTCAAACACAAACCTCTATGTAACTGGAAGTAGACACACACACAGACAAAGACAGACACACACACAAACAGGCAAACATCTATCCATCCCAACAAACACAAACTTCTATGTAAGTAGAAGTAGATACACACACACACACACACATACACATACACATGAGCACAAGTATGCATGCACATGAATGCCTGCACGGGTGTTTATGGCTCCCTCTGCATACCACAGGAAACATAAACTCCACTTTCAGTAAACGGCCCATGTGATCTGTCAGACAGGTGAGAAGGTCATGGGCTTTGGTGTACACACACGCGCAAACACATACACACACACACATACACACATGCACACACATACATACACACATATATTTATGAGCTTTCCTCATGCTCACCCAAAACTGATATTACATCCTCTAATTAGACAAAGATAACACAGACAGGGGCCTGTTGCCGCAACACCCAAAGGTGAGACATCAACAATATCCACAGTGCATTTCCGAGCAACACACAGAGACAACAAAGCACAAAGAGCCCTGTGGAGTGGAGCTCCTGACGTATGAAATACCCCCCCCCACACACAAAACACATTCCGCGGGTGTTACATCACCGTGGGTTAGGCACAGTGAGAGGCTTCTAGCAAGAGCGCTGGTGAGCCCTGGGGTGCTCCGCAGGGAGACTGAGGCATGGAGCCCGGCCAGCACTGGCACTCACCCAGGGCCTACTGCCACTGCCTGTGCTGCCAGCCGGCCTAGCCTGCCAGCCGGCCTAGCCTGCCCCCTAGTGCCAGGGAGCTGCATGGCACTCCAACCCAGCCCTGTGCTAACACATGGAGGACATGACACACATGTGAGAGGGGCCTGGAGAGATTATTCAACTCGACTGCAGTTGATTAAAGGCTGTGTAGGAGCATGGAACACGCAGCAATCAAAGTGGGTCAATGGATCATTTTCATTTGAGAGTCCTTAACTACATGACTGAGTCACCTGCATGTAACCCTGTCTGATGAATGCAGTGGAATACAACAAGGAGTCATTCTCCCCGCTAGCCAGCATTCCTTGCTTGGGAGGGAGGGGGAGACTGAAACCACCACAACACACAACATCAAGCAGTGAAAAATGCTAATGCCTAATGTGGAGTGGCTAGTGGAACTTAAAAATAGCCTGGACACCAGGACACTGTCTCTGTCTCTCTCTCTTTCTGTCTTTCTTCTCTCTGGCTGTGAGGTCCGAATCGAGATTTCTGTGAAAAGTTTTCCCTCCTAGTACCTGTGCACACACACACACACACACGTGCACACACCACCGCACATGCACAAACCACACACACTAACCAACAAGGTGCCAGGTAAGTCGGCTTTGACATGAGTAGCCGTGGTTGAGAGAAAATTATAATTGCAGTGTGATTACAGAGGTGCACTGATGACAAGTCCTCACTAGTGGAAGAGTCTTGCTCTGTCTAGTCTGTCAAGAGACAAAAGACTCTAATGACCCAGACTGGGTGGATGCAAACATCACAAGAGGAAAGCATGACAGAGAGCTGGAGATGAAGATGGAGATGTATAAGTGTGAGTGTGTGTGTGTATATGTTTGTGTGTATACATATGTATATGTTTGTGTGTGTGTGTGTGTGTGTGTGTGTGTGCGTGTGTGTATGTACGTATGTGCATCACGTGTGCGTGTGTATACATTTTGTAAGAAAGAAAGGAAGGAAGAAAGAAAGAAAGAAAGAAAGAAGGAAAGATAGATAGAAAGAAAGACCGGCCCCCTCCCTCTTGGTGGCGTATTGCCTTACCTGAGAGAAGACTTCACCATGCTGAGCTGCAAGACTAGAAAAGTCCACATCATGGAATGTGGAACCACCCAACATTTCCACTGGTACATCTGACGTGCTGCTCAAGTGATAAGGCCTGAAGATAGACACAGACACAGTAGTTTTATAAGAGACCAGTAGGGTTTTTCCTCATATAAACAAATGTTTGACTAAATAGTCAATGTCTATAGAGTCAATAATGTGGGAGTCTGGCAATTATGGCAATAATCGTTTGATAAAAATATGTTTTTAGAATGCCCTAGGAACAATCAAAATGTAACAACAGCCACCACCATTTCCTTCAAACTACCATAAGAAATTTAAAAAGGTGTACTACATACAAATGAACATTTACATTTATGCATTTAGCTGACACTTTTATCCAAAGCGACTTACATTTGTCAATTACATCAGGTCCAGTTTACCCTAGAGTAACTTAGGGTTAAGTGCCTTGCTCAAGAGCACCAATGGTGGCAGCCAGGATTCAAACCCACAATTCCTTAACCACTACACCACCACCGTCCGTATAAATAAAAACATTAAAAATGTAAATTACGCACTTACATTGTTCACAGAACAGTCCCCACTAATAAATATGAGTAGCTACAAGAAACAACCTTATAACACACCATGGAGACCAGCAGGAAATGCTCCCAAACATGAATGGCACTCTCCCCTCCCTCATCGCTCTTCACACAAGCTCTCTCCCAAGGAAATGACTGAATGAATGGTGTGTGTGTGTGTGTGTGTGTGTGTGTGTGTGTGTGTGTGTGTGTGCCCAGTCATATGACTAGGGAACACACAGGAGTCATGAGGCACGGGGAGCACAGCTTTAGAGCTCCTCTCTTGCTTTCACTTCTGCTCCCTGTCACGCTACCTGGGTCTCCGATTCCACAGAATCAACCCACTCTCTGATCAAACACCAACTTCCTGGATCTGTCAGTGTGTTTTACAGATAAACATTAACACTGCACTTAGATTCATTGTAAAAGTATGGGTAACAGTACAATTACTCTTTCAGTTTCTCACTGAGTCAATCTGGTCCAGTGCTAACAAACGAAATCAAAAGTAAAATTGAAGATGGTTCCCTTCAATTTTCAGTTACAAAATGACTATCTAGAAAACTTTTGTGCTTTCATTTCTTATAGTTAAAAATTATCAAAATGGTATAGGTACAGTAACCAAACCCACAGTTACATGTAAAAAATTATGCAATGTCATTACTGTGTATTTAGTTTTTAGTGCTTCCTGATGCTCTTTGAGCAAGGAGAGTAAGACATGACCTTTAGTTCTTTCACTGACTAAATCATATCTAGCTAAGTAAATCCCATCTAGCTAATATACAATCTTTTGAAACCTCAGTTTAACACACCAAAGCAGAATCATAGTAGTACAAACATGCATATCCAATGTATCGATAGTAGTATGGTATGTATGTACATATTTACAAAATGACAAAAATTGTACAATGCTGTACAGAAATACAATTTCTTGCATGACAATGTGCCCCACTGAAATACAAACCTAATACTCTGGATACTGCTTACTGAAAAAAACAAATACAGTAACAGTATTCAGGTCTATTATTACTGCTGACTGAGTTTGGTATTTTTTGTTTTTGTAAACAATCCTCTGGCCATTATTTTATCTCATCTTATACTGTACAAATCACACAAGATGACAAACTCTGATGAAATAGACTGTTCTTCCCAGAAAGAAGTTTATTAGCTCTTGGGCCTGACAAGCTAAAACACACTTAGCAAAAGCTGTTATATCAGTGTCAGGACAATGAATTGTTTGATAACTAAACCCCTAAGTTTGGTTTAAAAGTTCATGCTACAAGACCGAATGCAACTGTAATGGTTTAGTTATTATGAAGGCTTTGTGTAAATGTGCTCACACTATGCATTTATGTAAATCATGAGCAAATCATGAGTCACTGTCAGCAATGATGTCACTTTTATCAGAGACTTGATACTGAAGCTTAATAAAGCTATCAGCTAGACAGAAATCTTCAGAAGATGATTAGATTTGTTTGAAAATTGACTAAAGACTAATAATGTGTCCTTACAATCTTAGTCATATCACGAGTCACATGTACACTATGGCACAGTTTAAAGAGCTGGATTCAGGAGTTCCAATTGTGTGTATTTGTGTGTTTACTTGTATGTAAACAAGTGCATGTGCATTTGTATTAGTGTTCAGGGGGGTAAAGTGTGTGTGTATATGTGCGCACATGTGCCTGTGTGTTTATATGTGTTTGTTTGTGTTTTTTCCCTTGTCTGTGACCCCTCCCCCTCCCCTGTAGACCTCCTGTTCCCGTTGGATGTGGCAATAATGGAGGAGCTTTGGCAGGCAGCACCAGTGACATTCCAATAAAACAAAAGCGCCTCGGTCTGGAATATCAAGTCCTTTCCCGGAACGTTTCATCTGCTTGGTGTAACTAGAGGCTACGGCTCCCTAATCTGACATATTCCTGTCACTAGCAGAGCTTGCGGTTGCTGCCTAATTCCTTGTCTGAGAAACCACACTGGAGTCATAACAGACTCAATCCAATTCATTATCCTAATATCTGGAACAGACAGTTCCTCATTTCAGAAAGTGCTATTAAATGTTAAGAAATGACAGGCTCAAAATGAATAAATGCTGCTTTTCAGAAAATATATGTCCAAATCAACAGCATGAGCTAAGAATGAAACCTATCTCAAATTTTTTTTCTCAACGGCTCTGTTGATAGATGTGATGTTTTTTAGCCTAATTTAATGTGCAACGTCTGTGACATTTATTCGACTGAATAGTCTAATGAAGATTACCACCTTGACTGTGTTACCAGAATAAGTACCAGTAATCAAATTCAATCCGAGAGAGAAAATGAAAAGAAAAGAACTGGTAAGGCTTTCGGTAAGCATCTGTAAGCTGTAGCAAGCTAAATCCATCCTGTAATTCTCACAAAGTCAGAGCTAGCACCTCAGAGGAAAATGGTCAAGATAGTATAGTGATTCAAATATGTGTGCTGCCAGAATGTTCCAGTGCTACTCCTAAAACTACTTACCCCTAATATCAAAAGGACACTAAAAGTGTGTGGTGATATGGTAATACACTTTGAGTCATATTCTTGTATTCTGACGTTCCCTTAAACTGAGCTTTACGTCAGAGCATTTTCATTCATATAGTTGGTTAAATGCACATGGTCGCAGAGGACTGCAAAAAACTGACTAGCAATACGAGAAACTACATCAGCAGTGGGCTAACCACATGAAGCAGATGAACCTCCCACTCATCTAGTCTAGTACTGCTATGATGCTGAATGTTTCCTATTGCTCTTTAGGGGCTGAGCAATGGGGGTTGTGTCTATTGGGTGGGCCCAGGGTGGGGCCGTGTAGTTCATGCCCGTGCTCATGTGCTCCTCATTCTCAACTGTCCAGTCGAGAGAGAGAGATGAGCCACACGAAAGCCAACGATCCCAATTAGTGACTAGTGACACTTCAATGTGTGACTCTCTTTACAAGCAGCAAAGTCTAACTTTTTTGAGCAACCTGGGAAGATCCATTCCAACAAGCATGTGAAAACCCAGCATTGCCAAAGAGTGAAAGAGGAGAACAGCCACAAAAAGCAAGGGAAAAAAATATTCTTTCAGTCAGTTTCCAAATGCCAATTCCACTTCAAAGATTAAACTCTTAGCAACTGGCACCAACCACGATACACAGACACACAAATATCAGAAGAGCTTCCTACACACAAACCACAAGGACAGTAGGACTACCTACAGCAGGACTTAATGAGACATTGTATATTGCCCTTGTGTGTGTGTATATATATATATATATATATAATATTATATATAATAAGAATAATATAATATATAATAAGAGTTTCTATCACGTAGGAGCTGATGTCATCCAGAACACCAAAGTCACCATCTTTAATGACTTTAATGTCTTGTTTGTTCTTTTCGTAAGCTCTGTACCACTGCCAAGCCAACAGTGTTTTACAATCACAAACATGTCTGCTTCCTGACCTGTTCCCTTAACCAGCACCACCTTCAGGAAAAAAGCATTTACAACTTTGACATCCCAAATGACCCACTATCACTATCACCTGCTCCTGGTTCCATTCAGCCAATCCTCAGAGGGAGGCCTACAGCTGCTCTTGAGAGACTGGACACAGGGCACTGAGAGAATGACCTCAGCATCCTCCCTGTGGAGTGTTTGTGTGTGCACACGTGTGCTTGTGTGTGTGTGTGTGTGTGTGTGTGTGTGTGTGTGTGTGTTTGTGTCTGTGAATGTGTGGGTGTGTGTGTGTTTGTGGTGTGTGCACACTGTAAGGAGATGTAAGAGAGGACAAGGGGAGAGGGACAAGTTTCTTACTGGCTGTAGGATTGCATGGGCCGTTGCAGGTTCAAAGAATCCTGCTGGGGGAATCCCCACGGAAGTCGACGGGAATATGACTGGCCCTGGAAGACAGCAGCAACACATAGGTTTAGTCTGGAATTCTGGACAAGGACTACTAATACTTGAGTGCATCAACTTACTAAATTATATTATTTGCTCCTGAAACAATATGCTGATTGGATAAAAGTGTACAGATATCAGGAAGTGTATGGGTTACATTTACTCTATCTAATTCCACATGCTTGTTATTTAAATAGCCAGGGCTATATACAGACACAGACAGCAAAAGAATTGAATTGTAAAGTGCAATGAGTTAAATTGGACAAAAACAATACTGGACAGGAATTAAGGAGTGTTCCATTACGACTGAAAAAAGGAAAGAGAGGCTAAATGCATTAGCCATGCTGTTAATTGAGGCCATGGCCAAAAATAGTTCAAGAATCAAACAGCTGGCTAGATAACAGATGCTAATGAATTGGCAATGAAAAACTCCCTGCTCTAAATAACCCTGCATCAGTGGTGGAGATAAAATGGCATCCAACCACTCAGTTTACACCCACTTCCTCAAAAAACTTTCCCATTATTACAAACCAAACACAATGGCAAGACATTATATTATAAAGCCTAATGATTTCACACTAATCCATATCTTCAGTTCAAAGCTATTCTTTATTGGAATTCCTTCAGCAGTGCATTACTATTAGCTGTCATTTAATTACATTGTGTTTTTCATATTCAAATTTCAGATTTAAGATTTCCCAATATTTGTCTAGTTTGATCATTTTGTTTTAATCATTGAAGTCATAGCATCCAAGAATAGGATATGATCAAACAGGAAATCCCCTGACTTGATAAGACCTTAAACATTAAATAAATTTTCAAACAGAGGCTCTGGCATCAGCTGCTGGAGCGGTGGTATGGCTAGTGAATTAGCGCTAAACTAGCCTGTGTCTGGGCAGTGAGGGGCTCCACGCGTCAGTGCTGTGACTCATAAGACACACGCACTCACAGATACACGCAGCAGGGCACACAGTCCTCTTGTGAACCATGAGCGAGAGTGGCTGTGGTTACTGAAATGGTTAGCGTGAAGAGCTAGAGTCTGTTTATCAGCTTGGAAAAAAAAACAGGCAGCATTGCTTCTATTCTTTTTGTGGTTAAGAACTGTCCTCTTACAGTCAGACTCAAAAAGCAACAACTGTCACAGTAACTGCACTCATGAACATTCATAAGACAATTACACACAACATGGAAAATATCTGTATACATCCATAGAAGGGGCTTTTGCTTCCTGAATCCCCAAACTCTGTGAATGATGCGCATTTACAGTAACTACTCTGCAGCAGTTCTGCTCTAGAGTGCAGTGATGTAGTGTGCTGTAGGTGCAGGTATTACAGTAATCATGTACTGGTGCAGGTGGGACTCAGCAGATTGGGTGAGGCATGTGGAGGACCCATTTGAGACATGAGAGAGACACAACTGCCAAAATTGTATATTTCACACAAGCAAAACTTACATGAGCCTGTTTCTGCAAATATATTTAATTCTTTACGTCCCTAAAGGTACAATATTAAAGTTAAATATAAACAGAAAGAAGTGAAAGTATTGGCACTTTTATGCTGTCAACTGTTTCTTTTTCTGGGCAAACTATCTTTCAGTGTGATCTCTCTGTGTCTTCCAGCAGTTTTAGGGAGTGGTGTGTACTGTAAGCTCGGTGCTGTGACTAAGTGAGTGAGTGAGTAAGTGAGTAGGAGGGACTTACCCCGAGCATCGGGGTGGTGTGGCCATACATGCCCATGTCCTGCTGCAGTCCTTCCGGGTGCAGGTGATTCTCCGGGTCCATAGCCACAGGGGTGGAGGAGATGAGGGGCATCAGGCAGCCAGCTGCTGGCTCATCACCGCTGCTGCCCACACAACACGACCTGGAGCACCAAGGCTAGCACCACTCAAACGCCATGACCTACACACACACACACACACAAAGGGGGAAAATACACATGTAATTAAACATGTATATACAAATAACTCCTCAAAGACCCATGACGAGCTAAAAATGCAGACAGGGCTCTCAGGGCTCAATGCAGTCTAGGCACTGACACAATATGCAGGGTGTGGGCATTTCCACTGCACCTCCAAGTTAAAACATTTCACTGGAAATTCATTCAAGACAAGTTCTGGTGAAATTCAAGTGAGTGGCTTCACACCATATCAGACTTGTATGGTCATGACATCAAACAGAAAAGGGCGATCAAAAAAATTGTGATTATGATCGTTTTAACAGCCCTACTAATGAGCTAGAATTTAGAACTAGACCATAGGCAAAGGCCTCTTAACTAACTGACGCATGCAGTCTCAGTGCTTCAGACAGGTAACAGGACTTAGGGAGAGCAAAGGGTGGTGAGAAGATGCCTGGAAGCAGTGCTTGATACAGGGGCTGAATATTATGAATATCAACAATGACCTGGCTGCCTTGGGGCCCCCTCACACCATTACGCAAGCTGGCTGAGGGCTGGGGGGATGGGGGGGGGAATGACCTGCCAGTGGCGCCACGCATCCGCCCTGTCATTCAGCTCCAACTTCTCACCTCCACGTTGGTCTTTCCACTCACCCGACCGCCACCACACAACAGCCTCTGCCAGGCCTTGCTGACTGCAGATCTGTTGGCAGTCATACAGATGGGGGGGGGATAGGGTCAGGAGTCCGCAGGGTAGGAGGTGGTAGAGGGTGAAGCGGTTCAGGCACAGGGCCCCATAAGCGACCCTTTGTGCGGCCCTTGGCTCCTGGGAGGTGCTCCTGTGGGTACTAGCAAAGCCCAGAAGAGCTCCCATGAGTAGGGATGGTTGAGGGGGGTGGGGCTGGTTCAGGCAGTAGCTTCAGACCAGATCAGCCAGGTCAGCAAGATGCATATCATTCCTCCCACTGCTCTCAAATCAAATTACGCAACAAATGTCTGTGGCTTGGGTGGGGGTGGAGAAATTCCCAGAATCCATTTCGATTGCACAGTGACATGACAGATGCTGTGGAAATTGTGGGAAATCAGTTCAACTGCTTGCACTGACTTCATCTCTGTGATATGCTGGTTAGCAAGGCAGGACTGCAGGCAGGGTTCCACAAACTTCCTCCTCAGCTTCCCAGCAATCCTTCCGTTCTACACCTTCTGTTTTTTATTTTTTTTTTCTTTGCTTGCATATCAGTCTGGAATCAAAGCATTTCCCAGACACCATTGCAGCAGCTGGCTGCATCCTAGCAACCTGAGGTGTCCGTCACAGCCCTCTCCCACCACTACTGCCCTTCTTGTCTCCAAGGAGACAATCAATACTGATCATTATTGGGCTTCCAAATACCCTCTTCCTGTAAAGTGCCAGTATCATTACTGGAAAACATCAAGAAAAAAGCTAGTCTGCAGAGAGAGAGAGAGAGACTGTACCACAATTACAGTGGCTCCTTTTTTTCTTCACTCAGCAAGGACTCTATTTAGTCTTCCAGCATACTTCCCTCTTAAATCATCACCCGTGATGCTTTTACTACAGACAACAGGCTGTTCCTGAGAGAAAGAGAGGGAGTTTATTTCCCTGTCCCATTCACAGGCTACAAGAGAAAGTGGAAGAGACTGGGCTTTATTTATGTTGACCAATCACATGCAGGTATATTGCCATGTAGGTCAATGTCCACACTACAGGCTGGAGTCAGAGGATGTGCTGGGGGCAGGAGGTGTTGGGGTGGGGCACAAGGAGGCCCCCCAACAAGAGCTCCACTCTGCCACTCATTCTACCTGCCCCCCAGACACGCCTGCTCCTGGGTGGTCCTTCTCCCTCTGATCCAGTACATGTGCTGTTCCAGCGGAACTGGCACACGATATGTTCACCCTTTCAGCTAACGTGACCTCTGCCACCTCTGCCACAGCACACGGGCCTGAAGCCAGTGGAGAAAGTGTGTGTGTGTGCCACCTGACAGCCATGACTGTATGTGTTTCAACAGAGCCACAAAAACCACCTCTACACTTGCAATAGCAAAGTAAATTCATACATCTATACTGTATGTGGCCTAGCTGATGCAAAGGTGTGTTTAATGAAGGTGACACACAGTATAAAAACTTCATTACACTAATAACAGGACATAATTGCATTCATTTAATATCTTTAGGCTATGGGTTACATATTTACAGCCTTTGGCCTACTGGGAATAGAACCATCTCCGGTGGATTACCAACGCTATGATCATTATCTTTAACAACTCCTTTGACATGCAAGGGTCTTTTCATTGTGGACAGATACAGTAAATTAATTCCTGAGGGAAAGTTCTTCTCTGTATTTCACACACCAACACACCAATTGTTGCCTAACTGTGCAACAGTGAGCTGGAAGCGAGGAGTGTGATTTTGCACGGTGGACGGTGGAGAGCACCAGCAGAGCTTGGGAGGCATGTGGGAGTCATCTGGATGATCTCCTCCTCAGTGGCAGCCGCAGCCTCAGCGCTCTCGGACAGAACCACACGGCCAGTGACACGCGGCCAGAGGAAACAAAGGAGGAGGGCGAACTAGTTAGCCAGAGTGAGAGCTAGAATTCACCACTAGTCACGACATAGGCTTTCAGGAAATATCTATCAATGCTGACCACATATCGCATCAACTCAATGTACATTCAGGCTTGGACATTTGATTTTGATAACATTAAATTCACTATTAATACACCACTAAATACACAACTTTAAGGTTCCTCCTACAACACTAAGAAAATCTTTCAGCAGATTTGGTCACCTCACTGTCAATGGAATAACCATCTGACATCTACTTCAATCCCTCTCTTTAAGACTAGGAGGGGATAAAATTGCAAGATCCTTCACATGCTTTGCTGCTGACCACCAGGATTCAGAAAAAACAGATTCAACTGATTAGCTGTCATTAAACTCAATGCTGGAGGCTTTTTCCTCTGTCTTAATTAACATCTGATAATGCTAACGACAACCCTGGCAGCCTCACATGCCTCAACATGCACCTGGCCACAACAGACCATAATAGTTTAATTGGGGAATTAAATATTTATTCATTGGAGTGGTATGCCTTGATGGAACCAGGAGAAACAGCTGCAATTCACAGTGGTCTGCAGCATTAATGGGGTATCTGAACACACACACACACACACACACACACACACACACACACACACACACACACACACACACACACACTTTGAGGAGCCAAGGCCTGGGGAGATGTGACAAGCACCATGGCTGAATGGAGAATGACACTGGAAAGGCAGCAAAGAGACAAGATCAAACCTGGGAAGCAGATGGACGCCTGACAGTTGTGTTTGATCCCAGCCAAGCGGCAGCGGTTTTGCTGTCACAGAGCTACAAGTATGGACAAGTATGTGCTGCATTTGGTTGAGAGGATGTTGCAGTAGCAGAACAACTGCACACTGGGCCCTGGGGCAAAAAAGACCTTGGAGGTTTTGGCCTAGAATGTGCAACCTCTAGCTACATACACCAGACTTTGCTACATCAGTTACTAGTGTCTGATTTTGATAATGACACTGAAGAGGGGACAACAGTGATGTTGATTTGGAATGTTTCTGCAACGCAACAATTATTCCTTAATTTAGTGTAAAACATATGGTAGATACATGGGGCCCAGTGCCTTGGGGAAACTGACATGCCCCCCTACCACCCACCCCCCCACCCCCCACCCCCCCAAACACACTTCTCTTTCCAGGAATTGTAAACATAAGATCTGCAAGATGGACAGTGACTTATGACCTACAGAGAACACTCTAAAAGAGGCTCTTGACCATAACCATGCCTCCGGATTGAAAATAGTCACACAGGGTCAGAAAGCCAGATGTAAAAGATAACTGACCAGCTACTTAGGAAACATCACCACTTGCTGACTACATTTCATTCTTTGAGGTCAGTGATGTGTAGTATGTCTTGCACTACAAATATATGAAGACTGTTGAGCCTTCCCACTTCCACTATCAGTTTAATCCAGCAAAAAAAGACTTGCAAACAAAGAATTAAACAATGCATGAGAGGTGAGTATTTCCTACCAATCTACATACTCCTACAGTGAAATCATCAGTTCTGTAAATGCTCTCTCTCTTTCTCTCTCTCTCTCTCTCACACACACACACACACACACACACACACACACACACACACACACACACACACAAACACATAAACACACACACATGTGTGGGCACTGGACAAATGTGTGCAGTCTGCTTTGTTACAGCTGGTGTCTGTGTGTGACTCAGATGGATCTCCAGCAAGGCTCTCTCCCTCTGATATCACAGCTTGGCTCCCAAAACTAAAACAGTCTCTGCTAGCTTCATCTAGAGTTCTGCTGAGCAATGATAGCGCCAGTAATTCTCATTTGGTCGTCTGAATGCTCCGGGCAGATGGCTTATCAGCGCCCACGGCTGATGATGACAAGCGCAGAGAAAAGGACAAAAGCCACAGGGATGTCTGAGCGCATTCCTGGAAGAGGCTACGTGGGGAAGCGCAGGAAAACTGCATTCTGACCCTCAGAGATTGCACAACAGTTCAGCATCTTGGACTGATAAGGTTTCCTAATGTTCTGACGCAGTCAGCTGCACTCGACTCTGAAAAATGCCTGCTGGCCATGAAGACGAAGATGGTAATCGTGAAAGAGGAGCACAGTGAACAGCACCATGTGAAAACGGGAACATTTTGTCAAGAGTCGTGTCAAGAGGCTCAGGGGTAAAGAGGGGGGTAGAAGTGTCTTTGGCACTGAAACAGGACAAGGACCAGTGCTACAGAAAACTACCTTCAGTTTCATAGGAACACCGACTACTTTCAGGTTGAATCTGCTATACTTTGGATTCTGCCTTCACAAAACAATGATTTAGCATAAATGTTTCAAATATGTTTCACATTCAGATTGTTCCCACTCACATTCAGACCCAGTTGTCATTAGTTATTCTCAATGTAATTAGTCTATTCCCAAATATAATATAGTATAATAACCGATACAGTTGCCTACAGAAGAACAACTAAGATGATATGAGGGACATAAGATAGTGTAGGGGATAAAGCACATGACCAAGAACTCATTTCCTACACACACTTACACATGCTGTTGGTAGTGTACTGTAGCCCTCTCTGGGTTTGCGTTAGAAACAGACTTAAAGAGAGTGGACTTGTGTGACACTGCTTTGGGCAGAATGAGACTTTCATACTTTCCAGGACACATTATAAGCATAAAGTGGACACAAGATACATCCACAGCCCATGTGATACAAATGATTGCTGTGGTGGACAAGTCTGCCTTTGTCTGGTTATTATGTGTATACAGAGGTCAGCTTAATAGAGTTCCCTCAGGGATACATTTTACAGATTACAATCCAGTGTGACTGATGAATATGACCTGCTTTACTTTTCTCAAGGTAACTTTGGAGAAAACATGTATGAGCATGACTTACTGAAATCTAAGAAAATGTTCAACTTTAATTGTAGAAGTTTGCAGAGGAAAGGAAAATTTCTGGTAAATTTACAAGAACTTGCCATGGAAACTTTAGTTTGGGAATTTTTAAAATTTTCCAATGAAACTTTTTTATGGAAATTTTTGGGAAATTTATGGGAAATAATGAGAAATAAATGTAAATTTGGGATAATTCAAAGAAGAGTCATATACCAACATTAATACATATAAAAGCAGATATTGTTGCAAAAGGATGCAGATTTATTTATAAGTAGAACTTTATGAATGCTTAATTCTTTCATTGAAGAATTTAACAATCAAGTCTTTCACTGAACAAAAACATGAATGTTGACTAGAATATTTCTTACCCTTTGGTGTTAAAGTTCAACATTCAACTATTAAAATGTATTGCTAGTTTACTGGTAAATGTAAGCTAGCTAGCACAATTTCATTAAAAGAAGCTAACTTCCATGGTGCTAGCTACCACAAATATGATGCCTCCTGTTAGACTGTTTTATGTAACCTCAGAAGATTTCAAATATCAATATGTTGTAAAATGTTTTGAACAACACCTTTGGCTCAAATGTGTGGGTTTAACAGTCTGTAGGCCTATCTGTGTTGGCAGCTTAGAAAAGTAGCTTTAGTAGTTTAGAATTCTAAAAATTATTTTGCAAGTGATGGAGGAACGCACAATCCATGTAGTGGGTTTTGCCTCAACAGCCCTGCAGTAAGTAGTGTGCTATGTCCCTGTGACTGAGGAATAGCATATGATATGACGGTTTAATAGGAGGACTTTGATTTTACTCAGCTGTATTCACATCAAAGTCTGATTGTTTTAGCAAAGATTATGCTACAGTATTTTTTATCTTCCCAACCTTCAGCCTGAAAATTTCCAGTTTATTCCCATTAATTCCTGTTAATTCCCATAAATTCCCATAAACCCCCATTAATTTTCCAACCCTAGTGGAAGTCGTTTGGAACACCCAGTGGCAATGTTTTTTTGTTGACACCATCAACTTCAGCTGTAAAAGAGGCAAAGGTTAGTTCACTTTCCACAAGCTGGATGCTGTTAAGAGACCATGGCATGACTCCAGATACTGTTTTCCTCAAAAACTTCCTGTTGCTGTCTCTACAAATAGAGTGAGGCACTCTGGCCCAAAGCTCACCTGCCACAGGAAGATATGCGCCAACACTGAAAGCAAAAACAGACAGTGATACTGGACAACTCTTTCAACACGCCATTGGCAGACAAACCCCTTATCATTTCACTGTAAACACACACAGGCCCAAGATAAAGGAACCTGCAACATTCTTCACAGTGCCACTGACAGGACAAACACCAACTGAAGCTTGAGCCACACCGTGTAAAAAATGACGAGCCTGAGTCTTCAAAGTGTTATTGATGTCAGAGGACTTGGGTCACAGTTGAAGCATTAAATAAGCAATAAACTCACAAACCTAACCTTTGATTCTTCCATCCTAAACATATTAGTTCAATTATCCATACTTATTGGTTAACTCATTGCCCCCTGCTAGGACTTCTGTTCAGAGACCACCACCCCCAACATTCAGTGTTTCCACTGGAAGCCTTGGTCACCTCTGACATTTGGATGCTTTGCTGGAAAATAGCTCTCCTGTTTGGCCGTGACTGACTGGCTGCGGGGGGAGGCCGAATATCAGCAGGCCTGACATGGGAAATCAGGGGGTGGGGGGCGGTGATGCAAATGGCTTCCTGCGCCGGACTCCCAGCATACACACACACACGCTGTGTGTAAAGTATGTGTGAAGACAGCCAAGCACAATGCAACACAATGCAGCAAGCCACCTGCCCAGTGTAACATATGAAACTCACATTTTCACTTTGTTTGCTCACTTCAGTTGCAGCAGTTCAACATGCTGCCTAAAACTCCATTAAACTGTTACCACAACTCATACATCTGCTCGCACAGATCATACTTCCCACAATTTAAAGATGCAGAGAATAGGGTTCTATTACATTACGGCACTGTGTAATTACGCTACGCAATTAACAGAGACAAAATATTTTAAATCTGTGTCTCTAATCCTCTGCATTTTTAGGCAAATTCAACATCCCCCAATCAGTGTCTAGGCTTCAGAGTTTGTATTACATATCCCTGGAAAACAGAACCACAAACAATCCTGTCAATCAACAAAGTGCCTACAGCCCAGAAGGGAAAGGCAGTTGAGCTCAAATATCAACAGCCTTGTCAGAGCCCTGAAATGCATACCACAGACTGCAAAGACAAACTATGTTAATATTACAGCTAGTAGCAATTGACGGAATTTAACAAAATATGTAACAAAATATATATCATTTACACCACCTCTAAGGGCAAGGCAACAACCCTTATGCTTTATTAAAAATCAAAATAAACATATGTAGCATATACAACACAGGTGTAATATAAATGCCACATACCATAAGCACCATGGGTTCCATAGGATAGGTGAAGCACAGTTTCTCTGCTATGCTGCAATAGCAAGACCATGTGGAGACTGATATGCTTGCTGCAGGCTCTCTCCCCTGAGCACCTGAGTCGCCCGACCCATGACATTCAGACCCTTCACCCCTGCACTTTCTAAGATGGCAGGGTGAGAGTCCAGAGACATAGGCTGCATACAGGGCTGCAATCCTCTTTTAGCAACATGCCTAACATGAAACTAAACAGCTGATGACTAGTGGCATATTCTGACATTCAACTAAAAACATGTATGGTTAATATTTGCACAGGATGTCTCACTGCCATTCAAAATATACATTGTAAACCCTGACACGTTTGATGAACATGCTTTTTTGTGAAAACTTATTACCACTTTTTACCATTACCATTTTTCAATTTAAAAATTCAAATATATTTCCCAAAAATGAATAGTTTTCACGCCAACTCAAAAGCTTTGATTGCTACCTCAACATTTTTGAGTTTTCCTTCACTCCCATGATCCTTTCCAGTACACTAGAAGTCATTAAAGTGCAAAGTGCGATTTCATATGCTAGTGACACTTGACTGGCACTTGAATCACAGTTTGGGTTTAACTGCCAAATTGTTGTTATTTATGCATTCTGTGATGATGCCAATATAATCTACTTGCTCTAGAAAACACTAGTTGTAATGGTTTTGGTGTCTCAATTATATAATTTTGTTAAGACAAAATTTAAATATTTTAGTAACTGATTTTAGCACTGAAATCTAACAATCATTAGCACAAATCTACTTAAAATTTTCAAAAACCCAAAATATTTCAAAAATTTTAAACTTCAGAAAAAAATCAAATATTAGTGGTAATCAGTTTCCGTAAATATTTTGAGTTCACTGAGCAGTTGGGGTTTACAGTGCATTAGATCTTTCAAAGCATGTCAATAATGAAAACTATAATATAAATAATGAAAACTATAAAAACTATAATAGCTTTTTAAGATCCTCTTGGAACAAAGTTAGACTTGCTTCCAAACAGCGCTGCTCTACACAGTCCTCACTCCACTCAGCCATAAATGTGTCCTTCAACACCACAAACTTGACAGACTAAAAGGAAGCAAACACAAGGACTAGGCTACAGAATTATTGACAGTATTGCAACAATAGCCCTAGCCTCTCTCTCCTAAAATAGAAAAAAGAAACAACAGTCCTCCTGCTGTTCATGTTTAATACATGAACCATTACCTAATGAAGGCCAGATTCCAGGAATGCTGGGAACAGCACGCACTGTTACCCATCACCACCGACTGCCCACCTTCAGTGCAGAGGCAGCTGCTCTGGCTCCAAACACACTGCCCATCTCCCAACAACCCCCTCAGCCAATCAGTCTGGTGGGGCTGCAGGATTGCTGGTGGTGGGAGTGGTGAGGGGGGTTAAATTAAATTTATCACTGGATGAGATGGGGGGAAGAGAGGCGAGGCACACGGAGGCCCTGAGTCCGAACAGGGAAGGAAAGGAGAGAGAGGCAGCAGTGAGAGCTGTGGGCTGCCTGGCACTCAACAACAGCGGCTTGTCACTGCCAGTGGTGCCAGCACAACAGCAGGCTGAGAGGGCACGCTGTTGAGATGAGGAGCGGGCAGGAAGGAAGGGGGGAAGAGGGGAGCATCAGCAACAGCCTTCTTACATCCCAACAAAGTAGAGACAAAAGATAGATAGATAGATAGATAGATAGATAGACACATTTATTATCCCATAGGAAATTCTGGACAATAGTTTTACATGACTTTGCAGCAAATAACAGTGACCTGGACAACTTTTGTACATAAAAAACAGTCATAGACCAAAATAATTTCAAGGAATATGCATCATGAAGTTATATGTAAGATAACAGGAAACAGCACACACAAATAGGTAACACTACCACAGATACGCACTTCATGCGTCACATGGTAATGACGTAATATGTAATACCGGTGAACAGACAGGAGTTAGACAGCCTTGTGTAAAAGGCATAACTAGCCAAGATCGTTTAACTAACCTTGCTTCAATATATATGAATACAGGGCTATATATAGATATTATAGAATAATCATTTCTTCTACAGTATTAATTAGGGAAATTTTACATTTTCGTATGGTAAATTTGCTGTCAAACATTTCGCTTAAATAGGCTAAAGAAAAATCATTACGAAACCTGGACTAAAGTGAAAGTCTCTACGTTGACGTTAGCCTATATTGTTACAGCGTTATTCTTATATTATAATACAACGGTATACATAATATATTAAAACAATATGTTGTTGTCCTTTATGAGTAGTTATACCTACCGGTACGTTAGGTTAAAGTTTGTCAAACTGTCACTGAAGCTAATAAATGCGCTCATGTGACAGTCTACCCAGTGAATTGTGACAGACAAAATAGATAAATTGGGTTTGGCACCTTTTCGTCCTACGGCAGTTCCATATGACATTTAGCGTAAAACTGTGCGCAACGCAATGTTGATTTGCTTTTTAAGACATTTTCTATGTGTTGCTTTCGCCTCGCTCTGTCGGTCCCTAGCTGTCAGGTTCACAAGAGTTCTCTAGCGGCTCTAAGCCTTTGACTGTCGTGAAGAACTTTAAAGACCAGTTTAGGTTAAATACTGTTTCGGTTAGACACTTACCTTACAGATTTACAAAATCCAAGACCTAGATGGCGTGTCTTCCCTTGATTTCTCCACCAGTCCTGTTGGCTATTGGGAAGGGGCAACGTTACTTCTACCCACTCTGTACAGAACTGTTTTCCTCACTTCCTCATAGACGTAGCCATTTTGAACTGAAAGGAGATATTTCCGCTATGGTCACACTCCCCAAACTTGACACGCACTGGCGATACAAAGTTTGTCCACTTAGTCTGCTGACGTTGACATGAGTCAACACGGCCTTTTGTTGTCAATGATCAGTCATAATGGAGCAACCAATTGATTCAGAAACTGAGCGAAACGAAAAAGAAAATTCATAGGCTTTAAAGCACAGTCAATTATAAAAGTTGTTCAATTACCTGAGCTGCAGCCTAAGCTATTTAGATGAAGTGGTAAAATATTCCATATTATGCATATTATTTCAGTTCTATTGGTTATTCAGTCGTTTTCAAATATGGATAAATGTATTATCCAATAGACTTCTTGAAATAAACTAGCGTTTTGACCTTATACCCACGTTTCATTACGTATTTGTCCATTTGTAAAGTTCATAAAATAGTTCGTTTTAAGTAGTGAGATGGAAAATAGGAGTAGGATATAGGCCTAGGCTATAGCTTTGACACCGATGAGTAATTGCAACTTGGGTGGAATAACTTATTTTAAAATATTTTAAAATTATTTAAAATATAATTTGTGTAATAACACATTTACACTAGAACAGACAGCACGAGCAAATTCTTTCCATATAGCACCCCCTGTTGTTCATCATAAGTTTAAGGCCCGTCACAGTATCTCTGACGTTTATAGAAAGTCTATTAATCAGGGAACATTGAAAAATATTCTTCAGCAGCTGAAAGGAAATGTAAAATACGAGTTTTAAATAATACAAATAGGTTGCCAGTTATTATTCACTTCCGGAAAATAGCAAGCCCAGACCATCTTAAAGTAGGCCTAGCTAATGGGTTGCCTAAGGAAGAAAAAAACAATTGCAACATTTAATCCATGAAACTATTTTAGGCTATGTTAAGCTATGGGCTGCATATTTCAGTTGTCACGTGATATACAGGGTAAAATCTGGTGGACTAAAAGTAATGCTAGTTACATAAATCTGTGGCAAAATAATTTAATTACATAACATGGCAAAAGCCCCATTGTCTGATCCTTTTATTTCTCAGTTAGTGATGTTAAGCACAGATGCAGCTGCCATTTCACCCAGACGACGGATGGTAAGCATTTTCGTACATTTAACTGAGAATCCTACAAACAATTTAAAGTGGCCTAAGGAAATTGCACTGTAGACTAGTCAACCTGAATAGTGCACTTGTTTTAATGATTATCGTTGTCACTGTCGTTTATACAACCAATAAAACAGTCCAGGTAGCCTAAGACATCATTCATACAAAATTTGCATTTCTGTCGGGCAGTATTCGATTGAGTTATAGACTAGCCTGCAACAGCTAATTTTCTACAATCCTTATCACACTGAAAATCACAATGCCTCGATTTTCATAGATTGCATGTACCTTTTCAGAAAATCTGACCTTCTGTGAACGGAAAAGTGTGTCTTCCTGAAAAATCACGGCCTCTTCATCAGCAGTGCAATGGGGCAGGATATATGCATATTTTTATTTTCTTTGACAGCACTTGCCGTCCTCTATACAATGAACAATGTGCCCGCATTTCAGGAGTGAGTATATCTATCTCTCTATCTATCTATCTATCTATCTATCTATCTATCTATCTAAAAGCCAATGAGTTATCAAATCTGAGAATGATCATTTAAGATTTAATATTTGCTCTTTGCCAGAGGAGGGCGCTCGGTGTATGCGTTGGATCTCAGCTAGATTAAGATGTTTGGTGAAATTACAGGATAACACTCTCTGGTTAAACTTAACTGTATGATCCTTATAGGATCGTTTTTTTACCATGTGAGAAACCCTATCATATGTGCTATTCTGGTTATTATACTGTACATTTCATTCTTCTTCTGCAACACAAGTGAGTAGAGATTATTTGTGTGTGCTGTTTCCTGCTATCTTACATATAACTTCATGATGCATATTCCTTGGAATTATTTTGGTCTATGACTGTTTTTTTATGTACCAAAGTTGTCCAGGTTACTGTTATTTGCTGCAAAGTCATGTAAAACTATTGTCCAGAATTTCCTATGGGATAATAACACAAAGATTTGCTGCACTGTACTATTTCCTGTAAATGGCTGAGAATTTTCGGGGTCAATTATCCATCCCTCTGGTTCCTAGTGAAGTTCCTTATGTCTGTCATGCATGTGGGTTCATTGTGAGCTTTCACATCTTTGCATCATGTCCTCCGGTGCTCTGGGTCCTGGGATAATTATCGCCTCCTCCATCTACCAATTAATCTCTGCTCACTAATTTAAAAGTGAGGAGGGAGCGTGCACAGCACACACTATACAGATAGAAACTAATTTGAAAGGAAAATGAGGTGGAAAATCTAAGAGATTACTTTTTAAAGGAATAACCATATGGGTAGAGAGATTGTTCTTTTTCAGCTTTCCAGAGGATTGTGCAATAACTTGTTGTAACACACAGGCCAATGGTGATCCTTGAGATAGGAGTGGCAGTTCTTATAGCTGTATTCTTCTTGGTCTACCTTGCTACCCGCCTCAATCCACCTAAAGATCCTTTCTTCTATGGTAAGATTCTGTCAAGTAAATTCATTTCTATCTCTGATAACACTCATACAGGTAAAAGAATAACTAAGTGTTTCTGTCTGTAGCCTACTATTATCGTTCAATATAAGTGCAAGGGTTGCTTTACTATGTGCAACAATGTATTTAAGAGATCAATTAAATTTCTGTGAGTTTCTCAGCTTGTAAAGGAAAGTCAGAGAAATGTGATGAATTGCCTGCATTGTTCATTCACAACAGAAATCCGATTGCCTCATCAAAATCAGTGGTAATCCTTGCCCCAGACTGGTAATTACGAGGCACGGGAATCTAAAATTCACATTCTTAGCATAAACGTCACCATGGCTTACATTCCCTGTGACACTTACAGTGAAATTTAATTACTTGTTTGCTCTCTCAGTCTACAGTGTGCCCTGGGCATGCGAGGGTTGGTTTCGGGGCCACCAGAATCCCCACAAATCTTATTGTTACCCTCTGTGATGGTGGAGAATGATAATATATTTCTCATCTTTGCAGTAGTCGCCCAAAGCAAGCCCTTGAGAGGGATTATAGGGAAAGAAGGAGGGAGGGGAGAGGGAGAGAGAGAGTGTCTATCACTCTGAATGTATATGTGTAACAGAGAGGAGAGTGAAAGGTCTTCTGTATAGATAGATAGATAGATGATCATTGGCCTTAAATGCAAAATCTCATGTTTATTGAATTCAACACAGAATGCTACATTTATTGTCTGGGCCTCTGCATGTAAAGCTGTAGTCTACATACGATTCACATATAACCAGGATATTAAGAGAACTGATATGTGTGACATGTGCTTGTTGTTGCTGCTTTAAAGTTTCGATTAAATCCATTGACACTAAATCAGTCCATATCTGCTAATGGTTTGGTAAGTAATTCATTGCATTGGCCATGGCCAACAATCAACAGTTGTTCCACTGGCTCCTTTTCTGTGGAAGGCTTGCAGCATGGCCCTTTGTCTGACATTCCCTTACACTTGTTAAATGTGTCTGAGTAATGCCACTGAAGATGTCCATTGCCAGTATGAAATGCCCTTGTGCCAGAACTTCGCTCTGAATGCCAAAAACTAAATGTACAACTTCTAGAAGTTTGAGTCTCTTTCAAACCATCTTGCTCACACAGACACCATTATCTCCCTCCACAGAGAGAGAAATCAATATCTGCTTCACAGTTGTTTTTAAATTTAGAGGCAAGAGAAAGGTTATGATGCTTAGTTACTCAAGGGGTAAATGAAGCGAATTGCCATGGGCAAACATTGCGTATGTTGGCTCAGACAATAATCTCATTCTACAGATGGAAATGATCTATTCCATATTTCTGAACTGGTTGTAATTCTGTCCTTCTAAAGTATAAGGCAGATTGCGTCATTACACAGAAAGTGATGTCCTTGCCAGGTCGAGAGTGAAGTGAAAATTGAATTCACTGAATGATAGTTACAGCTGTTTCTTCAAAGCCAGAGCTGTTAAATGGGAGATTTATGGGCAAAGTCCACCACTACCCTGTAGTTTAATTTGGGTTAAATTAGAAATGAATAAAGATTGGAATGGGATAAGATGAAATGAAACATACACACACAGAGAGAGAGAGGCACTCCCACCACTTGTTAACCAGTACATGAGCAGAGTTTCCATTCCATAAATACATAATTTGTCAGAGCTTTGACTGAATTATGCAAATTGGACAATTTACCATTTCCCAGCCTGACAGTACACACTTGCATCCAAACAGCCTTTAACACAGTTTTAAATGTGAAATGCCTATGGTATATGCTTAATTACTTTAGCTTTAGTGTGGAATGTCTATTGTGCATACCTAAGTGCTTGTTCCTTCTCAGTGTTTGCAGAGTTCTCCTTCACGTGCATCATCGACCTGGTAAGTGCCATGGAGTATGACGGCTTTGCCTCAGGATTCATGGAGTTCTACCAGAAGACGGTATGTGCCACTGCACACATACAAAACCATCCATTCTAAAGACTGTGTGTGTGTGCAAACATGATAAATGATGCATGTAGCGAGTGCTTCTAATGAGATTCATGGCACCACAGGGGGAGCCATACCTTGGCACCAGCTATGCCATCATGATGTGCTACTGGGATGGCATTGCCCACTTCCTTATGTATCTGACCATGGTGCGATGCATGTCTAAGAAGTAAGTTCACACGACAGCTGTGCTAGCTTTGTCTATCATTCAATCAAATGAATGATTTCCATACAGAGGAATGGAAGGCATACATACAGTAGAAGAGAATGAGATATATGAATGATGCTGCAGCATTTGACAGAGCAAATAGCATTTAAGCAGTAATGGGTGAACAAGAACTTAACATATTTATAGACTGTTTTGTTTGTCTAAACAGAAAACCATACCGCAACCTGGGTCTGTTCTGGGCTGGGTCTCTGTTGGGCAACATGGTGGTGTTTGTAGCTGGCATTGTCGTTGGTGAGGCCTGTGCACGCATCCTTCCCCTGGTGATAGCCTTAGCCCATGAAACATCTGTGCTCTAGTCTGTTGCCCTGGCACTGGCATACACGTTTCCAGCAGAACACATAGCGGCTAAAAGGCACTCTAAGGTTAAAGAAGAGGCAGAACAACAGCAAGCACAACACAGAGCAGCTGCTCCAGTGTTCTGCAGTCAGCACACCTAAGTCCCATGTGGGATGTATTTGGTTAATTAAAATCTATAACATCTTATTACAGTAAACATGCCTCCTCAGGTATATTTGCTTACAGAATTGTAAAAATAATTCTAATCATGTTTTCAACATTTTAGGCAAATATGGCCTGGAGATTCGGCCTGCCTTTTGGCTCAATATGCCCTTCCTCTTAGTACCCATGTGGGGGGCAGTGTCCTTCTTCCGAAGGCCAAGGGATTCAACTTCTGTTACGCTGGCTAAGGTAAGGAGTTACAACATCAGTGAAGGATTATTTGCTTGGCCTGGATTGTTATATGCTATGGAAGAATTTGATTATAAAATGGGATAGGACTGAAATAGGACTGTTGCTCATGCAGTGCTAAAGCCCAGGTGGAGGTGGATAAATGGATGATTATAATGATAACGGTGACCGTTTTTGAAGATACAGTGTTGGAAAATCAAAACACTGATTAGGACTTGACCACCCAAACACACAAGTGATGCTAAAAGAATGCAAAAAAATGTTACAATTTCTCTTTTTGTAGATAGAGCGAAAACACAAACAGTCCTTGATTTGGCGCCCCCTAGACCTGCTGCTAGCACTTGGTCTGTGTGCAGCTATGGCGTTCACCCTCTTCAGGGGTCTGGTGAGTCTTCTGCTCTGCTGCAAAAACAGCACAAACTGATCTAGACTTTCTGGTTTTGTGGCTGCTTAGAATCCTCTCATAGCAGAGATCTGAATGGTAAGACTTGCTTATATAATTTCATCATTTGCCTCCAACAGTATAAAATATTGTGGCGTTTACCCAAATGCGTGATGCAATTATTAACTTCCCTGCTTGGCCCAGAACATTATTTGCCTGTGCTATCCTCTACTGCTGTATGTGAAGTGCAGTTTTTCAAAATAAACATCTTGCTAACGATTAAGATGATTATCTTTTGCCCTTATCAGATAATATATATATGTGATAAGAAATTCATAATACTATCCAATACTTATTCTATTCTCTTCTACAGGTTGCTCTTGGTTGCCCACTGGAAATATTCACTTCTTACACAACCATGTATGAGCCATATTTGAATGATCCAGTTGCGTACCCTAAAGTGATGGTAAGCCGAGTCTCACCATCCTAACTTACACTTTACAATTTTTGATGCACAGTTTCTAAAAAGGAAGCAAAGACAGTGACTGATTGAGCTTGCCACTGTCTAATCAGACCAAAGCAAGGCCATGGAGTTGAAATAAGCACATCAGCAGTAGCAACATCAGTAGTGATAGCACTAGTGGGAACACACTTGAGTTGATCTCCATCACCTCCCTCTCCCCAACCCTTTTTGCATGCCTTTATGGCACTCATTATCAACCCATTATTCATCAGTCCTACACAATAAAGCTGCCCAAAGCCCACTGCAGCCCATGGTCCCTTTTGTTCTGCAGGTGAAGAAGGTGGCCGTTTACCGGTTGCAGCCAGCTCCTGCATGGCTTTGTATGTATATGGAGGAGGGCTGGATTTGTTTTGTCTAGGTTCTTAGTCTGGTCAATAGGTTATCAAAAGTCCTTGTTCTGGCCTCGGTCCAGCCACAATAGTGAGGCATTGATCTGGTTGGATCTGCACTGTGAGAACTTGATAAGCTAATCTTTCCCCAGAGTCCTGACTGAGCCATCCATCAGCCTGACGGAGGAGTCAGTAAAAGAAATTGAGGGATAGAGTGAGAGAGACAGAGACTGAGGGAGAGAGAGAGCGAGTGTTTAATGTGTGTGCAAATGTTTGTTTACATATGCGTCTCTCTATAGAACTGTATAGGCTGTGTGGGCTGGCCCTGGTATTTTGAATAAGAATGTTTGCATCCTGCGCCCTTGATGATGACAGATGATAGACAGATGACCAGGCATACATCTCCCAGGCACATTTCCCATGCTGAGACTTACTCCAGGCCAGCCACTCATTAAGATTCATCACAAACATACAAAGCAATTCTTCAAAGAAATAACACTATTTCATTACCAGGACAATACTGAAAGCCATGCCTCAATGAATCACTGGATGTGATTTTCTCTGAAAGGCTTTGATACAATCCCCTGATGGGGGAGGCATTTGGGGTGTATGTTCTTATTCCTGTTTTTTTCTATCTCTTTATGTGAGTGAAACAGCAAAGACAAGGGCAAAGACTAACACAACTGCATATGTTGGAATTCAGACAGATCATTACACTACCAGTACATGGCTTTAACATTACCACCTGCACACATTCACCCATATGGGTGAACAGAAAGGAGAAGGAGAGGTTCTCAGTGGAAAATGACAGCCATCTGGACCTGTTGAGATTACTATCCTTTAAGGGATCAGCATGGGTCTGCCATTTTGCACTGCCTGTGCATACAGTCTAGGTGCCAGCACTCACTGCAGGTGGCTCCACTGCTATCTGTATTCTGTGGATGCACCTGGGTAGGGAGAACAGGGATGTCCCAAGAGGCAAAGCAGGCAGGAAGTAGCTTGCACTCATTGTGCACAGGGTTGCAGGAGCAGGGCATGTCAACACTTACACTCAAACTCAGGTGTGTGATGTGCCACTGTGGTCCCCATGCAGATGCTGTGTTTCCTGTTCTATGCACTGCCACTGCTGGGATCTTTCGTATATGGACTGTGGACACCTGGGTGCACCTGGATGCTGGACTGGACAGTGTTTGTCGCTGGAGCAATGACCCAGGTACGCAAACACCATTTCTCAACAGCCAGCTAAGCTAAATAAGTGATGGGAGTTACACAAAGGTTATAATTCATCTCCTTTTAAAGTGGACAGGGAACCAAAAAGGTTTACAACACCTTGTATGTCTGAGTGGTGCAGCTATTTTTTCTGGAGTGCTACATCATGGAAACATCCATTAATTGAGCGTCTCATGCATACATTACATTCCCCTTTCCATAAAGTTTTCATGTCAAGCAAATTCTCTCGAGGTTTTCGTGGTATTTGATATGGCACATGGCTTTGGGCAAGATCCAGGAAGTGCCTGGGGTGGGGGTTGTGGAGAGAGGGAGCCATCAAATAAGGCTCAGATCAAAGCCCTGCCCTGCCCAAGCCCATCTAGCAAAGCCCTCTCCCTCTCACCATGGAAGTGGAGCTGCCATGGGATTCAGCATTTCTAATCAAAGGATACTATAGTGGAGAGCAGCTTTACGTGTCTGCTGGGGATTGAGCTGGGCATCTGATGGCTCAGAATTGTATTTACCTTTGGTTTACAAAGGCACAGGCAGAGAATATATATTATTATTATATATATTATTGTATTGTAGGCTGATAATAGATTTGAAACATTTTATGATTATGTTAACATCTGATTATTAAGGTTTAGTAAAATGTTATAACAACTTAATACCAGTAACAAAATAGCCTTTGGATGAGAAGTGGATGAGAAGCAAGCTGCTTACTCACTTGGTTCTACTCCATGAGGTCTGTGGCCACTGATTGCATGTTTCTAATAACCCATGTCTTAACTGCCTCCTCCACAGTGCCAGTGGTCCCATATTGGGGCATCACTTCACCCTCGCACCGCGACCATGTACCACATTCCTCCATCGTCACTGGTTCCTGTGCTCCTGGCAAATGTGATGTATGCTGTTGTGCCACTGTTGTTGGCCAAACGCTGCATCAGCAACCCTGCTTTCTTCATGTCTGCAACAACCCTGACACAGTCCAACAATGAGAAAAAAGTCAATTAAACATGAATGGAAATGTGAATGTGGATTCCTATTGTGCTTTGCTTAGTATCAGTGACACTTGTGCATTCAAGTCTGCTGCTTGATGTCTATCCTTCAAACAATCAGCACCATTTACTAGGAGAAGTCTCGTCTCACTGGTCATGTGTCTCTGCAGCCCACATGAAAGGAAAGAGTGACAACATAGATTATGGGCTATTCACATGAAATTGTGCCAGCTTTAAGACCTTACCGACATCTGTAGAATGTATTATATGAATGGTGAGGCAGAGAGCTGGATTTATATAATGAAGATACATATTTCGACAGAGATGTTGAGAGATTTTGCTCTCATCTTATTACATAAATGAGGGTGTATCACTCTAGAGAAATTCGATTTGCATACATCACAAAGTGATATGACTTCAGTCTGGCCAGATCCTAAACCAGTTGCCATTTAATTTCAGACATAAAGTCCATTTTGAGTTTGACAGTTTATTGTTTGAGTAACAAAAAACAGCTACTTTGTGAGTGGTTGATTGCCAACACACAAAATGCTTTCCTTGTATGAGGAAATACCACCCAAGACCTTCTGTTTTGGATGGGATGCTGTGATCCCGGTGTTGTAAGGTCCTGATGACACCCAATTTGTGTTTCAATGGGTGATGAGAGTCAAAGAGTAGGTATTGGTCGGTGTGTGTGTGTGTTCTGTAGATCTCTGTGACAAGGCCTCCATCATTCTAAACAACCACTTTCAGTTCTGATCTACCATCAGATCAGAACTGAGGAAGCCTTTTGGATAAAAGGTGAAACGTATTCATGCTCCAAAAAAAAAGTCCAGTTGCGTACAACTTAGAACTTTGACTACCATGGCCTGGATGAATGAGAATCTTTACAGACAAAACAAAGATAAAACCAACAACAACCTCACTGCAAAAGTAAATCCAAACAGGAGAGGAGAACAACCACAAAAGGTTGCATGCTTTTAAAGCTAGTCGGTAGCTACCTGGATGAAAAAGTAAGCCAGTGCCCCCTTGTGGATGAGGTGTGTTTGTGAGCATGTACTGTCACAGGCAAACACATGGTAACACTTGCCACAGAAGTCCTAAAGCTATACCCACTCATCTGTGGGAAAACTGACTATAAAAAAATGCAATGTTAAGTGCAATGTTGTTATCCTTTCTTTTCCTCTTAAACTATAAACTGTGGCCCTCAAAATACATTTATGATTTTCTCATAAATTACATATTTTAAGTAATATTTGTCTGGCTGTAATTGTGAGATAGGATGTTGCTCATCCTTAAAATTACAAAAACCCCAGATTTTGCGTTATACTGTAGTCATGAATTTTAAAGACAGCAAATGAAATGATTTTCTCCAGCTTTCTGACTGACATCTATAGATTCTCTTTACCCCATGTTGTGCTGACATGTAGCTTGGAGGCTTGCACATGCCAGCAGAGCAGTCTGTGGGACAATTCCCCAATCACATCAAGGGTGCAGTTCACAGATGCCTGTACACTGTGCAAGACAGTTCTAAAGATTTCAACTTTTTCCCTCAGTGAAATGGAGATTCAAAGGAATGTGTAACCTACATCAGCAACTTCGCAGTATCCTTTCAAGTAGAGTCTAAAGGAAGAGGAAAGGTTTTGGTGTTCATCACATCAAACTAATCATACAGCCCAGACCAATAAAAATTCAGTTTAATCCAAATCCTGTTCCAAACACTTTATAGGCCTGTCATTGTGTTAAATGAGAAGTAAACTTTGCACAAGAATTTGCCTTTTGATTGGTAGTGTGTATATCACTGATATTTAGTCACAGCTCACAGGGTAACATACCAAATACATAGACTAGTACCTGTCTGACTATGATTAGTGCCTGTCTAACTATGACTCCCAGGGGTGACACCACCTGATCTCTGTTTGTTTTACAATCAAAAATGTCAATAACTTTTATGTAAATTATTTAGTATAGACCACTACTAAATAGCCTACTACACCTGCACTACCTCACAGTCCAAGAACAGAACTAAAAAAATCCCCATGTGTAAATGAACAGTTGATCTAGAAAATACTGTACGTTCAGTGACAAAAAAAATCCACTGATCAAGTATGACGGGGAAAAATCTGCTTGTATTTCTAGACGAGTGTATTGAGTAACTGAGTGTGGTTTATTGAGTGTGGTTTATCTTAGAGCCGTAGCTTTAATATAAAATCAAATATTTTATTTACTTCAACGTGATACTTGGCTACTCTCATTTCTGCGACTTTGTCATGTGTTGCAAGAAGCACACAATTTGGAGAACACCCGCTGTCTTGAGGGAAACTTGGCGAGTCACGTCATTATGCTGGAAATGAGAAACAGCATTGCGTTTGGTTCCAGCCACTGCTCTCCTGTCAGCAGTTTCGCTGTCCTGCCAAAGGAAAGGGCTATGGGACGAGGAGCGAGAACTGCAGGTGTACAGGACTGAGTCATATGGGACGGTGGTGAAATAGTACGATATTCCCACCTTCTCATCTTCAGGGACACGAAGTTCGCACAGACTATTTTAAATCGTTAAGCATTTGACTGTTGGCGTTGAAATGGTAAGTTAATTCAATGCATTTTGATACAATTTCTGATGATGCACGTCTTGCAGCAGATATCAGTGTTTGGCCAGTTGCAGTAACCTTGACACTGCGGAATCACCATCCGCAACGGTACACTAGAAATAACATAGTAACCTACATCAAGGGAGGGCATTCGGCGAAGCGAAGCGCATGATGACAAGGGGTAATATGATTCTTCTGTAAGCCGTCTCCACCTCAGCGCAGGGAACACTGCAGCAACAAACCATTCTATCACTGCACCGACAGCCCTGCACCCGCGACTTACAAGAGTGGAATTTCTAACATGATATCAGCACAATAAGAAATATAACGCTTTGTATGAACGCATGTTATTGAAGAGTGTCCTGAGGATTCTCGATTGTGTGTGTGCGTGTATATGTGTGTGTGTGTGTGTGTGTCAGTGCGTGTATGTTAGTGCGTGTGTCGTGCTCAAGGTTTTTTGCAGTGCTGCATCAACGTAAAGTAAACATTAGCCATAAGCCAAGTTCGAACTTCAGTGCAAATGACTTCAGCACCATAACATTCACTGAAGCCCCTCCTTGGCGCAGGGGAGCCTTTTCTTGCCAGAAAACTGCAGTGTCTTTGCTCAGTGTAGTACTTGACTTTGACACAGCCTTCCATCTAAATGTCTAACGTTCATGTTTTGCCTAAAGCTCTCTGGGCAGTTGCCAGTGAAGGCGCTGGTAGTGACCTGTATGCTCTTCACCTATACCGCTCTTGGGATATCCCACCCAATTGAGACAGAAAAGGGGAGAACCAGAGTGGTCCATGTCCTGGGTAAGCCCTTGTCCCAGTCTTCTGTCAGCTACCGATTGTAAGATTGTCATATTGTATATTGTAATAATACTCCTATGTTTTATATGAAGAGGAAAATCTAATTAACAAGAGATCATGATTGTGATTATCTACAAGCAGATTAGCTTTCGCCCCTAGCCACAATGCTATGAGTTTTCATAATTATCTTATCTTCAGCTTTTGTGCTTGCAATACGTACTGATCAGATGTGAACTAATGTAAACTAATTCATTTTTTAAGTTTTTTTTAAGTTGTTGATGTTATATCTTGTTTTTAGAGCGTTATTCATAATAGTTAACTCAATTAACACTTCAGTTACTTCATCTCTGTCAGGTTAGAAAATTTTAACTGATTTATTTTTTAAAACCAGTTTAAACAGTGACCAGCTAGCCAATCAAAAATGCTCTAATCTCTCTACATTTGAATCTCTCCGACCCAAAATATTTGGCTCCAGTTTCTTTAGACTGACTTGTTTTTCAGTGGCCTAGAGAGTTCCCTTTTCAAGCTCCAGAAAACATCAGTGCAATCTTGGCTGTACATGTAACTCAGCCGTCCAGCATTTCAATGGCCTCCAACACCAAAGGACATCAACACAACCTTCAAGCCCTGGGCCAGGGCAACATGCCGCAAGAGCAGGCTTTTACTGAACACATGTCCAGCTTGCTCCTTCTTGCAAGCTGCGAAGACAGAATAGCCTGTGTTGGCTACACAATTCTTTGATCATTATTGTAGGCACTAGCGATACGCCCAGTCTGAGGGGCCATGTAAGTGGTGAATAGAAAGTGTTCAGACTGGAGAGACTGAGGGTTACTGTCTCTAAAACACTATAGCTCTGCTGAATTTATGCTTTGAACCAACCATTCAAGACACTGGCATAGGACATCTATTGCATAAGACAGTTACAAACTATCTGTGTGTTGCTCTTCAGGGGGTGTCCAAGCATGTCAAGTCCAGCATGCTTTCTTTAAGCCAGTACTGTTGGCTGCTGCATGCACCCATGATGTTAGTGGGTGTCATATCAGTAGACTGCCTCTCTGTTGATCATCACCAAAGCCTTGCACATAGGCCTGAACCACGTTATCATAAGTCTCCCATATAGTCAGATGTCAAATACACATTCAGGAATTTTAGCTGAATATAAGACTGCCAAATGGACACACTCAAAGGATTTACTTGCCATGCTCCTAAAACATTCTGTTGCTCAGGGAACGTGTGTGTATGTGTGACACTGAAATAGCGATAAGAGTGTCTATTTATCTCACGTCCGTTTCATCGGATCTCACAGACACCTCAGTTATCTGCCTCCCACATGGTCTAAATGCATTCTCAGGTAAATGTCTTGTTTATTTTATGCCATAGCCACATTGTTGGCATGAATTCATGAGGGGCCTGAAATGGTTGTTTTTATGTCCATATGGTCCATGGCTTTAGAAGAAACTTTGTCAGATATATTGGTGCCTTTTCAATCCGTTTTGGCTTCAACAAACTGTTGAACAGGCTTTCTTCATCTACCTAGCTTTTGTTAAGCTATATCTGTCATAGCTCTAAAGCTACAAGTGTAGTCCAAGAACATTCTCGTCTGGTTTTGTGACTCATTCCTCTTTTACCTTTAGAGGATGAGACCGGTGCAGTGATAGTGCAGACGGCCCCAGGGAAGGTGGTGACGCACCGTGGCGGCTCCATCACCCTGCCCTGCCGTTACCACCATGAGCCCGAGAGCACCGACCCAGCCCGCATCCGCATC
Organism: Tenualosa thibaudeaui; assembly: GCA_027481765.1. Taxonomy (NCBI): domain Eukaryota; kingdom Metazoa; phylum Chordata; class Actinopteri; order Clupeiformes; family Clupeidae; genus Tenualosa; species Tenualosa thibaudeaui. The sequence continues at coordinate 2,296,830 of JAIFZK010000173.1, read as the reverse complement.
AAGTGGACCAAGGTGACTGACGCACTGCAGTTCGAGGACGTGTTTGTGGCGTTGGGCCGACGGCAGAAGGTGTTTGGTTCGTACCGCAACCGTGTCTCCCTCGAGCTTGCGGGACCTGGAGATGCCTCCATTATCATCCATAATGTCACGCTGCAGGACTACGGGCGTTATGAATGTGAGGTCACCAATGACATGGAGGATGACACAGGGTTTGTTAACCTCGACCTCGAAGGTTAGAACGGATGTCTTGTTATGGTCTGAAGAATTTGATAGCGAAATAGTCCTAGTCGCTCAACAAGGTAATATCTCTGGGCAGCTGCTTGTGTTGTTGACTTATTTATACTTGCTACGTGTCTTGAGGACCATACATTAGATCTGAGGGCTTAAAAATGTTAAAAGCTTATGTTTGAAGTTTTCTGCTGCTTTCCTAATGTGGTTTGGTGTTGATTAAGGATTTTGAATGATGATTTTGGTCATTCAGTATATGTTATATCCAATGGGTCCCCAGGTGTGGTGTTCCCGTATTATCCCAAGCTGGGGCGCTACAAGCTCAACTACCACCAGGCCGAGGAGGTTTGCCGAGAGCAGGACGCCATCTTGGCCTCCCACGCACAACTTCATAAGGCCTGGCTGGACGGCCTGGATTGGTGCAACGCAGGTTGGCTGGAGGACGGTTCTGTGCAGTATCCCATTGCCCATCCCCGGGACCAGTGTGGACGCAAGGACACTCCCCCAGGGGTGCGCAACTATGGCTACCGACACAAAGATGATGAGCGATATGATGCTTTCTGCTTCACTTCCAACCTCAATGGTAAGTTTATGGAACCTGGGGGCAATGGGGCATCCCTTTTGTCCGTTTTTGTTATCTTTAAGGCCTCAGGGCCAGTGGATTTGGAGCATGTTTTATGGATTTGGCTTCAAACAGTAGAGAAACAACTGAGTTGGCTACTCCGGCTTTTATTCCTTTCCTTGATTGCCATTTGTGAAACTGTCAGAGTCAGTGTTGCCCAGGGCTTAAAGCAGATCTAAAAGGCCTATGAAATCACAGCTCAGAGCATGACTTACACTAGGTCTTAAATGTTAATAAGAGAGAGAAGAGATTTTTTATTTTCTTTACAAGGGTTGAGTTTCATGTAGAATGACCTTAATAAATGCTATGTCCATGGTTACTCAAAAATAATAATAGTTTACTGTACATGAAATAGTATAGTGTTGTTGTTAAATACCACATCCTTAAGTCAGTTATTGTAGAGGTCATTCTGTCCTGAAATGGCCAGCTATTGAGTCATTGTAGGCGACTGTACTGACCAGGTGGTGTACATTCAGCACTAGCGTGGGCATGGTAATGCTAGCAGCTACTATGTAACATTTCAGTGTGATGACAACCTCATAATTATCGATGTAGCTGGCAATCTGGCCAATGTAACAGAAGTTTGTTAGCCGGTATAAACCAGTCAAGACTTTTGACGTGCATTGAGTGCATATATGCTTCTGCTGGCAGAACCGGTTGGTTCTTTTGGCGAGATGAGTCAGACTTACAAAGGCATTTTTGGAGCAGTCATTCTGTTTTGTGAGTGTTTGTGATATGACATGCCTTGTGCTGTATAACTTGTGTGTATAAGGGCGGGTTTACTTCCTGAAACGCTTCAAGAAGATCAACTACTTGGAGGCAGTCAAGGCTTGTCAGCGGGATGGGGCATCCATAGCTAAGGTGGGCCAGCTCTACTCCGCCTGGAAGTTTCAGCTGCTGGACCGCTGCGAGGCTGGCTGGCTTGAGGACGGCAGCATCCGCTACCCCATCGTCAACCCAAGGGCACGCTGTGGTGGTTCAGAGCCGGGTATACGGCACCTTGGCTTTCCCGACAAGAAGTTCCGCCTCTACGGGGTGTACTGTTTCCGCAGGAATGACGAGAGCAACGACATCGAGCCAACCACAAAAGTGGTGAAGATGAGCGGCCACAAGCCGACCAATGCCACCCAAGCCATTTAGAGTCAGAATACTGCATGAGACTACATGGCTTTTAAAATTGTTTGCCAGAGGCAACTGACCAAGCTGATGCACATCTTTGTGAACTAAAAGTGCTGCTGGCTTGCTGCTTGAAGTAGATACAGCGCTTTTCCTCATTGTGCCAAAAATTAGAAAATGGCAATCCTTTAGACGCAAATAGGTCTCAGCTTTAACAGGTCCAACTTACTTTGGCACGCACTTCAGATGACTGGCTATTTAATTGAGACTGGGTTGGGTTTTTTCCCCCTCTTCACTTCATGGAGAGAGGAAGATGTTTGTGCTTTGTGTTTTGTTCAGTGTATGTGTGTGTTTTCCTCTGGAGGCTCTGAAAAGATGAGGAGCTGTCCCTGAGCAGCATTAATTTGTGCTGCAACAGGCAGCGAGACAATTAAGCAAATCTTGTAATGAATGCAACATATTTAGCATGACTCCCACTTCTTCTCTCTCCCCCCCCCCTCTCTCTGTCTATCTGAAACTGAATGAAGAGAGCTTTGAAGCACAAACTCAAGCATAGCCTGTGCGCTCTCCAGGTGTTGTCATTAGCTGTGCTTTTCCAGCCTTATGCTGTAAGCTTCTCTTCACAGTGGTTAATACCATCTGATTGCCATTTGTGGAGTGCATTTGCAGTTACAATCACAAGGCGCATTATATAGCTCTTAGGAATATATAAATATATATATTTTTATGACAGATTTTAGAAGAAGATAGTGTGAAACAACAAGCATGTATGGAGTAGACATCCCTGTAGTAATGACACTGCACATGGTGAAAACAACTGAATGTCATTCAACTCTGTAGATGCTTGACTACCTCATCTAATGTACATCATTGCATTAGAGGTCAACAGTTGCACTATTCATGATACTGCAAAACTGGCACAGTTTTTGGTCTCTCCTGCGTTTTTGGATGGATTAAAATAGTTTAACTTTACCACTGTCATCCTGCTTGTGTATGCCTTTTCATAGGACAAAAAGAGCCCCTTGACTGCCTCTGTTGCTGCCAGTCTGAAGCAATGACAAATGAAAAGGAGAGCCATTTAAGTCTGGCCAGTTACCATGGAAGTGGCAGAATCTGCCATTGGCCGCTGGCATATGCCTATGTTTTGGTGGTGTCTTAAACACCCACATTATTTATGGTGCTGCTTTCAGTGGATACAGGCTGAAATAGAACCTAAAAAAGAAAACCCACCACAGTTTCAAATCAGCACTGGTCATCTTCATGGCAGCAACCTTAGTTGCATGTTTTGAGAATACTACAAGAAAGCCATACATGTACATTAAAACATTATTCACATTAATTTATTAATGTCTGGAAAAGATTCATCACTACTGTCTTTTACTGTAATTCTGAAAGACAAATAGTATTGTTACTGGACAGAAAGAATGTAAATGGTTGCAAATAGCTTTATTTAAATCTGTGTTCTTAAATCTTGGATAATTGCATCAGAGACAAGCAAAATAATGAAGAAATGCTTTTTATTCATATTTGATTGTAAGTACCATGCAGATCAAACAAATGTATACGGTTCATCAACAGAAACATTATTCTATAATCACAAGTGCACTGTGAAAACTAACAGATGAAAGTGTTTTTGTTTTCTTAACATTATGAATTTATCAACAAGGCATACATTTCTCTTAGACATTATTTGATGCTTAATCTTCTATGATATTTAGAAGAAAGGTAAATAAGCTTGGGCCTGAAAATAAGAATGAAAACAGATCAATTATCCATAAAGGCTGCAGTTGCTGTTTATTAAGGATGCGTAATGCAAAATCCACGCATCTTGCCAACAAATGAAAAAGATACACACTTATAATATTATCATGGCCATGTGATTCTGAACTATGTGGAATTGTTGACATTCTGCTCCATAAGATGGCCATGGGAGCACAATGGCATGACACTTGAAGGGCTTTTTCATTTCACTCCCTCCCTTTTTTCTTCCGAGAAAAATTAAATTAGGTGACCTCATAACAGTCGGGTGCATCGTGTAAATGAACACACAGCAAAAGAGAAAGAGAGAGACAGAGATGTAAGCATTCATCTGTGTCTCATTTGTCAACAACTGACAGGGTCAAAGCTCAAGTCAATGGAGAAGACCCAGACAGCAGAGTACGTGAAGACAAGTGGAAGTGTTAAGGCCATACCATATTTTGCTGGGAGTTCTGGTCATTTTGTTCTTTAAGCTGTGTGAATGTTGCACAACCGCTAGTGTCATGGTTGCATTGTTACCATACCATAGCTAACCCAGTAAATCAGTAGACTGTAGTTATGTGAACGGTATGCAATGCAAAATGCCATGAGGTCATATATATTTCCTGTGGCCTGTAGTATAGTATTAAGTCTGCAATAAACATCCAATTAAAGGTGCATTAGGAAAATATAGGCTGTATGAATTTACTCATTCTTATCTACATAAGAATGGCATTGAGTCTTTAAAGGACTGAAAACACAATCAGAGGAAAGCCTTATTAGTAAGACTTCCATAGGACCATGTTTTAGATGTGCTACATGTGACCCTAGCAGTATATGCACAGTAAAATTGCATATTATGGATGGTAGACGAGGCTAATTGAAATGTTTTTTTCTTCTTTTTAATTGCCCCCAGCAGAAATATTTCCTTTGCCTCTAATGTAATGGAAAGTGTGAGATGGTTCATGGTGCATTAGACAGACAGTGAATCCGTACACATGTGGAGCTGCTCATACATGTTCCCAGCACACAGGCCGCTGTCTGTGTTTATTTAACTGCTCTTTGTTTACGAGTTGAATCCCGCTGTCTACCTCCGACTGGGAGCTGTCGTCACACCTGCAGATCAAGAGCAAGTGAAGTGAACGCTGCTTTTTGCTCACTGGACTGTTTCAGGGAGCCAGATTAGAGTGGCACACAGAATGGAGGAGGTTAATAGAACAATTTAGAGCTTTTCTTGGGGAGCGACGCAGGGAGCGGACCGCACGGAAGTGCACCACAGCTGCCGGTGAGAGGTGAAGAATTAGGCCGGCTCAGTTAGAAGACACACAAAGGCAAGCACAAGGACAGAATGCCCAAGACGCAAACACACAAAGACTCCTACTGATTCAAAGAGTGGGGGACAGGTCAACAAGGCCAGACTGAATTTCCAGACAATGTTTAAAGGAGAATCAATCAACTCTTTAAGTCACTGTCTGTTCTGTCATTGATATTAGGAGGTATTCTTACTGTAAATCACACATGCAAAAAGAGAAACAAGCATCTGGTGTGTACAAACCTCATGGTAGTATCCCCTTTATAGAGTGTGTGTTTATGCTCTAGAATTGAATAATCTGGACAATGCTACCCGAATGGAGTATGTTTGATTGTTGAAGGGCAGACTAAACCAACATTCTACATTCCATAAAATCTAAATGAATTTCATGGAGCAAATATTGAATCGCTTAAATCAGCTCCAGGACAGCTTACAGGATACTTCTGTGCTTTCACCTCCTGGCAACCATGGAAACTCAGTTTCTTATTTGTGTCTCACCCAAATGCTTCTCCCAGTTCTATCCACCCACACAGACCTGTGGGCTGACATGCAGGTGACTCCAAAAGAACTCCTGCTGGGATCTCTCCCATCCCTTGTTAGTCACAGCACTAGAACAACCTTATTAAGACTGTTTACAGCAAATGGGACACATCCTCTCTATCTCCACAACCTCTGAACCCCAAAAGCAAATCTTCAGCACAGAAATGTTAAGCCGCTTAATGAGGGAAGAGTTTCAGCATCATCTGTCCTGTCCTAACGAGAGTCTGGCAGGTATGTGTAGCTAGAAGAACACCCACCCTAGCATGCCCACCAGGAAAAGGGCATCATGGGAAGGGAAAGTTCTCTGCCTCTGTGTCTTACTGTTCTCCAGAGCTATTTGCAGCCCAGAACTCACCATGTGCAGAGGCATTATTATTATCCCTTTAAATGCCATTTCACTTGTGATCCATTAGTGGTTCATCCATCAGAAAATATGCATTGGATGGATAAATTGCCTGAAAGTGGGCATTAACCTTTGGATTTGTCTGAGTCATAGAAATGTTTCAAAGAATCAGTAAAAGTTGTCTTCTACGGTTAACACATATTGACTGCCTTAAGAGCGCATTAGGGTGATAGACTACTATAAACTGTATTAAATTTAAAAATTAATGAAAGAAGAGAAGACAGAGGATGGAAATAATTCCAAACTATGTACTGTACTGTGAAATACCACTTTCTAACTTTTACAGATACAGATACAATTACAGATACAATTTTTAGGCTTAGACTTTCTGAACCAGCAAATCAGAAATCTTCTTATTAATGCTGAGGAATTGATTGTTAAGTTGGGATGACAAATAAGTACGTCTGCCTTTGCTGATGGCAAAAATAATCATGCATGACAGTTAGTAAAGGCAGGGCACTCTTAGCAAGAGTGTCACGGAGGACACATCACACAGGCTTTTCTTTGCACAAAAAAAAAGCTTTGTAAAAGAAATATTTATTGCTGATTATTATTCAAATGGAGAAAGGAAGCAGCACAGACACCCTAGGCACAGTGAACCAATTCGGCAGAAAGCAACACAGATTATGGAGTGTTTGTAGAAAGGAAACAAGAGGGGAAGAGAGGAGGTGAAGGTTACGCCTACCCATCTACAGGAATCGTCCTCTGTGGAGAGAGACATCTTTGTTGTTGCTGTTTGTTGTTTTTGTCAGGTGTTTTTCAGACCTTCAGATCTGACAGATAGTCAACACATGTAAAAATGTGCATTTGCTTCATTTAGCCTTACAAAATCATTGCAAGTTTTCATTGAGGTACAGTTGCGAAAACATAATTTGCTATGCTATTTACATACATGCACAAATAAACAAAAATGTAATCGAAAGCTGATTACAGCAAGAGGAAAATAGTCTACAGATATTAAAATAGTGAGGTTTATATAATACAGTATTTTATTTCATGGTAAAAAAAAGAACAACCACACATCTTCCTCACGGTAATGAAAATGTATGACAGCGATTGTCTATGGAGGAATCAATAGCATAGAAAACAGCAGGGAGTAATAATACAGGATATTGATGTCCTGTGCCTGAGGAGCTCCTGAAACTAAATACAGTGGCGAGGCATGAATAATGCACAGACTCTAATACCATGTGGGGTGTCATCAGCACAAATAAGACAGTTCAGGTACAACCGTGATTCGGATGCAGATTATTCAGAATGCAGATTTTCAAGTGTAGAATTAAGATAATGTAGGAGAGAGAAAGAGAGATGAGAAGGGCTTATAAGAATTGCAAATATAATATATGGCTTTCTGGGGTTGTGTGAATTTTGTGAGTGTGTGCATGTGTGTTTGTGTATGTCTGTGTATGTATGTGTGTGCAAAGGCATAATTATCAGTTGACCTGAAACAGTTGTGACTTGTGTTGTTGTCATGTTTATCTTTCTGTGTGTCCACGACACTGTTGTTCTGCATATGTCTCTCAGTGATTATGTAGATGATTTAGCTGTCCATCTCCGATTCCCACCCTTCATAAGACAAGCAAGGTTACTCGGTTTGAATTTAAATGTACCAGCTTGAATAACTTCTCCTACGCATCCCTCGGACAATACCAGTTACAATGATGAACAGTATAAGAGAAAAATGAGGACAGAGAGAAAGCTTCATGTTTGAAAATGCTCAAGTTTCATTCCTCCTTCAGTCACTGTATTTCCACATGAGAGATTTGGAACCTTTGTTTCTACTCTATTAAAGAGACAATCAGAGTGGGGGAAGAAGGCCTATGTGTGTATTTGCATACAAAGCTGTGGTCATTCACAAAAAAAGCAGAGGCTTTCTTTTTACAACAAAAAAGTCATGAACATTAGCGTTATATCGCAGATCCAATCAAATTTTTTAATGATAAGTTTCAAGAAGAGAACACAAAGACAGGACAAAAATTCATAACATCACTAAATATAGATTAGTATATACAGGCCAAAGTTGTAGAGTCTTTCTATTTCAGACCATACAGTAACAGAGCTTGTGACTGCTGAAAACCAGAACAAAGTTTAAAGAGGCCTGCAACAGCTTCTTTCTGACAGCCAAACAAAGTGGAATAGCTGCTCAAGGAAACCCAAACATGGCATGGAAACAGGTGAATGACTAAGCAACAAACACATCTAAGATTGAAGAAAATGAACTAAAAGGAAATCCCCACAGAGTATTTACACAGCAGAGGAGGGATCCCATCACAGATTGTGCTACAGATCTGGAGGTCTCACCCAACTCTGCTGAACAGAGAAACAGATGTTGGTTCATCTAACCAAAACAAAGAATTTAAGACAAAATGTCATGGAGCACACATGAATAGACATCTAAATGAAATAATTAAACTACATTGTATTCCTAAACTGGAGATCCACTTTTTAAAGGATGGATTTAAGGGTAAATAACAGAGTTCTATAGGAAAAACAAACACAATAGAGAATGGGAGAATCAGATGTTTTTGCTCCAAATCTCAGTCTGAATGAAAGAAAACAGACGGAGTTGAGAGCCTTGGAAGTATGAATATAAAGTAAATGACACTGAGCACACACACAAAAACAAGCTGTCTTACATGACAGGAGGAGCTCAAAGGACTCCCTGTATCAAGGTTTCGCCAACAGCATTTACAAAACTCTCTTCGGAGGTCAAATATGTACACTGTTATCTGCACAACCAAGGATGCCTTTGAGCCTGATGCATTTATTACTTTTTCTAAAGAACAGAGGAGAAAAAAAAGAGAAAGAGTGGGGCCACTCTGCACAGTAATTAGTGTGGGTGCCTTGTCACCTCGGTGGGCTCGCTCATGTCCTGTCGTTTCCGAGACAGGTTCTCTGAGAATTGACGAATTCGGTGGCGACACAATGGCAGCGCCGTTGTGCCCATTGTCGTTGTGCCCGTTGTCGCTGTCGGCAGGCTGCCACGTCGTCTTGCAGATGGGCCGAGCAGGCTTCCTGAGAGAAGCACGGCACGTGCAGAGACCCTCGCCTTTGAAGTCGCCTTTCCCCGTCGAGCTGTCATGTGACTTGCTGCCAGGGGGATAGAGGGCTGCTTGTAATAAGATGACAAGGGAGTCGGGAGTCGGGGGGGTTTACTGTCAGGGATAATCTGGCCTGTTGCCGAGGCTAGTGGAGACTTATATTTAGAAGCGAGGTGGGGGGGGGGGGGAGGGTTGAGGGGAGACCAAGGAGAGGAAGAGAGGAAGGAGGAGAGACGCAGAGGGTGGCAACGGCACTATGAGGTGGCAGTAATGCCCTGACTCGGAAGCATTCTAAGCAGCTGCCACTGGAACAATCGCTGCCACCAGAGAGACGGGCGGCCCTGCTAGGCAAATCTGCTCACGTTTGACGTCTGAGAAGAGAGCGCCTGCTCCTTGCCCAGAAGTGCTCGCTCGCTTGCTCTCCCCCCAAAACACAGATCGGATAATACGCTGGAAATTAGATACAGACGCCCAGCGCTCATACAAAGCAGTGGCGGTGCGGCGCATTGATGGATGTGCGGCACTAACACGGGGCCTAGATTAAATAGAGGGCACCTCATTCCCACCGCTCGCAGTCTGCTCCTGCCTGCTGCTTCTGTCCTCCTTTTCAAACTTCTCCAGCAGCGTAAATACTAGAGGGCAAGGTTAACTCCTCATTAGGACTTGTGCTTCGGTGTGGAGTTGCACCCCTCTTTGTGGTGGTTGCGGTGGTTACAGTGCTTTACAGAGAGACACGCCATGCCAGTTTCAGCACGAGATCCACTGGTTGGACTATAGTATGTACTTTAGTGCACATCAGACTGAAATAGTATCAACTTAAGAGCTGAAATTACAAAGTACACACTGAAAAGGAATAACACACTCTACCCTAATACACTCCATTTGCTCAGATGTGATGATAGGTCTATACACTATGAAGCCAGTGTGGTCTGAATGGCTCCATAGCAAATGGAAAGCAAACTTGGAGAGAAAACCCCCCAGTCGCCTCAGAGGGCTCTTCCAGTCAGCATGCCAACAAACAGCTGTGAACAACCTCCGCTTGGCAACCGCCCCCCTTCATCAAGGCCAACACAATGAAACCACCACACTGTTTGCCTTCTGTAGGCTTAGGGAGGGCCAAAGAGGCTTGTGAATGGCCATAGACTGGAGTGCTGATATGGCTCTAGGATGGCATCAGGGCCACTCACTGTCCAGACGGTGCCACCTGAGTAAATCCTGGATGGGCATATGCGTAACGGCTTAGATAAACACCTTTAATGAGCCAATTAGATAACCATGATGGATTATACATTATCTCTGATACCATGCTGTCATCCCATAGTTTGCCGTCAATCCTGAGGTAAAAAACAACGAAACAACCAAAAACCCTATTTAAATTCCAGTCTCATACTTTCACCGCAGCCTGGGGGATGTAAAGGGAAAACACAACAGTCAATCAGAGGCATGGCGCCTGACCGCAGCCCTAGATAGAGCATTCCTAGTCCCCACACGTCAGTCCAAATCCCTATCATGTCAAGGAGGGATAAGGCCTGTGACAATAACCTCTCCATTAATTAAGCATGCTTTAAGAGAGATTAATTGTACAGATAGTGGAGCCCTGTCTTCTGTGCACTGGTCATGTCTCTGTCATTGACAAGGTGGATAAAGGCTGAGACAGAAGGACTCAGGGGGTCCAGGCTGAGGATGGGAGGAGGGAGGAGGTGGGAGGGTGTTATCTTAAAGGGGTGAAAAGAGAGTGATAAGCACACATGTGGCGTCAGATAGAGGTGAGAGAATGAGCGAGAGAGGTGGAGACAGAGGAAGAAGAAAGAACAAACTTGGCCTTAATTTTCAGTCTGTTTCTCTCTCTTTCTCTCCACGGAGAGGAAAGGTGGCGTAGCCCCTATCTGCGTAAGCTGTCGCAGTCCCTCTTTGTAAACCAGGACACGACCCTGGAGCTCAACAGCTGTCTCTGAACCACCGGGCTAAGCACTGGACCATCATCTCCATTCCAAATACAAAAAACATTGGGATGCACAACTTCTCCTTTTGGGCTCCTTCACCCCTCTGACCCTCTGAGGCGTGTCAGTTTAATCCCACCTCACCGGCTAGCCATATTTACCCTCCGAGCCCTTTAACAGCGGCTTTTGTGTGCCGCAGCAGGCGGTCGAACAAAGGTCTCCCAATGGCACTCAGCAGGGATCCAAGCCTCCTTTGACTTCTTCCTGTGTGCTATCTTCGAAAGGGTTTTTTTTGGATTGGGAGGGGAGAAGAAGCTAATTATGAGCACAGGGGCACTAGTTGATGGCTGCCTGAAACAGCTGGTCACTGGGCCTATTTGATGTAGTGTATGCGGAGCCGAGTGCAATTATGGGCGAAGATTTGCAGCCCTCTTCTTCTGCTCTGACAGGGCCTGACAGCACAATTTGTCCACACCAGGGTAGCGCGTGCGAATCCCACAGACAGGCTGAAAGGAGCTCCAGTCTATAAATTACACAGTCAAATCACCTGGAATGGCCAGACACCCACACTCAGTTTGACGGGGGGGGGGGGCGTAGACAGCCTCCACTGACAGTGGGCCCTTCAGGCGTCTGCCACTAGGGGGCGTGATGCTCCTTTTGGGCTTTTGCATGTTTGGTGACTCATCTACAGGGTTTTTTTTTATGAGGGGGATCTTTATGCAAACAAGTGCTTGAAAAAGCCATCGGCTCTGCCACAACAACGGCAGGTTCATCTGAGAGTCAAATGGTTTTAAAGCTCTCAGTTGAGCTGGTCTATGGCTTTGAGCAGAGCTAAAGCACCTGGAAATCAATGCAACCGCCAGGCTCTTAAAGGAAACAGATACATCACCTCAGAGTGCCTGCGCCAGTTAGGGAAATGTTTTTGCAATGCACAAAATCGAAAGCAGGTCAAGGCTGTGAAAACAGCTGGGAAGTAAGAACCATTTTACCGACGATACCACAGATAACATGTTTAGCTGAGGAAGATAAAATGACTATTGACAGTATTCTGCAAACTAAGATTGTTATTTACAGTTTGTACCACCTCCTCGATATCTGTTTGTGTATAAATAAATAAATGAATAAACAAACAAACAAACAAACAAACAATAAATAAATAATCAAAGTGAGCCATCAGTGTTAAATAACCATCCATGAAACCAACCACCTAACTCAGTCCCATTAACACAAAACAAACCGAGGCAAAGGGAGCCAAAGAAGAAGGCGCAAAGGGAATTGTGGGACATGAAAGAGTTCCAACAGATGGTTCTAGTCCTTGTGAGGTCCAGTGTGCCCCCTCAGGGCCTGTTCAGACACAGCCTGTGGGAGGTCATCTGGATGGGGAGCAGGTAGCAGGTAAGGAGGGGGTGTGTGGTTTGGGAGAGAGGGGGGCTCTTTCAGGCATTGTGGGAATCAGGGTGGGGTGGGAGCGGGGGGAGGGTGTTTGGTTTAGGAGTGGCCGTGGCCGTGACCATGGTTGTGCTCTCTGTCCTCTGCCTTGTGGTGTCCCCCTCCGCCATGCTTCCTGTGCTTTCTGCGCTCGTGGTGAGACTTGTGGTGAGACTTGTGGTGATGGTGGCGCCGGTAACGGTGGGATCTTCGAGCTACAAACACAGATTTAGAAAGAGAAAGACAGACACAGAGCCAGTCAGAGAGAGGAAGGCAAACAAACTTTCATCTGACAGCATCTCTTGTGAGTCAAACACTATGCTATTTCAGGAACCTTTGAAAAAAGCACAACAATCGCAGAGTACATTTCCTCACACATAACAGCATGGTGTTTTATGCAGATGATTTTTTTTTTCTCTGCAGCACTTGTTAAGAATAAATAGGAAGCAATGCTGGTGGTGGCTGTGTTTGTACCCATGATGACTGGGTAGGTGTGGTCCAGTGGCTGTCACTCACACTTTGAACAGATGATCTTAGGCCGGTCCCATTTCCCGTTGGCCCGACACTTGATGGTGGGTACATGGCGCTGGAGGAAACCATCGGCACACTGGTAGCGCGCCACGGAGTGGATGTCATAGTGGGAGCGTTTCCGACCAATCAGGAAGCCGTTGTTCACAATGGGAGGAGGGCCACAGAAAACTAGCAAATCAAAAAAAAGGAAAGCAAAACCCTATGGTTGAGTTTCTCATAATTTACACTACTGAGTAGAAAAGTACTCTTTCGTCCTGCGTTGTTAAACCCCATCAACACATCTCGTCTCCATAAGAAACATAACATTCCATCAAACCTAAGGAAAACAATCTCATCTAATCATCTGAGTAAAGGTGAAATGAGTGTTGTTTAAGTGTTTCCCATATGTAATATGTGTGTGTGTGTATGTGTGTGTGCATATGTGTGTGTTGCTCTGTCCACTCATTCTGAGGCTCCTGAGAAGGGACTGAGTGACTTGTTCAGACAAGCCCAGCAGACTTTAGTGCTTATGCAGTGGAAAAGCTCACAGCCTTGCGGCTACGAGGCGACTCCTCAGGGACCTCGCCATGACGGGCTGAGTGACACTCTGTCACACAAAAGCCACAGGGCTCGCTGTCAAGCCAACAAGCCAAGGTGACACAGCTCAGCTCAGCTCAGTTCAGCGCAGTTCCATCCTCATTCCTTGGGTGGTGCTGTTGAGTCTGAAACACTAGGGCCTTAGTGCCAAGAGTTCACTGGGGCTGTGAGATTTTGTCCTCAGAGAGCCTCTTTGTCCCTGTGTATGTTCCTATATGTGTGTGTGTGTGTGTGAGAGAGAGAGAGAGAGAGAGAGAAGGAGAAGGAGAGTAGGGGATAAGTACAGTCTCCAAGGGGGGACACTCAACACCTCTGAAAGGAGCAATTTCAGCAATTACAGTTCACCAGGCAGCCCACACGCTAACACACACAGACACCCATACACACAGAAACACATAGACACACACACACACACACACACAGTGGCATACAGGGAAACCCAATGCCATTAACCCTGCAAAAGGATTTCACGCCACATTTGCAGTCAAATTAATTCAGGCAGGAACACCCAGGGTTATCTGTCTTGCACACTAATCAGAGAATTTAGGTGGGGGGTGGGGGTGTAGGGTGCAGGGTGTTGTCATAGATTGATCTACAGGGGGTTATTGGGTGGGGTGTGGTGGAGTTTAATGCCAGCCACGACCCCACCAACGTGATGTGTACATCTCCTTTTGTCGGCCATCCTTGAGCACCCTTGGCGACTGGCGGAGCCTCTTTGTCTGCGAGCGCACTGAAAAAGCTTGACCTTCTGAGCATGGCGAGGCAGCCAAATGTCACCCTGAGAGATCCTCCTGTTCAAACAAAGTAGCACATGGCGGATCGATATCAGAGGAAAGAGGCATGCTGGGATAGCAGATAACAATAGATACCCTCCTCCACCAAGCCCAACCACCCATCACAAAAAAAAAAAAAATCAGATAATTCATCAATGTCTCGGGCACCTTTTTATTTTCCCATTCACCTGATTGATGCTTAAATCTGCAAGCTATTTGCAGTTTTTGATGTAGTGATTGTTGGTGTTTCTGCTCCCACTGCCAGAAAAAGAAAAAAATGGCCTGCTTTGAATTTCCATGAGGGCTTTTTGCACAGGGAAAATAGCAACAGCATTTCAATAGATCAATATTCCTAAGTCTCAATGGGGCTGCTCTTGTAGGGGCTGGGGCCTGATATTTTTACACATACTGTAAATGCCTGCCAGGCAGCAGTCAGGGGTGATTTAGAGGAGCACCGCTGCAGTGAAAGGCCTATTGCACCCACTCAGCACTTTGTGTGGCCCGTGGGCCCCCCTGCCTGTCTTGCCCGCCTGCCCATCTATCTGTCCATCCGTTGGTTTGCTGTCGGCTCTCGCTTTTTTCCACAGGCCGTGTCTGCGTCCGTGATTAGGTGCGGATGCGTGTCCGAGACGGAGCAGAACAAAAATGCGGACAAAAAAGCAGGAGCAAAAATGGGATGCAGGCACAGAGCCCGCCGGTGGTGCTCCCACTGCTGCTGCTGCTGCTCTGTGCAGGGCAGGGCTGCTGGGGGGCACGTCCCACACAGGGCCTCTCAAGAGCTCAGCTAAGGTGCTTAAGGTGTCAGAGGGGCAGAGAGATCCAGGGGTTGGAGAGGAGATGGAGGAGTAGGATGGAAACATTGCTGAGGAGGAGTTGATGTTGGGTGACAGGAACTAGGAAACTGTTCCAGGAGACACAGGGAAGGAAAAGGTGGGTGGGGGTAGGGCATGTTGCGCACATGTTGAGTGAGAGGAACTGCTTGAAGTGCGGTGGGCAGAGGATGAGGGGTAGCAGGGAGGAGGAAGAGGTGGAGGCAGGGGGATGTCGTTAGGGAGATGCTGGCTGAGGGGAAGCAGCTGCTGGAGGTGAGGTGTGGCAGGCGGGGCTGAAGGTTAGCAACAGGAGGCCTCCAGAGGACAGACACAGACAGCTGAGGAATTGGGCCCCTGGACTGGCACTTAGGCCCCAGGGACACACTGCTGGGGAGAGAGAGGGGGGCTGGGGTGGTCTTTGAGAAGCATGCAGATGCACACTCTCTCCCCTGCCACAATCTGCATCTCATCCTCTATCACACACCACTCTTGTGTGTCTCTCTAATGCATATGAAACACATATACACACGTGCATTCACATGCACTCATACACACACACACATACACTCACAACTGCAGACTCACATGATCCAAGCATAGCCTACACACACACACGTATGCACTCACACACACTCACATACACACAGACACACACAGGAAGAAGAATCAAGGGATCTGACACTAACTGCTCTATCGTGAAGAGCACTTGATTTTTTGATTGGCCTGTGTGCTAAATGATTGTGGTACAGCGTGGACCTGAATAGAAACCACACACACCGTTCCCTCTATGATTCACACACACACACAGACACACATACACACACACACACACACTCAGTCTCCTGTGATCACAGTGCTGATCTGAAGCACTTTTATCTGCCCTCAGTCACTCACACACACACACACACACACATACACACACACACACACACAGAGGAAGACGAATCAAGGGATCTGACACTAACTACTCTATCGTAAAGAGCACACGATTTTCTGATTGGTCTGTGTGCTAAATGATTGCAGTGCAGTGTGGACCTGAATAGAAACCACACACACTGTTCCCTCTATGATTCACACACACACACACACACACACACACACACACACACACACACTCAGCCCCCTGTGATCACAGTGCTGATCTGAAGCACCTTTATCTGCCCTCAGTTACCGCATTTGACCCAGGAGCACACACACACATAGCAGCAAAGTACAAAGAGCCTGCTCCTGCTTACCAAACTATCTAAGGGCCAAACACAGCTCACAATTAAAATCTAAAATTAAGTTGAGTGTTAAATGGTCAAGGTCATTTTATTTTAATGAGGTGTAAAAATACTTTTTGGAAATCAGGTACAGAAATTGCTACACAGGGATGGGTAATGTAGTCTATGGAGATGATGGCGGCAGGTTCTTGCAAGGCCGCGTCGCAGGGGAGGAGCCTGGGTGTCTGTGGCGATGTGCCAAGCTCTGGGGCGACCCATCTATGGCGTCACAAACGCAGCTATTTTTACTTGCACTGTCTGTCTGCTCAGTATGCAAATGGCAAGACAAGGGCAGTTTAATGAGCTCTTGGAGGAGCTGAGCTCGTTGTGGAGCTCATGGCCATGGGGATCTGAGCAGCTCCAGAGAAGCCGTCACCAGGACGGAGACGGAGACAGAGACAGAAACGACTTCAATGGGCCCCCAGGATGGAGAGAGAGAGAGAGAGAGAGAGAGACATGGGGGTGAGGTAAAGTTTCCTCATGACAGGACAAGCCAAGCCTCTTGCTTCAGTTCCAACACCTCTGCAGATCTGAGCTCCCCTCAAAAATCAATGTCCTGCCAAGAAGAGTGTTCTCCATTCTAGCTGAATCTATGTACAAGAATATACTGTATATCAATTATGTGTATGTGTGTGTGTGTGTGTGCGTGTGTGTGTGTGTCTGAGTGAGTGAGTGGGCATTTGAGTGAAGACTAGAATGAAGACTAGCATGAAAGAGAGGTTGAAATAAAAACAGAGAGAGAGAAACTACAACAGGACGCAAGTGGTTATTTAACGCTGTGTGCATTTATCTGGTATAGTGTCTGAATGAGTGTGTGTGTGTGTGTGTGTGTGTGTGTTTGTGAGTATTGTGGATATGGATTAGCTTTGAGTAATGTGAAGTGTCACAGCTGGATGCACTGCTATTACCCACAACACTGAGTCAATGACTAGCTCCTGTGCACTCTCAGCATAGGCTCAGCCTCAGCCTTAGCCTTAGCGTTAGCCTTAGCCCAGCACTGGTGGAGTCTGGCCCAGCTTATAGTGCTCACCTGTGCCTTTCTTGCAGATGTAGGGCAGGTTGTAGTTGCAGGGCACATCGTTCCACTTGCCGTTCTCATGGGCTATCATCACCACACAGTCCTCGCCACCCGCAAAGAAATTATCCGGTTGATTCTCGCGCCAGTTCTCATATTGCTGTGCATATGAGAACAGTATCTCACCACACAAACTCATCCATTTCCCTCAGCACAAAAAATATATGCAGTAGACGCCTGTGTATAGGCTTCTTTTACTTACCCTTGCATGACAGTCTTAGTTTATTATGGTAAGGTCAGATAATAAATGTGCAAACATATAAAATATTCACTTTTTCTTTTAAGAGTTTATCAATTTACAGTAAGAAAACAAACATGATGGTGTGACAAATCGCACACAATAATCAAAGAAGCTTATGAACGCTGTTTTAGGCTAATTTGTTTGATTAATCTCACACTCAGACATGACCAAACAAGTGTGAGATGTCAAATGTCACATGTCAAAAGAGCGAGCTGTTCAAATTTTGGTTGTAGACTCAGGAAATCAGGCAGCTTTTTTTATCAAACTAGTCTGCCTGACAGCTTCATTAAACACAGCATGTTCTCATCAACAGCATTACCAAGAACACAAACTTTATAGAGCATAGCTGGTCAATCCTTTCACATTTTAAACAACAGTTCCAACATATATACTGTTTAATATACTACAATGCAATACAAAATAGCAATGGATAATATAACACCATTTGACCATGTTAGCTTACTACTAATATTAGTTCCGGTCTAAACTCTAATATTTACTGTGTGGAGGCCTGACAGATGGGATCATCTGTGCACTTACCAGGTCCATGTTATCAGTCCACTGGAAATCCTCCTCAACAGTGCGGTCGTTCAATCCGATCCAGGTGTTGTCATGACTCAGCCCTGATTATGAAAGCAATCAGGTCAGCAAACAAACAAATAAACAAAAACAAACACACACACACACACACACAAACAAAGACACAGGTTTTAAAACAAGGCACAGTCAGGCCAAAGTACCTAGTCAAAAGCAGTGTACTTTAGAGACAGTGGTGCTGTTAGCAAGCTGAATGAAACTTGTGCCAGCACTCTCAGGGGGCCTGTCTCCAGGGCTCAGCAGGGCCTGGTCTGGTCTGGTCCGGTCTGCTGACAGTGCCACAGTACTGATATTGTCACAGGGGCCTTCATCTCTCGGCAGCAAACTGCCACATCATCCTCTACTGTAATGCATTCATGAGATTTTTTGGGGTGCAGTATAATGGAATTTCAATCATCGTGTTACTGATTAACATCATTATGGGCTCCATTAATCTTCCTAATGGCTCCCCCCCCCCACACACACACCCAAACACACACACACCTCATCCCTATCCTTATTGCAGGGGTGGGGACGTCCATTTTCAAGGCAATTAAACCCACTTTTTGGGGTTGGGCAGCTGGTAGATGTGAGCAAAGGGTCTGAAATGGATAGTCCCCTGCCTGTGTGAGCAAGAGTCATCCTGCGCGAGAGATAGATTAAGCTGCAACCCTGAGAGACTTTAAGCAGCACTAATGCTATTCTCAAAGCCAGGCGACAGGCAGGAAAAAAGTGAGAGCCCCCATGTGACCGCACACAACCCTTCTGAATGCCTCAGCACACCACAGCCAATCAAAAGCCCAGCGGGGCACAGTGCCCCAGGGTCCTGGCTATTCTCGGGTCGAGCTGCACTCTGTGGCACTGAATTGTACCGCTGTGCCATTGAGCTGATGTTCCATACTTGGAAAACACAGTACACTGTGGACAATGTGTTTCCAGCAATGACTACACTGGTAATGGATCCCAAGATATCCCCTTGGCTGTTTCTTCCAATGTGTCAGTACAGAAGTAGTAGTGGCTATATTGACACACAGAGCATCCCATGCATTATTAATGATATGGTGCAGAACAGGAAGCATCTGCCCACCGTTGACAAATTTCTGTTCCTCCAGGGAGTTGATGCTGGCCAGGTGGCCGTTGTGCTCGCGGCAGTCCTTCTCCGCGTCCTCCCAGGTGTGTCGGTGGGTGAAGTACCTGTAGCAGTGGCCGTGGAACTTCCTCCAGTTGTGATCACAGCCCTCCGTGTCTGTAGAGAGAGGAGAGAACGGTGAGAGTTTTGGGGGACATGTGACGCTGATATAGAGCATAACAGAGCATAACACACATACAGACTAACCAACTCTCGCCTCTCTATGACTTGTCAGACAGTCCTACCCCCTGCCACTGTGCTGGCTCTATGCAACGTTCATTCTGAACTCCTGCAGTTTGACATGTCTCCGCTAGTCTCATTTCTCCCTCTCTCCCTCCCTCCATGATGCTACGCCTCCCACCCTCCTCCTCCCCAACCTAATCCACTGAGGCAAACATTATGAGGAAAAAGCTTAGCTGTACCACAAGCACCTCTAATCTATTCAAATGACAACAATCCGCAGAAATGTCTTCTGCTGCCATGGTAGCTAGCAGGCTAATTAAGTCCTGTCAAACCCCAGTCTCACAAACCAGCCTTCTGGGGGGGGGGGGGGGTGTCCCAATCCAAACACCAGGGCTAATCTACTCTCTCTCCCCCAGTGCCCTGAGTGAAGATTGGTTGGAGGAAGGGTAGGGTAAGGAAGGGTAAAGGTTTATCTGTCAGCCCAGACTCGGCATCTGATCTCTGGGAGAGAGGCTCACTTTAGAAAGCCCATTTCCTTCCAGCAAATCTGAAGCGACACCAGTAAATTGGGCAGTGCAAATTAGGCCGTATGGAGCGCTGTTTAACATGCAGACAGCTGCAGGATGGGCCCAGAAGCGGGGTGTGGGGTGGTGGTGGGGGAGGGGCGTCGGTGCTGGTGATGGAGACAAGGGAGAGGGGCAACCTGGGAAATCTGCCTGCCAGACTCACACAGGGGATAAGCTGAAGGCTGCTCAGGAACAAAGTGAACTTCACTGTGCTCTGGTATCTCGCTATTTCTCCCCACAAACACACACATACGTCAATTCTGTATCACACACACACTCTCTCTCTCTCCCTCTTCCTCTCCTCTCTCGATCACATACTCTCTTTGACAGTATCTCTCTACTTTTTTTCTGTCTCTCCATCACAAATACACACACACACACACAAGAAGAAGAAAAGAAATACAGCCTTGATGAAAAGAGGCCACTGGCTGACCAGCTGTTTGCAGCTGTTAAATACAGCCACTCAATAGCAGGGATTTCACAAGCCATTACTCCACCTCATGCTCTAGAAAAACCCACCCAAACCACTGAGCTCAAGTCTGAGCTCCAGCTTCAACGCCTGCTCCTCTCCAGCATCCTGCTCTGCACCACTGTGTGTGTGTGTGCATTTACATATGTGTGTGTTTATGTGTGTATTTGCATGTGTGTTTGTGTGTGTGCGTGCGTGCATACGTGTGTGTGTGCATTTGCATATGTGTGTGTTTATGTGTGTGTGAGAGTGTATATGTGTGCATTTGCATGTGTGTGTGTGTATGTGTGTGTGCATGTGAGTGTGCATGTGTGTATATGTGTGTGAGTGTGTGTGTGTGTGTGTGCAGTGCACGGCAAGGTGCACATGCCTGAGGGGATTATGGGTAGATTGTGCGATGCATCTGCATAATGGGCATGGCTCCCCACTGCGGGGTCTGTGAGCGAGAGACAGTGATGTGGGTCAGCCAGCCAGGCGACGTCTCCCAGCCAGTCAGCCCGCCAGCCAGCCACAACACTGGAGCTTCTGCCAGCCTTCTCAGTGGAGACGGGGTCTGTAGATGGGGTCCCAGGACTGGTCTTAGCATGAAGCATACATAACAAACATAGACCATAACAGCCACACTGGCCATAAAGAGGCATAAAAGTAATAGACCTTTTTATGGAGGCTTAAAATCCACATAATGTTTCTCAAGCATGAAATTTGCCTGTGATAGTACAGAGGTGGCAAGAGAGGGGTGGAGGGAGGAGGGGGATTCACCTCCTTTGTGCCACAGAGGGGACTAACACATCACCATCTCCCAGCACAGCAATGGGAAGGTACAACACAAAAGAACAGTGCAATGTTTCATACTTGCACTGGCAAGACAAGAAAGCCATGACAGCTCGTGGGGAGAGAGAGAGAGCACTCTGTGCTCTTTGTAACATTTTCCGGGGTGTTCCAGGGTCTCCTCCTGAGAAAAACAGATGAGATGCTTTCTCGCCACGTTGTTGCTTGCCCGCCACCGACGTATCTGCTCTCAGCAGCCAAGCTGAGCTGAAAATAAACTGCACGCTCTGCTCTCTCACAAACTGTGAGCCGCAGCTATGAATCTATGATGTGTTTGTCAGACAGTTCTGATGGAGGCATCCAAGTGGACAAATGGGATGATTGTGGCAGTTTGAGGAAGAGTTAAACATTCAGCTGCTCATTCCCATCAGGACAGGACTGTTTAGCTAGGCAAAACCCAGCTGCATTATGGGTAAATAAAGCACCTTCCCTGCCAGCTATATGACCACATATTCAAACACACAAACACAGAACATAATATAACATACATACAACACATACATTCCAACATAAACATAGGCACACGTAGGCACACATTACAGAGAGTGGCACTGGCTTCCACCTCTTTTCTTAATACCTTCCGAAACCGTTTGAAAGCACAGTGGTTGGTCCATTGTATTACAGTGGGAGGGCATCCAAGTTGGCAGGGATGGGCAGCATTATCTCCCCAAAGCCAAGGGGAAATAGAGACACTGGAGCCTTTACAAGTTGCCGTGGGCAACACGCTGGCACTCTGCCCAGACGGTGTGTCACCAAAAAAACGTGGGGAGAACAGGAGGCGGCATTGGTGGTGGCACGCTGCCACAGGGCCCCAAAGCATCAACCGCAACCCGCTCACAAGGGCTGTGGGCAACGCCACGGCCAAGCTCCCTGTGCGAGGGCGACTGTGGCACATGTCAATGAGGCGACTCATGACATGATCAGCCATTGGCAAAAAGCAAGCCTTGGGAAGGCTGCAGGACACAAAGGGAGGCATTAGCAGGAACGAGGACACAACAGGAGACACTTCCCCATCTCAAAACCCACCCATCTCACAGTCTCCACTCACCACCACCACCACCACCTCTCCAGCAGGATGAATGGGAATGCGGAGGCTGGCTGCAATGGAATTGGGAGAAAGACACCAAAAGTGGGCCATGTGCAATCTGCCCAGTTCTCTCCACCACTCTCCCTCTCTCTCTCTTTCTTTCTCTCTCCTTCCTTCCCCTGACATACCCTCTTTGCTTAGGTATTTATAGTATTTCCAAAAGGCTGCCATTGAAGCCAACATGTCAAGTCAGAGGCGTTGTTTGATTAATATTCCCGCAGACTGAATTAGCAGCAGTTTAAAAATAAAAAAAGGGCAAATGCTTCCATCTGAGTGATTGGGTCACTGTTCTGCGCCGTGTTCTGCCCTGTCGTGTTTAGAGCTGTGATGAGCATTTCAAGCAATGGCTTTTGTTTATTTATTTAATCTCTTTTTTGCTGCCTCACTTTGGGGGTGACACTGTCTGTGATGATGACAAGAGATTTTTTTTCATTCCTCAGCTGGAGAGAAAAAATGGTATGAGCTCTCTTTTGGCACACTTTTGATGAAGGAGGGAAGGAAAACGAGGCCAGTTGTTGTCAAAATAATTTCCGCAAAAAGTAGCTAATCCAGCTGACACTGAAAGGAAATCTAATCTGAGAAGAGTATGGATGATAAAGGGACTGAGGCGGCCCCATTGCATCGAATTACCAATGGACATGACATTTACAGAGCTGTCACAGAGAAGAGAAGTGAGGCGAATAAACACAGAGCTGGAGACAGCAGCCACTGCACCACACACATGGCACAGTGTGAGAGAGAGAAACGTGTGGAGAGAGAGAGAGACAGAGAGAGTAAACTGAAAGAAAGAGAGAATGATTACCAGAGAGAGACAGCATGCAGCACAAAAGGGATTGCTGAGAGAGAGAGACAGGGAAGAGAGAGAGAAGATTGGAAAAAAGAGAAAATGATTGCCAGAGAGAGACAGCATGCAGCACAAAAGGGTTGCTGAGAGAGAGAGAGAGAGAGAGAGAGAGAAGATTGAAAGAAAGAGAGACAGCATGCAGCACAAAAGGGACTGTTGAGGGAGGAAGAGAGAGACAGAGAAGAGAGAGAGAAGATTGAAAGAAAGAGAGAATGATTGCCAGAGAGAGACAGCATGCAGCACAAAAGGGATTGCTGAGAGAGAAGGACTACCTGTCTGAAAGCATGCAGCGTGAGCATGGCATGGTGTGTATTTGTGTATTTTTTGTTTGTGTAGGTTTGTTTGTGTGTGTGTGTGTGTGTGTAGAGGCTAAAGAAGGAGAGATGGAGGGACTCAATGTAAGCAAAGGAAAAGTGGAAAAGGTAGAATCCTGACAACAATACGAAGAAGTGCAGAATAAGTGTTTGTCTCTGTGTCTGTGTATGCGTGTGAGAGAGAAAGAGAGAGAGTGGAGGCTGAGGAGGGAGAGAGGGTGAACGAAAGCAGAGGAAAAAGTGAAGAAAGAGGAGAGTCAACTAGTCAACTGCAAAGCGAGGGGCCACAGCAGACAGACAGTAAAAGACACTCCCCGATCCGTTTGTATAATCCCTGCGGTGCGGTGGATGCTCCTGTGCTCGATTGAGCGAGCCGACTACTCTTGTTAAGGCCAATTTGTGTCCACGGGAACGGCATTCTATCTTGCACTCACAGGCACACTAGGTTAGTGCCTCAGTGAGAGTGAGCTTTGGGTTTTTTCCTGGGCAACCAATTATAGTTGGCGTTGCCCATGGGAAGCTATTAGATTCAGACCCATGGTCAGGGTTCATCCCCGGTGTTTCTGCCAGGACAGTGGAGGTCAGGGTGAAAGCCTGGGGTATGGATGCCGAGCGTGGGTAGATGAGCAGACCTGCTGGGGGTGGGATGGGATGGAGCGAGGTGGGGTGGGGTGGGGTGCGGATGTTCTGGGAAAGGGAGAGCACCTTCAGCTGCCAGGATTGCTGCTCTGCCTTCCCCTCTAATACCCAGCTGCCTTGGCAACTGCGTGCCAACTGCAGCCATCTCACCAGGCGGCGCATCCATCGCTCAACTTGCGGCCAACAGACGGAAGCAATCACCACTGGAAAGCGGCTTCTAATTTGGCTTCGGTAGCGAAATAAAGTATGAGAAGTTATATTTCTTTCGATTACACACGTACACACACACACAGATCCATAAAAGACAAGGTGGGTTCCTTCGCCAAATCAATTTGGCAGCCGCAAGGGCAGCGGCAGCATATGGGGTAGAGGAAGCTGTGCCTGCTGCGTCTTCAAGAGTGACAGCATCTGACTTCGTTTTGATGAGTTTCAAGCCAAAAACTCACACACACAAAAAAAGCAAAACAAACAAACAAAAAAACAATCCCAGAAAACTTCTTTGCCAACATCCGGGCTCCCAACGTTTGAGTTCTATGCTGAGTCAAACTCAGAGAGGAGGGCTAGTCTGTGACAGTTGGTAACAGCATCATGCAGAGCAGCACAGTACAGCACAGTGCAGCTGAGCTCAATGGGCCGGCCTGGAGTTTTTATTCTTGTCACGCATCTCCTCCTCTTGATTTGTTATTACAGTAAATAAATCTTCATTAGCATTAATAGGGACTAACGACCCAGAGGACGAGCTTGAGTGAAGCTGCCATCTGAAGGAGCACATCGCTGGCTCTAATGGCTGGCTGCGCGGTGGAGGAGCACAAAAGCCCAGGGCTTCGCCTTACACACCCCTGGCCCACCCGAGGGCTCTCACCTCGACTCCCACGGATGACGTCTGTCAGTGTGCTTCCTCGGTCTGCTCACGGTCTCGGATGGCCCCTCTCGGGAGACAAAAAGAGTGACGAGAGGGAGCACGGAGCACAGGCCAGGGTGCCCTCTCTCAGTAATGGCCTTCACCTTAACTCAACTCCATATCAAGCCACAGGCAGCCACGACTCGCCTTGGGCTAAATTAAGCCAAAAAAAGAGAAAGAGAGTAAGGAAGAGAGAGAAAGAGAAAGAAAGACAGAAAGATGAGCGAGAGAGAAAATGGGCTGCTGGAAATGTTGTTTCACTGCCCTGACCTCATGTGTGGGTGCTCATGTTCCCATCAGAGCCTCGCCGCAAATCACTTAACACCTGAAATGACTGTGGGTGTCAATAAGACACAGGCAGATGCAGCAAGATTAGAACTGGAGAAGAGAAAGACACGAAGGGAGAGAGGGTGAGAGAGTGAGACAGAAAGCAAGAAGAAAGAGGGGGCGAGAGAGAGCAAGAGTGTGTGTGCGTGTGCGTGTGTGTGTGTGTTGAGGAGGGTGTGAGTGGCTGTTCTCATAGTGTAAGCCCAGACTGAAGAATTGTTCCTGGCCTCCATAAGCCCCCATTAAACCCCTCACTAATAACCTTCCAGGCCCACTGAAGTAACAACACACTGGGGGATTAGTACCTTTATCACACCACGCTCATCCCCCCCCCAACCAAACATACACAAACACACAAACACAAACACACACGCACGCAATTCTCTAGACTAAATAAATATTTATGCTATAGCTGTGGAGAGAGAGAGCGACGCCAATGAGCGCACGCAGAGAGGAGACATTAACAAAGCCATCGCATCTCTGCCAGTGTGGCATAAACAGCATGAAATGGGCTCGTTTGAGATAATCGCTGTGCAAGCGCTTGGGATTAATTAACTGCACATCTCTATAACTGTTTTTCATTCGATTTGTAAAACTGTTTGTTCTGGCAACTGAGTGGAAGATGTTCTTGTTTATTTTCTTTGTTGCAGTTTTTTTTTTTTTTTTACTTCTTCATTCTCGGCTCGTCTTTCGCCACTTTGGAATTGTAGCTTTCAAAGCGAAGTTTTTTTTTCTTCTAATGATTAATGGGACTGGTAAGAGAGGGTGAGAAAAAACAGAAAAGTGCTGCAGACTGTCAACACTGTGGAGAAATTGCCAGGTGCTCTTCACGGTGCTTGGGAAGCTGATGTGCTGCAGTAAGCAGGAGGCAGCGACCGCGGCAGAGGCAGAGGGCTTTTTGGAGTTGTGATGACGGGCACTGAAAGAGCCATCACTCCCGAAAATGTGTGTCAGCGAGCGTATATGAGGATTTACGCACTGAAAGGCTGAGACACCAAAAAGCAGGCAAATGTCTTCAGCAGGAGTGGGAGGACCCACTCTTAGACATCACAGCTCTGTAAACACTCACTCAATATTAATATGGCATGTAGCTGACACAAGCTTACTTTCAGAGCATGCTCAGTGTGTGGGTGACTCCATGTTCTCTTCAGCTGAGGTGATAAATGGCATGATACAGAGAGGAATCCAAACAGACTGTGTGATTACTTTCTAGAACATTCTGAAGCTATATACTGCCACATTGGCAAACAATGTATCCTGTCCTATATCACAACTACACTCAGTATGGAAACACTCCTACGCTTGAAGGCCAAACAAGTCTCTGGGCTTGTTAATATTGCTTGATGCGCCGTTGTGGTCATCCGATAAGTTTGGCAGGGAAAGTTATCAACAGTGACCGAGGTCTCCATGGAAACTGGTGAAGGGGAGGCAAGCATCAAAGGGGAGAGCGATGGTGCTGTGATGAGAACAGGCAGGTCCTGAATCACATTACACAGGGCAGCAAGAAAGCAAAAAGCATTAACCTGACACACAGGCCTGGGCGCCTTTGATCATGCTAATCAAAGAGGAGCGTCTGTTTGTATGTTTATACAATGACATCACTCAGTCACACACACTCATAGACGTGCACATATGTCACACACACATGTACAGCTCATATTCTCTCTCACACAAACACACATGCCCACACACTCACTCATACGCACACGTTGTAAGCACAAGGCCACATACACTGTTTCACACACACACACACACACACGCAAATGCATGCACAGTCATGTTTATGCTCACACACACAAACACACACACACACATACAACCCCCCCCCCCCATTGGGAGAACCTTGCCCATCGTCCTTCAGGCTGAACTTGGCTGGATTTGCGTGCCACATTTTTGCCAATATTTGCTCCCTAAATCATTTATTCTGCGGCTTATTTATTTCACAGGCGGTGGCGGCCACAGCATTGACGGTGTCTGAGAGATGTAGAGGCTGGTGGAGGGGGTTGTGGAGAGGTGCGGGGGGTGGGGGTGGGTGTAGTCCTGCTGGCCCAACTCAAGCATGAAGGCAGTTACACAGCAGGACTCCCACTGCTTCTGCTTTGCACAGAACAAAGAGTGTGTGCACACTGCATGGAGCTGGCCTATTCTTTTTTTCCCCCCTTGTTGTTGTTCATTTTAAATTGCAACCCCTCCGTGTGTATGTGTATGTGTATGTGTGTGTGTGTGTGTGTGTGTGTGTGTGTGTGTGTGTGTCTACATGGAGCTGCTGGAGCAGACGGCGAATAGGTCTGACGGCGAGGGAGGATCCTGGAAAAGGTGAGTCTTGCTCCACTAGAGCGCTGCCCGACAGTCAGAGCCTCTCAGGCTCTACCGTGGCTTATGCCTCCATCTTTTCTTTTTCTTGCTCTCTCTTTCTTCCTCTATCCCTCCATCTCTAACTCCTTTTCTCTCCCTCCTCTACTTTGTCTTTCTCTCTCTATTTCTCTCTCTCTCTCTGTTTCTCCCTTTGCTAGACTGAAGGATTGATTGCTCATGGCTCATTACTCATCTGTGCTGCCCTGTCTATGAGCAGAGGTCCTCCAGGTCTTCTAGAGAGTGTGTGTGTGTTTGTGGATATATATGTGTGTGCTGGGTCAGGCCTTAAGGTAAGGGTGATAGGTCAGTGCAGGGGCAAACATCAGGACCTCAAAAATAACCACCTTCACACACACACACACACATACACACGCTCACACACAATCCACACACAAACAATCCACCAATCCGTCAACACAACACACACACACACATGCATACACACACATGCACACACACACACACACATACAGACATGCAGTTCTTGCAGGGCTGCACCTTGACTAAATGAGGTCTGTTTTCACCAAGACGCAACCACTGTATCCAGGCGGCTCCTCCAGCTCAGCACTTGGACCAGGCCTGTCTGTGGTGCTAATGCAGAGTGAGCAGCTAGCGCCCACAGCAACAGCAGCAGCGGCACCAGCAGAGGCGGCGGCTGGGGCTCGGGCAGCTGCAGATATTAATTTGTGCTCGCCTCTAACAGAGGCCCATTAATTCAGTGGAAGGATTCACTCCGTCTCAGGAGGCTTTCCTCATTTAGACAGCGCAGCTGGGCGCTGGCCCGGCCCAGCTTTCCAGGAAAACTCCAGAGGAATGGATGGAGAACCGCAGGGAGGACTGGGACGTAGGGCTAGGGGTGGGGGGCTTGGTCGGGGGGAGGGATGAGAACTCACTCGTCTTACCTTTCTCACACGTGGCTCCGCCATAGCTGGGCAAACAAAGACACACGAAGGAGTTGATCTCGTCGATGCAGGTGCCGCCATTTTGACATGGGTTCAACTGGCAGTCGTCGATATCTGTCGTGGGGTGTGGGGGTGACAAAAGGAGAGAATCTTTTAGAAATAGGAATCTGATGGGGGTGCAAATTGCCTGTCACTTTCACTTACACGACAGACTAGTGGTTAGCCAGTCTTTTGGAAAACACGTGAGGGGTTTTGATGCGGGGTAATTAAAAAGATTGATTGGTCCCATCTCACAGCACCTCTAAGAGGCAGCCCACCAGATGATCCCTCCAGTAAGGCATCTCTGGTGTTGAGACTTTTCCCTTGGCAACAAATAACAACATCTGCTACACTCTTACTCATAGCCTGCATGCTTATTCACACACACACACACACACACACACACACACACACACACACACACACACACTGCAGGTCCCTTAATACTGAGACAAAGAAGCACTGAGGTCTTATGCATACATACAGTATTGATATAGTATGAGGAATAAGCAAACACAAAAAAGCAAATACTCACATTCTGAACTTGCAACACACACTACACATATGCCCGGCACCCACAAACACACACATACACACAAAAACACACACTACACACACAACACAGACACACACACACACACACACACACATGGTTTCTCATCTCTGTCTCTTGTCTTTCTTCTTGTCTCTGTTTCGAATGCTGATCTGGGCTGCAGGGTAAAATCAATGGGAACTCAGCTGGCATCCTGTGCACCAGGAATCATCCTTCCCAAAACCCCCCAAACAACCCGACCAACCCCACCAACCCCACCCAACCCATCCAACCAACCCCACCCAACCCACTGCTTGAGAACCGTCTCATATCTTCAGGGCAGCAGTGAAAGTTCAGAGGTGAGACAGGGGATCAGGCCTTCAACCATCCCTCCCCCACTCACTGAGAGATACCAACTCCACCGTCTGGATTAATGAGCTTTAAGAGCGAGTGAAGTGTGTTTGAGATAAAAGAGGCGCTGGGCCATGGCTGGTCAAAAAAGCGTAGTACTGAGATGAAAGATCAACAGTATTAGTTCAAGAACAGGTTATCGTGTCTAGACAATGAATCAATAGATCGGAGTGAGGTTTCACAGCTTATGATCATATCTAGAGCGTGTATTTGGTCATAATCCTCTCTCTCTTTTTTGCAATTATTCAGAAGCAAAAGCATTCGCCAAAAGCCTGTCAGTTTTTCAGCACTGAACCTCAATGACAGATATCACCTGAGAACCGACCGCATCTAAGCAGATCAATCTCTGAATTTTTTTCCTATCAAAACAATCATTGCAGAATCTCCGTGGAAGAAGACAACTCCAGAGACGTGTGAACATCCATCTCTCCAAGTCCGTCTCTCTGTACCTGGCCGGGACTGGATTCAGAGAGCTGGATGACAAAAGACTGACAGCGGTGGTTCCTGAGGGATGCCATACTGGATCTGTCAGCTGAAATGCGAGGCTGTCAAGAGCACATGGACCGATGGCCGAGTGGCCAAGGATTGATGAGGGGCCACTGGTGGGGTTCAGAGAGGGAGGCTGGCAGCCGTGGTGTTCAGCCCCATGTTGCTCTGCCCTGCTCTAGGCTCGTCTCCTCCACCAGCAGGGCCTCCATCAGCCTCTCTTAGTGTCAAGAAGCAAGTTAGCTGTGCTCTGTGCATAAAAAGTCACAAGCAAAAAAGTCGCAAGCAAAGCTGCTTAAGGCTTAGAGTCACCAGATCAAACTGGTTGAAATGCAACCATTACCATTTCCAAAGCTGGCATCAATTCATTATTTTTTGGAACAGCAAAAGAGCGTGAGAATGAATTCTATTATGTATCCAGTTATGGTGAGACTTGATTCCGCATAGGGGGAGTTGCAATGCAGTTTATGTTGTGACACAGTATGCGTACGTGACACAGTATGTGTACAGTATGCTCTGTTATACATATATACATATACAACATTCATATATTATGTTAGATATTATGTTTTACTGCAAGAGGCAGACATCTCATTAGGCACCTTTCTGCCAGGGTGACTGGAACAGTGCTATCTCGCAGGGGAACCAGAGCCTAGCAAAAGGCTCCCTGGCTGGCACCATCCGACAGAGCTGGAGGCTGAGCCAGCTCTCCCAGCACCATCTCCCAGCACCATCTCCCAGCGGAGCACCTCACGCACCCCCACCCCCAGGCCTGGCTGGTGGCTCCTGGACACCAGCCCTGCAACCAGCTCCCAGAGCCTCAGTGTCCCCAGACACAGAGGGCTACATGTCATCGATCAGGCGGTGTCTGCGTCTATGCAACCCAAACAGGGTGTCAAGGCTGAGCTCGTGCCCAGAGATGAGTGTCGAGGCTGGGATGGAGCTCTGGTGTGGCCTCCCAGAATCCTACAGGAGATTTTTGCTGTTGTTGTTTTTTTTTTCATTTCAGTTGTTCAGATTTATGTTTTCAATTGAAGCCTCTGCCAGGGCATTAGTTAACTCAGGGCCAGTAAAAAGTAAACAGCAGCTCCCTCTCTCTTATATAAATGAGACCTCAAACGCAATCAGCAACTTCACAGCAATGGGTTCCCATGACTCCTCCAGAGGGTCAAGAGTCCAGTGAGCAGAAACCAATAAAAGCAAAAAGTTAATAAATAAAAATAAATAAATAAATAAATAAATTACACAAGATCAATATCAAAGCCAAGGACTTTCTCTCAACTACATCCCAATCGGCATTGGGATGTTTTTTTTCCTTCCCGTCTTGGCTAGGGTGATTTTTTTTTTTTTTATCACATTGTACTCTGGGGTGTAGACTTTTAAAAGATTAAAAACGTAAATGGCACTGACACAAGCAGACAGCGCTCATTTGCCATGCAGGGCTTGTCAGAGGGTTCAGAGGAGGCGCGTCTCCTCCACAGCTGTCACAGGATTAGTGGCTCCTCAACCCATGCTCATCAAAGCCCCTCAGCCTGCTACGCTACTCACAATGGAGACATTAACATCTATCTCAAAGGCTGAAGGGGACACTCAGCACTTGGAATCAGGAAAGATTCTTAGCAAAAAAAACTGTCCTCTGTCCTGCTCTGCCTTTCTTTTTTTGTGGCAGAGGTGGGTGGCGTACTTGTGAATCGTCAAAACTCAGCTGTGAATCAATGAGAAAATGTGTCCTATTTCTATTTTTTGTTCATTATAGGAGGAGACAGTTGGGGAAAAGAATCTTCTTCCGCAAAAAAAGGAAGGTGAAACTTTGGGTATTAGGACAACACGAATGCGAGCCACTTAGAATGCCAGAAGGCTCTTAAGATTCCCTAAGCGGTTCAATCAGAGGAGTCACTGGCAGTCAGAGTTGTGCTGACACTTAATGGCACCTCTAAAAGACCACATTGAAATTCAGCCCAGTCTCTGACATTATTTTATTACTGTTTAGCACTTGAAGGATAAATTGCATTCTATCTCTTGGTGGGGGACTGGGGGTGGATAGGAGGCAGGGTGTGTGTGTGTGTGAGTGAGTGAGTGTGTGTGTGTGTGTTTGTGTGTGTGCGTGTGTGTTTGTGTGTGTCCTGTTGCTGTTGATTGTCCCCCTGTAATTGCTTTGGCAAAATGTGAATAGTCACTCCTTTTCAATAAAAAAGTACTTTATGGGAAAGGAGTGTATGATTGAGAAACAGGCGGGGAGGGCAGAGGGAGGGATGGAGGGAGGGTGGGAAGGAAAGACAAGAAGAGGGGAACAACTTAGAAACAACAGAAGCCCATTTTCCTGGACACAATTATTTTCACATCCCACGTCCTTAATGATGTTTTCTAGCCAAAGCGCACAGGGGAGACAATTGCACAGATAAAAAGGCAGAGATTGGCTTCAACAGACGCCCATGGTGTCCTAAGATGTTCCGATCTGATGCGGTGGCATCACCTTCCTCTGAGCTCCTGTCACCAGCCTTCAGAGCCACCTGAAAGCACAGCTTGTCACCGGTGCTGAGCACAAAAGGGCTCTTGTCAGGAAACTAAATGCCAAACGTTTCCCAGATCAAATACTGTTTTGATCAATTAAAGGCAGCCTGTGAATGCTGAAATGTCAATGAGGGAATTTGTCTATGACAGCAGCGTGGGCCCACCGAAGAGTGGAATCGGAGCGCAGGGGCACGGGCCTTGTCACCTCAGCCGACAGGTGCGATCGAGACACAAGGCAAAGGACACACAGGTTTGGATAGAGGTGGTAGGAGGCACAGACCACCCTATTCTTGTTGTTTTTTTAGAGAGAGCTATCGGTCTGGCATTGACATTTCCTCTGTGAGACCAGCTCAGGAGACATGACTGCCATCAAGACCAATAGCAGTTATGCTGCTGAAGCACACGCATGAGCAAACGCATCAATACAACCCTCTCCACCATCAGCAGCTGTGTCTCCGTGTCTCTCACATGTGCTCCTCACTCTCCACTGCTGTAAGATGGACACATGCAAAGCAAGAGTGACTGAACAAAGACTCTAATGCCAGGGGCAATGCTCATTGAACCAAAACCTCAAGCTTTCTGGCTATTGGCATGGGTGATTATTGTTGATTAATAATTAATAATGTCACTTTAGAGGGAAAACGGACACCCACTGGATAGGTTTGTATGAAACAGGGAGACTTTTGGCAGTACTTCGTCCTCAGCTGATCCATACTCAAACAGTCTGTCTGGTGTGGAAGAGGAGGCCGGTGGCTATCTATAGGTGGTGTGGTATGGAGCTGTGTGTGTGTATGTGTGTGTGTGTGTGTGTGTGTGTGTGTGTTCCCTGTGCTGGGTGTGTGTGAGACAGACGGGCTGAGGTGAGCCCCGCTGACAGGGCTAGTGCAACAACACCAGGAGCATTGCGAAAGCTAATGAGCGCAGGGATGTCATAACATTTCACACTGCTGGCCCTCACTTCTGACAGGCCCTCTGTTCTCTCCCTGTGTTTGCCTGTGTGTGTGTATGTGTGTGTGTGTGTGTGTGTGAGAGAGAGAGAGAGAGAGAGAGAGAGAGAGAGAGAGAAAGAGTCCATTTGTGTGTGTGTGTGTATGTGTGTGTGTGTGTGTGTTTAGGGGAGGTCAAGCAGGCTCTCTCACAGCAGACTGCTGGAGGGGAAGGCAGGCAGGGAGCATGGCACTCAGGGGGCTCAAAGGCCTCGGCCTCCCAGTGCTGTCAGCTCTGCCGCCAGCTGGTAGTCTGAAAAGACAAGTGTGTGTGTGTGTGTGTGTGTGTGTGTGTGCATGCGCTTTCATATGTGTGTGTGTGTGTGTGTGTGCACACGCTTGTGTGTGTGTGTGTGTGTTTCACCCCAACTCCTCCTGGCATACAATCAACAAACTCAAGCTGTGCCGGTTTACCCATAGAGCAGTGAGTGGGCCAACGGTTATGAGGGGCGGTGGCACGGACACGAGTCCTTCTCTTCTCCTAAGGATGCCAGGCGGCTGGGCTTTTGAGATGAACGAGAGGTGAGCTGGTGCCATGGCTGGCGTGATAAGTGGCTGTAGTCGGAGGAGAAAGAGGAGGCACATGCGGGGAGGTGAGGGATGAGCCAGAGCAGAAAGATGCAACTCGGATGGCAATGTGGAACACATCCCCCAGGACGAGCCAGCAGTGTTCTCTATTTTATTCTTTTCACTCTTTTCAGCTTTTTTATACCTGCATCTCTCTCCTCCTCCTCTCCCTCTCCCTCTCTCTCTCTCTGTCTTCCCCTGAGTCTCTCGAGCATCCATTCTTATTATTAATGATGCACTTTATGAGGAATACACTTCCGTTCCCTTGTCATAAACATTTAATTTATCCACAGGAGAGCTTTTGATATTATTTTTGAAAAGCTTACAGCACTTACTGTTCTCTGTAGTCATACACCTGCGGATGAGACTTTGCTCAATAGTTATGTTTGTGTGCAGCTGATGGTGTATGTGTTTGTGGGGGGGGTCATTGAGTTGAGTCAGTTCAGCTGTGCCGGACCAAGGCAAGGTCACTCTCACCAGAGCCTGGTCACTTCAGCCAGGTGAGTCCATTCAGGGGAGTCAGCTTGGTGCCACTTTAGTGCTAGATACCTACAAAAAGGTCATGACACAGGAGAGATAGGAGTGGCTGCACAAACTCACACACACACACACATACACACATATACAGTACACACAGAAACTTACACTCATAAAAACACAGACACACACACGCACAAAACAGAATCCTAGGGCACTGCAGACAGGCTGGGGAAGCTGGCATGGAGATAACGGAGTAGTAAAAGACAAAATACTTATTTCTCAGGAAATCAATTTGGGTCTCATGTTTATGACATCATTCAGTTTGCCCCTGTTGCCATTCCCCCCTGCATGAACAATAACACAGTTTATGGTCTCCCTGTCTATAAATCACAGCCCACGGCACACTGTTCTACAGGAGCACTTACTCTTCCCCCACCTGTGCTACTTTGGTTGCTGGGTAAACTGCACACTGCTGGCGACCGGAGACACAGTACCGCAGTTCTAGTCTTCCAACCACTAGGACAACCAAACACTATTTAAGCATTTGTTTCAAACTCATTTGAGTTCTCTTGTTAACACAAGAGAGCACATATATAGCACATCAACAGAATAAGATGTATTTTTGGTGCTTGGTAAGGTTTCTGCTAAAATGTGTTCCTTTGCCCTCCCCTGTGCCCTCTATTTTTTTTGTTTTGGGCTTTTCATTGAATTTCTCTACACTTGTAGTAAATAAATGCAAATTAATGCAAACATGAACTGAAACAATAAGCCCAGAGTAACAGTGTGCATAGAATGCACATAAACAATAGTCTTTTCCCGGCCCTGGTCTGGTGTTGCTTTGGTGAGTCTATGAAAATGTTCACTTTTGACAACAAAATCTCCATAGTGCATACAGTTGAATGCTAAGCTAGGAGGCAATATGCAGAAAGAGCAACATGGCCTCTTATGTGAAAAAGTTTTAGACCTCAGAAGTCCTTGAGAGTTTCGGTGAAGTTCCCTGTATATCTATGACACGAGAATGAAAGCATGTAAAGCCTGAAAAAAATGTCTTTAATATGTGTTAATTTCAACTTAAATGTGTGAAGGTGTGCATCATGTATGTGTGTGTGTGTTTGTGTGCATGCTCATTAATTTTGTATTGTGTTTACCACCCTGAGCCTCATCTCATTTTCATGCAAGGTTGGAGGAGAGTGTCCTTTACTTCTCATTGCCAACAGGAGTCTGCAGAGAGGAAGACAGCTGCAAGTTGATTGAGAAACCTAATAATATGACAGACTCTCTCTCTCTCTCTCTCTCTCTGTCTGCCCTTATATCCTCTTATATTTCTTCTTTCTTTGCTGTGATTCTCCACTTATTATTCCTCTTTTTCACATTGCTTTTTTCCCTCTTTGTCTCCATTCTTTCCCATTCACTGTTTGCCTTTAACTCTGCAGTTCCGCTCTCTCTCTCATTCTCTCTCTTTCTCTCCCTCTCTCCATGGGTCTGGGCGAGCAGTCTGCTTGAGAGTGTCTCCAATCAGGGTGGCCGAAGGCTGGTGAGAATGGCAGGTGATTGGGGCGCCTCTGCGTCTGCCCCGGTGATCTTCCCACCTGACCGCCAGCGCCAGGGGGTGGATTGGGGGAGACTTAATGAAGCGTGGGTGGGCAGGAGGGGGCAATCACCCCCACCCCGCCTCCACACCAAACCCCCCCCCCCACACACACTCTCTCTCTCCCACCCCCTCTGTAGAGCAGCAAGTCACCCGCAGTCCCGACTATCAATCATGAGATACCCTCGAGTGTGACCGCCTACCCACAGCACTCTAGGTCTGCAGCCGCCCCCCCCCCCCCCCCCCGTGTATGTGCATGCACGTGTGTGTGTGTGTGTGTGTGTGCATGTGTGTGAGCGTGCGCGCATTAGCAAGCACATGCCTGCATATGGTAGAGTGTATGTGTGTGCGAGCGCAGGCATATAGGAGTGTGTGTGTGTGTGTGTGAGAGAGAGAGAGAGAGAGAGATAGAGAGAGAGATGGAGAGAAAGGAGGTAATGTGTGGGTGGAAAGGCACAACACTGCATAGAGAGAGGAAATGAAATGTATTAGTAGAGAGGAGGGCTATGGGGCCGGCAGCTTGTTGTCACCCCCATCTCTGCAGTGCACTGCAATTTCTACACAGCCTCTGTGACAAATAACAACACACTGGAGGGGTGAGAGCTGAGGAGTGAGACACACGGAGAGAGAGAGAGAGAGGGATGGGGAAGAAAGAGTGACTGACACAGAAACACAAAGAACTGGTGAGGATTAGGATGCTGTAAACAGAAAATAGGAAATGAAATGTGGGCACACGCAAGTCTGTCAACCACTACAGCACTCAGGCACAGGGCTATACTGCAGAGGCTGAAGGAATGGCATTCTGTCATTTATGTCATTTCTGAGGTGAGATTTATGAACTTGGTGGATTTTCAGAGTAAAATAAAAAGAAAGACAATATTAATGCTAATGGCAAAAGGTGGTGACATGGTCTGCTAGAGTCAGAGGGAGAGACAGAGCGAGAAAGAAAAGAGGGACAGAGAGAGAGAGAGAGAGAGAGAGCTTCGGCTTTCGATCATTTCTGTAATATCGATATTCTATATTCCAGACATAAGGCAAGCAGGACAATGTGCCCAAGTCAGCTACACCCCCAAGTACACACAGGAGACACAAACACATTTTGAGTCCCCCAAATTCAGTTTATGTGGCAGTCTAAAAGAATCTGAAAGACAATGATGCATTTCAGTGCTGGCGTCTGATTCTAGAGGCAACATCAAAGTGAAATATGTTTATGTATTTTTTTCTTTAGGTGAATCATAAGGAATAGGTTATTCGTCTTTGCAAAAGCTTCGCTGCTGAACAAAGCATTGGAAATGAATTATGGTGAAGCTAACGCATTCTGAATAAGCAAACCTATTTTTTCGGTGATAAAATAGCACAGAATAGCATGCTTTACCACCTGGGGTGCTCTGGTCAGGCTAGAGGGGTGAAATTAGAAGAATGCTGAAGCCTCTAATGAAGTCAGAGGATGGATCTCTCTCTCTCTCTCTCTTTCGCTCTCTCTCTATCCCCTCTCTAATTCTCTCTCTCCCCCTCATACTGGTGGTCATATATGCAGGAGAGATTGACATGAGACCCCTGCTGAGGCTCTGGGAATAGCCAGTCTCCCCGTGGAGAAGGTCTCTCCGCTTCAGCTGTGCAGTGGACTTTTGCAGAGGTCCTCAAAACGCCTTCTCCCCTAACGGCTGCAAAACACAACACAACGCCAACAGATCCCCTGTGGGTGGGTGGTCATTTGCATAGAGCAGCTAAGCCTAAATCAAGTTCTCTTTTGTGAACACAAAGCTGTCTGGTTTACCGGGTTATGCTATTAGTGTGCATTGTCATAGCTCTGTTAATGACATAATTACCAAAATTCTGAATGTAGGCAGTCAATAGAACAAGAGAGAGAGGAGGAGGAGGAAGGGAAAGGATTGCAAGGAAAGAAGAGAGGAAGATGAAGAAACGGACATGGATGAAGTAGCAAGACACAAAAGCAGCGAGTGAGAGAGAGAGAGACAGAGAGAGAGAGAGTGGGAGAGTGAGAGAGACAGAGAGAGTGGGAGAGCGAGTGGGAGAGTGAGAGAGACAGAGAGAGAAAGTGCAGTGAAAAAGAAAATAAGAGGCAGACAAATTGTTATTCTGCTCTTGTGACTTGATCGAGCAAATGTTGAGCCTTTGTAAAATTTGGTTAAGAAGTTTTTGTTGATATGCTGTTCATCCAACAGCCTTTGGCAGTAATTAATATTGTACGCAAAAAGTTCTTCCGTAAAGGCATTCCTAACATCCCAAAAAAGGCAATTACAAAAGCTCCTGGAGGTATTTGCCAACCAAAGATATCCGTACAGGCATCTGTACAGTCACGAACCATGCTGTAGAGCAGAAGAAGGGCATCCAACACAAACAATGCACATCATAGCACCAGAGCACTCTCCTTAACACACATGATAAGACCAGTACACTCTCCTTAACACAAATAATAGCACCAGTGCACTCTCCGTAACACATGATAGCACCAGTGCACTCTCCTTAACACACATTACAGGACCAGTGCACTCTCCGTAACACACATGATAGCACCAGTGCACTCTCCGTAACACACATTACAGGACAAGTGCACTCTCCTTAACACACATAATAGGACCAGTACACTCTCCTTAACACAAATGAACGGCTGAATATTGGCAAGTGTGTAGTCCTGACTGATTGACTGTCTCTTTAGGCTGCATTAGGCTAATTATATATTGACTGCTTACCTGGCAGAAGGGCTGAGCGTGAGTGATTGATAATGAGGCCCTGCAATAATATATCAGCTGTGACC
Source organism: Tenualosa thibaudeaui (assembly GCA_027481765.1). Classification (NCBI taxonomy): domain Eukaryota; kingdom Metazoa; phylum Chordata; class Actinopteri; order Clupeiformes; family Clupeidae; genus Tenualosa; species Tenualosa thibaudeaui. The sequence goes on along the minus strand of JAIFZK010000173.1, from coordinate 2,257,694 downwards.
TTTGACCCTACTCCCACAACAGAGCCATGAACTTTGACACGAAGACAACGCCCCACTTAAACAGTGCTAATGACTCGTCTCATTTCTCTCTCTTTCTCTTTCTCCATCTCTACAGTACTATCCATCTATCTTTGTCTCTATGTGCATTCTTAGCAACTGTGTTGCTGTTTGTGAGAGCGTGTTTGGTTCATAGTGTATCTATCTATCTATCTATCCATCTATCACTGTTTCAAAGAAAACATTCTGTGTCTGTTGTGAGGGCGTGTTTGGTTCATAGTGTATCTATCTATCTATCTATCTATCTATCTATCTATCACTGTTTCAAAGAAAACATTCTGTGTCTGTTGTGAGGGCATGTTTGGTTCATATTTTTATAGTCCTCCCCTAGGTCTGCGTCATCATTCTGTCTTAAATACCGAGGCTTTGAAGCTGCCCTCTTGGATTCATCTTGACCAACAGCAACCGGGCAAACCAAGCACTGGCGAGAGCTGAAGTACAAGTCCACAGAAATATGTGTGCTCGCCTGTGTGTTCATCTGCTATCTCATGCATTATACAACAGTTTCAGAAGGTTCGCTTGCAATCAAGATGTCACTTTCTCTCAGAAATCTCCTCCTCATGCCTTCCAGATTAGCATCTGTAAAACCCACCGCCTGTTTGTTTCCCACCCAAGGCGGATCCACTCTTCTCAGCTGCGTGGGCAAGTGTGTCTGCGTGAGTCTGTTTGTTGTGTGTTTATCCGCCCCTCGCTGTTTATGTGTGTGTGAGAGTGAGTGCAGAAATGGGCAATAAAGAGAAATTGGAGAAAGACAAATAGCATCTGTATGTATGTGTGCATGTGTGAATGACATAGGACTATGTATATGTGGGGGGGCTTATGTATGTGCAATGTGCAGCAATGCTAAGTTGGGGTGGTGGTAGTGTAGCGGTTAAGGAACCTGGCTAGCGTGCAAGTAACCTGAAAAGTTGTGGGTTCAAATCCCAGCTGCTACCGTTGTGCCCCCTAACCCTAAGTTGCTCTAGGGGAGACTGACCCTGAACAATTGATAGATGATAAAAATGTAAGTCGCTTTGTATAAAAGCATCTGCTACATGTATAAATATATAAGCAATGAAAAAAACAGAAACAATAAGGCAGGAATCATTATATCATTTACTGGTTTGGAACATCAAATGTGTGCATAAAGTGGTGTGTGTGTTTGTGCTGTACATGGGTGTGTGTGCAGGTGTGTATGTGTGTGTGTGTGTAAGCTGCATCGGGCAGACTGACACACTGTTCCCTAGCTTCAGAGCTTAATCTGCTCTGCCACCCTCAGCGCCTTCTTATCCTGTCAGCCAGAACGCACACCTGCCCCTGTACTGCTGCCACAGACTGGAGGGAGAGATGAGCTGCCGGCTGTCCCCGTGTCAGATCACACACACACACACACACACACACACACACTCTTATTCTCTTTTTCACACATACACATACGCAAACACACACACACACTTACTCTCTCTTTCACACATATACACACACACATGCACATACACACACACAGCCACTTCCCTAGCCACACTCTGAGGCAGTGCTGAGCCATCCCGCTACCACACAACATCCCATCCACTGGACAGAGCCCACCGCACCCACTGCAGAATCAATGAGCCATCGTTATCATTAACTAACCAATTATTTCAGGCAGTGTCTCTGCAAGGCAAACTGTGGAGGAATTAGGGTTGTTGACTCACATCACTGAGTGCACACACAGTGTTTAGCCACTGGCGTTTTTATCAAAAGCCTCTTACCGCAGCTGTTGCAAATTTCAGGTTACAAATGCGCAAAAATGTCAAGTCAGCCATCAAAGGGAAAAATATGTAGATTGCTGTGGTGTGCGTTAGAGCAGGGGATAGCCAAAGCAGAAACAGAAAAAAGACTCATGCATTATAGCTGTGCTTATGTTGGATTTCAGCCCCCAAGGCGTGCAAATTGCCGTAGCTGCATTTTAATACACTTCTCTCCTGCGAGTGTGTGGTTTTTTTTTTGGTTAAATGTATTGATTTCTGCAGTGTGGAGGTAGAAAACGCTCTGTGCATTATGCTGGAGAGAGGTCGAAGAGGCAGAGGATGACAAGGAGGACCCGTGATATAACCCCACTTGATGACCTTTGACCCCCCGACCCCAACTTACCGATTTCGCAGCTCTCGCCAGAGTAGCCCTGTGGACAGTGGCAGCTGTAGCCCTCCCCCTCAGACAGGCAGCTGCCTCCATGCAGGCATGGATTGGTCTGGCAGGGGCTGACCTCTGTGGAGATATGGAGAGAGAGAGAGAGATTGTTATTACTGATGGACTTGTATAGAGTATAAGACTAATGACTGATGCTCTTCTCACAGTGCTTTTACAGTGCTGTGTTGCTTTGTTTTTCCACTTCCCTTTTGTTTACAGGCTTCTCCACCACACAAGTCATCTGTGGTGGCAACACGGTGAGTATTTTGGCCTGCTGTTCAACAAACTACTGTATCTAAGGAATTCATCAAAGGCTGTGTCCAAAAGTGAAACACCTGTGACACCGCACCTGAGACCAGGTGTTTTTTTATAGCCCCTGCCTATGTGATGGAACACGGGCAGTTTAAGTAAATGATCTTGATAGAAGATGGGATTTAGGAAGAGAGAGAGAGAGACGGCGGGAGTGTCTGCTCAACTCCATGAGGAAGATAGAGGAGAGTCTACAAGCGTGACTTTCAACAAGGTGACAGATTGGAGAGAGAGAGGGAGAGAGAGAAGCACGTGAGCGGGCAAGCTAACGTTCCGTCGTCGACTCGGCACCTCCGTTTATCATGACGGATGCTCTGCGGGGGAAGGACAATGTGAGCCGCCGTGTCCCTCTGATGAGCGCCTCCCTCATAAATTACCTGATCATCGCCCCACTCAGCCGGCACGGCGCAATCTCTTTTTATGGTGCATTAAGGTTTCGTCTTGAGGTAATAAACACATTTTACTCCCGCGAGCAATCAACACCGCCCCAACTCGTGCGAAAAAATGTTTTTGTGGGACGAACGGGAGATTTAAGAGATGAAATTGTAATTAGACTCACTTCTTAAAACTGCTGGGACACTTTTTTCTTGCAAGGACAGTGGAGGCAATGGCGGTAACAGGAGGAGCGCATTAAGTGCTGGTTTATAGTCCATTTCCTGCCTGAGACACGATCTGACAGGGCATTAAACATGTAGTTTGGTCACTATTACAAAACCGGTCTTATTTAATGATGTAGTGTGTGTGTATGGGGAAGGGGGTGCCCCTGCAGTGCAGCTCTCAGAGGGGAGGCGGGTGGAAAGAAAGGGCGCGTTCAATTTCCCATGATGCCCGCGATGGATTAACAACGCTGCCGCTCTGACATTCCACAACAGGGGGGCTGAAGGAGGACATTAGCAGCGGGAGTCTTGAGTTTTCTCACCTCAGATGAAGTGGATTGTGGGATGCGTGGCGCCACATCACGGAATTATCCGGCTGATAACAAAGCAATTAAGGGCAATGAAACTGTAAGACCAGAAAGCTGCCCTTCAGCATCGATTGCGTTTATTTTCAGCACATCTTGAGAGTGTAATTTGGCACATTTTTTACTACTCATTCTTTTTTAGTGATACATAGGAAACTGAAAATCACCCATCATTGCTTATGCACACACAGGCAAAACAAGATTACAACATTGTCACACAGGTCATGCACACACAGCAAACACACACACACCCCACAGCAGAGATACATGAGCAAGTCTGCACATTAGCATTTAAAAGCAGCGTCTGACATGATTTTTCCACTGTCGCAGCGTGTCCTCTTGCAACAATTAGTCTTCCTCGCAGGCGGCACTGACAGATTCTGTTTTTCAGGGAAGGACGAAGCTGCATGTCCAATCTATGACAGGCCACCATTACATCTCTGTTTGCAGACACTAATGTCTCACACACTAATGGCCAGCCATAGACATGGGCAAAAAGTGTTGGCTGCTGAGTCAAATAAGGTCAGACGCCAAGCTATGTTCAACCAGAAGGATGTCAACACTCCAGACATGGCCCTGCTTTCAATAGTTGGCACTCAGTTTTGACACCATTAAGCACTTTTTTCCCGGATGCTGTGCTCCTAACAAGCAACATAACTGCCACACCGATGCCTTGCGCGGGGCAAGGAGGCAGAAATAGCTCCCAGGCTTAGATGGATAAGTCGGTGACACCGCCATGCTCTGGAGACCCCACCAAAATGAGTACAGATGCTGGTTTTTAATGGAACAAGAGGAGATCTATGGCCAACCTGATTCAATCGGTCGCTAAAAAGCAGAATGGGTCAGGTGCTTTATTACGCATGCTATTAGGGGGACAGCATAACACATAATGATGAACACACACACACACACACACACACACACCACCCATCTACTGTAACATATGCTGTTCTTTGTAAAAGTAAGACCTGAAAGTTGTACACATAGACTCACATGGATCAAGTTTGTTGTGTTGCTTGAAATACAAGGAGAAAAAAACAAAGCTCAAGGATCCTGACCCAGAAACTTCATTACAGATCATCACTCAAAGCACCACTCTCAGACCTCACAAAAAAGATTCTTGAGGGTCTCAAGTGCTCTTCATCCCAGCAGTCTAGAGTCAGTGACAGGCCTTTGATACAGCCCGCATACGACTCACAAGCTGCTGCACCACACGCAAACAAGCGCAAAAAATACATATGTACAGTAAGTTGTAAGTAAGTTACAGTGTTGACACAGACACGCACCCACGCACAAAAACGTGTGTGTGCAGCACTAAAATGAATTTGTGACAGAGAAAGAGCCGTCTGCTCAGTCTGGGTCTATCAACAGTAGTCATACCCTTGGGATTGAGCTGATTATTTCCCAGTTGCTAAATAGAGTATGAATATGAATGTCTAGACAGATTGGTCCCAAGCTTATGTGTGTACAGTAAAAGTGTCTGTGTGTGTGAGTATGCAACTGTGTATGCATGTACATGTGTAGACGTGTGTGAGTGCAAATGTGTGTATACTGCATATGTCTGTGAATGAATGTGCATTGGTGTGTGTGTGTTTGTGTGCATGGGCAGAGAGTGAGACAAGAGTGAGACAAAGCAAGGGAGATACAGAGAGAGAGAGGGGGGAACAGAGGGAAAGAGACAGAGAGAAAGCTGAAGAGCAGAGGGGGCCATCAGAAGTTTCTGCTCTGCTTAATGCTGCCGGCTCATGATTAATTACACACTACTCTTAAAATAGTCTCGCTTCTCCCATTCTGTCTCTGTCTGTCCTGCTGCTCCTCTCCTCTCCTCACTGCTGACACAGGAGGAAGAGCTCAGTTCCAGCAGACGCATGGGCTCTGCCCAAGCGCAGCACCCAGGCACGGCCTCAGGAAGCACGGATAAGGGAGGCAGGGATGCATGGACCCCCTTGCTAAAGAGACACTGTGCCCTTCCCCACTGGGGGATGAAGCTGACCGACAGCCACTTTGAAAGTCTTGTGTCTCGAATAGGCAATAAGGGCTGTATAGATAAACAGTGTGTGTGTGTGTATGTGTGTGTGAGAGAGAGAGAGACTGAGAAAGAGCAGTAATTGCACTTGAAAGTCACAGCTAAATAGAATAGACACAGACTTGCACAGACACACACACGCAAAGAACACACTGGATACGCACACACAGACACACACACACAGGCGCACACGTGTGTACGCATATACACAGAAGACAAAAACTGCCTCAGAGTCTCAGCTCAATCACCTGAGAAACTACTGAACCTTGTAATAGCTTTCAAGTGACAAGGATCATAGGTTTGCCGTTAAAGTGTTCAGCGCCTCTACAAGATAGATAAGCTATTGCACCCGACCACAGGAGAGGTGCTTTAAAAACACATCATGTGGCTAAAAATGAACTAAACACTAGCAGCTGGCCACAAGCTTCGATCATCAGCAAGCAGCGGAGAGGGAAAGAGCCACAGTTGAGGTAGTCTTTTCAGGAATCAAAATGAAATGAAATGAGTGAACTGATTGAAAAAGTGCTAAAACGAGGAGGCACAAAACGAAAATGGAATTGGCCTCCATTGTTCAGTTCTTCCAGAAACACCACATGGTTAAATAATGGATGGACACTGAGAGCAGGACAGGCCTGGGCTGCTGTGCGTGTATCATGCAGCGCCCTCATCACACAGCAACCAGGTGAACAGAGGAAAGTTGGATTGGCATCCTGGGATACAAAAATCCTTTTCCTGCATCAACCACTAGTTTCTGACTGCATCTTGTAGAAAGTGTGACAAACATGTTGCTCAATGAGCGATGCTCTCATGTCTGTCATGAGTTTAAACCTGTGGAGCCTGTATGTAGTACAGTGTAGTCTTATCTAGTGAAAATATATGCCTTATCCATTAATCACTAGATAGCCTATTAGTCTCTCTGACTCCAATAAAGTCAGGGGTTCAACACTGAGTAAAAAATATAGTTGAGATATTCACCTTTGCAGCATGGTTAGAATCACTAACATTTATTAAAAATCACTAAATGCGCTTTTTAAAGACCCGAGTCATCTTCCTCACTATAATTCCAACCAGCAGCAGTGAATCATTACATGAGCTGCGGCTGAAGCCTTGCTCACCTCCCTCTCCAGCCTGGCTCCTGGTGATATAGCACTCAATGGCATCAACGGCTGAATAGAGTGTTTGATTTGAAGGAAAAAGATGTTTTACATGTTTAAGGTGGATGCAGTACTGCTAGCTATGGCATATGGTGTGACTATAGTGGTAAATCTCAAAATAGGCAGCAGAACTTAAATAAGGGTGAGAGGGTTGCTGAACAATTATTTATAATTACTGAGTACAGCTGTTTTTCACTCTCTGAATTTGTATCAGAACATTATTAAAGCTAAACTTGGACCATAATAAATTTTGTTGATTATGGGCTGAAATAAATCCTTATTTTGCATGTCAAGTACTGTGCCTACACAGGAAAAACAAACGTAATGGTTGGATAAAAATGCTTGTAAAACTGCACAAGTATAGAAAGATTTATGGTTGTGTGTGATGAGGAACGTTGAAACATTCAAATTTAAAACAAGGATATTATCAAATAATTCAGAAGCTGCTGCTATAAAATAAAACATTTCAAACAGTGAAGAGGATTTAGTGAATACATCACTGTCCTTGTCTTGGAGTCTTGGAGTTCAATTAAATGAATAGACCACTGTCGTCCTCACTAAATTCTATAAAATGTATCTTAAAAGAGTTCCTCTTCATCTCTGATATAACGAAATATACAGGGGCGCTGACAGCCTTGGCCGATACAGATACTCTTAATGTATCTATAGAGCGAATGTATGTATAGAGCGAAAGAGAGACTACAGAAAGCTTGGTCTCTAGAGTAGCCTACAAGCATGTAGTGAGGAAGAGTATAGGGGGCAGGGGCTTTCATGCACTTCTCCAGCACTACTGTGAGCATCTCTTGAGTTTCTGAGAGCTTGGTTAATGGGGACATGTACACTCCACAGACTCAGGGGCTGCTGCTGTTATAGCTCTCGGCTATGTGACGGCTTACAACCCCACCCCCGCCATAGACACACCACCTCTTTCTCCGTGTCGTCTTTGGTTCAGCTCTTAAAAAACCCGGAACATGGTTTCAGACACAGAGTGCTTTCCCCGGTTGACAAGTGCAGACCAAAGTTGCATGTAAGTAACTTCAACAGGAGACTCGTGACTGCTACGGGCGCTCTGCGTGAGGCCGACGCAGCAGGGCACACTAGTATTTCGCACAGTGAGGTATGAGGAGGCTTAACATGCTTTGCCGCGAATGATCCACACGTAAAACTCACGTATACCAAATTTCCTGGGCGCTCTCTGTTCGAAAGCGCAGTAAGTTGCCACGCAGCGCTAGGGCAATTATTCTGCTCGTGGCGAACATATGGCGGCTGCTCTTCTAAAATGGAAAACGGCGCTGAGACACATGAATCTCATTCGTGTTTCCTGAGGATGCGGCATCTGTGTCATACATCAGCGGAATATCACAATGCCAATCCCTGTGCAGAACTAGATAGATGGTGAACACTTTATTACAGCGCTCCTGGCTCTGTAACCAGGTCACTGTCACCTAGGCCCCGCGCGTAGGCTATCACACGGAGCTGAGGTGGACAGCGCCCGCAGCTAACGAGAGTTGTATTTCACCATTATCGCCCCCACAGCTTGGATTTACTCCTTTGTGGAACACTGAGGTATTATTTCCAAGGAGGCGAAATTAAAAGATTAATAGGATTCCATTAGTCGGTGACACTAGAGGACAAAGAGTCCACACTGTAGGCGTAAAGGGGCTTTACCAGATACGAATCCTATGAATTCTTCTAACCATTAAATTCTGTAGGTCTGTAATGTCGTTATAAAAATTATGGAAATGCTCTTTTTAACAGTTATAAAAAAGAGGTTCTAAAGTAAGATGTTAGAGGGTGATAGGTTTTACATTCACCATAAAGTAAGCACATTCAGGATTTCGCTTTCAGTTCAGAGTTAATGGCGAATTGTTCAATTGTTTTTTTAAACTGGTCTTTACAAGGCCTCTATTTAAAACTATGATCGTGAAATACACGCCACTGACCAAGTGTATACCTTCATGTGCAAATTTTACAAACTCTCAGCGGGCTCTATGAGTTGACTTCCTCTGCCACAGTGATCTCACGGCAGCATCTCCCCGGCAGCGTCACATTCTGCCTCGATGAAAGAACATATGCAGCGCCAAGGCATGGCAGAACGGAGAGCCACGAATTCGCACTTGTTCTTTCACTTCCTATGAGATCGTTATCTCCACTCAACTGTGCCTGGAGGGCCCGGCGTGAGAGCGAGAAAAAAAACAACAACAACTCAATGCAGTTACAGTAGTCTGCTCTTAATGTAAAACACGGCAAAGTGATTCATCATGTTGCTGAAAGTATGCAAGAGTGACAGGAGCAGGGGGGGAGGAACAGTTACTCTACTGTGGTGGTTATTATTACAGACTGCATATTTTTTCCTAAACAGAGATTAAATCCAATTTGGGGCATGTCTCCATCTCTCACTGAATTAAAGCCTATATGGAAAATCAATGGCATGGATAAACAGCCTAAAATATGAGAAAATTATGTCAATGCATGTCACTTCGTAGACTTTATGGATAGATGGAAAGTCCATTCACACTTAGGTGCCATAGTGCCATGACCTGACCATAGTATCCTCAACTCAAATCACATGAACCACACCAGCACATCATCTTCTTTGGTCTAGACATCCAGAGAGGACTCAGAACCAAGAGTCTCTGTGTGTTTTGGCTTGTGAAAACACATTAAAATAGAGTCATTATACAACTGCATATTTCATCTGTTGGAAATTATGCATTATGAAGACAAATCTACACTGGGAGCCTTTTTAAAAAAAGAAAATGTTTCTTGGAATGGACTATTTGAATAATATTATCACAAATGTCTTAGTGGAGCCTTCTATACATAGCCTGGAGGGGTTTTCCATACTATATGGATAAGCTCATTTTCAACACCTCCGCTTGCACTCCCATGGTATAAGTGACAAAAAGAAAGTGCTAAGTACAGTCAGTGCAATGCTTTTTATCACTCTCCACCATGGAATATAATGTCTCCCCAAGGCCGGGCTTCAGCAAATCCTATTCATTAAATAAGCGCTACTGAACTGTATGGGATTAGATTCAGTGTGTGGGTTTGATACGGAAAACTGCCGGAGAGAAAGGCGACAAAATTAAGCGCGGGATAGAGCTGTGCCTGGGGTTGAGGAGTGTGTCATCGCCCTGGCCTCATGTTGGCCCGGCTTTCATTGTCGCCGGGGTCAGTGGCGGGCCCTGCTGTGCACACTGATCACAGTCTCGCGGGGTTCCGTGAGGGCATTGGGAGCACAGCAAACATCACTAGGAAAAAAAAAAGGGGGGGGGGGCATAACAAGGGCCAAACAAGTAATAAAACGCATTTCAGGACATAACCCTGAATGGAGCTGGATTCCCTCTGAAAGAAGAAGCAGGGCAAAGAAATCAATAGCCTCCAATTTCTTGGCTCCAGACATGAAAAGCTAAGAGCTAATGCTCATCGGGTAGAGGCAGCAGACTAGGATCCAAAAACAAGATATCTTTCAATATAAATTTACTATGTAGTTACATTACACATTTTTTTACCTTGTTGGAGGAGTGATCTTTCTTTGACCACACCAGAGACTTCGTACTTTGATCGTAACTCACACAAGTGACCTTAGACACCTTGTAGACAGAGTTCATCTGATAAATAATTTAGGGCCTGATAGCTTGCAGATGGCGAGAGCTTGCACCTCCCCCAATAGCCACATGAAATTCTGATCTACAGGTAATGGCGGTTGTAAATTGTTGGCTACTTGGGAAGCCTTGTGATGTATAACAGTGGCTATAAACCACAGGAGCATATGAGAGAGGTGGTGAAGGTGTTTTATGGCCTCAACCACATTTAGACTTGACAGCTGGGAGAGGGAAAAAAAGCATATTTAATTTTAGAGGCGTCATACCTGACACACATGATTATTTTTACTTCATGGTAATGAAACAGCTGTGAATATCTTTGCAGCTGATTCACTGTCAGCGGTCTCTCAGCATGTGTGTATACACAAGGGGAGTGGTATGGATGTTTACGGCTCGCAGAAGTAGAGGCAGAGTGTCAAGGCACGTCTTGTATTCTGCTGCAGGGCACATCACTGTGAGCAGTGGAGGGAGAGAATGGCAAATGCACTGCAGCTGGTTTGTGTGCCACGAGGTGATGAGCTGCAAAATGGGCTGAAGAAGGTCTGTGTGTGTGTGTGTGTAAGAGAGAGAGAGAGATTTAGTACATGCTTGTGCGTGTGTGTGTGTGTAAGAGAGATAGAGAGATTTAGTACATGCTTGTGCGTGATGTGTGTGTGTGCCAATATGTGCATGTGTGTTTGTGTGCGTGCTCATCTGTGTGTGTGTGTGTGTACGCATTGTATGTGTGACAGATCCCTGATGTCTGAAAGCACTCCAGAGACTGTTTCATTACTGTAGTCACTGTGTGTGCTGATCATTGATTAAAAAGGCCTGGGTAGCTCCACTGGCACCGGTGGAGGGGAGGAGGACAAACAGTGTCCTGCCCCAGCTGCCTCAAGGGCAGCCAAGCTTTTGATGAACTCCTGTGTTTACCTGTCCTCTACAGTAAGCATCATTATTGACTAGCAGCTGTTTTTAACTGATGGCCAGCCAAAAGGGTCTCTAAAGCATTATGTGAGTATTTTTATGAAACTGATGTTTGTTCAATGTCCAGTCCCTAAGTGAATGACGGACCTTTTCAGAATAACAATCACCGTGACAACTGCATATTTAGCTCTCTTGTGAAGGAATATTTAAGATTTTCTGTAATTTGCTAACAACCAAAAGATCTGTTAGATATCTATATTGAAAAGCTCAATAAATGTCCAAAATGTCCAAATGTACAGTTAAATCTCTGTATTTTGCCAGACACAAGAGGCCTCCATAAATGCTATACCATTGTAGACATGAGCAGCAAGACAGAGAGAAGAGAGGAAGAGTGAGGGAGAAGTGAGAGGGACTGGAGTCAATTACAGCCCACGTCTTGTAGCTCTTCTGCCAGCATTGATTTGTTCAGGACCGAGATCTTTGCTTTTTCCAAGCACCCCTTAATTGCACTACCCCTGACCCTCTAATTACTCCACTAAGGCTGCTTCAATTTCAGTTCACAGTCTCTTTGTTTACAGACATCGTCGTGGCGACCAGCAGGAGCACATCAGCAGCATGAAATCAAATCAAATGAGTGGTTGCTGCTTCAAGAACCCCGCACTTTAGCTGGGATGTAACTCCCGGCTGAAAGATCACATGCTGATCGTGACTTGCACACAGAAAAAAAAAGATGGTGGGTTTAATGGATGGCTTTCAGCAATGGAGGGGTGGAGAGATGGAGGTAAAAGAGTGAATTTACCTGATGGAGACTCGTAGCCCTGATTGGCCACCACTTTGTCTGAACTCTCCGCCGTGGAGTTTCGCGTGACTTGGGTTGACCGATGCTCCACGGGAAGGAAGTTTAAGCCGGGTAGTGTTCTCCAACCCCGAGCCACCACAAAGGATTCGGATACTGGAGTCCTGTAGTCAGATATTTTGGTTTTATCCCTGGCTCCTTGCGGCGGAGTTGTAAGCTGAGGTGAGCTGCTGGTTGTCTGAAGCCCCAGGCGAGAGGGGGCAGTGGTGGATGGCTGTGCCTGAGGCTCACTGGTCTGGATGGGTTCATCCTGCTCGACTGGCAGCAGAGTGATGGCAGGCTCTGGGGTGAACTCCGTGGTGGGCGGCAGGGTTGGTGTCATGGTTGTTGAGCTGCATGCAGTGGTGGTGGGCAAGGGAGTGGTGCGCTGTGACACTGAGCCCTTGGCAAAGTTCTGCTTCCTCCTGACAAACGGGGTGCCGTCTTTGCCCGCGGAGGAGGTGGGTCGCAATGTCTCTGCGGGCCTGCGGACAAACAAGATCTCCCCCCTGGCCTCTTCGGGATTATTCTCAATCTCCTCAGATGTCTCCTGCAGCTTGGCCTCTGGTGATCCTCTACCATGACTAGGTGGCACTGTGGGAAGATGCACCAACTCCCACTGGACTGTACCCTGCAGCACCACAGGATGGTTCTTGGCGGAGTTTGTATCGGAGAAGGTGGCCAATTTCACCTGGTCGCCAAATGCATCCAGTGGGTCTTTATCTGTGCTGCCTTCAGTATCTGCATCCTCCTCCGAGGCTGTTCTCCCTGACACAGAGCCAGCAGGGGGCCCCTGGGGTAATGGATGTCCCTCCTCACCGTGCTCCCTCCCCTCCCCAGAGTAGTTCTCTGACACACCATCTCTGGAGGCAGGCATGGCCACCATCTCCAGAGCAGCTGCCTTGGCCTCCATGGGGCGCTCACTGCCCTCATAAATATGCTCTCCACTGCTGCTGCTGCTGCTGAGGCTGCTGCCTGGGGCGCCAAGGTTGGGCCCCTTTATGGATTTCAAGGTCCACCTTTGTTTGCTGCCAAGCACTGGGGACGATCCAAAAGCGCTCCTCGAGCCTGGTGATGAATTAATGGCCGAGGTTGGATTTGCCACGTCAGTGGGTTTCAGTGGAACCAGGCCTGCAGGCAGACAGACAATGATTAAATCAGGGACAACACAAGCTTTATTTAAATGCATTCCAGATTCATTTTGGAAATCTTACTACCCCCCACCCCACTATGACAATAATTACATGAAGGCTAATATATGCAACTTAACATAGCACAATGATTATGCATCCATTAATCCCTACACTGCAACCAACCTGAACACCAGTAATCTATTCATCTGTTGAATTACCTCTGTATGTAGGTTTGATTATGGGCATGGCAGAGTCAATATTGCAGGGTTTAGACACACTAATCAAGACCTCATTGTTTGGATTAGTTTTTTCTAAAAAAATGGATGCGTTGGAATAATAACTGTACTTGAGACTAAAATACATGGACTGAATGCCATTAGCTTTCCCAGAGCATACATACAGTATATTATGCTAGTACATTGCTGTATGTTTACCTTGTTTGTGCTCCAAGCATTCTGAGTACAGTGTTTGCTCACAGTCATAGATGGATTTATGGCGGCCCTAACACTAGCCAGCAGTCACGTTAGACAGACTCCAGCAGCAATGCACCTGCACAGGGACTTAGCATGGGATGCACCGAGGCTCTATCTGCACTCATAACATGACTGCTGCAGAAATAATAGGCAGATATGTGTGGAATGTATGAATCAAATATTGAATTTATCCTAAATATTTTATCATCTGATGCAACATCTCCTCGAGGCGGGAGAGGCTGGGGTGGAATCTGCATGGAAGCCTCAGTCTGAGTAATGGTGCAATTAATTACATGAATAACTAATTGAGCACTTCAGTTCTATACAGAGACAGTAATGGCATGTATTCATCCTGTTTGATATTAATTATTAAATGTACAAATGAATGGGCAATGGCGGGAGGTATGAGTCTCTGATGAGAAACAATTCACAAACTCATTTCTCAACTCACTCACTTCCAAATTTGGACATGAAAAGAAAAAAATAAAAACATGGATGGTCTGAAAGATGATTTTCTATATGTTCATAAAACTAAATATAAAATATATAATAAATAATTCCCATATTTGCCTTTACCATGGTTCTGCAGCATCAGCAGTGCCTTAAGGAATGCCATCTCTTAAAGGAGACTAGTGGACATTTATGAGTTTAAATGTACATCATGCTGGGCCTTCTTTTATGGGTGCCTTGATGTTTACTTGTGAGCAATACAGTTTCTGAAATACATGGCCAGTGCTGTTGCAACAGGGCTTTCATATATTTTCAACAAATCCATAAATACTAGTCTCACTTTTATTCACATGAATTACATTAATTAAATCACATTCAGAATGGTGAAAAACAGTATTTTGTGGCAGCTGAAAACATCCCAATCAGCCCTCCATTAAATCTTCCTGATGTGCATTTAATAATTTTTTTCAGTGTTTCTCTCACAGGATCTATTGGTAATTATGGACGGCATTCAAAAACAAAAGCTTTAATTTGAGAGCGTTCCTGAGATTGCTGGACCACTAGTGATACTCTCACAAAGAAGCACTAATTGGAAAAGCAAAGTAAATAATATATGATGTCTGAAGTCTAGGTTTCCCCCAAAACATGAAACATTAATGCTGACGGAGTTAAATGGTTTCTGCAGGGGACATCTAAACGGATGAAGTCTCAACTTTTCGTTGAGCCACACAACCCACGGAGAGAAACATTTCCATTCCTCACACTTGCTCACCCCACACCACGCCTCATCTGCTGGACCTCTGACGTGTCCCTCCCAGCACTAGGGACCAGCAGAACCACTCAAATCACTGCCCTCTCTCTCCTTCACCAGCTGCCACCCCCTCCGCCACTCCCCCACTCAAAATCATAGCCCCTGATTCTCGTTCATGGCCCCAGAGGTGATGAAATTGGACTCTCTTCTCCCAAAGTCAAAAATGTCTCCACATGCCTTTTTAACTGGGAATGAGATGCAGCTGAGATGCAGCCGCCCATTTCCCTGTGTGGCTGCCTGGGCTATCAGCAAGCCAAAGTGGACGCACCGGGCGCCTGAATGAGATTATATTCACCCAATGGGATTTCCTACCCTGATGAGGCAATCCACTCATATCAATTCACAGCTTTTCTCCTCACCCTCGTTTTCTCTCTAGCTCTTGCTCCTCGGCCCAAAACCCTAACGCCATCTCAAACAAAATATCGGCATTTTGTACTAATTTACATAGTTTGCTCACTTTACTCAAGATGAATCATAATTAATTAATTGTAAATTCTTAACAGATGCAAAGTATAAGAGTTTTTGGGAGATTGTATTAGATTAGCCTTTGAGAGTGAAATCCTCTGACATTCATGCAAGCAATCACTGAACCACACACTGGCACATACTGTATACAGTACTCATGCATTGCAAGACCTATAAGATCTATAGGTGATGGACCACCAGCAGCACCATAGACTGACATTCTGAGTTAAATTTTCAAGTACACTGTCACTGAGTTTCTGTAGGTTTAAATAAAAGAACCTGTTAAATATCCAATAGCTTTGAGATTTCCAAACTAGGATGCATGTACAGTCCATGAAAAGAAATAGACAGAAACAGACAGTAAATATATACCACATATAACTATATCTACCTGATGATGTGGTCTGAAGAGTGGCTGGGCTCATTTGATCCTCACTAGGATTGTCTGCCCCCTTTGGTGTTGTTGTGGCTACATGCTGGACCTCTGGAATCAACTCCTTTTCCAGCTCAGAAAGCCCATCGTCTGTGCCTGCCTGACTGAAAGCCATGGAGGTCTTATGAGAGGGCTCCATGATAGCGTTAGAATTACCTTTGCGCACCCCCATTTTTGATTCATCCAGTTTGGGCTTGGGTCTCTGGATCTCTGGAGTGGGTCCGCTGGTCAGGCTGGGAGCTGTGGGTGAAATGTCAGCCTCGGTGGTCCCACTCCAGTACCTCCAGGGCCTCAAGATGGTGTTCATGATGTTGGAGAGCACACTCTCGCTGGTGTGGGACTGAGGAGTTGGCGAGGCTACGGTCAGATGATCCAAGCCGAACGCCAGCTCGGCCTCCTCCTCCCGTTCGTCCGTTTTATCCTCTTTGGCCGAGCCACCCTGGTTCTCTGCCTTCTCCTGGTCGGTCAGGCCCAGCAGAGACATGATCTTTGGGGCCAGAGCCTCCTGGGGCTCCCCCATGGATTCATCCTGATCCTCATCCCAACCAACAGAAGCATCTTCTGGGCGCAGGTGAATCACAATGTGCTCCTCCGAAATCTCAGAGGACTCGTTACTGACTATAGAGTTGATGCCCTCCTTCTCAAGGTCCACCAGTCCTGTCCATGTGGAGGGCTGGGGGTAGGAGGGCTGGGCCAGAACGTTGTTTTGGGGATCCATCTGACTCCCAGAGTCCCACTCTGGCTCTCCTCCAGTCTGGTGGAGTCCCACAGCTTCCGCAGCTTTCTCCTCTTTCTGTGTTTCTAAAATACGCAGCATGAGGGAAGTTCATTATTTAAGGTACTTTGTAAGGATAAATATTCTAGTCTTGATTAGGGATTAAAATAAATTGGTTAAAATATTAGGTGTGGATCAGGGAATTTGTCAATGTCCTGAGCTGCATAAAAAGGACACACGGATGGTCTTGCACACGTTTTTATGTATTTGTTTTGCTATGCTCAAAAGCAGCTCATTAATAACTCCTTCTTCTGGCTTTCTCTTAGTGCATTTCTCTAATTAGTCTACAAATGTATTCACACACTCATGCATTAATCCATTCTAAAATGTTGGCCTGCTGGTTATCCTAAACTACAGGAGAAGGATTCATGTAGTCTGCCTTAGGAAAACTAAAAGGATATACTGAGGTTTAAGGTCTGGATCGAGAGCTTAGCACAAACTGACACCGAAAAGCCCATGTTGATCCAAGTATTCACACTTTAAACCTAATCATAATAATGAATAATGAATAGATTGGTTGCTATGGTACCTTGGTAGCAGTAGGCATCAAACAGGGCGGTGGTGTCAGGGAAGCCAGTTCGGTTGGGGTTGTGGTAGACGGTGCGCACCCCCGGGTCGTCCCCGCCGCAATTGCGACGCGGCTGGTTGATGGGGTAGCGCACGCTACCGTCGGCCAGCCAGCCTGGGTCGCAGCGGTCCAGGCCGGCCTGCCAGGCGAGGTAGAGCTGCCCAACGGTGGCCAGCTGGCCGCCGAGCGTGTGACAGTGCGTGGAAGCCGTGGCCAAGCTCAGCTTCTCCGGAAGAGAGGAGTGAAACACCTCGCCTGCCAATGAGGAGGAAGGTAGGGAGGGAGAGAGAGAGAGAGAGAGAAAAGCCACAGAGAGAGAGAGAGGTTAACAGGGCACACAGCCTAATGAGCAGCATGACAGAAGGAGAGCAGGGGAAAGGTGGTGAAGGATGGCACAGGGGTAGCACAGGCAGAGGTCTTTGCCTTGACAAACTAGCAGCAAGTTTGTGTATGAATCACTCTTCAGAGAGAGATAGAGAGAGAGAGCTTGGCCATTTAGAAGAGGGCTTTGTGGATCGTGCTTTTTATCTCCTGCCTAATGAGATCCAGATGACCCATATGTAAAGCAGACTTGTACGGTCACCTGTGAATGAGCCTTTATTGGGCTTTACCCTGATGATGGATCAGAGTGCTGGGCTTGGAAACTGACCTACTTTATGTTAACTTGGATGTAATGGACTGAACACGGTACATGGAGGGACTGGGTCATGGCTTTAGCTTTTCCTCATGGCGACACTTGAAGCCTAAGCTCCGCTGTTGTATCAGTGGCATCCCATAGCTTTGGAAGTCCATGCATGACTATGCCCTTAATTGATGCGCTCCCCCACTGTACCTTGCAGTTTCTTGGCGAAGCAGTAGACATCAAACAGCTCATCGGGGACGCGATTGCCATAGTTTCGAACGCCAGGTAAGTCCTCCCTGTCTCCATAGCAACCCGGCCTTGGAGACTGGATCGGGTACCTGCAGAGAAGAGAAGCCAAAGAAATCAGGAATTACTCCAACAGAGCCTCCACTAACCCCCTGGCTGGAGCCTGACAGATCCATATACAGCTCCAACTGTGCAATTACTCTAAAGTGCATTGATTCAAATGGCATTGAGGCAGCGAACTAGAGGCTGATTAAGAGATTATATACAGCACTCCAGGGTTGCTGGGGAGCGGGCGCACACAATCTCACACACTCTGCAGAACCAACTTTTTAGATTGCTACCTGTTTCATCAAGCTGGTAGGAGAAAGAGAGAAAAAAGGGAGGAAGTCCAACTCAATCAATCACAGAATCTCTGATGTCTCTATCTTTTTTTATTTTGGTTGCATTAATTGCAAGCGCTCTCCTCTCCACTGATATGCAGCCAAGTTGCTCTGGAGATGGCCCAATTAAAGGTGTCCCAGGTGGGAGGGCGGACGCTTAGGCCTGTACTTTATGAAAATGACTCCCCCCACACCCGGCACAATTAGCAGCTGAACATGCACATGTAGCAGCAGCACATGGACATCAGTATCAATGCCCGCTTTTGACAGGCCACCGGCCACTAATGAATAGAAAGGTGTCAGGGGCTTACAATTACCCCATTGAGTGAGCTGTTGTGCACTGATGTACTTATGAGTATTGACAGGAGAATTGAAAGACCTATAAACCTGTAATTATGCCTGCTTGTGTTCTGAGCCTGACAATAATCAGTCATATCCCCGCCTTCCCCCTCCCTGTGAAAAGAGGCTATTTTGTTGAGTTCTTTTTCCCTCAGGGAACAGGAACAGGAAGAATATAAAAGCACACTTAAGGTTAAATATGTGTTTACAGGAAAAAGAGTACGGAGGGTGTCCAGGGGCTAATCATTGTTTCTTCTGTTTGTTCATTTCCAGCGCTGACACAGTAACACTGAGAGCTGCCCTTACCTCACCGTCTGGTCTGACAGCCAGCCTGCGTCACAGTTGTCATAGCCGTCGTCAAAGGTGGCCTGCAGCTGTGCCGGCGTGGCTATTACTGCCGAGTTCTCCAGACACACACGCTGGGCGTCGGCGAAGGAGAGAGCGTAGCGGTCGTGCGGAGCCCGGTAATGGAACACCACCCCTGAAGAGAAGACAAGGCATGCTGAGCTGGGAGAGTGACTTGAAAAGAGTCAGCTGAGCTGGTGGTTATACTGTATGTGGTTATGCAGGGGCAGCAGCTGCACCGGAGACAAGATGCACCGCTCTGTTCTTGGCCTGATTGGATCTTGCATGTCACACCAAAGCCTCATATATACACACAAAACACAAACCATTGTTAACAGCATGTCATTCATTCCAAGCTAACTGAGCAGCAACACCCTCCAAAGGCTTCTGAACACGATCATGTTACTGTTGATGTGCTATTGTACTAACATGATGTTTGTGTTTCTCCGAGCATAGAGAAAAACATGGCTTCATTATATCCAGAACATAATACATTGGGGAGCTGCAGGTAATTCAGCAGCAACAACACCATATGCCTCCTCATAATGTTCAATCTGCAGAGTAGACAATGGGAGTGACAGCATCATATCAGCGAAGGTTTAGCTGCTTTTTTGTGGGCGGAAATGGGGCCTGGGGGTGGAGAGGGGGAGACAAAAGAGGAAGGCAGGGCTGGACTGCAGAGCTCCTGACCTGTGAATGGACAGGATTCCGCCCCAGTGTGCAGAGAGAGAGATGGGAATGGGATTGCTTTTGAAGTGTCCATCTAGTATTCCCCAGCCTTCCTGCCACGGCATCCCAGCCCTTCCACCCCAACACACACATATGCACATCCTTACACACAAAACACACACACACAACAGCAGACATCTCTCGCAGCAATTCACACGTCCAATCCCAGAAGGGAGCAGCAGATGAAAGCGAGAGGACAGGGAGGCAGGACAACAACTTTAAAATTGCTCCTTTATCTTCCAAGGCTTTTGTGTGGAAGAATGGAGGGAAGGAAGGCTCTCAGGGCTCAGGGGCAATTCAAGCAGTCGTGCCACTAGCCAGGCAGAGAGCGACACGGATGCCCTACTCCTCTGTGGAGAACCCACAGCTCTTCCTGCCTTCTGTGGTGTTCCCCCACCAGTCTCCCATCTTCAAAGAGACTACAACGAGGATGGGATTTTTTTATTTTTCTCTTTCATTTTCCTCTTCCACTCCTCTTGCTATACTTTTATATTTTTTTATGATTTCATTTTCCCAATTGCCATCCTTTGAATTTGACACACTTCAGTAGGAACTTTTTTATCCATGAAATACCATTTGAGGCAATAAGGAATATGGATGTGGATGGATGTGGAAGGATGTGTTCATCATCCCCTAAGAAACACACACACATCGACTGTTTTTGTGTATTCGTGTTTAAAAATGGACTTCAAACAGCTACTTTCTGTAGATCTCCCCTGTTGAACAAATTTTGTCTACAGAGCAAATGAATGTATCTCGTTAAGACCAGCACAAGGGCTGGAAGGAAAAGACTGAACTGATCCAGTCTGAATTAGATCTTGGTCTAGGAGTCGGTTGGCAAATACTGATTAATGCTGAGTCAAGTGTGAAGAACAAAAACTAGGGGAATGCAGGCAATTCTTCTACAGTGTGACACTATACATGTGGGAATAGCTCAGCACAAATTAGACCGTACAGTGTCATCCTTTTGTAGATGGAGCAATTTTTGCCTCAAACACTTAACTAGTTGAAATATTTCATGATATTCCCTGACAGCAGGAATCGATATTCAATTTTAATTGGTGAATGCAGAAAATTGACCAGTTACCTTAAGCCAGACATGAAATAGAGACACACAACCAAGGTTAGACAACCTATAGCTGTATTAAAAACACCTACATGAATCTGATATTGATACAATAGTGAGTATCAATAGCATTTCATTAAAGTTTGAATGACTTAGTAGACTTGGATTGAGATTGCTGCTGTCTGCAACGCAGCGTGACACAATTCCAGTTTAGCCCACAAGCTCAATTCTAGACAGGCTTGGTAACGGTCTTTCTGTATAGAAGGGGTTTTGTGGCTTGTGAATCAATTCTCTACAATTCTCATGTGAATGAAATGTGTGAGTCAATAAGAGCAAGAGACAAATCTGTTGAATAAAATCACAATACATACAGTTCACTGATGCTTCATTGTGCGGCTAGCAGTTAAAGGCAGACGTACATTTTTATCAGCAATTTCTGGAAGATGAGCATGGCAATGGAACTAAAATTCAAGTTGACCTATGCCTGCAGTAAGTGCATCACATTCAGTAACTGAAAAGCCACTGAAAAGAGCAACTGCAGTGAAAAAAACAACTAAGACAGGATGTCAAGGACTATCTGATTATTTAGTGGATGGTCTACGTGCAGCACAGTTTAAAGCAGGAAGCAAGTTCATATTTACCCTGTTTCACTTTTTGTAAGAAAAAAAGCTTCCTGTTAGTAGCCTGCCTTCTCAATTTTATAAGTATGCTGTTGATTGTATGCATGTGAGTTTTCAAGTAATGACCCTTATTCAAGCGGGCTCATTAATTTGACAGGTGAATGTATTAGTAGTCAAGATGCAGGCCTTTACCTGTGACTTCCAGGGGCACGATGTCTTGTTCATCGTTAATTCCGACCACCACCTCACAGCGGTACATGCCAGAGTCACTCGTGCGCAGGCTTGTAAGTGCCAGGCTGGCGTTGTAGCGGTTGTCCGGGTAACCGGGCAGAGTGACACGGCCCTGGAAGGCCTTCTTTACCTTGATGACGTTGCCCTTGGCGACGAGGACGGACTGCTCGCGCTGTGGGCCCCCAGGGCCGCTCGGGCCCCAGACTTTGGTCCACTTGATGCGGGGCGGCTCATGGGACGGGCTGGGTCTCAGGGTGAAGACGCAGGGCAGGAGAGCAGTACCAGCCAGCGGCTCCTGAACCCTCTCGTGTGTGACCTTACGCATGTTCACCACCGTGTCCGCCCCTGCCCCACCTACAACACAAACATGGAGACAACAGGACTGAGGGATCAAAGGAAGCCTAGAATGTTTTTGGACAGCTTGTGATTAAGCAACGCTGACTTGTCTTTGCTGTAACCATAGATTTTAGTACAGAGCAGGGAAAACACTGCAACAGCTGAGAAGCTGAGAAGACTATTTGTCTACACTAGATGCCCTTGACACAAATACACAGTCGGGCAATTTGTTTTCTTCTTGTGTCAAACCTTAATCCAGACATGCCCAACTGCAGTGTTCTTTAATATTCACATCAGGTCACGTCAAACAACAATAAATATGTCCTGACAGAACTTTCAAAACTTTCAACATTAAACATTTCAACTTCCCATTGTCACAACAGATAACATCTCAGTCACCGGTTCAGACTTTGACCTGCTTGAACAACTCCCTTCAACATCACCCAACAAACGTCACATCTAAAACTCAGGACATATGTTCTTGAAATCCTCTCACTTATTAGTCTGCTTTATTTGAAGTCATATTTTAACTTTTCCCTTTCATCTCCTCATTGAAGCCTAATCATTTTATGCTGCTTATGCCTAGTACTGATGCAGCTCAACACATGAAAGGCAGTCGGTACTGATTCTGCATTTCAAATTGAGCCGTGTAGTTCCCGAAAATTCCCCACTCAAGAGAAGCGAGAATGCTGGGCAAAAAAAAAAAGAAAAGAAATCTGTGGAGAGGTCCCTGTCTAATCTGCTCCATAATTCCCTGAATGAGCTGGCTGTAATCACCATCTCCTCACCTGCAACAGCAAGCACATCTGCAGTGTGCATAATTACAATATTTGTAAGTCACATAAGATGGCTGAACTGACTATAAGGGATGTATTTTTCTCCACACACACTCTTCCATCCCCCACAAGCACACCCCCCATCCTCCTTTCCTCTATGGCCTTTTCTAGAAGCCTGCCACTGAGCTCACAGAGACAAAATTCATTAGATTATGTGAAAGAAAGAAAGAAAACACACACACACACACTGTCAGGATGTGGTATTGACGGAATGAGCCTCCAGTGCCTGAAATCACCAGGGGATACCAGTTCATTGGCACTAGGACTTTAAAGCAATCCTTATTATATACACTTTCCATTAAGACCCCCCTTGGTGAGCTCCAGCACACAGAAAAGCATTGATTTAGAGAAAGCGTGGAGACTTAAATATATCATTTGACAGGAACTCTGTGTGTGTGTGTATGTGTGTGTGTGTGTCTATTCTCACACATTGGAGGGCGGAAATCAAATTTTTCTGGCCCACATGAATAACGTACCGGATCTGGGGAAAAAATGTGTGCCAGAGCTGTTTTTTCAGGCCAGAAGCAAAATGGTTTCAGTGGATTTATTTCAATGCCGCTCTGCTTCTCCAACAATGCTGATCTCACTGGTGCAGTTATAAAAAACAATCTCCACTGTGGGTTGAAATAATCTCAGAACATAACATACATGTTTGTCCTGCTGAAGAAAATGCTGCAGTGCTGTTAATTCATGAGGACTAAATGAAGGCAAGTGATAGATAATCAGGTGGAGATTTTCCTCTGCTGCCTCAATCCTGCATGTGAGCACCAAATGAAGAGCGCCTCTTTTTACCTCTTCACTGGCCTGCAATCACACCTGCACAAGATTTTCCTGCATCTTCCAAAAAAATTCCCCTCCATCTCCAGGCTTTTACTGCCAGATACTCAATCCCCGCTCGTCTGTCTTCGATTTCAGATTCTCTTCTCAGAGCTCCCTCTTTTCAGACTTGTTCCTTTTCTTTCTCTTTCTAAATATGTGAGTGTATCTCTTCTGGCCTGCCCACCGCCGCTGCTGCTGCTGCCACTGCTACCCAGCACATCGAGCAGCCGCAGATTTTCAAGTCAAAGCCGCCAAGTCAAAACAGCCGATCTGTCATTCAGGCTTTCTCACACTATAGGACAGGAATGAGTGCCGCATGGTAAGTGCCATGAGGCTCCGGCGGCGCCACTAGGCACATTGTTGCTGAATGTGGAAAGGGGGGCTCTCTCTTCTTGAGCACGAAAGAGTGAAGCTGAGTGCCTCTCCCACTAGGTGCCTAAGAGTGACACACACACACACTCACATGCATATATACACACACATATACACACAGTTGCAGACACTTGCACACACGCATACACACACTCACGCTCATACTCACACACAGACACACACACACACACACACACACACACACACACACACATTCATTCTGTGGAAGGTGCTGATGGAAGGTGCTGAAGGGTGTGTTCTCATCAGGAAGTCACACATAACAGAGGCGCCAGGAACGGGACACACAGAAACACTCCAAGCTCATGAGATTCACAGTTCTCGAAAACTGACAGTTACGTGATGATACTCAGAAGAGAGTGACGGCACCCAAACGTGAGCCAAAGTTACAGCAAAGCAAAAGAGAAAAGTGAAGTTGAGTTTTGACATCACTGAACTCAGCAAGTGAACATGGTGAAACTGGCTCAGTCTGTCACTCCAAGGGATACGTGAACCAAACTTTAATGGAAGACGCCAAGAGTAACAATGGGCGTTCTTTCTCCTCAACCGTACCACCACACAAACCATAACACAAACATGTGGAAAACCAGCAGCAGGGGTAGCCTCTTGGAATCATCTGGGGATCCGGAGACAAGCTGCTGTGCCGTGAATTGCATCTGCGTTGCTTTTATAGGAAGCATAGATGGCAGGTAATGTCTCTCAGGCATTCACAAGAGGGGTGGGGTACCAGTGGTTGTGTGTGTGTGTGTGTGTGTGTGTGTGCATGTTAGGGGGAAGCACTGCAGCAACACAGACACTGAGCAGAGAATGTGGAGGAGGGAAACGAGTGAGGAGGAGAAGATGAAGAGTTGGGTGTCGCTGGTGTCTGGAGGCAGTGAAGCTTGGCAGAGACCACAGAGTGAGGAGATGTGGGGGGAAAAAACAGCCCAGTCTGTCTTTCCTGAGAGCACAGTGACGGGAACGCTGTGAACTCAGACAGGGAGGGGGGACGTCTATGATGTTGAAGCAAGAGCTCACTGTCCAATTTGATGCTCCATTAAAAAGTGTCAGAGAGTGAGTGAATGACTGACTTAAAAAGAGATAGACAGCAAAAGAGTGGGGGAAAAAGAGAGAGAAACAGACAGAGAGAGAGAGACTGAAAGAGAGCAAGTGAGGTAGTGGAAGTCAAGGGAAGAAGCTGGGACTCTCAGGCTTGGTGATGTGAGTCAGCAGTCTGAGACCCTGAGTGGATGGACCTCCAGTATCCCACAATCCCTTCCTCTCTCGCCCGTAGCGCCCAGGGGGCCTGTCAGACACCACTCTCATCTCATCCTTTTGCTTCACCTCCCACAGGGACATGCCAGTCCTAATCGTGTTTACTACACACATCCCTAACACAATTTCAGAGGCCATTTTGCCCTGGAGAGGAACAGACTACACCCCCCAAAAAAAAGAGTTCTTATTACACACCCAGATTCATGCTGAGCAGACTGCTGTCAATACTTTAATTGTGCATTTGGAAATCCAAGGAAGTGTTTGGCTGTACCAACTTGCACAGACAAGGGGCATTCTCTGCCTCAACAAACCCTTGTGTCTTGTGCACTTTGTGGCCCGGTGGCAAATACAGAGCAAATTAAACTGTGCTGTGGATAGACTCGACTTCTCTTCAGTCGACTTGCCTCCATTTCCTGATCCCATCTCCCTTCTGCTGCTCCTCCCCTGTGGTGTATTGTTCTCGCCCGCTACAATTTGCAACGTTAAATCAAAAGAAATCAATTGCAGATACCTTCTTAAAATCCAAATTATGGCTTCAAGGGAGGCAGGGGGGAAATTGCTTTATTCCCTCACGGTTAAATAATGAATGCAAGCATGGCGGGCCCATCACAGCAGATATAACAAATCTGCATTTAGATGGAAATGGTTTTACAAGCATAACCCCCCCCGGGACCTTCCTTTGTTTGAAAACCTGCCTGTGTTTTCTAATCTCCTCCCTCGTTTTTTTTTTACACTAAATTAGGAGCAATCAGCAAAAGCCAGAATCAGAACTGTATGAAGTTTGGAGTGCATGCGCGCCTCTACTGGCCTCAGGAACAAAGCAATACAGAGACACACAAACAAACAACAACACCAGTTGTTCTCAGGGCCTCAGTGATACAGTCTGCCAGCCTCTGTGATGCAGTGTGATTGTCAGCGCTGTCATATCGAGTCGTTTCTTTTGAACACCTGAAAATGATTAACTCCGAACCGCCTTTATCTGCCGCTCGCAGCAACTCAAAGACGAGACGCCGGCGGGAACTTGAGAGAGAGAGAGAGAGAGTCCTCCCACATTTCCCTCTACACGGGCAAACAATGGCTGACATGTCTCTCTCTCTGTGCGCTCCATGATGTTTTTTTTTCTTTCCTCGTGCTTTCTCTTGGTTTGATAGAGGCCCTATTGTCTGCAGGCTCCAACCACCACAAGTGATTGATCAGTTGTGACTGCTCACATCACAGACAATGGCCTGGGCTACACCAGCAAATTACAATCACTGACTTGCAAATGGAACAGTGCAGTGTATCAGCTGCCATCTACAGCCCTCATATCAGGTCAGGTATAATAGAGCAGTGACATGTGAAAAAAAAAATCAAATCTCTGGGATTAAGGTAAAAAAAATTAGGTCGTGGTCCATAGAGTAAAGTACAATCAAAATTAAATGGATTAATTTATGTCTAGCGCTCTTAACATTTCTCTTGTGGAACCTTATTGAAGTAGAACAGGTGGCTACACAGCTTAAAGTGCTCCCTCACCAGGGACAAGAAATGGGTTCGACTGGTGGCATGAACTAAAATATACCTACCAATGTGAGAAATGCTTATTATAAGGTGAGTAAATGTGATTGGGCAGTGATTGGACTGACAATAGACTGATTGTCCATTTTAACATGTTAGAAAGCATCTTGAGCAGGTTAGCTATATCAGAGATCAGTCAGCAACTCAGTCTAGTTGACAACTGGGGAATACTGAAGCTTGGTGTGGTACCCACTCATCAGCCTTCACACACATCAAAATACACCTTGCTTTTTCTGACTTCTTATTTGACATCCTCTGTCTCGACAGTGTCTCCTGAAGGCCTCATGGAGAAAAGGCCTGGGACTGTAAGGGAACAACAAAGAGTGCAGACACTGGAGGAGCAACAACAGTCTCAACCCTGCTTATGCGCACCCCCCACCCCAGCTCACATCTATTCCTAATGATAACCATGGCAACAGAGGTGACCCCATGTTGGGGAGAAGAGAGAGAGCGTGAGGAGGAAGCCGGCTGCTACCCCACAGCTCCGGCCTGTTTACCAGGACCATTTGCTTTTATTCTCCGCAGTTCAGGAGCACTCTTCTAAAGGACACTCATTTACAGGCGCGCGCTCAAGGCAATCTGACACTCACTCTTAAGTGGCGTCTTCCACTGAAGCGGAGTGTTTCTCCAGGCTCATTGAAAAACAGTAACTCAGTTAAGACTCTGGTGCATGTTTGCCTTGTTTGTACTGCATGTGGGAGGATTGGTGTTGTACCTGGGTATGTGTCTGTTTTTGTGTGCTACCTGCCTACAGGTCTTTTTGAGACAGATCTGACTGTCGCTGTGTGTGTGTGTGTTTAAATACAAACTGAAGAGTCTGGCAATGTGCTGGCAGTAAAGAGAACACGCAAGAGTGTGTCACTGTTCAGATTAAATGCTGGTGTTGCTCTGCAATATAAACCCTTGCTGCCTACACCCCCCACCTCCACACAAACACACCACTAACACATCCTCCTTGCCTCACCACCATCTACCCCCACCACGCCACCACCCCCACCCTCGCAGCCCTACCTCTCTGCCAGTCGGAGCGTCACATCAGCCAGTAGATTAAAAACAAACACGGGTGTTTGTGCTGGAGACGAGGGGAGACAGGACTAGGCGGCGGGGTGTGGGGAGACAGACTCATGCAATGGTTTATAATGACAATCCCATGCTGCCTTTACCTCAAATGAATTCCTCTCCGAGACCTCCTTCTCCCTCCCCCACTCCCCCCTTCTTTCCCTCCTCTCCTACGTTGATGAATACTATCAGCCTCAGTGGCCCATGCCCCCACTGGCCGTCACAGACACCCGGAGGCTGCCGCAGTGATTAATTCCTGTCCCTGTGGTGTGTAATGATACATTAATCTGAATGCTTGACACAAGGGCTGCTATCCTCATGGCATTCTTTGACCCCCAAACTCCCCCCCCCCACACACACACACACAAACACACTCAAACACGCACACACTTCACCACCTACCCCCTCTCTGGCATCACTCATCATCATCGCTGTCATTCGCCTCAACCCAGGTGACAGGAAGGTGAGTTGAGGAGTTGAGGCTCTCACACATAGGCCCTCAGGAGGAGGAGAGAACGGGGCTAGTTATCCAATCACAGTAGTTATCCCCCCCGGGATATTTACTGGTGGAATTTGGTGTGTGTTGGTGGTGTGCTTCCTCTTTCTCTTCCTGTCCCATAGGAGGCGCCACTGGGAGCACCACTGCAGTCTGCTGCCTGTCAGGTCCACTGCAGAGGGGCTGGATTCACTCAGTCACCAGGCACTATAGTGCTGCAGGGGCTCGGTTTGACCCAGTTGTTTACATCAGCATTTAAAAGGACCAGAGGATACACACACACACACACACACACACACCTTTCTCTCTCTTTCTCTCTCTCCCTCACACATGCGTGTGTGCGCACTCACACACACACAAAGATGAAGCTCTGCCAAACTGAAAAGAATATGGAGAATGGCAGCTCTGGAGTCAAGGGAGGCCCCAGCACTCGAGAGCGAATGCCGAGCGGCTGAACTCCACTTCATTTACTGTCAAGGTAAGAATCTCTTGTTTGGAGGGGCAGGCCTGTCTGACTCACTCACTGAGTGGCCTGACATTGGCCCCATCCCTCCTTCCCTCACCAGAAATCTCTGTCTATTGCTTGAGAGGGGCCAACATGCCGGCTTCATCCGCTTGATCCCGCTGTCAGCCATATCTCTCTTCTTACGAACAGCCCTGCACGGAGATAGTTTGCAACCATGATACAGCTTCCCGGCGCATCCTGACAGTTTGCAATCTCTGGCCACTTGGCAGAGGAACTTCATATCTTTCCCATCTTGTTCGTATCCCACACAGATGAGCGCCTTGTGTGTCAGAGGAGAGATACGGCTGAAGCCTGATCCCAGATCTTACATCTAACATCATGCAAGTCCTCATCCATCTCAAGGAAAAGTCAGGAAGAGGAAGAGGAGGAGGAGGAGGATGGGAGTACATGGGAGGCAGAGGCATCAGTGTCAAAGCGCTTTGTGAATAAAACATCCTGCACTGTACAGCAGCAGGAGGGTGAACGACTGAGATCACTCTCCCTCCCGTTCACGGCTGACTGAGCCGCGCGAGTGTGTGTGTGTGCAGTGTGTTGGGGGGTTCCCCTGACTGGGGAGAGTTTGCTGGAAGGCATTTAGTGTGAATAATGGGAAGTATTTAGGCAATGTTGCAGAGACACAAGGCTCTGTGACAGATAAGGGAGACGTTCCTTAAGTGTTTTTCGTTTCATTTGACACAACATTGAGAGTCGAAAGTTGGGCTTAGGAATGGAGAATGGGACCTGTCAGGGAAAGTGACTAAGGAAGAGGGGGCTATTGCTCTCATCCGGTGTCTTTAAATGATCTTTATTACAGTGTCTGGGAAAAGTGGTTAGTTGCATGATGACAATTATCACATCAAAGGAAAGGGGCCAATCCTCCCTGTAGCGCCTGGGACTTGGTGCACCAACAGAGCAGGACGCCACCAGGCTCTACTCAATGCCACGTCTAATGAGACAACCTGTCAGTCGGAGCAATTACTGTGTCTGTGTGTGTGTGTGAGTGTGTGTGTGTGTGTGTGTGTGTGTGTGTGGTCATATGAGGCCTCCACCTTTATAGTGTACAGGGTGTAAAGCGAGTGACAGTGAGATGATGAGAAACGAGAGCACCAGGAGGGCACAGAGCTGAGCAGAGATCAGCACGACACATCGCCAGTGACTCAGAGGCTAATGTGCTAACTGCACGTCAGTGCAGCGCTGGTTCAAGTCCTCACTGCTTAATTAGCACACAACGATAATAAGGCGAAGAGTTCAATGTATGGGCAGTAATGTCAGTGCAAAACATGACCATAGAGAAGACTGTAAGCGTGATTGGGTGTGAGTGTGAGTGAGTGGAGGTGTTGTGACAGCTGGAGAGAGAACAGAGCAGAACTTGACTCACCCTCGCTATGGGAATGCAGCAGACACACCAGCAACAGGGTCTGCAGCACCTTCCCACCCCACTCTGCCACCATCCTGGACCTGCCGAGAGAGAGAGAGAGAGAGAGGGAGAGAAGGAGAGGAGAAATGATCTGTCAGCACCTCCTTTTCTGTAGACAACAATAGCACAAGGAGTACCTACATGTCCCAGCATGGTCCCATTTAACAGTGGTGCGAGCAGTTCATCAATTCCTAATGATTGAAAGAGCTTGATGTGTGTCAGAGCAATATCTTCAGTTCTGCGGGAAATGGCTTGTAAAGGAGCCATCCGTGAGAGTGATAAGGGCTTGTTTCTTTAGATTTTCTCCAGAATCAGAATCCATTGTTTGCCCTTCCATCTGGGAAACATTCCCACTAACACCTTCAGGTTTCAATTACTTGCTTTCACCTCTCGAGAGCAACTCAACACAAACAAAACCCCACGCATTCACAAATGATTGAAACTGCCATTCTTGTAAAGACTGGATATCTGCCAAATCATTTTAACCTCTGACTCCAACGGCTTCATAATGTTTTTAAGGATGTTGTGAAAATGTAATTAAAGCCAACACATGCTACACTGCGCTGAACAAGCTGAGCAGTGAGACCTTGAGGAGCCCACCTCTTGAGCTTTGAGACTAAGCACCGACATGCTTTCAAAAAATGGTTTGTTGTGTTGTTTGGTTGTTTATTTCCACTGAAATTGAAGGATACAAACATCTGAACAAGCATTCTCAGCACAAAGTCCTCAGTGACTTCTCTGTGTGTGTGTTTGTGTGTGTGTGTGTGTCTGTGTGAGTGTGCATGTGTGTGTGTGTGTGTATGTGTGTGTGGGCATGTTTGAGGGTGGAAACAAAGGGATCTAGTGTAAATAATAAATGTGGCAGGTCTAAGACTCTCTAGCCCAGGGCACAATGTGAAGCACACTCTGAGTAAGTGATTGGACAGAGATAGCTGGTGCCCATTATATTGGCACATTCTAGTCAAGCCATGTCAGAGACAAACACTGGGATATTAACTCTTGCATGACATAGACACAGTGAATGTGGGTGGGGTGGGGATGGGGGAGGCCTATTTATACTGAAATGCATGCAGTATGCAGTAAGTGTTTAGGCTGGGCATATTAATATTTCATATCTAACAGTAAAAGAATAAAGTAAATATTCCAATGAGTATCTTTTATAGCAGTGACTGCATCTAGTGTCTGTACAGCCTCCATACTGTGCAGTCTCTTGGAAAAAGTCAAAATAACTCCAGTTGTCTTGGCTGTTAGAGGACACTTATGACACGGTCAAGGGTATGACTGAATGCCAAGTAAATAAATGACTCTTAGACTTCTAGAGTAATTCAAGCTTCCCTCACCCTCTCTCTCTCACACACACACACACTCTCTCTACCCTCTCTCTCTCACACACTCTCTCTACCCTCTCTCTTTCATACACACTCTTTCTACACTCTCTCTCTCACACACACTCTCTCTACCCTCTCTCTCTCTCTCAAACACACTTTCTACCCTCTCAGCTAGCGTCATTACTGAAAGCTTTTTGCATTCAAGTGCACCAATCAGCAGAGCAAGCAGTGTGTGTTTCCAGTGTTCACCTGTCATCTCCCTTTCTCACAGGGTCTCTGACACACTTCATCTCTTGCCATCCTCTCCTGTCACTCCCTCTCTTTCTCTCTCTCTCGCCTTCACTTTCACTCCTTTTGTGTGTCTCCTCTTAAATCACTCTGGCACACACAAAAACAAACACGCACGCACACACACGCACACATGCACACACGCATTCATGTACACACACACAAATATGTGTAGATGGACAGACACAGACACTGACACATACATTCAATTCACCTACCAACAAAATAGAATGTCTCTCTCTCTCTCTGTCCATCTCGCACTTTCAGTATCTCTCCTTAACACACACACGCGCACACAAACAAAACCCATTCTCCCTTGCTACCTACTAGACCTACTCCATCTCCGTCAGGCCCCTTGCCTCTCTCCCTTCCACCTCATCTCATTGAGACAAGTGTGATAGCTCTAGTGTCTCCCTGTGACCTCCACACTGGCAGGCCAGGGCTCCATCAGCCAGGCCCATCTCAGCTGGAGAGCTGCGGAGTCTATCTCTTAATTGTATCTGGGAGGCCGACCCACACCGCTTCCGCTGGGCCCGCACAGGCAGGTGACGGTTGATACGCTGAGAGGGTCCTATAAACACAAGCTTTTACAAACACACAAAGACACACACACACACACACACACACACACTGCACATACACACACGTGCATTCACACACAAGCACATGCACACACACTGCACATACACAGAGGCAAAGACGCAGATACAAAGACCGATGGGAGCACACAATATTAGGTACTCAAGAAATATGCATGTAAATTATGTATGTAAATAGTATAAATATACATAATATGCATGTAATAATTACATAATATGCATGTAATACTATGTAATAAATATGCATGTAATATGTATGTAAATTTGCATGTATATAAAATATACACAGAGACAGAGATGTGTATGCAAATTTGACTTTTTCACACACACACACACACACACACACACACACACACACACACACACACGCACACACACACCCATACAGGAGGGGAACAAACTTTCAAAGACAAGTGAAAAGTGAACAGGTGCAACCACCACCTTGGCCAGTGAAAGTGAAGAGTCAAACTGTGTGTTATTTTGGAGTCTTTGGAGTCTTTCTCACTCTCGCTCTCTGTCTTTCTCTCCTTTTTTCTCCCCGCCTCACACACACACACACCCCACCCCACCCCACCCATGCTGTCTCCCTCCACTCAGTCGGATGCAGGAGAGGAGCACTGTTGACGTGAGCCACTCCAGTTTCTCCTGGCAGCTAGTATTAATTTCTCTCTCTCTCTCTGTCTCTCTCTCTCTCTCTCTCTCTCTGTCTCTGTCTTTCTCTCTCCACTTCCTCTCCACTCTCATGTTTTCTTTCACTTGTCACTTTCGCTTTCCCTGTCCTCTTGCTGTCTTCCCCTCCTCTCCAAACACTCTCTATCATCCTCTCCACTTCTCCCACCCTCTCTCTGCTCTCCTCTTTCAAACAATAGGCATTATGTATTCTCTCCATTCTTCATTTTGACCTCTAAACAACACCTCTGCACCCCTCCTCTTACCTTCCTCTCTAGAACCTTTTTTTAGAACCCTTTTTTGTGGAGCCCCACAGCTCCTTTGTGCACTACGACACACTCTTAGGGTGGAACCCACGCAGGGAAAGAGTGAAGACGGCACACACACACACACACACACACACACACACGCCGCGGAACCCCAGCGCTCGCAGTGCATATTAGTGCACATGCTCATTCATCACGCTGTCATTCTTTGCTTTCACTCATTTGAGGTTGTCACAGCATAATAAAGATGCCATAACACCACTCTCAAGGGGCACACGGAGCTGCATCACACAACATACACACACACACACACATGTAGTGTGTGTACACAGCTGCTTCAGATAACATGCACTGCACACACACACACACACACACACACACATTATACAATAGGCATGCACACACACACAGCAAATAACCACATATACTCTAAATTCTACGCTGTAACATTTACCCATCACCATATCTATGCACACACAAAAAACCCTGAAATATTCATATACGCAGTCACACACAGATGCCACACACAACACACACAGCAAACAAATACAAATACAGCCAAGCTGAGCAGCGCCACAAATCATTCCAATCCACACTTACACACTTTATACTGTATTTATACAACACACATTATGCTGTATGTGGTCCTCCACCAATTCACAATACAGTACATTCTCCCTACACTGCTACTCTAAGCTCTCCCTGAAACATCTTGAAACCTGAAAGGCAAAATCACAGCAGGCTCATTGGCATTCAATCCTGTCAAAGGTAGCTCCTGCGCTCAGCTAATAGCAGTGACACAATGTGCTCAGACGACTCCGTGCCTGACAAAAACCTGAGCTGATCAGATGAAAGCGCCATGACTCTTCCTATCAATACACTCCCAAATGAGTGCTTGATAATGCAGGGAAATGGCTTTCATTTCAGGAGAGCAGGAGCCTAAAAGAAGCTTGGAGGGGCCCTGGGATGCTGATCTAGACAAGCTCATTGTCATAGGCTTCTGAGTGCTAGCAGGCAAGCACAAGGCAGTCACTGTTCCTAGATGTTGATCTTCCCATTGGGTTAGATGGGGTTTTTCCGTTCTTGAATAAGATTGAAATACATTTTTGTGATTAGGTATCTCGCTCTCTCTCCTTCTCTCTCTGTGTGTATGTGTGTGTGTGTGTTTGTCTTGGACATGCATGAATATGATAATTGATGATAAAGATAATTGTGAGTGTGAAGGTTCTTGTGTCAATAAATGTGAGTGTATTTGTATGTGTGAGTATGTGTCAGTATGAGATAGCAAGAGTGTGTGTACGTGTGTGTGTGTGTGTGTGTGTGTGTGTGCGCGCGCGCTGGCATATATGTGTACAACCTTGCATATCTTTTTATGTTAGGGCTCTGATGGAACCAGTATACATTCACTTTGCTGACATATAAAATGTGAAGAGATGCAATTAATGGTGGAGACAAGATGAGAGGAGAGATGGGAGGACAGAGGAGCTGACACATGAACACCACACAGCCAAAAGGGCCTGTCATACACACAGAGTGGGTTTGCTGTGGCCATTCCCTCATTGCCCATGGCCCTGATTGCTTTTAATGTGCCTGAGTGTGACTCGGAGTGCTTGCATGGATGTGCCATGTGTCATTACACACACACACACACACACACACACACACACACACACACACACAAACACACGCACCTCCATTTCTGCTGCTGTTTGCCAGTTATTATATATATCTCAATCTCCTGTTCCCCAACTCTCTCTTTCTCTATTGACGAGTGAGGGAGATGCTTTCAGTGTGTTCTCATTGAAACCAGGCAGTGTGTGTGTTTTTGCCATGTGTGTGCGTGTGTGTGTGTGTGTGTGTGTGTGTGTGTGTGTGTGTGTGTGTGTGTGTGTGTGTGTGTGAAAGAGAGAGAGGGAGAAGGGGAATGTGGATAATAAGAGGATTTTGCTCTCTGTGAGAGCTCTCCGGCAAAGTCAGACTGCTGAAAGGAGAGCTGCTTGCCCTGGTTTGTCTCATTCACTGAGCCTACCCACATGCAAGACACCAGGCCGCACTCAGAGATATCTCAGTGGAGGTGGAGATTCACTTCTCCTGAGAAATCCCTCAAACACATTGCTTAGGTTTGGGCCACAATGCTATGTGTGTGGGTGTGTGGGGGTGGGTCTAAAAGAGAAAGAGGGATAAAGAAAGAGAATAGAATAGAGAGAGATAGAAGAGAGAGAGGAATAGAGAGAGAGAGAATGTGTGTGTGTGTGTGTGTGTGAGGCTATATAAAATTGTGTGGGTATATGTGTCTGACTGTGTGTGTGTTTGCGTGTGTATGTGTAAGTGGGAGGGAGCCAGTCCAGCATTGCATTTAAACAGGAGCTGTGGCTGTGGCTGGCTTGAAAAATGAGGTGACAGAAAGCTTATTTTGTGGGGGCCCGGCTAGCAATTTCAAACGTCTCCAGCTTTTCATTGGCGCGCACCCCTCACACAGCCACTTTATACTGCGGTAAACATTTCACTCTTGCCACCCGGAGAGCCAGCTTGCCCCTGCCATCCACCACCTTGAGCGCATTAAAAGGCAGAACCAAACTGCCACACATGAAAACCCTATGGCATACTATAAACTTCCCCATCACAGAGGCTTTGCTTCAACTCACTCTGTGGCCACCACATATAAACCCTAACATTTACAACTGAAAGAGAGAGAGAGAGAGAGAAAGAGAGAGATAGACAGAGAGAGAGACAGACAGAGAGAGAGAGAGAAAGATGTATGTAGGGGATGAATGCACTGTCAGAACAGTTGGAAATTTCATCACAGCTTTAGGCACAGCAAGACATAACACATTGAACACTCAAACAGCAAACAGCAAACAGCACTCCTCAGCATTTGAACTCGGCCTTCATTACGTCAGTGTAGAGCTGACACTGACAAACCCATTCACTTCACCTCAGGCACGTCATGGCAAACGGTTGCAAAAAAGTGGCAAAAAATAAGGCTCAAATACTTATCTGCACACACACACTTTATCAGCACACACACACACACATATGCGCATGCTCTCTCTCTCTCTCTCACACACACACACACACATATGCGCATTTTCTCTCTCTCTCTCTCTCTCTCTCTCTCTCACACACACACACACACATGCTCACACAGAGGGGTTTTTGTATCTCTGTCTATCTGTATCCCACACGCATGGACCATGTCATCACTTCATTATTTCCCCGCTGTCCTGCTCTTTGTAAAACTATATTTCACAGAGTGCTGCACCGCGCCACTTGCTCGCTCCAGCACTCAGCAAATATCAGTCGAAGCCGAGTATAAATTGAGCCGCTGCTGACTGGAGACTGTTAAAACCCTTCAGTTAATCAAAGCCAGTGGCAGGACGCTCGGCCTCGGTGGCCAGAGACACACTCTCAATGCTGAGCTGTCGAAGACCACGGACCTGCATGATATTTTGTGTGTGTGTGTGTGTGTGTGCACGGGGGGGCTAAGGGGTTGTGGGGGGAGTGGGATTTATAGGAGGTTGGAAAAGCCCAAATAGAAAACTGTGACGCTGGGCACAAACAATCAAATAGGTGCAAACAAGAAGAGAAAATGGCTGCGATAAGCTAATGCAGCATCTTTTGCTACCTGAACAAATAGCAGCCTTGGAAACATTATTGCTGTGACTAATTACAGCACGGTGTGTTGTGTTGTTGTGCTAGATGAGGTGGCAGAGGGAGAGAGAGAGAGAGAGAAAGAAAGAAAAAAGAGAGAGACGTCAGTCTGCAAACTGGGAATGCTGGAGGAAAGGAAGAGAAGAAAAAAGCAGGTGGGGAGCAGAAGAGAGCGTCCGTCAGGACTTCAGACTGGATGCGGTTTGGCGCCAGTAGCACCGTTTTAACAAGCCTTCACTTTCACAGCATTGTTTTAACAAGCCTTCACTTTCACAGTTTTAGCATTGGGGGGATCTGCACACTGTTATGGGCAGCACTTGTGCTGGGCTTTGGTTAAATCACGCAGGGAGTTACACCAACCTGCACACCCAAAGCTGCAGACTTTAGAGTGTGGGAGTCATGAAGCATGTATTTGTTGTGTGGGAGAAGGATAGACAGAAAAAGAAAGAAAGAGAAGGGGGAGAAGACACGAAGCAGAGAAAAAGACAGAAAAGAAGAGTATGTGAGTATGTGTGTGTGTCTGTGTGGATGTGTCTCCTAATATGAGAGCCTGTGACAGATGTTGCGAAGAATCCCATTGATCCATCCTTCAGTATTCACCCCTTGATGTTCCAAATTCAATTCATCACTTTCCCTTCCCATTCGGCCGGCCCAAAACCATATGCTACCCCTCAGCCCCTTGTGCCTACGCAAACAGACAGCACCCCCCCACGCACACACACACTCACACTGAACACAAACGGCTCTGATGAAAATCACTGCCTTTTGTCCGAGCCTATAGACATGACAGTCCACCTCTGGCACAAAGGGCCTCCCATAGCCCATTACCAGACAGCACCCAAACAGATGGGCTGTAGCAGGAACAGGCCACAGAAGCAACCCCACCCCCATGCCCTCACCCCCCCCCCCAGACTAAAAAAAACAGCACAATGTAGCCCTGATCCAATCTGATAAATTCTGACACGCTTCAGATGCAAAAATGGCAGCTGAGACAGTGACCGCTTCTGTATTGTGTACATGCGGCATGAGTGTGTGTGTGTGTGTGTGTGTGTGTGTGTGTGTGTGTGTGTGTGTGTAAAAGCCTACAAAATAAAATGAAGCCAGGCTATTCTCTAGCAGAGCAATAAACTGAAAGGCTGTCCAAGGAAGGGAATTGAATATGTCTTGCAAAGATATTTCTTCAATGCATCACATAATTAAACATCTGTAGGATGGCAGCCAGAGCAATCCAAGATAGGCAGTAGGAGAAAAAATAAAGACTGCTGTGAAATTATTAAACATCGATAAAGCAGAAATGTTGAAAAAAAGTGTCATGGGTCTTTTTATGAAAAATAAAATATGAAAAAGGGGATGAACTGAGAGGCTGGGGAGAACATGGAGGGAGAACAAGCCCAATCACACAAGAGACAAAGAGCTGTGTGTGAACAAAAGAAACAAAGAGACTGTGCGGGTTTGCACAGAAAATGAGAGACTTTCACCCAGATGTGTCAAAGGCAAGAAGCCAGTTGGTAACGAATGATGTTCGGGAAGAGTGTGAGTGACAGCAAAGCGTGTGGTGATAGGTGGAGAGTGAGGGACAAAAAGAAATAGAGAGAAGAGGGAAGGGAAACAAAGAGAGAGGAGGAGAGCCACAGATAGAGACAGAATGAGAAGAGAGACCAGCCGAGGGAGTGACAAATCACACTAATGGTGGCTTGTCGCAATCACCTCTGCTGTGATCGCAGTCTGTTCTGCTGTTTTAAGCATGTGATCTCATTAAATCATCACACTTAAAGTTTTTAATGAGTCATGAAAGTGCACAGATGTTTCAGGCTCCCACAGATGATCGTTTCAGAGTAGCAGAGGTGTGAGGGCAGATTGTTGAAATTAAAAAAGTGCCAGACAGAGAAATGGAGAGAGGGAGCGAGACAGAGAAGTGTGTTTGTGTTTGGGGGGTGGGGGACAGGAAGAGAAAGAGTACATGGTCCTCCACAAGCTTTCTGTGTTTTTTCTATAGCCAAGAATGGATGACCCAATATCGATTCAGGAGCAAGGGCTCATTATGCAAAATCAAAGTTAATGAGACTTTACTGTTTTTATCTACAACTAAATCCCTTTCACAAAGACCACAAGCTTTTATCACCATTTTTAAACCAGGTGCCAAAGCCACAAGCCTCTCCATGAAATGAAACAGCTTGTCTTGACCAAGACAATTGTTCATCAATCCCTTTTTCCTCGCTCTCTTTATATATATTTTACGAGATACCTCATCAGCCAAACCAATTACGCAAGGTCGTCATGTTCATTACTCAAGCACCGGCAGTTTAGCCTTGAAATTTCACCGGGGCTGAGTTTTCACAGGGGAAGCTGCGCTGCTGCGTTGTCCTTGGGTGCGCGTGTAGTCCTGAGGTCTGCCAGTGGAATTTCCGTGTGGCTCTATTTCTAGCAGCATCTAAAGGAGCATGCTTGCCCATTTTTAGTCCCCAGAGCACAATTTAGCAAGCAACGGAATCTGAGCCGAGGCCTTTCACACAGATGCCAAAGAATCAACAAGAAGTTTTTTCCTTTCCTTTTATTTTTCAGAGCATCCCTACTTCTTCTCCTTCATGCCTCCTCTGATCGCTCGGCATTAAGAATTCATTTCCCTCCTTGCTTTCTTCGCCGCCCACAACTTGTAAGCTACACAAGCATGCGGGTAATTGGATTTAAACAGATAGTTCAAACGGAGCTCCAAAATAATTAGTGACAAAACCCTGATGCAATCTCCTGTCTCTCAACAAGGCTAAGGTTCTTCGTCCAGATAAGAAGTTGTAAGGGGAGTGTAACTCACAGAATTACAAAAAAATCACTCTGATTTCTTCTTTTAACTAATCTAATAATCTGTACATTTGTGTCAAACTATTTTTGGTCAAGAGATTTTTTTTACTTTGATGGCTTTAATATGACAGCAGATTAAGGTCAACTTTGGGGAAATGGCATTTAAAATGGATGTCACCGACATGCAGGTGTTCCTGACACAAGCTCAGGATCATTGTTTGCACTGTAGGACCCTTTAAAGGGTCACATATTTATGATTGATATATGAATAAGGTGTACAACTACACCTTTCAAGACCACAAATCCACTTGAAATGCCAATAGGCCTAACTATAGGCATGTATTTAAATTAGCTGCAGCTCCTGGTGAACAGTTGCTGACATTTGTATGTCTTTCTCCAAAACATGCCTTTATTTCTTGCGTTTTCAGAGTGTTTTCAGAGGATGCTTAGGATGGTGATGTGATTCTAGGCTGACAAGTATATTCTAGATCCACTTGAAAAGTGTAATTCCTCAGTTCTTCTATGCCAGGGACATCATACCCAAAGCCATGCCTCTTCACTGTTGCAAAGTAAGTGATTAGTGAGTTTTTTCTTTCCTTATGTATTTCATAGAATATACAACCTCCTCCAGGTCAGATTTTTTTTCTCCATACAAATGGCCATAATAAGCTGTCATATTCCAAACCACGCACCAGAATGCATCTATGAAGGGAATTCAAACAAATGTAACATTTCACACACTCACTCAGAAAAAAGAGACATGCAAAATATAACCTTTTCATGTCAATGGTGTTTTAAAGGTCTCCTATTGACTGATCCTTTCCAGTGGATGAATGTCTACAAAAAGAAAAACTCAGCAGGGAATATCTGTACAATGCTTCCATGATGTTCAAGGACAGGTTGGAGTTAAACAAACCAGTTCAACAAAGCCATAGAGCCTTCCCAAGTTCGATTGGACACACTCTTATTATCTCTCAAAATCGTAACAACATTTGTATAAACACATTATTAAACATGTTTAAAATGATTAAAGTCATCAATTACTATTTGGTGCTTAAGATGAGGGATAAAAACTACACAGAAAGAACTGGGATGAGATGTAGGGTTCAGTGCAGGTTTATGTTTTTAACAAATCATGCCCTATTATTTAAAATTAAACAGACACTGATTTTTCTTATTTCTTGATGAGGACTCAGTGGTGAGCCCATCTCGCCTAGGGGGGGGAAACTGAGGCTGTAATTACAAAGATAACTTGCTTTTACATAGGCTTTCACGAATATCACAAATGACCATGACCAATTTAAATCTTCAATTTTAATACAATCTATCTATAAACAAAAGACAGCTCAACAGCGAAGGAGAGTTTGAAGGTCAGAGCAGACCTTGAATGAGAGTCTCCATTCTGATTAAGGCCAGTGACACTAGCCTTAATAACCTTACATCAGCCCAAAGATGATTAGTCACAACGTTAAACGTGACAAATATCTTCTAGCAAATCCCTGTAAAACCTTGAATCCTTAATTTTATGGAACTCTAATTAGGAAATGAAAATTTGCAAGTAATCGCTACTGCAATGATACCATGTGTTACCCTGAAGTGACACTGGCAGACTGGATGCATTCCAATAGAGTAACTGGCATTGTCAGGTTAAATTGGGACCACAGTTGCGGGTGGCAGGTCTCCTAGTCTGACCTAATTAGTGTTATGAGCCATGAGAGCTAGTATGCTAACATATTCCACACATTGATCAAAAAGACACTGTTATTAATTACAAAGGAAGGGCAGGGCAGACCCATCCATTCATTTTCAAAGTGCGACGTGTCCCCCCGCAACACTTGGGAATGGGAGGTAATGGGCTTTAATTCTTTGTGTGTTTAATTAATCTGCCAGGCGCTTTTATTCTAGAGTGCGTCTTTAATGCCTTTTGGTGTAGAACCTTAAGTAAGCGATTAAAACAACAACCTGCACTGTTCTGAGGCACTAAATACCCTTGAGCTGTAGAGGAGTCCATGACAAATGGCTGGAGAGAGGCCCATTTGAATATAACATTGCGTCTGCAAGACTTTAACCTCCTCGCTCACATCTGTGCGCCACTCTAGAGGACGCCAGGTACAGAGGGTGGCAACAACAGCTCCCCTTATCTGCGGGATCTCTGTTATCAGACAGATTCACGTGGAAAGGGGAGGTAAGGGGATGGTGAGGGGACTGAGCTCTGTAACCTAGAGGACTCATTATATTGGAGCGCCCCAGCACTACACACAGGGCTGGGTAGAACAGCATTGCTCTTGCTCTTTAGACAGACTCTACAGATGATGGCGCCTGGGGAGAGGAATTCATCCAGGGAGGAGACCCACCGGACACCACTGGCAGACACACACACACACACAAATACAATTACACAACTCTCAGGATGGTATGTGGTGTAAGAGAAAGAAAGAGTGTGAGAGGAAAAGAGAAGGGTAGAAAGGAGACAGAAATAGAGAACAATAGAGCAAAAAAGGAAAAAATGGAGAGAAAAACAGAAAGCAAAAGAGGTGTGGGAGGGTAGATATGCATGGAAAGTCTGAGGTGGTAGAAAAGTGACAAAGAACTGAAGCAAGAGAGGGAGACATAGACGGCATGGTACAAAGTGTGTGTGTGTGGGGGGGGGGCGGCCAGTGAGAGAAGTATGAACACAAGGGGTTACCCACAGCGAACAGATCCACTTCATTTGGGTTAGATTGAGTTTTCATCAGAGACAACTCTCTTCAGTGGGAATCATCTGGGCGCAAGGCATATATATCATGCTGTCTCATATCGTATCATACCATAACACCTGTGACATATATCAGCCAAGGATGCAAAGCCTCTAATAAAGGAGCTGGAGAGGCCACAGTGGAGAACTCTAGAGCCCAGCAACCTGTAGGCTGAGGATATTTGATCCACTGCAATAGGATATGTACTCAGACATGATATTTAAGCCAACTGCTATTTACAGAGCATACATGTATTGGCTTTTGTCTGCCAATATTGTGCTGTCTGCCAATATTGTGCCTCACGTACATCATTATGTTTCCATACAAGTATACATGGAGGCATATACTCTCAAGCTACTTCTAGTCAAAGGGAACTTGCTTCAATTTCAGCAGCCTTGAGGGCAGTGTAGGATGAAATCTTTCTCATGTCAAAATAAAATATTTACAAGTATCTTAAAACTACCCCTAAGTATATTACAGCAACATGCCCCCTTACAAAAAGTGGACTCATCTAATCTATTAAGTATTCATACACAGGAGAATGTTAATTTGCAGCACAAGCCCTATCCTTCCATTTTCATTTACCTGTTGGTGGGATTTAGGATGTTAAAAAAAATCATGTGTGTGATTTGAAGTCAGCTAAAAGGATTAAAGCAGTTAAGTCAGAAATAGAGCGTGGAGAAAATAGCTAATTTAGGTGTGCTTAGCCTCATATTTGACCTGGCATTCATGTACCTCCTCACCAGAGGTCTTAATATTCACTGTACTGATGCCAGCCTTGGTCTCCTGTGTACACATGCCAAAAGAGTCTTTTCAGCACAGGTGCCAAATGCCAAAAAGCATTTGGAGTCTCAAGTGTAAATAAACATCACATTAAATTGGGAAAACAGATCTGTGAATGAATAGTATTACTTTATTATTGAACTAGATAGAGGAGTTTTACTAACGATCAAAACTCTACTCATAGCAAGTCATTTTAATAGCTTACAGTCACTCTACAGTCACTTTAGTACAAAACTAAAAGTCAGTTTTGATGTGAATGCTTCCCTCTCATAAATACAAATTGCTTCATTAATGCTGGAGCATCCTTCAATCTAGACAATAGCACTTCAGCTGCCAAGACTCTGGATCAAGCCTAACAACCACTTCCTTATTCTCATGCACCTGCTGTAAATTTGTCAGAACCGTCTGGGCAACATAATCAATGCAGAGTGTGTTGTCAGAAGACATGACGCGCGCACACGTTTGTTTCCCCTGCTCAAACCTCAGCAGATCCAGACTAACAGGTCTGATAAATGCCATGCTGTCAACGCAACCAACTGTTCTACCTCCTTGTGGGACTGTCCTGATTTTTATTGATGCTTGAAATGTGCCTCAATTAATCCCCAGTAATGTTTCCTTCCCCTCACTCCCGCCGACCGAATTTCTGTGGCGTGGTACGAGCAAAAGACAATGAAATATGTAAAGAGCAAATGGTGATTAGTGGAGAGTAGGAGACTCCACAGTAATGAGAGAAGAACCTGCAGCCATAGGCTTTGACATGTAGATTCAACTTGAATTTTTCATATCAGGCTATCGTTTCTAGATCTGCATAACCACATGGCATCCGGTGCCAGTTCACGCGTGTGTCTCCAAGCAAGTGAAGCCCTTTTATCGAGCACTCATTATGATCCAATCAGTGGCATGTTCTTTGAGGGGTGGAGGGGGTGGGGGGCACACTTCTGCAAAGCTGGGTTTGGTGCATCCTTCATCAGCGCTTAACCACAGTGTTATTTATTTATCACTGTGGTGGCCGGACAGAGGTGCGCAGGGTGGAGAGAGATAGCATGGTGTATAATTAATGAGCGGAGATCAGCTCTTCCTCGCCACCACCACCGTGACACGTAATCCTGTGCTGACTGAAGGCCTCCCAGTGGACTCATTAGGAAAAGAGCAGCCGGACCTGTGGGCAGAGATGCAGATGGAAAGAGGTAGATGGGGTGGGGGTGGTCAGAGTGGGGGGCTGTGAAGGTGTTGGGTGGGAGAGGTGGGG
Organism: Tenualosa thibaudeaui; assembly: GCA_027481765.1. Taxonomy (NCBI): domain Eukaryota; kingdom Metazoa; phylum Chordata; class Actinopteri; order Clupeiformes; family Clupeidae; genus Tenualosa; species Tenualosa thibaudeaui. The sequence goes on along the minus strand of JAIFZK010000173.1, from coordinate 2,212,974 downwards.
GTGGTGGTGGAATGCAGAGCCACTGTAGGAGAGAGTGTGGCTGACATGGTGAATCATTGGACCATTGGACCAATGGTCACTTACATCTCAGTTTACGTGACTACTCAAGTAGACTCTTTGTGTCTGGGTCCCTATCTGTCTGGATCTGTAGCCCTTTCTCTCTCTCTTTCTCTTTCTTTCTCTCTCTCTCGCTCCATCTCTTTTTTTCTTTCTCAGCTTTCCTCAGGTATGGAACGCAGATTCGTGGAGCAGACAGAGATGCCGCACGCTTGACTCTCTCTGTTGACCTTGTTTGTTCGGGCAGCGCTGCGCCATGCTAAGATGTGCGTCAGACAGCCCCGTGCTCTCGGCACACCGCCCCACTGACCTTTTAATATCAGCGTGCTGCCAAAGGCCAGCAAACCCATCATTTGTCTGCCGCCCAATGCAAAGAGAGAGGCGCCCAGCAGAGCGGAGCCATACATGGGGCGGGACAGGGCAAAAACCCACAGACCCACACACATCCCATCTGTGGACCAATGTTTATGTAAAAATGACCAACAAGTGCACTGAATTCAATATACCTGGCAAGAGGACTAGGATGTTGATTTTAAGAATAGACACACTCACACACAATACACAACACTGAATATACACAACAAATACAAAGGTAGTGTACAACGTAAGGTGGCAAAACCCTGGTGTGTGTGTGTGTGTGTGTGTTGTGTGTGTGTGTGAGTGTGTGTGTGTGTGTGTGCATGCATGCGTGTGTGTGTGTAAATGTGTGTCTGTTCTCAGCCTGTTCAATGCCTGGGTACAGTAACAGTGCTGCACGCGAGTCTCTGAGGCAATCAGTACACCAATGAGGGAATTGAAGTGATGGGAAACATTGCAGGGAAAGTAAACAAACAGTGAGTAGCCATTCTCTAGTGCCGACGACATCCGTCTAGAAAAGCACTACCGCCAATGAGTGTCCATAACAGCACTTCTAATTAAAACCGCAGTCAGTAACGGTGCCAGTGCTCCATGCAAAAGAGTGGTCAATTACCAGCCGTGTGTAGTACATTATGAATGGCAATGATTTGATTGCATTCAGTGATGAGCACAAGGTTCCCCGTGTGCTGATTATGAACGCCAATGCAATCAAGCATCGGGATTGCTTTTCTGCATCTAAATGCCTCTTTACATATAACCCTGACCTTCTAGCCTGGCCCTGGATGAAAGCCAACTGTGTGTGTGTGTGTGTGTGACTGAGTGTGTTTGTGTGACTGTGTAGGTTCATGTGGGTGGGCGGTGGGGTGGGTTGTCAAAACAGAGGGAGGAGATTTTTTGCTTTGCTACTTTGAAGATGCTAATAAGAGGTCATTCACCCTACAGAGGCAGTAAACGAACGCTGGACGGGCTGGATCACAGCAACGCCTGAAGGTCTAGGGAATTGCAGGCAAATTTATGCAGGGGTGTCTTGGCTGCCTGGGCTCAGTAAGTCAGACTCTGCACAAACACACACACACACACACACACACACACACACACACACACATACACACAGAGGGAGAGAGGGAGAATGGAGAAAAAGGGAGAGGGAGAGTGGAGACTGTCAAGCACTACTGAGATAAACACTTATAAATAAACCAGTTTTTATTCACTTTATTCTGTCCGGAAATGATAGAGCACTCAAAAGTAGCAAAACATCAGAACAATATGAACTGTGTGAACTCCTTGAACTCTGTGTGTATAAATAAATGTGTTTATGTATGTGTGTGAGTTGGTGTGGGGTGATTCTTTGTGTCTCTGTATATGCATGTACAGGACCTCAGCAACCATAGCCTTTCAATCACTTTCTCTCTCTCTATTTCTCTCTCTCTCACGCACACACACACACAAACTGACCTCTAGGCCACATTGCCGTCCCACAGACCTTCATAAAGTATGTGACTAATTGCCTTTTCTTCCCTGCCCTTTCTTCTCTGTGAGTAAAAGCCTTGCTGGGTAGAGAAGTAATGATTCCTTTGCTGTCACAACAATGAATGTCAGTGAAAACAGGGCCCAATTAAAATGCGGCATGCTCAAGTGCACAGGTCTCTCTGGAGACTAGGCAAGGCATGGGGGAGTGATCGGGGGTCAGTCCCTCACCACAGCATAAGCACAGAAGAGCACCCATTAACAGCCATTTGCCTAAGAGATTGCAATGCGTGAGTACTTGTCTGCCCAGTAAGTGGCCACTGCTGTCTTTGTGCCGGAGGAGCGATGGCTGGAGTTGTGCCGAGAGCTGCTTGAATCAACAGCCCTTTCAACTGGTACGCAGCAAAGCCGCATCAGTCGCTGCTGAAGCTAAGTCAACAGTACAGGCCAAAGAATCCTCGAATCCTGCATTTCAAACTCGCATAAATACACATGAATACTCCTTTGTGTGAAATGTCCTTGCCAGGTTGTGGCTACATCAAATCCAGACAGAATGTGAAATCGGGTATAATTGAAGGCAGAGCACCAAACAGGGGTGGCAGGATGGGGGATGATGTGGGAGTGGGGGTGGGGGCAGGCACTGGCGCTGGCAGGGGTGAGAGGTGGGGAACAGTGGGGGATTCAGGGGCACATCTCCTGGGTGCACACTCCCCCTGCTGTGCCAGGGCGGGGTTAGAGGGGTCGGGAAGGGTGAGGGCTTTGGAGGTGACAGACGAGGCTCAGGGCATCCACCCTGAGAGTGCGTGACGGAGCGTGCCTTTTCTTTGTGTCAAAGCCAAGCCCTTGAGATCAATCGCTCCATCGCCTCTCCAACATGCTAATTAACACACAGTACACACCCCAATGAGAAAATCACCGACGGGATGCTCAGTGTCATTTATTTGTTCCCGTTCACCTTCAATTCTGCTATTTCTCCGCCTTTATTCAGGCAACAGGATGACAGTTAATTACAGAGGGGAATTGGTTACAACCCTACCAGTTAAGTCTTAATGTGGCAAACAAAATTGCAAAGCCATTCAAATCGCAGAGGAGAGGTTTTGCCTGCAGAGATTCTTTGTCGGCCTGATAGATGCTAATTGTTAAACATGGCTCTGCATGAGCAGAGTAAATACACTGCATGCCTCAACTTCAAGCAAACACAAACGGGCGTCATTCTTCAGTTTGCCAGTGAAAGGAATTCTTTTTCTCCCCTTTGTTCTTTCTCCTTTTCCATTATGTCACCCTGTGGGTGTAGCTAAATGTTCCACAGCGCCGCTGATCTGAGAATATTTGTCAAAGGAGAAAGAGTATGAAATCTGGCTATTGGTATTTGCCTTGATTACGCGTCATTGACAAGATGGATTACTGTGTACCGAGAGAGGCTTGGTTTGCTCTTCAGCTCACACACTCTGTGAATCTCCAGAGCAGTGTGTGTTCCCTTCTTTACAGCACAGAGAGCACATTTCCCTTCCTGAATAACGCACAATGTGCACACACAGTTTGTTTTTCTCATTCAGGAGCCATTTTAATGTGATGCCTGCACGCCTCTGCTTGCGGTGTCGAAATTTTGAAGTGGAGTAATTTGTTCGACTTTGTAAATGCACCGTAACGAAACAGCGGGGTCCTCATTATAGACTACAGAAAGAGTGAATAACTCACAACCTGTGGGAGAACAAAAAAAAGCCCTCAGCAAACTGAGGGACTTGTGACGCATCAAGCTTCACCTCTGCAGTGGAGCATTGTGGTTGCAGTGCTTTGGCAGGCAGTCAGACAGTTCTGTTCCATGCGTACTACGCATGCCGGGGCCTCCATCAAAGGCTCGGCTCATGGTGAAGAGGACGGCTTTAGCCTTCGCTCCTTGGCTGTTATAACTCATACCCCCAATGCCATCACAACACTGCGGGACTTTGGAGTGGCAAATGTAGCGGTCAAATGTCACTGGCATTAGTCAGGTGGTCATAAAAAAGCAAGATGTCAACTGAATGAAAGTGTTCCAGGTCACAGAGGCTAACATATCTCTGCATTCCAACTACAAGGTGCCTTTTTGGAGTGCAGGTGTGTGTGTGTGCGTGTGTGAGAGAGAGGGTTAAACAATGCTAGCTGACAAAGCTAGAGATGACCCACAGCTGTGCATTAGGCAGAAGATATCTCATACCCCTGTGATAAGAATGCAGCATTGACATTCAACATAACTGACAAACTCATTAGACAGAGTCAGGGGAAATATCAAATGAAAAACTTCTTTGTTAGTGCTAGATAATATCTCATATAGCATCCTCATCCAAAACAGATTGCACACGTTTGATATTATATTCATAAAGGCTTCGGATAAAAAAGAAAAAAAAATTAGGATGGCGGCCCCCCTGGGATCCATGGGATTAGAAGTAAATTAATTACATTACACCACTCCCTTGTTCTTTTATAAATCAGCATGATATTTTTCAATCTCTAAAGACACTGGCACAGCAGTTACACGATTACTGTAGAAGCTCTAACAGATACTGTATCGTCCAGAGCAGTGATTTCATAAAGCTCAATACCCAACCCCCCATGGGATTGGAGTCAGGAAGTAAAGCAGTGCGGCAGTCGTTGGCATGCAGTGATGCAGACTTGGGGTACCCCTGTTTTATTGTGAAGGTTGTTTTTTTGTGTTTATCCTCAGGGCTTTTGACTTTAGAGGAATTTCTGAAATAACCCAGCAACAGCGCGTGACCTCAAGTCAGCAAGAGCCATTTCACCCAAGACCAAAAACAAGGAAAAATCATATTTAACTGGTTCAAAGGACAGTCATGCACACAAAGAATAGCCCACTTCAAGGGTTCATCCTCTCAGATTTATAAAAGGCGTTTCACCCTGGAGATGCCCAGTAATGAAAAGCATCACAGTTCGAGCTCTAATCGATTCATCATTTCCGCTCTAATATGATTCTTTTAACATGAAAGGCCACAGAAGCCACAGATCTTTTCAAAAAGCCACGTTGATTTTATTTTCCAAACCATCATCCTGAGCCCCGACCCTATTCCTCTAGTGAGGAGCTGCTTGCTCTGCTTAACCAGTGGGAGCCACAGACTAAGCCCCAGGAGCTGTCTGGTGCTGAAATCTGAGTGGGCTGAATCCAGCGAACAGACTTGCCTATTCCATGGCCAAGCCTCTGACTTATCACTAAGCTTAGGGATGGGACAATTGTCTGTCATTTTCTTTTCAGTGCAAACCTTCCCACAAAAATGAATAATGTTTTTTACAGTGTAAATGCAGCTGTGTTGCGTCTGAGCTATTGATAAATCATCTGTGATGAGAGGATAATGGAGGATTTGAATTGCCTCATAAATATCTTTTGTATCCAAACTCTACTGACTTCCATTCAACGACCCCTATTTAAAATGTACCAATTGCAGCGCAGATATCATCATTTATTTATGGTGTTTAATGGTGAAAATGCCTGTTTTGAATAATGTATTCCGGCTCTCGTCTTTGATGAATATGCGGGAACTCTCGGAGGGCTGGTAACCTCCTGGTGGCTCCCTGCCTCTTTGGCTGCTGCTGGCCGTCGGCACATCTGGGCCTCTTTAGCGCTGCATATTGGCTTCTGAGGTCCTGTCTCAGGACCAGAGGTGTGGCGAAGGATTAGAGTCTCTCCCTGAGCTGTCAGTTAACACAGTACAGCAGCCTCCACCACCACCACCTCCTCCTCCTTCTCCCCTCCCACCCCCAACCAATAAGCCACCCTCCCCTCCACCACTTCCAGTAGACACATTCATCACCATGACGAAATGGAGGGGGTGGGAGCATAAGAAGAGAAGGGAAGGAGAGCAGAAGGGAGGGAAAAGAAGAGAGGGATGTTTGTGGTGTGTGTGTGTGTGTGTGTGAAGGGGGTGGGGGAGGAGGGGTGTGCTGGCTGACTGCCTGGCTGTGCTCCATGCCCGGGACCCAAAGGCGAAGGATGAGCAAATTCTCACGGAATTACAGATGCAGGAACGTCGTTTGCCGAGGAATGGTCTCTGGCATAATTGGATGGGGTCTGTCACCTTCCCTCCTACCATGTCTCTAATCGCTTCCAAAAAAAAAAACATGCGCCTGGCATCCCAAACACCACCTCTCAGATGGAAGGCTTGATGAGGGGGAGACAACAACTGATGTAGGCTGCATGACAACAACAAAAAACAACATAATTTCAAAAACCTCCAAAGATATTCTGCTTGCAAATGTGCTTTCTCCAGATGGGTGTTTATTAGAAGAACATAGATGCACATCCACGTCGACAAGGCTATAATCTCCACAAAGTGTCTATTTAGATGATACTGAAGTATCGTGTTTAATTCACACAGCAAATGTCCATCACCCACGAGCTGCCACTAAGCCTAACTAGAGTGCATATTATTGAAATATGAGGGCAGTAATGGAAGTCGCAAGACAATAAAACAACACATAATGCACATGCTCCATCCCATTTTATGCCTGGTGATGACAGCATCTTATTGCTGTCTGGGCTCTGATGCTCACTCATTAGCACATTGTCTTATGTGTTGGGCCATGTCTGGCTGCAAACTTGAGCCTCTTGAAGTGAGTGAAATGTAGATTACAAACATCACCAGTAAACATCAGTTCCATACAGATTCTGATGCCTTTGGCCCATATGGTGAGTGAACAGAGTGGGGAATAACTCCTCTGAGACCCTTAGAACATAAGTGCAAATGAAATGCAGGACTACTACTACTTCTTCAGGAAGGGCATGAGTGGTGGACCATGTCATATCTGGAGGTTGGAAAACACAGGCAGAAGTCTATCTGCTTCCCATTATGACTTGAGCTGTGACTACTACTCATACTGACACGAATCAGTCACAGCGTGCTTCATAGCAGCTCAGAGGGCTCGCTTAGCTGTAGAGATAGAAATAAATTCATGGTTGCGCAGATCAGTGCCTGATATCTCCCTCTATTTACTGCAGAAGTAAATTCCTCTATGCCAACGACACCATTACCATCATGCCTTGCTGTGCACTGGCAAAGGAACAAAGACACGCACAGGTGTGCAAAAAAGCCATCTGTGGGAAAAGCAGCTTGTCTTCCTCTCTCTCTTTTCTTGCTACACTTAAAAACACACAAACACACACCCACATGCACACACACTTTCTCTCAGATAATGAACACCCTCTCTCTCTCCCTTTCTCTCTCTCTCTCTCACACTCACACACACACACACAATCAAAAACAGACAAGTAAATGTGCACACGGGCACCAGGGAAAGAAAAGGAATAACCAATTACTAGCAAATTTCCCAAGGGGAAAAATGACTTGTTTCCTCGTGTCAATATCTGTTTGTGATACTCCCTGATAAATAACACATACATGCACACCTGCAGTTGTAGACTGCCACACTTTCTCTCAGATGTCAGTGGGGAAAAAATGCAGACTGGTGCAAACATTGCTGTGAGTGCACTGTCATGCATGTGCATTTTATGGCTGTGGGCTGGGACTGAACCAACATAGCTAAGTCTGACAGACTCAAAGATGAAATCTCCATCACTGTTCTCTGAACACCCATGGATAAGAGTCAGGATGATACTCAAGGTTGGGCATCAAGATTGCATGGTCTGTGGTTATCATGAATGAGTCACCTTCATCTCGATATACTGTGGCAAAGTTTAAGGTTTAGTTCTGCCAAATGACAACATGATGTAGTGATTAGATATAGTAAAAATCTATGCATGGCCAGAAGTGAAAAAGGCATATCACACCAAAGACTACACTGGAAGTCTTCATATAGCCTGAACAAAATGGCAAGTCTACAGCAATATTTACTGAATGCATCTAGAACAGTTGCTGAAACAAAGTAATGAAATCTTATTCTGAAAGGACACTGTATATAGCAGAGAATAAAATGTTCTCCTTTATTGTTCTTCCTGGGAAAGATATGTTCTTAGGAATGAGGAACATTCATAAATTAGAGATTAAAAATATCTAAACATGATCCACCGGTGCTTATCCTTGATAAATCCAATTATCTGATTATGGCGCTCCATTCATCATTAACTTTCCGACAGGAAGAACATAATATGAACGCTTTGATGTCGTAGGACTATTTAGGTCTGAAAATGAAGACTGAAAATGTAGCCTGTGGGTAACATTTACCTTTCATATTTTTCCGTTAAGAATTTGATCTTGCCGTGAGGTGACATATACAAGCGACTGTTCAAAAATGTACTTTCACAGAAAAACACACGATTTGAGACTTGTTCATGGCCGCGAGATACCAGAATGAACACTAACACAGAAGTTCAATAATGTACTAATGTTTAATTCCTCACCTTTTCGAAGAGTGTAACCCACGCTTATAGTCGTAAGTCCTCCGTAATGTACAGTCTACCGAGAAACCCGGTCCGTTTCAGTGCAGGTGCTCAGAGATGAACGTTTGCCCCCGATACCAGAACAATGCATAAAACACATACACGCAAACGAATCCAAAGCTGGAATAAAAAATGCCGTAACCCCTAGGGAATCAGAGGCATTTAGGAAAGCTCATCCGAGCATCGCGAGCATCGTGCGGAGAGTCGAGGCGGAGCAGAGAAGTGCGGACAAGGATGCGCACCTCTTTCGCTACGCTGGACTGACTGAACAAAAGAGCGCACAAGCAGCGCGCTCTCTCTCTCTGCTCTGCCCCCTTATTCTAATCAGCCAGGATCGGTGCAGACCGCGGTTGCAGCGCGCCTGCGGGTGTCCTGAGAGGGGCACCAAAGCGAAAGGGTGTCTGTGTGTTGGGGGTGGGCTGCCTTACTTCATTTGTGAAGATCCTATGACATCTCCCCTTCGCCATTCGATTGAGCTGCACAATTTAAACCAAACAACAAAAAAAAGTAATAAATTATTGCCAAATAAATTGTTAATGTGTTAATGAATACTGAATTGGAACTAAAAAATGGAAAACTCATGGAATGATTAGGGCTGTAAAATATAGCTACTTCAGCAACTTTGCATTGTTGAAGATACTGCACAGGGCACAACTCCTCAACAACAAGAGGAAGAAGTACAGCAGAAATACAACAAAAATACCAAAATGAAATATGGTTGGTTGAAAATACAATGCAATTATTTTTTTCTTGATTCATTCCCTGGGAGAAACCATTGTACTGTTCATGGGAGATTAAATATGTCCACTGGCTAATGTATGCTGTACTGATGGGTTCACTCTAGTAATATTGCACGATGGATTTCTTATAATTACACTTGACACATTGTGATGAAGCAAAGCGATTCAGCATCAAGCATGATCTTCTAGTTTGTGGTTTCATAGATCCAGTCAGCAATTACTTCATCATGAGACTTACAGTACTCCTTAACAAAATGAAACAAATATTCATGAGACCTTTGAGGCATGACTACACAGGACATTTAGGACCAGACTATATGCACCTGCACTGTCTTATGGGTAATGAATAGCATGTGTACTCTTTGTTTATCTATCCCACATAGTGATATAAGTATAGAGAAAGAGAGACAGATAGAATAGAATAAGAGATGTAGGGTAAAGAGGGATAAAGTACAAAGAAAGAGATAGAGGTATTAACACAACTGTACTTGATACTCAAGAGTAAACTCTGTCAGCATTTATCAGTTTGCAGGGATTAATGCACATTTAATAACCAGGAAAAATTATTAAATGAACAAACCCTGACTACAATGTCTTCAATGTGTCCTCCAAAGGGAGTGAGTGGTGTAGTGATTATGACAGCTACCAGTCCCAGTTTGGAATGGACAAATGGGGTGGGTACAGATTTAAGTCTTCAAATACAGTTAGCTTAATTTTATCTTGCTTTGGCACAAATACACTTCAATGCAAAAGCATTTGATCTGGTTAATATAAAATACAAAGCAAGGATACAGTAAACATCAACATGGTCTTCCGATATGGAGACTGTGTCCACTGTTCACATAACTGCATTAAGTACTATAATTCTTCCAAGGACACAGTACTGACTGATTTACAAAGTATGCCTGTAGCATACTTGCAGTAGCAAGAAAAGTAGCCAGGATAAGGTGCAAATAAACTTGTGTCATCTGTTTTTAGTTCGCAGATGCTTAAATTATTCAAGAGGCAATTTTGTCGTTCCTTACTTTGACCTTTAAAGGCTTTATGAAATGTCTGACCTTCAAAGTCTAACCTTGTTTCATTTATAGACAAAAGCTGCATTTTCCTCATGTGTTTGGGCGGGAGAATAGTCAGCGAGATCATCATTGGCATTGTAAGAAACAATCACCCAACAAAATGCACACTGCATAAACACATATATTTTGTCAGGAACCTTAATATAATAGAGTTTTTTAGTGTTTCATTTTTCCCAAAACAGGAACCGTAAAAGGTTGTGTCTCCATTAAATTGCTATTACCTGAAATAATGAGACACAGATTGAAGATGTGTCTCAAATTGACCACCCTACTAGGAAGGACAGTACATTGCCAGGGTTAAAAACAGAACTGTTAAAATTGAGACTTTGCGATAACCACAACCACAGAATAAAACAAGGAAGCCATATTTCCTGAAATGTGTCACCCCGCCAGCCCCTGTACCTGCCCTACTATTTGTAATGTTTTTGTCAGGATTGTACAAGCTGGAATGTAGGCCAGAGGCCAGAATTAGAGACCTCTCTCAGACCCCCTTCTGATTGATGGTGATCTATTCATTCCTGAGTAATCTATTTATCCACTGCCAGTTCTAAACAGTGGGGGGGGGGGTGCACATAAGGGAGAATAAACCAATCCCCCCCACACTCATCCCTCTCCTCAGTGCCTCAATTCAACACAGCACAGAAAAGCACAGCACAATACAGCACAACACAGTACAACACTAGTGCCCTGGGCAGGGGGGCCTGGCGTCAAGCCAGCCAGAACTGCCCAATGACCCAGAAACAACTGACACAAGCACTTAAAGGCAATCAACAATCCTCACTTGGTCACTACAGTCTGTGTGTGTGTGTGTGTGTGTATGTGTGCGTGTTGGACAGGGAGGGGCTGAATTACTCGGAGGTTGAAAAATGAGAGGAGCATGGGGGTGCTGCAGGAAAATAGGAGGTTGGAGTTTGGGGGGGGGTAGGAAAGACAAAGCATGGCTAATGATGCTACAGTAGTTTTGTGGATGTCGACAACAGGCTTCACGGGACCACCACAGAGGCCGCAGAGCACCATGAAAAGATGAGAGTCAGCATCGCCTCTGAATGAGGGGGGAAATGATCCCTCCCAGGTGGGGCCACGGACAATTCATAATTGATGAAGAGGAAGAGAAGAAAGAGGAGAGGAGAGGATAGGAGAGAGGGGGACGAGAGAGCAGGGAAGAGAATGCTTCTCTCATGGGGGATAAATGACAAACAAGCACCTCCAGGGCTTGGAGGAGACTGCAGGGCCACTGGCCAAAGGGACCACTTCTGGCCTGCTGGCCTGAGGGTGAAGACAGCCAGACAGTGGCCACATGAACAGACAAGCAGAAAAGGGCTAAGATAAACCGAGTTTGCTATCCCAAAGTAGTGAACAGGCAGAAGCATGCAAAGAACTTAAGAAAGCACACAGAATCAACACATCTGACACAATATAAATTTTTTCAATTAGACAAACAGAACTGACATTCTTGCTGTCTTTTACATCACAAAAGTGCAAAAAATTTATCAATTTTTATCACAATATTTGCGTCACAGTATTTGGTTTTACCTATCAAAAGCAATCCTTAGGTATGAATAGCACCATTTTTTCAACATAGGCCTCTATTCATAAAATGAGGCATTTTTGTCAGGTCAAATAACTCATGGGCAGTTGGTCTTGATGGATGTTCAAACCTTGTCTTATCCCACATGTAACACAGAATACAGCACATATTTGCCTAAATATGCTATGTGTGCATGACAATGAGCAATTCCATTTTAGGAAGTAAGGAGATTAGGTAGTAAATATGCAGAAATGTAGGTGTGACAGGTGTGGTTTATCACATCTGAAACCTGCTATAAGCCTAAGCTGTTTTTTTAGCTGTTGTTTCTGGTTAGTTGGTGTGAGCCCATCAAACATCTTTGACCATGATAGATCATGTCTGAGTTTCCTAAACCAGCTACCAGCATGAGCAGGTATAGCTGGATTTTTCAGCAAAGAACTCCTCTCCTGCTCTCGTGTTCACACTCATAATGCCTATGCCTGCTATCATAAAATCACCAAATTAAGACAGGGTTTTACAGGGTTAAAATGGCATGGTATGCTTACCTGTGACTGATAACATCTGGTTTTGGAGTGTACATAAGAAACTATTCCTGTTTAAATCAAAATTTGGAATCCTATACAAAACACATATTGAATGAAATGTATTCCTAATCTGGCAACATATCCTGTGGGACAGATAAATTTTAAAGTTCCCCAACTTACTTCATTGACAAAGCAATTTTTTCTTCATCAGTATATTTTCAGTTTCCATAATTACTTTAATAACTTATTATTTTTACAAATTACTATAATTTTCAAGTACTTTGATAAAATCTTCTCCACAGCTGGTGGCCATCTTGGAATTTGACCAGGATAACTAAACCAAGACTAATAACTTGAACAAAGTCTTGTGACCTATGAAGTAGTAAGTGGCCACACTTGATAAGTAAGAACTTGTATGTATAAAACATGTATTAATGCCCTCTATAGGGTGTTAAAAACCTCCTATCTCCTGGTGCACATTGGCTGTTAAAGGGTTAGATATTAAGTGTATACTATATGTTTACTACTATATTTGTAAACAGTAGCTGTTACTGATGGCAATACAAAACTTATAGTGTAATCTCACACTAAACTCTCATACAACAGCTGTAATAAACTTGTCTAATCAATGAACGTTTTCTCTGAATGCCTCCTACATAACAGCCAAGAAAAAGAGATTTTTATGTAACAGTCCTGCACCAGCAAATGTAGAGCAGACGCAGCAGGCTTTCCAGGATTAGAAACAGTGGCAGAAACTGTTTCTCTCTGAAATGAGGACTTCACCTGTCTTTTATTCTGACATGAGCTCTGTGATCAAAGCAAAATGGCCATACGCTTAAAATAGCCTCTCTCAATGCAGCCTGTTGTTGTTTCATACTTAAATGACAATCTGTGTGTTTTGGTGGTCACACAAATGAAAGGTAGAGTGGAGAGAACTGGGTTTTGGACAGTGTTCATCATGCTGGGCTTGATGGGTGCCATGTCACTGTGTGTGCCACATTACTATACGAGACTACTATACAGGAAATCTTGCCAGTATCATTGCAAGGTTGAGTGACAGGCGTTGTACCTGTCCAAGAGTAGCATTTTCAGGACGATGCCCTTAACACCTTTAGAAGATGAGCATTGTCCCTGTCCAAGAGAGGCATTTTCAGGGAGATGCCCTTAAGTTGGGAGCTGCAGCTCCAGCTCAGGTGACACTGACACAGACTGCATGAGAAGGGGGAGAAGGGGGATTTACCTGGCCGCAATCCAATTCTTGCTTGTGTCTGTCTGGCTGGAAAACATTAATTGACAGGCCAGGACTGTAGTCAGTGCTAAAAACTCAATTCCCCGACCATAGCCCTGGGCTAAGACATTGTAAGGATCAAAGACTGTCCTTGGGTAAGGTGATATTACATGCTGAGGTGATACTTAACTTCACCACCCATGAGCCCTCTGGCACTGTGCGCCTGTTTTCATGTACTGCTGCCTCCCAACTGCAGGGCGGAGAGAGAGGGGAAAATATATGGTTGTACACAGGCTGTCTGAATGAGATTTCACAGCAGTATTTCTTCAATCTCAAGGAGGGGAATGAAGACAGATGGGAAAATGCAGAAGAGGTCCAACTACTTAGAATGCACTTAACAGAAATATTCACCAACCATCATCTTCTTTCATCTTTTTTTTTGCTTGTCGGCATAAACCATTTCAGAGAGCAGCTGTAGAATGGAGTCACAAATGCCGTCACAAATCTTGTCTGAAAATTCTGAAGAGACCAAATCAATTAAGGAAAAAGGTTTATATTACTACTTATTGTCAACAGTACATTAAGAAAGACTGAGAAACACCATTTTGCAATAAACATTCTGCCTGCACAATCAGTCACTACCAAAATGACCAAGTAAACATGCCACTGTCATCCTTCTTAGTAATCATCAGCAGAATTGAGGGAGGAGAGGGATTGGAGCTGTCATGGGCTATCAATGCCAAGAGCAGAGATAAATTCAGCCCATCACTCTCAACAGAGAAGGAGAACAGTAGTATGCAGACTCATTTGCTGGTGCAGTGCAAAGCCGTAATAAATGGCCTCCTGACTGAAAAAGCCAGAGTGGTGGAAAGCAGTCAGTCACTGTTGTGTGAGTCCACAGTGGTGGCACCAGCAGACCCAACATATGTCAGCAGGTTGCCAGTGAAATGTTGGCAACCTTTGGTCAGCTGGCTCCAAACTCCACAACCAATGATGTTATTTGAACAAATCTGACATGAGGTCCAGACCAAACCAACTGATTTGTGTCGTCTGTGTGTGAAAACACATCAAAAGGTTGGGGGGGGGCACGAATAGCTGCTTGGTTGGTGCCAGTGCATCCAGATGATGACAGCATGAGGGGCCGCTTTGGTGATAAACAGGCTAGGTTGGAGAACGCATAAGTGAGCGAATGAGGCAGCCCACTCAGTCAGTCACCCCCTGGCAGACAATCCAGCGCATGAGTGCGGTGAGGGTTGCTTTCAGCCTGAGCAGGCCAGCAGTCGATGAAGGAGTGCTTCTATCAGCTATGCTTGGCTGGTAGACAGCAGCAAACAAACAACAGATGAAGATCTGGAGGGATCTCCTCCGGCGAGAGGGCTTCTTTTCCCTTGGCTGGAGAACACACATGGTTTATTTGCTGAGAGGCCACTGGCCAGCATTATATAAACCTGAGTGACTGGTTTTCTCCGAGGCTGGGGGCTCACATTGTCAGGGACAGACAGGGACACCAGTGGCCTTGCAGAATAGTACCATTACACACATAAAGCATAAATTTCACATAAAATTATTTTTATTTGAGGGTGGAAATTCCACAATGTATTGCACTGCAACAAAAAGTCTCTCTGTCTTGCAGTTCAGTTTCTATCTCTGAGAAATAAGCTCCTGATTTCCCATTGTGGAGGGCCACATTAGCTAACCATCACAGGTACAAATCTGTCTTGAGGCTGGCAACACTGTGCCAAAGCAAACCAACCTCTGACTGCTGACATCTCACTGCCAGTGCTGGCCAGCAGAACAGAAGCTCAGCTGAGGCTCCAACAGGACCTCAGCAACATAATAATGATTTGAAAACACTCAACACGTTTTTGGTTTTCTGAAGTTCAGAAAATCCTTTCACTTGTAAAAAAAGTGACAACAACAAGTTGAATCTAATCTAATCTCCAATCAAGGTGTAGCAATCAAAATGTTGTTGCACATAGACACCATCAATATCAACCAGGTCAGTTTTACCCAGAAAGCATTGAGATGTAAACACAATGGCAGAGTACAAGATCTGCAAATTAAGGGCTGATACCAATGTCTGTTTTGTAAGGCCAACATTACCAGTCAGGGTTCACCTTTAAACGAGAAATTCACTATGAATCAAACCATAGCCCTGTCGTTCCAGGTCACCGAATGCTGTAAGTAGGGAGAAGAACGTGAACATTTTAATACAGCACAGACCGTATAGTGAACCAGCGGCAAACACTAACTGTACTAACAACTAGTACTAGCAGACTGACCATTAAGCTTATCATACAGTTTCTGATATGGCCTATAGCTAAGGACCATACAAACTTGCAACCAAAAATATTTGGAACGTGTAATAGCCTACTGTATGACATAGTGCTACGGCAGTGTAAGGGTCCTCGGTCTGAATTCGGCTTGGGGTCTCAACAAGACAGGTACTAATTCTGAGGCTTATACAAAGTGACTGTCAAAGCCTCCCCCAAGATCTGTCATAGAGTCAGTAGCCCCATGCAGTTTGCCATTGGGTAGCGCTGTGATAAAATTGATAAGTTCCACATCCCTGAGGACATGGTGATGTTTGGAAGCATCCATTTTACTGACAGCTCATGTTAAGAGATAGTATCAACAGAGACTGCAATATGTTATGGCTTCCATGCAATTACAAACTGTACTGTTTGTATCAGAGAACGCAGAAAAAGAGGATTCTTCTGTGTTCTCCAAGGCCTGTACTGATCAAGGCCATAGAGAGAATACTATGATAATAAATACCAGGCACCAGGTTTACTTTACTTGACATTGAAATCAAGCCAACAAAACATAAAACAATTGAATGTTGTCACAGAAAAGCTCTTCCATTCTGAGGTGTTTTCACTTCAGGACCACAACTAGAGTGAGTGTCAGAAGGCCCAGAAGGAGGTTTCCTCCATCTTTAGTTTGTAATGCCTGAAACACAGACCTTAGCCAGATGTTGTGCCCAGAAATGTCTCTCTCTCCCTGCAAGCTATATGCACTCACAAGTCAGCAAAATGCCCACTGGACAGACAAACAGGAAGCCGATGCCTGATGCATGCTTACTTTCCTCCAAACATTCCTTTACTTGTTTCATTCACCACAGGCTTACATCAACATGTTTAAGCCATTTTCAACATAGCTAGTGATTTTTTTCTGCTCTAACTGACTAATGCCTTGAGATGGCTTGTCACAACAACACAAACCATTACAGTTGTGAGACATGATGTTTTTCATGATGTTTTTCTGACACATGGCAGCAAAAATAACTGTTAGCACCCCTAATTCCATCCCTGTTATGTTACAGGGTTTAATTAACCCTCTGTATTTTCAACACCACAAAGCGCAGGCGGAGTGGCAGCTGACAGACGTATTTTGTGTTCAGCACTAGGATGTCTCCCAGGTCATTTCAGCAACTAGATGCTCATCTACCCTCTTTAAATCAGCCTTTTGTACTTGCGCCCTTCCTCTGTGGGTGGACAAAATCCCTGGAAGAAAAGAAAGACACACACTTGAGAGAACACACTTGAGAGACACAACACTTGAGAAACATAGCCTCTACTTCATTTCCCCCCCTCAGCTCCCACCCCCAATATTGGTGAGAGATGGTGTGGAATAGTAGTCTTGACAGAGGTGACCTTAGTGCCTCCACGGGGAGTGGCTTCTTTGCTTGTTTATTCTAAAGAGCTTTGCTTGGCTGCAGCTAATGCTTTTCCAATAGGGTACACATCAGACATTACGAATCTCCCTCAACACAGCATGGCTTACTCATCTCATGACGTGCCTTATGTGTGTTGGCAGTGCTCTATGCATTGACACAGTCACAACTACATTAAGAGGCTATGAGGACATTCACTTTCCAACAAATAAGACTCACAATGGCACAGTAAATGGCAGCATACAGACCAGAGCTGCTTTTGTTCTGAAAGAACTTCAACATTAACAAATCAAAACTCTCATCATGCTCTTCTACTTTCTGAAATGTATACCTATGCTGTTCTGACACAATGAACGATTTGACAGCCCACAGCAATGAGAGGCAGAGTGGAATGCAGATTAATCAGCTTGCCATGCTTAATTGGTAACTTCTTCCTCCTTCCAAGCCACATTGTTCATGCATCTGAAGACAGATACGATGTGTTAAGGGGTTATTCACACCTGCCATGACACTGCAGTGCAACCCGTGTGTACTCATCATTTGAAGCCACCCAGGGAAGGTGATTGGAGATGTATAGGTCTTGTTTTGCTTATTTGCCAGCTTGCAGTCTGGTTTCACACTAATCAAAAAAGAATCCCGGCGGAGGATGTGTGGAGGGAAAGGCGTGCCGTCCAAAGGGGATTTACTCTGTCCTTCATAACTTGAGAGGCAACATCTCAGCAGTTTGTGTGGGGTTTCAATTTAGTTTTTCGAACACACAGACACACACACACACTCACACACACAGACAAACAAACACACACTGCCACCGCTACAGCCATTGCTTCGGACCAACACACTATGGCTCCTCACTTCTTAATTAGAGTGCAGTGGCTGCAACTCCTACCTCTGACAGCCTCTTCCCATTACCCAGTCAACCCTATTTGAAGAATACATGAGTAGATGAATGGTGATCCTGACTCATCCTTTCACACCAACAAAGGGGACCAGAAAGGAAACCTGCTACTGGATCTCATCTGCACTTTGCACTTGGCGGTAAGAGAAGAAGGGGAAAAAAACATGATGGGGAAGAAACAAGGGATGGCAAAGCTTTCAGATAAAAGATAGAATCTCTAATGCTGTGAAAAGCAAAGGGGTCGGACACCCCACTCGAAGCAGAGTTCTTTCATAGTCAAGGATGATATGTGTGTATTTTCCCTTTCATCTTTTTTCCCTTTCACCAAAACCGATGGGGAACTATGAGAAGCTGTCAAAGCTAGCAGTATTCCGATCTGTAAAGGGCTGGCCTCTCTGTCCTTGGTTGCTATAGGAATGACCACAGCGCATGGTTTCCCTGTGACTGCTCTGGCATCTCTCTGTACTCGTTGGGTGATTTAAACCTTGCTGCCGCTGAAGACCTTTAAGTGCATGCCTCATTCAGATGAGTTGCTGAAAGGCAATGGTGATAGAGTGCCGTCAATAAAACCTCAATCTGCCGGCAGAGTTGTGCTCGGCTAGAGAGGAGCAGTAGCACCCCTTGAAAATCTCACTGACAAGGACAAAAATGTAAATGAACCATTGTTAATTTAAAGCACTGCTCCATTTAAGGGGCCCCAGATTTCAGTTGAAGCACGAGAGAGAGAGAGAGAGAAAGAGAGACAAGCACAGAGAGAGAGAGAGAGAGAGAGAGAAAGAGAGACATGCACAGAGAGAGAGAGAGGCAGGCAGAGATGTCTGGGCTATGGAGAGCTCTACAGTCGCTCAAAGCAGGAATTAAAAGTAATTGCACTAATCTCCGGCATAACACTTAAAAAGTAATCTGAACCACCCTCATCTCTCACTGTCTTGCTGGGCACTGTTTTTTTTACAGAAAAACCACCACATGCAGAATCAGCACTTTCCTCTCCATGATGTCTCAGTAAACACTGGTCCATGTGCACACATCTCTGAGTCTGGAGTCTGCAGAGGCTCTCAGAGGGCCATACATACTGAGGGCTACGTGGCCGTTGGCTTACAGACACAGATGCCAACGCAGACAATGGATAGCATAAGGTGAGCTAAGAGAGCAGGTAACGTGGGACCGGAATAATTTCACATCGTAATTTATAGCGTGGAGTGTCCTAGAATCATATCAACACCAGGAAAAAAAAAGAGAAAGGACATAACCTTCATTACACAAAGAGGTCGGGGCAGAATTAAAATGGCCACCCTTTAAGCACAGAAATATGATGTGGCATTTATTCATGGGAAAGGGGCAGTAGCCTATAAAGTATGGAAGACACTGTAACAAAAAAATTGGAACACCTCCATGCTGCTAATGGGCCTTAATAGTTGCTGGAGAGAACAGTGGTCCCTCCAATCCAAAATAGCTTGTATTTCAGTCAAGTAATGAATAAGTGCTGAATTCTGAACCAAAGCGTCTGATAAACAACCCAGCACAAAAACGTGCCGTACCAACCCTTTATGGCATATTTTGTAAAGTAACTGCAGCTGGTTGAATGCCAGAAGATGACATTTCTCACTGAATTTAATTTAAGTCCAATTGTCAACCCTGTCCGCATGAGTAATAATGCATGGTTTTCCCATTCTACAAGCTAATCAGATCCCATGGTGTCAGAGCTGTAGCCCTTGAATGTTACAATATTCTTTTGACCAAGTGCCAAGCAACTATTTACTTGAGCGTAGCATAAAAAGTCAGACATGGCATCAATATCTCTGGGCAGATGTCACATACTCTATGGCCATTAGTTTGAATAACAAATTGCTGATGATGTCTTCAATAACTGTTATCGGCGCTCATAATGCCAGATGTTAAGCCAGCAAGCATGAAGCATCTAACATCCAGAGGCATAGATTATGAACATCACTGAATCCTGTTTTGTTTTGTTTTTAGGGATCCTGTCTGAAGGCATTACAATATTTATGTGCTGCAAGCATGTGCTTCTAATTCAGTCACATTTATTTACATAATAACTTAGAAACTGCTTTGTGTACCCAAAACATTGATCTAAAAAACAGAAAAACAAACAACTGCAACTGTGTAAGAAAACTGAATATTTTGAGACATCTTCAGTGCCAGCATGGTAAAAGTGGAATCAAGATTCCCCTGGGCATGTTCAAACACAACAGCTTTACACATGCCAAAAGTCCAATTTGTTTCTCAGCTAACATTTGAACACACGCCTGGCAAGCAAATACAAAGTGTCAACAAAGGAATCCAATCTTACAGCGTAATGTGAATTCAGCTTGAGCACGTGTCTGCATGTCTCTCAAATGCAAAACTGGACTTAATAAGTGGCAGCTATGTTGCTAAGCTACAGGGAGAAAAAGAGAGAGTCAGATAGAGAGAGAGAGAGAGAGAGAGAGAGAGAAACAGAGAGAGAGAAATCGCAAAGGAGCCTGATGTTCACAAAGTAAAAAAAAAATCTGTGGCAGTTTGGAGAGCAATCCTTTCATGCAAGAAACCTCTTCAGTGATGCCAGGAAATTACACAGAGTACAAGAACGGCTTCGTGTATCAGTGCAACTCTGATGAAGGCGTTTGGCTCCTGACTCAGCCATCCATGCCCTACCACGGCTCTCCACTTTCTTGCCCTTTCCGGCCCACTGATTCCTCCCCCTTTAGCCTAAATGCTTATGACCTGGTTCATTCACTCTGCCATACTGGCACCCACTCATTATGGCTGCCTCACGGGCATTTCACTCAAGACCAGTAGTACGGTTTGAAGGTTAGACTTTGTTAATGTCAAATGTTGTGTTCAGTTAAGTTGTTTTTTTCTCAATACCCTCACAAAGAGATAAGGCCAGCACATTACATGGTGATAAAAGGACACTGTGGTGCTTGGTGATAATTCACTTAAACCACTTCTTCTGATGGATTGTTCATTTTCTCTTTGACACAGCAGTTAATTATAGTCACAGAGGGCTCTCCATCATGGATAAGTCTTTTTCACTCCAACCAATTTTTATTTCCTACTGCTTAATATTTTGGTTTTTTTGTGTATGTGTCAACTGAAATAATAGGGGTGAAAAACAATAAATCTCAAATAAATATCAATAAATCTCATCACAAAATAAAACACTATGAAAAGGAATGTAAGTCCACTGTATTGGGCATAAAATTGGACTACTCTGAATTAATTCAACATCAGTCAACATTTAAACTCACCTAAGGCCCATTATAAGATATCTTGAGAGGCATAGAACTCTCAGCTTATACTCACATTCAGATGTAAGAGTGAAGTCCATCATTCTCCCTGTTTACAGATCTTCAATGGGCACTGAGAGCCTCACATCATTGAATGCAATGCACCAGGATTGAATTGAGATTGAAAGTATTTGAATTTCATTGGAATGGAAATTGAAGCATTTATGGGACAGAATTGGAGATGGGGGAGGCTGCTTTCAAAAAGACTGAACGGTATTGAGCTTGTTAATTGAAGGAGGCAATACTGAACTGACCCTGGGAAGGATGCCTGGTCATCCACAGTGTTCCCTAAAGCATGGCAAAACCTAGGTACCTTAGTGACAGGGTACAGCACTGCCTTGTGCACACCCAATTACAAAATTAAAGATTCTGTCTGACAATGGTGCAGCATCTTTGACTCATGCCCTGACTCATCTCACATAACAATATGTTAGATCATGCACACACACACACACACACACAAATACACACACACACACACACATCTGTATTAGTCACTCACATGCACACACTTGCATACACCCACACACTACTCTCTACCTTTGCACATGAACCGCATGATGGGAAGTGACACAGGTGTTTGCTGTTGTCACAGTCTGCTGTCATCACCACTAATGAGACTGAGCGCTCCTAATTGGAGGTGCTATTTTGCAGTAATGGCAGCAAATGCAATTTGCAGGGTTAAGCTAAGTGCCCTGGTTCAGAAGTCCTGACGGTATTTCTGTAGTGTGCTGAAAGGTAGCAGGAGGATACATTGCCTAAATTAGCCAAAATAAGATAACAGATCCCCAAAGTCTCATTCCTCTTCACAAGCCAAATAAAAGTTTAAGAACAGCTTTCTTCCACGCATGTTCCCAATTTTTGTTCATTTTTTAAACTTCTTACTTACTGACTCATGTAATCTCTGGAGGTCCTGTCACAGTGGTTATTTCTGTGGATTAAACACACTCCATAAATCCATATGCATTAAGGAATTTCGTGGCAGGCCCCAGCATTTATTTTCCACTAAGGATCCCCTGTCTCCCTGTGTGTTTCATTACACCACATCTTATTTCAAGCTACAGATTAAGTCTTCAAGGGCACCGTGAGCTCACCTTGCATGACTCACACAGGCTGGGGGCTGAGGACAGACAGGCAGATGAAGACAGGCAGTGCAGTTGCATTGACAAAGCAGAGTGCTCAGACTGCTACTGAGAAGTAGCCTTGTGGCGTGGTTGTTTTGGCCTCTTTCACGGAGCAGCAGAGAGGAAAATGTGCAGCTTTGTCCAGGCTCAGCTTGCAAACATGAGCTGCCTTTAAAACTGTAGACCTACGGAGATGAAGGGCCTTCAGATCGGGCGCGCTTCACTTTGCAATAAAAAGGGTATATTTGAATGGCAGCACAATATGAAAGCATGTGGCCCATCTTTGAGAGAAAGAAAGATGAAAAATATGAAGGAAGGTGTTCAGAATGATGAAAAGCTTCAGAATTTTTTCTCAGCTAATAAAGATACTTCAAAGTGAAGAGCTTGTATCTGACAGTTGAAATTGGATGATGTGTCAACAGAGAACACAATGATCTAGAGACAAAGAAAAAATCAGATTCCACTAAAGGTGCTTTCTAGGAATGTTCACAATTCCTCAATTCACTAAAGGTCACTAAGAAATGAAGGTTAATTTACCAGCTTCATAGTCACTTTTATAGCAGCTTTCTAGCAGTACTGTGGTGAGATCGTCCATGTGCTGGCCTGCCTCAAGGTTGAGGCCAGGTTTTGATGGATGGAGTCCTGGTCACCCATGATTTGTAATCTATAATCATTGCCACACTATAAATATAACATGTCTTAAAATTTGAGCTCCCTGAATGATGATGTTAGAAAAAAAAATCGGATTGTTAGTTCGGCCTCTTCATGGTTGTTGCTACCAAGGACAAACATGGTTTCAATTTTACTGTCATATACTCATAAATAAGCACTTTTCAGTAATTTAGAAAACTTTAGGAATATATTGAATAAATAAGGAATGGCTATATTTATTTCTTGTTTGTACATTATATGCTTTGGCAACACTGTTTATATATGAATGGCCATGCCAGTAAAGCCTATTGAATTGAACTGAATTTAATTGAATAAAAAAGAGGGAAGGAGGATGGATAACACTGTGAGTGTTGAGTTATTAGCACAGTTCAATAGCCTGATGGCTGTAGAAGCTGTCTCTGAATCTGGTGGTATGGGTTTACATGCTCTTGTACCTCCTGCCAGCTGGTGGCAGGCTGAAGAAACTGTGGCTAAGATGGCTGTGGTCAGAGATTATACGCTTTGACTTCCTCCTGCAACACTGCATATAAAGGTCCTGAATAGATGGTAGCTCAGTCTTTGTAATGCGTTGTACTGACCTGACAACCCTGGGCGGTGCTGTTGCCATACCATGTACCACTATTAGACTAGATAGGATGCTCTCAGTGGTACAATAGACCAAAATCTCCGCAGACCAAAATCTCCTCCAAATCTCCGCAGCCGTCTCAAAAAGAAGACTTGCTGTCTTGCTGCTCTAGTGGCGACACCAACGTGTTGGGACCATTTTAGATGCTCACTCATGTGAATGCCAAGAAAACTGAAATGTGTGTATATATATATACATAGGAGATCTGTGTCTACACCCAGCTACAGGAGCTCACAGACAGTGGAGCAGCTGTCTGCTGGAGTGGCCTGCATCCTGAGTGGTTTGGGTTAAACTTAAGGGGCTGATTTGGGTGAAATTTAATGGGCCGATTTTGTTTAAATCATGACAATAATTTGGATTAAACCTGAGGGGTTGACTTTTAGTTCATTGTGGTTAAACGTGGAAGGCTAATTAAGGTTAAATTTAAAGGAAAGCTCTGGTGCATTTCACCCCAAAACCCTGTTCATCAAGTGCTGTCAGTAGGAAAAACAGCAAGAAAATTTGGTACAACATAAACAAATACCAAATCAGCAGCTAACACTAAGAAAATGGGGCACAAAAATTCAGCTTTATTTTCCCGTGCCCCATTCAGTTAATGTTAGTTGATGATTCCCTATTTAAGTTATGTTGTATTAAATTTTCTGATTCTTTTTCCTACAGGCAGGACTCGGGGCTATTGATTGATTCACACCGACATTGGACACTGGACAATGTGGACATGGACACTGCTATTAGACCCGCAAAGTCTACAGATGATACACTAAAAAGAATGGAGATATTTTGCTTTTTTGGACATTTTTACATTTTGACAGTTACATGCTAAGACTGATTTCTCTATGGTTGACTTTATTGCACAGACTTTTTTCAGCATGAAATATTTCTGTTTTCGCAGTTTCCTATGAACTTTTAATCTCTTCTTTGAGCACCCATTAGTTAGCAATTAAGGATGTTCAAGTTTTCAGTGTAAGCTATACCGGTAACTGTGGTAGTATGTTTTTTACCATGGCAAGGCAATTAGTAATAGTTGCCTTGTAATTATGAATCAAATAATTAGTAATATCTGCATATTGCTCAGGGTTCCCACTCTTTCTTCAGCATAAAATGTAAAGCACAGATTGAGGTGAAATCTTACAGAAGCGACGGTTCCTGGTGGTGATCACCATAACACAGCTGGCACTATTGCTAAGGATATGCATTAGGACATGCCCCACTGCAAGTACAGGAGATACAGTGAACATCTAAGCAGATGAGGCAGTTCCACTCTCATTACGGCTTGCTTTAATTTAATCTATGATGGTGAGCAAACTGTATGGGAAGCAGCAACTAAGCCAAGGCGAGGTGGTATGCAGCTGGGCCTTCAGCAGTGTGCCCACTGCTATTTACCTTTTTTTTTACTCATCAATTTGCCTACAGACAAATCAACTGATGTTGCCATCACCACCACACTGCATTCCTCCCTGAAACATCTGGAGAAGAAGGATACTTATGTAAGGATGCTGTTTATAGACTATAGTTCTGCATTTACACCATTGTCCCCAGAAGACTTGACAGCAAGCTCAGGAGACTTGGTCACACACCAGTCTATGCAGCTGGATCCTGGACTTTCTATCAGGGTGACACCAGGTGGTGAGAATGGGCTCCATCATGTCATCCTCCTTGCTCATCAACACAGGTGCCCCTCAGGGTTCAGGACACAACCCTGACTGTGACCCATGACTGTGTGGATATGCATCCTCCAAAACGTTTTCAGTTTTTATTCATCTCTCCATATTTTTCTCCTGTGTTACAAATATGGTCATTAAGTTTGCTGATGACACTACTGTAACTGGTCTGATTACCAACGATGATGAAACAGCCTACAGAAGAGAAGTTAAGAACTTAAAGCAGTGGTGTCAGAAGAACAACCTGTCTACCAAATGCACCTCTTGACCTGTCGTTGCAAGCTAGTTTCTTGATGGAAACTGCAGTCGAAAGAGGGTGTCGGACATCCCTGAGATGTGTTGGCTGTAGCAAACAATGAGATTGCTGCAAAATAACTGCTGAAACTTCAGTCTTGAGCATGACTTGCTGGGCTAATGATGTGATATTTCCCTGATTATTGTTGTTGTTCACTGTAAGCTAAGCTAATCACTTCAAATATTTCATATTTCATGTGAATTGTGGCGCAAGTGGGTAGATACGATGGAAGTTCGCAGGTTTGAAACAGACGCTGTGCGTGATTATGTGCTGTGTGTATAACCTGTGTGTCTCCCTCTCCCTCCTTTGTTAAAGACGATGGATTTTGATTGGGAGGAAGTCTCTGGGTGGTGATAACTAGTAATTTAAATTAGGATAGGCTAGTTATGTAAAAGGTTGTTGTCGCTATTAATCGGTTGATGTTCAGTTTCAGAGATGATGCATATGAAACAAGCGAGGACAACGCCCAATGCTGTGCCTCTACTTGTATCGTCTATGGAGGATAGGCCTTATATTATCCACTAATGGCTAATATGCACCAGAGGAAATATCACCAAGGCCACCCACCACACACACACACACACACTCTCTTTCTTAACATACTATTTATGTATTTTTGAGGAGCAAAAACATTTGAATTTTACTCTCTGATACTTGTATAATGAGATGTAATGAAGACAATCTTTAATCTTTATATGCCTGATATGCCTGACCAGGCCTACATATTACACATTATTATGTGAGCTAAACTGCTCTGAGTTTAGTGAGCACTGGACAATATCCTGAAACAGACCAGATCAGCTACTGGAAATATACAATACTGTATATTTCAGCGTTGAACCGTTAATTAGTTACACTGTAAAAAACAATAAGTAACGCTTATTTCACTGTAAACAATTTAAAAGTGCAAATTGTGCAAAAATTGTTGCTTCAAAGGAGTTAAGTAAATGTAATTAGTCTCTTTCAAGTACAGCTGACTTGAAAAATTGGTGACTCGTTACTTCTATTAGGAGTTAGGTAAACATATCTAATCTCTTTCAAGTTCTGTTTAAAATAACTTAAAAGAGACCAGTTATGTTTTCTTAAGCCATTTGAGCCAACGAGTTTCCACCAATTTTTCAAGCAAGTTTTATTTTTTCCTTTTATCATTGAATGGCAAGACAGTGCAGGGATTTGATGTGTCAAAGATTTTCGCTCACAATGGCATATAATGATTGCTTCCAATGACACACACAAAGTGAATGGGAATCAAGTTGACTTTTGCTCCTACATGTTTTATTTGTCGAGAGCTCCTATAAATTTCAAAATTTATGGAGCCTTGCATGTCAAACTTTTTTTGCCTGCTTGTTGCATCAGTTCAGTGTTATTGATGTATTTGACGTCCATCACTCCATTAACAATAGATATGGTCTCAAAGTGCTTATTTTGCAGGGAGGCATTGCCATATAAATTTCATAATTCTTGGTAACGGTTTCAAACTGTTGCCCAAGAAAGTATTTTAAGCATATGGGGCCCCCCTTTCACTATCAGCTATGTAGCTAAAAATATACCAGTTAAGCTGTGTGTATTGGTCTAGTTTAAGTGTATGATACTGTCAACTAAAAGTGGGGTAAAAAAGCATTGGCAAAAAGGTCTAGTGTCTCAGCAGCCATAATTGGTATTTCTATAGATTTTTTTTTTCAAAATGCAATCTTCAAGGTTGATACAGTTCAACTTATACAGTTCTCCAGGAATGTCAAAAAAAACCCTTGGATATAATTTTGGTCATACTTAACTTAACTTAACATACTTAGGAGAAATCCAGTGCAAATCAGTCCATAGCCCTACTGTTTAAGATCACTAAGTGCTGTTAGCTGGAATTTGAATACAACATATATAAAAGTGAACCTGGCACAGTGTGGCAGAGAAACTTACTTTCAGTGCAATTTTCCCATGCCCCATTCAGTGAATGTTAGCTGCCCTTCCTCTCCTCTTCTGGATAGGCCTACTTTGTTTTCACTTTCTATTTATTTCTTTTTTAAAATATATCACAACAGCCTAAATAAAATAAGTCAGTGATTTGGTATCATTGAGCCTATGTGTTTGGTATCATGTTCATGAAAAAGATAGTACATATGTCCATCAGTCCATGAGTTTCTTAAATATTGCAGATAGAAAAATGGCTGTGCATGGATGGACGCAGAGCTGCAGAATGTAAGACATTTAATGTACATTCAGATAATTATCTTGTGAACTGGCTAACATAATTGGGAAGCTGAGATTGTGCAGTTTCATGTCATATGCAGGTGGTTTATGTGTGATAGCCACAGGGAGCCATTTAACCAAGATGAATAGATGAAAATTTCCATGCACTTAGGTGAATTGGGTCAGCGTGATTCATGAGGCTTAGAGATATTTGGACCTAACAATGTCAATGCAGTTTTCTGACATGTACTGGATTTGAAAGCAAACACAAACAGCAATCATTCAACCATAATATAACCGAATATTTTTTCACTGGAGCACGTCATCAACATGAGCTAAAGGTGTAAAGCTCTGGTAGAGGTAAAAGGTTCTGGAACTTCGTCTGGAAAAAAAAACAGTGCAATCCCCTAAGACTTGTCAGGGGGTTTCAGGTCTGTGTCCTGTGGCAGGTTTGCATGCCTCGCCCCTGGCTGGTGGGGATTGTTGACCAGTGCGGCATTAAGTCAAAAAGTCAAAACACTTCATAAGCCTTGCTGATGCAGCCCTCCTGTTGGAGCGCTGACAGCCAGAGGGACAGACAGCGCTAAGCACAGGGGACTCATGGCCCCAATCCTCCAAAACTTGCAGTTTTTACTCACCTCTCCATATTTTTCTCCTGTGGTACAAAATGGGCCTGTATTGCTGAGGGCAGGGATGTTTGAGCAGTAATTGAGCACCTGGGGTTTGTACCATGTGATATCTGCTGGGAATGCTGCGGTTCGTTTACCTGAATGTCAGTGTTTTTTTTCTTTACTTTCTCTGGAATACCAGAGCATGTTAACACCATTTTAGTCCTAATCGCAATAGCAATCATGTCATCAGAGTGTTGCTGAGAGTTTCATTTTGAATCAACCGTTAATTTCATCAGCATTACACTCACACAGCTCCCAGACTTGAAACAGCAAGAATAGGCAATCACTTATATAAGGATCATGCCCCACTATCATCAATCAATTCCTTTTGAAAAGGACATAACACAGCAATGCACATGTAACCATACTTTTTTAACACTGACAAAATAATGTGCATCATTGGTATGTAAGGAAACAGACAAGCGTGACAGAAACGCATTGCTTGAGATTGTAAGTGAACAAATTACAAAAGATTGTGTCACGTAAATGGAGGCAGTGAAGCATATTGTAAAAATGCTCTGCTGCTAAATGGTTTAATTAAGAACCTCACTCAAACTAGAGCAGAAACTTCCAGCAGGAGGATCTAGCATGTAAGAAATAGCCTAAACTCAGTGGCCTAATTGCTCCTGTGCAAGAAGATGTGTCTGACATTTCTGGTCATTCTATGCTTATTAAAATGTTGAGTGTCACAAAGCACATTAAATATTAAGTGTGTAATTATTCAGCCTTGCCTTCCACAAACTATTCACATTCCTTGGATTTGGCCATAAAAACTCATTCAAGAGAGCAGCATTGATCTGACACCCATGTAAATGATAAGTGCATTAACAAAGTGGTAGCATCTGAGCAGTACCGAGTGAAGACTTTTTGCCTTAAATCTTTATTTTTCTTGTGTGGAAAGAGATGCCTCATTCCGTTAGTCAGAGCTACGATTAATGATCCACTGCAGCAGCAGGACAATCTGCTCGAGTGCCTACAGCTCATAAACCTCTGAATAGATCAAATTCAGCTGTAGTGAGGCATCTTATTTACTTCTGCTGAGATGCCAAACAGAACAGGCTCTCTCTGTCTCTCACTGAGTCACATAGACTCCTTACTTGTGTGAAAAAGAAAGCCCACTGGCAAACATCAAAGGAAAAAACTTCCCTGCTATAGGGATAACTCCAGCAGCTGTGCTTACAGTCATGTCGATGTGTTTTAGAACAAGGAGAGGGGTGTCCTCCAAAGACCTGCACCCTCTGCAATTTTCACACAAGCTCAGTTCCATCAGGCTTTATAATTCAGACTTATTGATTATCCACAGTGGGCTGCACAACATAACCAGGCCGGCCTGTGCACTTTCATCACCTTGAAAAACTGCCTGTCCCACTCCAAAAACACCCCACGGACAATCCTTCCCC
This sequence comes from Tenualosa thibaudeaui, assembly GCA_027481765.1. Classification (NCBI taxonomy): domain Eukaryota; kingdom Metazoa; phylum Chordata; class Actinopteri; order Clupeiformes; family Clupeidae; genus Tenualosa; species Tenualosa thibaudeaui. Next base: position 2,183,122 of record JAIFZK010000173.1, on the reverse strand, counting down.
TGTTGAATACAAGGCAGTCTATTATGAAAAGAGGAAAGAAAATAAGACTTTCATGACAGAAAGTGATTCAAAGACACCTGACTCTATTAACAGATTAGATCTGACATGAGAAATTACTTTAAAGATCGAACTATAGTATATTCAATGGTAACTGCATTGCAACCTATTTCACACATTTGCAGGGGAAATAAAGCTCTCAAATCCGTCAAGGTCTCATTAACTAGCAATAGCGCCATTTACATGGATATATCACATTAATCTATGAACAATGTAAAAACTCAGACCTTGAAAGTTTTGTTCGGGAAATATCTGTAGGCATGAACGTGTTCTTTGTATCAAATAAGACAGAAGGGGGATGCCTGCGTTATGGTAAAGGATAGACCATTACTGCCATCTAGAGGTTTCTGAGAGGGAGACGCTTTTAATCACAACAAAAAAGGTTTAGAAATCGTAAACCGTATCAAACCAAATCGTATTTGCCTAATTAACCTACTGGCTGAAATCGGTATTCTATTGGCATCAGTGTATGCATAGAAAATTATTTTCATATAACAATAAAGCGAAGCCGTAGGCTACTGAGTATGGGCCTGTATTTATTTTTGAAGGGTGTAAGAATTAAATTTTAAGGCTAATTTTTCTGCAGTTAATCACGTTAAGTGACCAAAAATAGATGTGCTATGAGGATGAATTACTATTACGTCCAACCATAGACAGTTAAAGAAGGGTCTAACTAGGTTACTTCATGGCTCAGTTCAATAGGGGGCGTTCAAGAAAATTACGACAGCAGTTCCTGCATACTACGTAGAAAATTTGCTGCTGTGGTTAAGCTATGGTTGTCACACACACACACACACACACACGCGGAATTCAAAGATGGCTGCATCACTGATATGCAGGAACACACAGAGCAGGTATGGAAACATAGAAATGTCTGTGGGAAGCATCTTTAGAGACGTAGCTTCTAAAAATGTGTGGAACATGGTTGTGTTGCCTTGGCTAGCTGTGTTCTTGACTTGGTGCTATTGGAACGTGGCTTAGCATTAAGTTATCTCGACAGAGTTGTAGTGTCCTAGCATGAGATTTTGACTTAAATGTGTTTTAACAGAGTGAGCACAGTCTTGAACAGAGATGTCAAACAGTATGGGAAGAAGTACATGTTCGATTCCAACGAAGAAACTTGCTGGAATTCAGATCAGGCAGGTTTCATCTCATTGCTTTCATGCAACAATGTATTATCTGATGATGTAGACTAACGTTAGTAGGTCAGGTTGGTAAACTGAGCTACCATACTGACAGGGCGAATCTCAGTGGGTCATACTGGAATTCCCTCAGAGCGTACGGATGACTGAGGTAAAGGTACAGTTTCAGGGCGGATTTTCTGGGAGGACGTGCAAATTACAAGGTAGGTTGATACGTATAAGACTACCGATGCTTTGTACAATTCTTACATGGGCTTCTCCATAACTGTCACTAAGGATTGTGCGTATCTTCTCTTTCATCAGGTTGCCTACAGGAAAACGATTTTGTACACATCACAGACTTTTACCCAGAAGATGACAACTCGCTACAGATATCCTTATTGTCGTCTACAACATATTTTTTGTGTTTGTTACATTTGTTTTGGATGTTAGATTGGCATCATTTGTAGCATATTATATGGGTAAGTGGACTTGTTTCATAAATCTAATGTATCTGTATCTTTGTGGACTTATTTCATAAATCTAATGTATCTTTCATAAATCTTCATTGCAAGGCATGTGAAATACTGATATTCCATACCTTGAATATCAAGCACATTTTTAAACACTCTAACACACCAATTCAAATGGAAATGCATTTAGTTAATGGGTTGTACATAAGGTGACAAACATTTGTTTTAGTTTACTAGTTCTTTTCTTAGCTGGAAAGCCAAACAAGCTTGGCTGACAGTGCCTGGCACTCACCATGTGTTTATCCTCTCCTTAACTCCTCACCCACAGCTTTCCCATCCAGGAGGCTCCCCCAGTGCATAAGATAAAAATAGTATTTGAAAACAGTGCAGACTTTTTTGGAAGAATAATTATTTACTCTCTAGATATCCTGGGAGAAAGAATCCAGTGATTCTTTCAAGGAAGTAAAATACTAAATTGAAATCTCAACACTTCCCCTGAACAATTCTTAAAAACTTTTTGCCACACAAGTTAAAAAAAAAACATGTTAAAACAGTAATACTAAAATAATCACCCATCAAGAGTGCCTTTATTATATAAAAAAGTCTTTTTCAACTCTATGGCCAACAAAACTGCACTGTCTCATAGGAAAGAAATTAATAAACACAACTTTTGTACTATAATTTAGTTGCTGGTCCCTGCTTGTTTTCATTCTTCAGTATGATTTCAGTCAGATCTGTGTCTGCCCATCCAATACCTCACAGTACACATATTATGGTGTCTTCTCATTTTTGGCTATGGGACTTCTGTTTTAGTAACTTCAGAATGTGATCCTCAATAGCCTTTTGAGCTGTAAGAAATAAACTGAATTATATTAACAGCATAATCCACATTTGTTTGTACATCAGCTATAAAAGCTGGGGTGGATGCCTGTTATATACGGTCCCAATAGAAATGTAGACTTGCCTTCTTTGTGTCCCAAAGCAACAGCCAAATCCATCGGATTATATCCCGAGTCCGCCTCAAAGGTGAGATCAGCACCACCAGCTAGAATATGGCAATAATGACTGCACTTTGACATTTCACAACTGATGAAGCAAAATCATATATTTGTATAAGGTGGTAAAGTAAGTACACTCACCTAAAAGGGCATCTACACACCTCACATGGTTACCTCGAACAGCATACAAAAGTGGAGTGCCTCCATTCTGAATGCATTGAATTAAGAGATTAGGTTTTGAAAAATGCCACTCAAAAAATCACCTGTAAGTAGATGAATATGTGGAAGGAAAAGAGGGCTCACCCAATCATATGAGTCTATATCAACACCCTTTTTCAGAAGAAGAGTAACAATGTCTGCATAACCTCTTGAGCTGGCTAAAGTCAAGGCACTTTCCCGTTCACGTGCAAGAATTTTGGGATCTGCCCCCTTTAGATTAGAAAGTCAAGTAACAAATAAATATTATTTATTAACAAAAGCAGCATTTCTTTCTCAACTATACCTACCTTCTCCAAGAGGAATTTCACCATGTCTATTTCACCAAAAGCTGCAGCCCACATAAGAGGAGTGTATCCACGCTTATCAGTGCTGTTCAGCAAGGCACTATCTGAAAGGACATGGACAATCCAGGTAAAGTATTCAACACTGTACAAATGTGCTTTTTTGTGTTAAAGCACCTTACCCTTAGCAAGATGGGTAGTCACTTGTGGAATGTCACCTTGAGCTGCCAACTGGTGGACGGAAAGATCTGGAGGAATGGAGAGGAGAGGATTAGTGATGATGCACAATAGGCAGTTGACTGCACCTTATTCATGTCAGGTAAGACAACATCAGATAGCTAATCAAGAGATGGGTTTCTCAGCATTCAGCTCATAACAGACTTACTATCCAAAGTAGCTGGTCGAACTGTGGCCTCGTTTCCGCGTTGTCTATTTGTTAGTGTTGAGTTCGTGTGCACAATATCCATGTTACCTGTGAATAAATGCAAAGGGCGATGACTCAGAAAGCAGTCATTTGTTTCTATTGACATAGGCTATTGTTGCTTTATAAAGTTATAATTACTTAATAAGTCTTGCCTTAACTGTATAACATCTACTGAAACCAAACTATAAGGCAAATGCCGTTAGGCTACATTTACTCCATGATTTCGATAAAGTTCTGAAAACTGACTAGCCTAAATGTTGAAACCTTTGAACTCAAAGTTTGTCACCAGGTGGTCTGTAAATTAGTCCATTTAACTCGTTACAGTTGACTCTTACCGCCACATCATAATTTGCAAGTCTTAAAATGGGTTTCGAGATGTCAATTCACAATTTCTAGCCGACGTTTTAGGTCATGAAGACGATCCAGAGACTCAAGAGGGATGCTTATCAAAAGTGAAACAAAAATGTTCCACACATTCCCATGATGCATTCGACGATTCGTGGAACAGAAAGTCTGGTGCTGTTTTAAGACATATGTGATTCCATGTAGACTTTCCCAGTAGTCTTATTTAAACACTGCACATTAATTAAGACACTGTAATGTTGCTTAAGATGTGAACAGTTCAAACTCAAACTGTTGTCGTGGAGAAACCATAGACCTAGGAACTATACTTGCAGAGCATTTGCGGGACAACGGACCTATTTTTAGGGAACTAAAACATAAGGTATACCGACACTGGTCAAGAAGCTAGAGACCTGTACTGGTTTTTTGTCTATATTTCACGCCATGGATGACCAGGAAATGCAGCTTAAAGTTAAAAGAGGTACATATCTAATAGTGATAATAATCACCTGTTGTAATCGTGTCACTAGGCTCACATCAGTCTGTCTTCTGACCAACCCTATCTAACGGTTTGCTAACGTTAGCAGTCAGCTGACTAACTTACCCATGCAGCTTGCTGTGGTGGGCCCGGCATGTTTCACAGTAAGTCGTCCAACTAAAATGTATCTGTTCTCTGTTTCAGTGACAGATAAATTCACAGAGAGTATGTACGTTTTGGCAAATGAACCGTCGGTGGCGCTGTACAGATTACAGGAGCATGTCAGGAGGTCTCTGCCAGAGCTAGTGCAACACAAAGTGAGTGCATGTCGCCTTTTCTATTTTGATTCACTCCTCATGACTCTCCTCGTTATGGATAAGCCTATTTACAGACTTGTTTACTTTGACCAGCATACCTCTAGCACCTCACTGCTCTACCTTCATATCATTGTAAATTGTGGAGCCTGCCTAGGATGACTTAAATACTTGTTCTGCTTTGACAGTCAGATATGCAAAGCTGGGAAGAGCAGAGTCAAGGGGCCATCTATACAGTGGAATATGCATGCAGGTAATAGAATGCAGCTAAACTAAGGTATGACCAAAAACCTGGGTGTTTTTCAGTGTATTCAGTTGGCCTCAAATTTTAAATGAGTATATCGTTTCTCTCCACAGTGCCGTTAAAAGCATGAGCAACAGCAGTCTCTACTTCAAAAGTATAGAGGGATTGCTCCGTCAAGCCATCTCTATGAAAGATCAGATAAACAATACCCAAGGCCGCAGGTAGAGGTCATCTTTCACATAACACATCACTCAGAATGCTCATAATCACACATGAATCAATAACCAAATACACACTAACCAAAAGAAAGACACAGACCATAGGAGACATTTTATTAACATTTCATAATTTCATTATTTTATTAACATTTCATAATTAGAGGACATTTTGACATGTACAATTCTTTAAGAAATCATCAAATTTAACAATGTTTGTTGATTTTCAAGAAATATGGGTCATAAACAACAAAATTATATGATTTGTCAAGGTTAGGCATTAACTGTACTTTTTCCACCTCTTATGTTTTATTTGCCAGGTAAATGTATGTGTGCAACCCTGTTACAAATACAAAATAGTCTGACAAAATATTTATTATGCAGATAAATTAATTATAAATAATAATAATAAACATATTTAACCAAATTATACCCTGTTAAATATGATAATACTCATATTACTTCACTTATAGTGAACAGGGTTGCGAATCAATGTGATATAGCATCTAGCTTATGAACTAAAGCTAGCTGTGAAACAGCTATTTTACCGAGGTCAAATACAAATGTGGTTTTACAAATACAGAAAATAAAATTTTTAATTATTCAACGTTATTCTTAAAATATGAGTAACAGTGTTGCGTGGTATAGCTTTACACACTCAATTATCCCAGAAAAGTTTGAAAATATATTAAAACTGCAAGCAGGAACTCACCTTTTGTCTACCTATGGCTTTTGAAAATGGTTAGACAAACATTTCTTGTTTGTAATATGACATAATATTGTAACCCCTCGTCAGCCAGGCAAAAATGGTTTTGGTAACGGCGTTGCGTTCGCATTCGGGGACACAACTTCATGGCACCACAAATAGTATTCAAAATGTGTTGTGATAAAAGAAATTCTTTTTACAGATACAATAGACACATGTAATTAAAATACTGTAAAAGACAATACATTTAAGACTTGTTTTGGATGTTAAAATTGATGTAAAAGCTTGTCACCAGGTGGCGGGGACAGAAGAAAAAAACATTAGTAGGGGTGTCCAACAACTATTCAGTATTTTTAAACCTGTAAAGGAACCACTTTTTCCCAGCAAATTATTATATTTTACTTTGTGACAGTTTAATTGCCATAATAATAACAAATCTCAAATTCTGGAATGGCCCTTATAATCATATATTATTTGGTTTCTTGTTTGAAATTTGTTTTATTGTCTTTCATAACTTTGTATTTTTGTTTGCTCACACTTCACATGGCCATTCATTTTCTTAGTTCATTCTGTTCTTTTGTTGTCATTTTCTGCTTCTGTTTGTTTTTATATGTATGTAATGACATATTAGTGGTGTGAATCCAACTCCTCGCCCACTTGACCCTTCCCCATCATCTGCCTCCTGATCATTGGCCAGTGGGAGACTGTCCAAGGTTAGTACCCCATTAATCATAGGGTATTCACTAGTGGGAGACTGTCCAAGGTTAGTTCTCCTTTTATCGTAATGCACTCACACAAGTAAATGGAATTGAATATTACACCAAATTCATTTGCTCTGAAAACACAATTGGTCAGCATGCAGCAAGAAAAGTTTACCCTCTTTCTAACATTTACCAAATCTGCCATATATACCAAAATGTCTTGGTTTTGGACAGAAGCATCTGCCAAATCACAAAATTGCTACCATAAAAAATGGAAGATGTTTAAAGCTTAACAGTAAAGTGGGCCTACCGTTTGGTTTTGTAGGCAAATGGATGAGTTGGATGACTGATTGTGTAGTTGTTTGTTAGTTTCGTCACTGGTCACGTATCTCAGATCTAGTAGATCTGTATCCAGTGGCTACACACATACAAGGTCAGATGATCTGACTTACCATATTCTTATTTTGGTCATTGGGTTTACTTCAGAGCTCAGTGGGCCAATGGGTCAGACACAGTTTCAATCAGACTGAAATGAAATTGTTTTGTTTAGCATGGTAGTGACAATTATTTTTGTAAGTAGTATAGTGACCAAATAAGTTGTAATAGATAATTATCTAATTGTCTAATATGATGGCTAATGGACCAAATAGATAGTTATGATGATGTATAATATTCACAAATAGTCTGTTAAGCAATTTCTATTTATTGGAAATTCTTATGGCCAGTATAAAAAATTACATAACTGACAGGGGACTAATAAGTTAATATAACAGTACAAAAATATCAAACAAGCATTTTTCTGGTTCAAGCGGTCAACAGTTAAAAGAAGTGGTGCATGGGGAATCCACATTACCCATTTAGCATTGTCAGTGGTGTGTAAACCTTAAGTGTTGAGGTAATGACCTCCTCATACTTTGTTAGGCCAACAGGCTGCATAAAGCACATGATATACATTATACAGCATTTATGATGTAGCCATCCCCATGAGCTGTGGTGGATGGAGCTAATGATGGATGTCTGGCCCAAGTTGTGCTAAACACTCAGGTCAGCAAGGGTACCAGAGTGGATCATACCAGAGTGGAGTCCTTGCCTATAGCTCCTGACTTCCGCGCCAAAACAGTCCTCATTTCGCTGTTGATGCCGTTCCAAGGCTTGGAGGGGGAGTGAAGCAGTCCAGACTCTGCTGACAGTGTCCGGTGCATGCGTGGCACTGCTGGTCCCCCGCTACCGCCATAGCTCTCTTTGTCACTGGCGTGGCTTGGTGCACCGCTTGATGGAGCGTACTGCTGTGGCTGTTTCTGTTTAACATTAGAACAGGGAGGGTAGGACATCTGGCGCTGCAGGATGGACTGGCTGCGCTGGGCCCTGGCTTTGTCCATGTGGCCCAGCTCAGGAGGGTGGGCGCTGGGGCTGCTCTCAGGTTCATTCTGGTACATGGCGTGGGGGTGTTCACTATGATACTGCCGGGCAGTGCGGGCAGCTCGTGCCAATGAGTGAGCCACTATGATCAGCAGCACAAGTATCCCAGAGGAAAGGACGCACACACTGGCAATGCCAGTCTCATTCTCAAACACCAGTAGCATGTAGATGGACATAGCTGCAAAACAAAGAATAGGCACCATCAAATATTTTACTTGTTTAACCTCAAGCACCCTTGGCACTCTGGAAGCACTGGGAACTTACTTTGGCTTTCTTTTGCTGTGTTAACTCTTTTGTAGGAAGAGAGCAGTGGAGTCTGCAGTGTCAAAGGAAGTGGGGGAGAAGCACGGCCCGGGAATGTGAAGTGGTGGCCCTACAGGCCTTCTCGCTCTGCACTGAAGAGGTGGTGGTGGTGTTGGTTTGGGGGGGGGGGGGGTTAAGGGGTTCAAAAGGCTCCTTGTCATTTAATCTTGTAAGAGTGCTGCCACTATACTAGCAGATCAGGACCCCTCAAACAGGACCTCCCCTCAAGGGAAACTCTGTCACTCTGCCAGGCTTGCCATTAGCATGTCTGTTTAAGGATATCTATAAAAGAAGGAATTGTTCTCCGTTGTGCATAGTGCTCTCAAGGAATTTGACCGGACAGCCTGCAGGTTGAGGTGCTGACTGACACACAGATATGTTTCACTGAGCTTAACTTTATCCTATATTTTCATTCTTTTACTTATTTTTGTGATAAAATGCTCATTGTAAATACCAATTCATGTAAATGTGATTACTTTTGATTTGTTCACTAATAATTAAACAGACTTGTGATAAGCTCTTCACATCAGCTTTGTCCTTTCAGATTCGAATTCTAGTCTGAAAAGCGTCTGACCCTGCAGCTATTCATGGGTTGTGATGGTGACCAACAAAGCACATATTTATATAAGAACAAACAATGTGATTCGCTTACCTGCTAGATAGACGGACACGCCAAGACAAAATAAACCTATGGCCACATGCCGCACCGCTCGACTGTCCAGCAGAAACCAGTCAGCTCTGCAGAGGCATGAAGAAAAACTTATGCAAATCACAACAACCTTTATTTTGGGTCTGCATGCAGCAGATGATTAATATTAGTGACCATTACAGTGCAGAACTTGCTATTTGTGAAAATTAAGAATGTGAGACAGGTCATTGGGTCATAAATGGTAAACCCAATGAAAATGTTATGTATTCAGCTTAAATGACGGTTGGCATTATGGGGTCAACCACAAGTTGTTTCGTGACCCAATTTTGACAGTTTTACATTTGTAACATTTTGACGTGGATAGTCATGAATGAAATGATCAAAATATTCTTTTTAGACTGTGCAGTCTATGAAATTAACAAATGTTACCTCTCAGTGTCTTCCTCCCCTCTGCAAATCTCAGCGGTAAAATAGCTATGCAGGAGGCATACCACCACACAACTGAGGTTTAGTGTCAAAGATAAAGCAGTAAGAACTGTTGAAACCGGCATGAGAACCACTGAAACTTCAACGGGAACGACAGACGACGAAGGTTCCTTGACACCCGTTTGTTGTGACTGAAGTTGGAAAATCAAGAAGACTGATAGTAAGGACATAATCGCAGACAGGACCCCTAATAAAGCAAGTACTATCAAAGATCGTTGGCTGTACGTGCACGTCATTTTATGCGTGTTAAATCCTTGGAATTACTGAAGTAATTCGCCTTCGTCCGAAAGAACAAGTTGGATGATCCCCGTCAGCGGAAAACTTCTCAAAATGGAGCCGCAGGTGCCTGCGGCAGAGTGTAGGGTCTTTTCGTAGGCTAATAGTTTCCCATTTAGTTGAGCGTAGTAGAAAACAACCAAAGAAAGGAGTAAAGAGCTTTGGAATGTGCATTTGTGCGTCGTGGAGAGGTCCGGTCACTTCTCAGACTGAGCATGTGATGTTCTCAAAATCCCGAGATTATAAAATCGCTGGTGCAACAATGGACTTCTCAGTATGATTCTCTGACAGTACGCCGAATTTGCTCGTCCCAAACAGGTCAACCCCCAGAAAAGAAGTTATAACACCAAAGTTATGACTTACAACCTTTATTATTATTATTCAGCTTTTCTATAGATTAGATTAAACTTTATTGTCATTACTCATGTATAAATACAGGTAACGAAATGCGGTTTGACATCTAATCAGAAGTGCAAAGAGCAGCAAGTGCAGTATATACAGTATATGCAATATGTACAGTTAAAGAGCAAATTTTTTTTGCCAACACAATGCAAAACATGGCCACAGACTTGATTATACTTTATGAATTAATGGCTTATGCAGTCAATAGGCCGGAAACTGCCGGAATAGGCCTATCTTTTAGAATGCTAAAGATGTTAACCATTTAAGTAGCCTAATATAATAAAATAGAAAAAATGTGAAAAAACGTCCATTGTTTTAAGGCATCGCAGTATTAAATGCATGATTGCTATTATTAGTTGGGTTAAAAACATGGAGGCTCTGGGATTTCAGGGTGGTGAGGCATGTGCTTTCATTCTCTTCTCTGAATCCAATTAACTTTTCAATGGTTACTATGGTAACACACTCAAAGAGTCGGCACCCACACATTGCTGAGCAATCTGCTCATCACATTCATTTAGGCTGTGTAATGTAGGCCATTCTTAGGTTGAAATTATGTATAGTAATAAAAGTAATCTTTAATCTGAACTTCACTAGCCTGTTCAGTCAGTAAAAATCTATCATATAGACCAAGAGGTGATGTATTTATTTGTTTGTTTGTTTGTTTGTTTGCACGTATGTGTGTGTGTGTGTGTGTTAAATGACCCACATTTCTGAGCTTTTAGATAGGACCATGTTTTCATACTGTGGGATTGTTTGTGTTATGCACAACTGAATGCATAGATAGAGTAGCCTAAAGCTCAGACCACCCCATTGGTTTGTCAATGCTTTGGTTACTGTAAATGTTAAACCAAGGATGCCTAGGTATGACAGCATGGTTAGCATGAGAAAGGTAAACAGTGTAGTCTGCCAATTCTAATGATTTCTCACTTTAAGGCTTCAAGGCTTTATCAGGCCTTTATGTGTTGGGCAATGTGAAGCTGTCTGGAAGAAAGTTGCACACTAGTCCCATACAGATACCTTTATACAGCTACAGTGATGTGAAGCTCCACAGGATGTCCTGGCCACAGTGCAAGCATGAACTAAATTACAACAGATATTATTATTATTATTATATTTATAGTTTCTTACTGGGAAATTTGTTGAAAAGTATGCACATGCAAACAAGAAAATACATATTCGGTACTTTTTCACTCAACATACAGAAGACAACATGCCATTGCAATGCATTGCATCTCTTTATCTCAGTTACTTGCATTTTCAGATTCTGTACTAAGGTCTTTCTGTGTTCATGCCTAATAGCCTTATACCTCATACTTGAAGGTTAAATGAACAATGTACAAGAAAAAAATCATGAAATGTCCAATCTGTATAACATGCATACTGTACTATTAGAGCTCACCAATCATACAGTGGACAAATATATAAAGTGACAAAATGAACAAATGCATAAAAATAACTAAGATTTTAAAACGTACATTTCCCTGTCTTGTTAGATTAGATGTGCTAATGTGAACTAATCCTTGGTGCTTTGCAAATGGTTTATATTAGTTTGCCATTGTGTTTTGAGCATCAGAGGAATAATGTACTACTCATTTGAAAGGATGAAAAAATATTTTCACAGTTATGGTGAAGTTGCTTTTCAGAGAACAGGTGGGGGGAGGGGAAGGTAGGAGGGGGAGTGCAGCTCAGGGTTGGTGGTAAGGAGCACAAGGCCAGCTAGATGCTGCTCTGAACAAGATAAGCTTGGTGCTAAAAAAAGTATATACAACGAAGAATTGCTCTAACATATGCACACTAACCAAGAAGGCTATTTCTGAAGCTGACAAACTCACCACATGCTCAAAAGGTAGAGGCCACTGATGTTGTCAAAAGCAGAAGTGAGAAGTTTCAGGAAAACACAAAACTCGTCTAATTGTGAATACTTTCCATAGGTTCCCACATCTGACAACAAAGACATGCAATTGTATCTTGTCTTATGTGCAAAACAGTAAAAGACAATGTTGCACATGTTGCTGTCATGCATTAGTGTTGCTAAGTCAAGATACAAAATTACTGCATCGGAATTCACACGTATGCCCTTGAAACTTTCATGAATCTTTTCTCTTCAACTGAAATGATCTCCTCTGTGTTTGGAAGAGAGCTGCATGCAAGTACCCATCCCACACAAACATCTGTAAACCACAGTGATGCAGTGATGCTCAGATAGCTTGTTTACTGCCATCAAGATACAAAAATACCACATCAGCATGGCCTTGGAGCTCAGTTTTTCATTTCATTTGTCTTTTTTCTTCAATTGAAACTTACCATCTTGTGTTTATACACCTGTTGGCTTGTCATTTGTGCCAGGCCTGGAAATGAGGTACGTATGTCCATAATTATTTATAAATTGGGAATTTTGAACAATAATATGAACAGTTGAAAAACATATTGTTGCCAATGGGACACACATTCCTCCTTTTCCTCAATATTACCCATGTCCCCAAATTTCCAATTTAGTGCACTTACATGAACATGCACTCCAGCATGGAAACTGCTGAGACATGTGTTTTCATTAGTCAGGGAATTTCAGCAGTCTGATAGGATGTTGCTGACTCTTACATCAGATGAATCTTACATACAGCAGAAAGACCCTAGAGTCTAACCTCGGTACCGTGTGTACATTTGTTAATATGGACACATCTACTGGGGACAGTAATTATGGTTTGCATGCAATGGGAATGACACTTTGGGATGACATGTTTAGATGTGATGACAGACACAAAGCAAGTCCTAAAAACAGTACAGAAAAATGTTGCCTAAATGAATGTGTGAGTTATTGCCTCTAAATATAACAAACACTATTTATGCACAGCTTTGACCTCTGTCAAATGACATGGCATGAAAACGCTGACCATGCTTTAATGATCAAGCTTCCAGTTTTTAGGTACAGTGGTATTAACACAATTAAATTGTTTACAGAGGTATTGTCTGCCCTTTCACATAGACTTTCACAGGTTATCACCATTTTCTAAAAATAAAAAAGTTTTTTGTGTATCTCGTTTTGTATAATATGACCAGCATGGTACCGTGGCTAGCTCTTAGTACAAGTATCATACAAAAGATTATCTGATTGCACCCAGCCTGTTAATGTTCATATATTTAGATCAATAACTATATTTTGATCATTGCACTAACAGCTAAAACAGCTAAGACCTGACAATTATCTATGTTCCAGGAACAGCTTATAGCTTGATTTGTTGTAGTGGTTGTTCCCAAGGTCATGCATGAAATGTGCATCTTGCTGTCTTTAAAATAGAATTGTTCTCTAGTGCATATAGACAAGAAAAGAAGAGAATAATAACATGCAAGAATTAGAAATATATATCGTTTTGATATGGACTTAATATTTAATCATCCTCAGATTTAAATAGTGCAGTGAAGAATTATATTGACATATTCCTTCTCAACTACCCTCATTCTTCCTATTTTACCCCACATCAGCAGGGGGGAGACACAGCACAGTCAGATGTTGAGGACATGTCAGCAGAGTTATTTCATTAAACAAATATGATCACACAGCTCTGTCATATTCAGTGATAGATTGACCTCAGTCTTCATAGACACTGAATGCTAAAATAAGAGGCAGTTGGATATAGCTCGCCTAAAAATAAATGAATCTCTTGCAAACAGCTCATGAAGACAGTAAGACTCCACACATTAGGCCATGAATTGCTTTGTAGATGGCCCAGTCTTTGAGTGTTGCTTATCATTTAATAAGTGGTAATGTTGAACTCTTTCAGCATCACACGGGACAGCATAGCAGACAGATTCACTAACTGAATAAGGATACCTCTCACACAGAAGTGTAGTTGCAAAGTAAATTAATGTGAGACAGATAACATCTTCAGAAGAAATATGTTGGTGACAAGTAAGTCACGGCTTCTTGAAGACAAGGCAAGATATCAAGGCTTCTTGAAGCTAGGCAAGATATCATTAGCCTTACTGACGACAAATATTTGTCACATAACTTTACACCTGATGATTTCATCAAACATCTTTCAGAATTCGTTAACCGTCTTTAAGAACCTAAAGTTCAGACAGGCCTTCAGACAGATTTTTAATAATCAGGGTGCTGTTGGTGAATTCGTTTGAAGATAATGGCAAACGACAGAAGTGACAAAAATACAAAATCTAACAATACCCTCAAAGATAGGCCTATGCTAGTCGCATAGTCAGAGACTCCAGCCGAACGTCTATTTAAAGTTTTAGGTGGCCTTCATTCACTGGCACATACGTTTATGAGGCGCTTGTTCAAAATAGGTAGAGAAAGCGGCCTCTCGTCCTATGAGCTCTAAACCAATGGCAATAAAGAAAACGGCCTCCCGTAGTAGGAGCGCTAAACCAATGGCACAGCAGTGTGGGCGTTCCTGTTTCATTTACAAATAGACGGATGGTACAGTATGCGCATCTGGAGAATGAACGCTGAGCTAAACTCTAGGATCAGACCAGACAACTCCATACCGGCTCACTCTGAAGAAACTTCAAGGTAACTCCTTCAAATTATTTACTTAAAGGTAGAAGGGTGGTTCACTTGGCATATTGACGGAGTTCCTTCCTCTGGATGTGGGCTATTTTTAGACAACAGCTGGTTGGAGACAGGCCACAGTAACAGGTGAGCTAGCAAAATACAGCTCCAGAATATGGAGATGTAATTTATGACAAAGATTTGTGCAGTTTTCCCTGGACACCAGAGTCGTATCGTGTAGGCCGTAGATGAAGTTAGGCGAGAAAGCATTGTCGTGATCAGCAAGGCAATATGAATATAACAGCAGCAGTTGGTTTGGCCTGTTATGAATAATGACACCTGGACTACAGTCCTCAGTAACGATTTATTTTTATTTACGTAACTATGCGACTAGGTAAGATTTTACGCAAAGGAATGGTTAGGTTTTACCTCCAAATGATGAAAAATGCACCTCCTTTCTGTACCTAAGTGATAGAAGTTTATTTGTAGTTGACTGTAATATTCAGATGCACTCAAATGCATTTCAATGCTGTAACTAATTTTCTCATTTAATTCATACCATGTTATAGAATATTACTCTCTTCAGTTACAGTTTTTTGATAGACAAAATATACTTTTAAACACACCTCAAACTTATATCAATCACATTTGTGCTTTATTGTTATTTAGTTATTGTTATTGTTATTAAGTTAGGATTAATTCTGAAATTACAGTATGCAGCCCTTTGGTATATGCACAAAGCTTTCTTTTCTTTACACTGGATCATAGTTCCATTCTTACTCTATTTGTACTTACAGCTTGTTTTCTTATGCAGACAAATAGGCCTACTGAAGTCACTCTGAGATCTTTGGCAGGTTTGACTCAGTTTTTAGGTTGTAGACATTAATATGCAAATAACAACACCCTGGCTTTCTATTTTAGTCAGTCTTCTGAAACCTGGTTTCCCATCTTGGTGCAATATGAAGTGTCTTCTGTGAGAAGGCCTTAGTGATCAATTAGAAAACCTTTCCCTGTCCTTGATTGGGTAAACATATGCCACTGCTAAATAGTGCATGTTTAAAGGCTAAAGACTGTTTGAAAATGTGTTCCTCAAGGCATTGAAACTATATATATATATATATATATATATATATTCAAGCAAAGAAATATGTATCTAAAATTGTTTTGGTGTTTGGTGATATTGTGGTGGTGATAAGAACCACACATCAATCCTCAAAACCGCTATAAAATCCATTAAACTGTCTTTTTGTGATATAGACATATTGGTGTAATAGCTACAGACAGACTGCTAGCTCTCTAAGGCAACAGCAGATACACATACATGACTTACCTACTACAAGCTGCAATCATAATATTTCATGGAAACTTTTTTTCCTTCCCTCATATTGTCTTTTTACTTAAGTTCATGGTAACACCTTAGACTGTATGACGAAATCGTTTGTTGTCAAAGCTGTCCCTGCAAGGCCCTGGGCAATTAAGACTCCTCCACTCCCAGGAGGGCTCTTGCCTGAGCACGAGGGAGAGAAAGCTTGTGGTGGCTAGCCTGCTCTGTTTGTGTACTCCTCCACCAGCCTGGCCTCTTGGAGGGTACCAGAGGAAGTCACCATCTCTCAGAGGGACAAGACCCATGGTACACGGAGAGTCAAAAGGAGACACGCAGCTCTGACAGTATTATGTGATGCGGATGTATACTAGCTATCTCGCAAGCATTTGGATAGGCAGCTTTAGTTCCTTAAATATACTACCGTAGGCCACAGTTAGCTTGCATCGGAAGCCTGAAGTACTGACCCAATGCATTGATTTAGCTACAAAAAGTAGTGAATATGTTGTTGTCTAAACAACAATGTTGTTTTTGTTTGCTATTATGTAATAATAGCAGAGACATGTGCATTTTATAAGTCTCCTCATTTCCTCAGATATAGTCTAATGTCTCGTCTAGATGTATTTGATCTGGGCAAATAGTGGGGAGATTTTGTAATGAATATCTAACAAAAAAATTAAGTGATCAAAAAACCCTAACAAGGTTCACCAGGCTTTGTTGAGGTGGCAGTGGTGGTGATAGTAAGCAGGGCAGGTCCACATTTGTCCAGACTGGTAATTTTTCTGTCTTGCAGGTAAAGCCTATGTCCACCAGGGTTCATTTTAACATTATTTGGCTTGTCAGCAACTGTCTCGCACCAATACCATCACCTGAACAATGATGCAATGAAAGCCCAGATCAGAATATACTTTATAAGGCAATACAAGCCCTAAGAGGTGGATTCCTCGCAGTCTCCTGACTCTGTGTGCCAAGACAGGCTTGGCTATGGCGGGCACTTTTGGGGTCGTGGGAACGCAGGCACCATATCCGCTCGCCATGCGGGTTTGATCCTATTTATAGCAGAGGTCATACATGTCCAGTATAAGAGAAATAGTAGTGGTGAAACAATCCCCATGGGTCTCACATCAGCAGAGCAGTCACCCAGGACACTCAGTTTACTTTTGGTGTTAGAAGTGTGTTATTCTATTAAAAAGTCATCAAGATACCTCAGACATATGGTGTATTTCTCTTTAGGCACCTAAAACTGGAGGAATGTATGTTTGATAAAAAAAGATTCGCTCAAACACTGTTAGGAAAGTCTCAACCATCTACTATATTATTGACAATACCAACATAATAAATACTGTTTGTGAATACAAAATGTATAATAAAATATTGTATTAACAGTGTGTTAAAATTGTAACATTAGACAGACAGAATTGCAACTGTCTCTGTTGTCAGACAGCTCTAGTTTATAGCACAGTAGTAATTGTTTGTGTGAACTGTATGTGGTACCACTCGACACAGGGGGAAAAATCCCATAATAGTTGACAATGTCCTTTTGCCCCTGCTGCCCAATTGTTTGTGTACATTCAGATCATGAGAGAAAAGGGGGTGTATTGGATTTTTTTTTGTACATGGTTGTCACAACATTGCTTACAGTATTCTACCTTTAAATGGAGATGGCATATTTTTAACCATAACTTCCGGAAAAAAAGAAAATTACGCCTGGGACAAGCAAGGCTGAGTGGGTGTTAGCCTGAGTTAGGACTAACAAAAGAACTCAACAGCCTCTTCAGGTTAAAAATACATACTCCTCTTATATAGGCCTGGGGGCTGGGTAAGCAGGGCTCCAAAGACAACATAGAAATGAATTTTACACAGAAGATGCATCCAACATTTATATAAAAGATCAACCTTACGGAATTCCACTTTCATATGTTTTCAGAAGAAAATATATAAATGCAAGTGACTTTTCATTTGATGAAAATAAATGTATAAATTCTAAATGATTGCTTTCCACAGGTAACTCTAGCATATATTCAGAAAAGAGAAGCAATGGGACGAAAGAAAATACAGATCTCACGTATTATGGACCAGCGAAACCGCCAGGTGAGTTTCATACCTACTTAATTATTTTGACACATCACATTTTTTGCCTGTTCAACAACAAACACAACTATATTTAAATCAACATGAACATGTTTTTGTTTAATATAATATATCTCTGAATTTGATCCTAAGAACAGGTTATTTGTTTATTTATTTGGGCATTTTGAAGTACATAATATTCAAAGGGAAACTAAAATAAATTATTTAATACTTTAAAACTCTTAATTCATCGTTTCCCCTATGTCGGTAAAGCTACACTTTGACAGTAAGCTTATCAGTCCATCTCAACACTGTGTCAGCTCTGCCTTAGTGTTCTAAGTGTGAGTTGATGTGGTTTGTTAGGTGACATTCACCAAACGCAAGTTTGGTTTGATGAAAAAGGCATACGAGCTCAGCGTGCTGTGCGACTGTGAGATCGCCCTCATCATCTTCAACAGCACCAACCGCTTATTCCAGTACGCCAGCACCGACATGGACAAGGTGCTCCTCAAGTACACTGAGTACAGCGAGCCCCACGAGAGCAGGACCAACACAGATATTTTGGAGGTAGAATACCACAGACAGTTCCTTTTATGATGCACCTTGTGGGTGTTTTCTGTTTTGTTTTTTTTGTTTTGTAAATACAGAAAATTTGGTTTATTTTGTTTGTATTTCCCTTGTTAAATCTTTCCTTTGTATTTGCTTACACGGTCAGTGATACAGGCTTTTCTTGTTGTTGGTCAACATTGTCAAACACACGTGTAAATGTTCTGGGCTCTGTCTATATA
This sequence comes from Tenualosa thibaudeaui, assembly GCA_027481765.1. NCBI lineage: Eukaryota > Metazoa > Chordata > Actinopteri > Clupeiformes > Clupeidae > Tenualosa > Tenualosa thibaudeaui. The sequence goes on along the minus strand of JAIFZK010000173.1, from coordinate 2,164,331 downwards.
GTTGTGTGTGGTTGTATGCAAAAGGAAGATAATAATCTGTGTGATAACCCAGGACTGCAGACAACTTAGTGGGAGGCCCAGTCAGTCTGACTCATGTAATAAAGTGCTTATTACTATGACTACTTGGTGCAACCTAGTAATAGATTGCACATCCTCTACAAGCTGCATATTTTAGAGTTATAAAGATTTAGATTAATATGAAAAGAGTAATACCCCCATATACAATACAATCAGTTTCAATTTTTATTTCAGTTAATATCAATAAAATAACAGTTGTATACGTTAATAATGTAGGCATAAGTAAGACAAAAACTTCAACTAAGACAAAAAATCAAACTGCTCTTCTACTCACATTACCTGAAAAATAATAATAAAAAAGATAATAGATGTTTGTCAGAGCCAAATCCCTCATCCACTGGTGGTGTTTGTTCTGAATATGTCTCTGTGTCTCTGCTGCTGCAGACACTGCGGAGGAAAGGTCTGGGACTAGACGGAACCGATCTGGACAACGAGGAGAGCATGCAGGTGGGAGGGGAGAAGTATCCACTCAGCGAGGGCATGGACCTCTCAATGGCACGCCAGCGTTTTTACGTAAGTGCCATGTAGAGCCGTGTAGAGCATTATGGGGGCAACAGCAATGGTCAGGATAACACAATGGAAATAACAGTAAACAAACTGCTGATATTTGAGTCTCTTAATACAGCCTTCATACTTTTATAGTTGGCAAGATTTCTTAAATGAGGTATTTTTTATCAGACTGTGATGCATTAGTTTGTGTGTTGTTGTCGGTCACAATTTTTTGCATTGTTGGGTGTCTAATGGATTTGTTGTTTAATCCTGTACAGTTTTATGTTTCTATTTGTCTGTTTGAGGCACTTCTTTTACAAAGTCTTTCTGCCTGCACAGCCTCCCTCTCTCCTACCATCCGAGGCCCAGGCCCTGATGAGCTCTGGTTGTGAGAACGGTTATCCTAATGCCTCCAGCTCGGCTTTAGGCCCACACCGGGCCCCGGCCTTCAAGCCTCATGGACACAGACCCGGCACCACCAGTCCTGCTGGTCAGGCGGCCCATTCAGGTTTCATGACGCCGCACTCAGGTGAGAGGTCCTCCTGATCCTCTCTTCCCGAGGACGCACATTCTAGCTTCATCTGTCTTTGGAAGATCGTTCAGTATAGTTATTTTCTTCCTGCTGGTGTATTATTGTATTATTTATAAATCCAAAAGAGGACTGACGTGTTTGATTATTGCAGAGTTTGGTTGTGTTGTATGTACTAGTGCTAGCAAAACTGTGAACTACATACTGGTCCATACATCCATGCACTTACAAGCTATTTAGCCTAGTGTTAGCCACTGATAAACAAACAGCCTGTTTGCAGAACAACTAAACATCATGCAAATGTAACAACTGACCACCACACTGTTTTTTGAATCACACTAATAGAAAGCCAGCATGCGACGGCTTGAGCCTGCTCAGTAGACTTCTCGCTCGCTTACAGGAAGTCTCAGTGTGTGAAACACCCCCCCCCACACACACACACACATACAGCTCTGCTAAGCGGTGTGAAACAGCGAGCGAAGGCTGATTTGTGGTTTCTGCGCTGAACATCACACCTGCTGGACAACTCCTCAAGCCCTGTACTTCACCTCATGCAGCTATTAATCACGTTGCATGGGAATCCCATTGCAATATTCACTTTAGCACATCATGTGGTCACATTGGCGAGACACTTAAAATGTCTGCAAGGCTTCATATGAATGCAGCACTTCAAGTTTGCAAAAGCTTTTCTCAGTCTAGACAAAGCAACTCAAAACAAATAAAACCGAAGTACAACAGCATATTTTGAATTGTTTCTTTGAAAATATAAATGATTGAATTTATCCTAACTGCTATTAACCTATGTGCTGGCAGTTGTACATGCTACACACTAAAGTGCAATACGAATCAATCTTATCTGAGGTATCTCAAAAGCCAGCTGTGGTGAACAGATACTGCTCAAAGGTTCAGTGAAAAAAAGCACTTCTCTTTTCAATAAGCAAAAGTCTGTATGGCAGGGAGAGAGAGAGAGCGAATGAATGAGGGACAGAGGGAGCGAGTGAAACAAGAGGCCGGCCACATCTTGTTTTTCACTTCCCATGTGTGTTTCTCTGAAGGCATCGGCTACTCAATGTTCTCCCATGGCAACGTGAGCAGAGCCCTGGAGATGAAGTCGTCGCCCCCGCTTAACCTTGGCGGCGAGGGTCGACGCATGGACGCCTCACCCAGCATGCGCTCTAACCTGACCAATGTAAGAGATGTGAGAAATAGACAGGACTGTTATTTTAATGTTTTTTTCAGTGTTCACTGCCTGTGGATATAATTGTCTTGACGACCACTCTTGCCAGTGCTTCTATTGCACCAAATTAGAAGCGCTACAATGATGCCATTCTCACACATACTCCCTTTCTCATACATACATGCACTCAGACATGCGTGCACACACACACACACACACACACACACACACACACTGAGCACTTGAACCATCTGGAAGCTCTTCTGCTTCCAAAACTGACATACAAATTCAAAGAAATTGTGTGTTATCACAGTGACATAATTGTAGTTGCTAATTGAGGGGTAAAAATGTAAAAATGCAAACATACCATTGGATGGTCCTTGTGTTGTTGGTCTGATGAAGTAATGCACAGGTTTTCTCCCACCTTCAGAGAGTGGTCTATCACAGCATGCAGCCTGGCAATCCTATGGTGTCCATGGGGAAGGCAGGACTGCTGGGTCATGGCCTGGCAGGATACGGGCCCTCTGGTGAGCCTCTGCTCTGTGCTTCCATGTCCTGCAAAAACACAACTAGAATATTCCTTAGCCTCACAAGCATTTCTACGGATGCTGTCATCATGGCTGATTTATCAATCTCATCAGTTTCTATTCCTGTGAATTTATAATGGATAAATTAGTTTATCTAAGAAAAGATGGTTTATTATACCATCAATAGCACCTAATATAAAAATACCATCAACTAATTGTGGGCCTCTGAGGCAAAACCAGGAGACATTGCCAAGTTGCAGAAAGAGTACTTGGCATAGTGAGAGTGAACCATTTGCTCTGGCTAAGAACAAAAACAAAACACTTTGTAAATATCTAAAGCTATAGTGAAGGTCATAACTTGAAGGAAAGAAGAAGTGTTCATTTACTGTATGATAAAATAAAAACCAAAATGAAGTCTGAAATGAAACAAGATTGTTTTTGTCTGTCCTAGAATACTCCCGCCCAAGTTTCCCCCACTCTGCAAGCATACAGCGTGGGTCCATGAGCTCTTGGCAGCAGATGCAACAGCATGAAGCTCACCTGCCACACATCAGCCAAGGGTAAGACTCACTCCCCCAGACCATGATTAAAGGGCCTAAATCATTTGGTTTAGGACATCATGTATACTGTTTTATGGCTCATTTTTAATGTAGTCTTTGGTATCATGATCCATGCTCTTATACAATGTTACCTACAGCCTACCCACAGCCCTTGAATGCTTTAAAGAATGGTCACTTGCTTCAGGTCTAAATGTGGAAGGCTTTAATGGTTCATTGTCATTGCACTTCTATGTTAATAAATAAGTCATCTCCATTGTTTAGAATGCTATTGATCCCCTCTCTCTCTGTGTTCTTTTGACCATTGCAGCATATCTGTGGGTGGTTACTCTCAGACCTCCACACCTCCATCTCCCTCCACCTCTTCACTCAACCTCAGCATCAAATCGGAGCGCGCCTCCCCTGAGCACATCAGCTCTCCAACCACACCCCCACCGCACCACATAGGGGCCCGCTCACCAATCACTGGCCACCCTCCCCAGGAGGCTCACTCTGCCATGGGCAGGGATGGTAACTACCCCGCCCCACATTTGGTGGCCAGGAGCCTGTCAGAGGAGAAAGGGGACCCTCCACTCAGGCAGATCGAGAGCAATGGAGGGTGGCAGAGATAACAGTGGGCAGGTAACCCTGCTACCCCCACCCCCTCCCCCTACCCACAACAGCCAAACATACACCTGTTCACAGCGAGTGGGTCAGGCTACTAGGGCTGGTATTGATATGGGCACGCTTACAGCACAGCATTCATTCTTCAAGCACTTGAGGACAGATGTAAGCTTTTCAGTGGTATTTTTTAAAGGTGTGTCGAAGGTGTGGAATACGGGGTAATGAGCCCTGTGAGGGGCTGGTGCCTTTGAGGGAGGTATGAGGGACTGCAGAGCCCCATAACAGTGTTCCCTTGTGAGCAGTGTGCCGTAAACACAGTAGCCAATATTTCCAATACCGCTCAGAACACCAACATGAAGGTATAGGTGTTATGGGTTGCACATTCGTTTTTCAAAAATAATTTTATTGCTTTCCGAGGCAGTCAGCTTGTGCAACAATGCCAGTTGTGGAAAACTATTGTCATGAGTATAGTGTCTTTCTCAGGGACTTTCCATATTCTGAAAAGGTTGTACCCAAAAGGAGCATAGTATATTTTTTCTTTTTTTTTTTTACTGTTTTATACTCTTGTCTAATTATGTACAAATTCTTGAATTTGAAGACCAAAGGTGTGCTTTTAGAATTTATTTCCATAAGTATCCTACAGCATTTTGTTTTGTGTTGAGGGTGTCTGATGCAAGTTGTTATCAATGCGGGAAATATGACCTCAAGGGACAATAATTATGCTTGACAAACATGTCGATGGTGGAGTGCACCCTCTAGCGGTAAAGCTTAAATACAGGCTGTATACAGGCTCTTCACATTTAAGATATTTTAGAGGCTATGTCTGAACCCTGAGCTTCGGCGCTTGCATGCACTTTAAATTTTTGGTTTAGGCAAAAGTGGTTTTGCGTTGTTTTGCTTTCAGTTCGTTCTTCTTGCAGCCTAGTTAATGGTGCAGCGTCCTCCGAATAGTCCCTTTTAACACTTCCACACTGTTTTTCTGCCCTTTTCACTCTTAATCCATGTGGAGCTTTTGCACCTCATAAAGTAAGTACTCCTCTATGCTCAGTGTGGAGATTTAATAAAACTGTTTCGATCAAAAAAAATGAAACAGAAGCTGTAGTTTATCATCCTGGATTGGTTGATTCCCTGTATTGCCCACTAGGGGTCACCATGAGACATTGTGTGAAGAGAAGGAACAGGGTGTCTGATTATATTCGATAGCCTCCGGCCTTGTTTAAACATTGATGTGTATTTATTGTGAGAGTTTTTCATGTCAAAATATCGTTTTGCCTTAATAAAATTTCCAGTTTTCTTATAAAAATATTAGTGTATATATTGGTGTTTCTGGCTGACTGTCGAGACAATACAAACATATTTCAAAAATGTTAATTATTGAACTAATTGTAATAATGTATTCGGATATTATTCTATGGGTAGATCTCCCTGTACAACACCCCAGCGCAAGTGACCCACAACTAGATTAGATTAGACCTAGTCAGAGCGTCACCAAAATTAATTTTGCACTCCCTCTTGCAGGGCTACTGATTCGCACGGAATGTTTTTGAACTTGAGATAGGCTTAATCTTTCATTCCACGAATGAAAAAAGAAATGACTGAAATTATTTCTTCGTCAGACAGACACGACTCTCTGCCCCGTGACCAACGCTGAAAGGAAGGCCGCAGGGGTTAAGTCTGGGCTCGTCCCCAGAGAACGGGGGCAGTCTGCAGGCCACGTCTGAGTAGTCAGCCGCCAGTCCTTACAGCAACCATGAAAACCACATCAGGAATCCGACAAGGCCTCCACAACGCATGCACATAATTGACGTGAAATAAAAATGTCTGTTATCTTTCAGTTCATTATGCTAGTTTCTCACACTTAACACAGCATCAAAATCTAGAGTCAGACATGAATTATACTTACAATCTACACATACTAGCACTTACACATTGTAATAAGGAATGAAGACTGTAGGAAAAATATCTGGTCTTCCCAACGAGATTTCTAGCTGATCAAAATGGAGACCTTTCAATCTGTAAAAATACACCATTCCCACTGGCCCTTAATGCTGATACTAGTTTTACACACCCAGTTAGAGGATTTCCTGTAATGTCAGAATGTAAATCTCAGTCTTTTTTGCTAGTGCTTTAGGCCACGTGAAGCAGCCAGTCTTCCCCCAGTCAGTAAACCATCACTCAGCTGATTTAAATAGCCTCCAGTCAAGCATATCCCAGACAACAAGCTAATAAAATGGCCAGACAAGTAACCGGCTGACCCCTGACTATGCCTCATTGTCCGTCTTGTCGGTGTGTGGAAGTGAAATAACATCACTAATAAATCATGTCAGTGCCTATAGTGGGATAATGTTACCTTATCTATTCAATGCACTACACTAGTCTTTTTTGCCACAATTAAAATCCTCTTTTCAGATATGTACTGAATGTCATGAGGCCAAAGGTTACACACAAATAGAAATGCATGTTTCTGCTTTCATCAGCATTCAATTAAAAAATATTTGAATGTAGTAATCAGAGACCTCAAATGTGCTGCAACTTCAAAATCAACCCTTTCATTTTATTAAAACTCAATTACAGGTACCAAATACATGACTCATCATTGAGCATCTCTTCAGTCAACAAAAAAGCAGATTAGCTAAAAACCACCCACAGAGATGCAACTGATGGCTCATTTTTTTCTGTCTTTATCAAAATCAAACCTTGCTCAGAACACTAATTTAAACAAAGAGAGTACCTCTAGAAATCACAGATGAGGGTTAAACTACATGTGGCACTCAGTAAGAAATAAATAAATACAAACGGCTTTTAGACTCATCATAGTATTGTAGGACTACAGCACACGAAAGCTTCCCATGAAATTCTTGTATCTTTACAGTACTTGGCATCAAATAAAATCTTTTTCAGAGAGCCCAACTTCTCTGAGCCCTCTTGGTGACCAGACATGGCTGGATGCGCGTCTCATCAGATACTGTGCCACAACATTCAGCTTGGCTCAGCATGGGCTCGTGTTAGAAAACCAAATCCCACCACAGACTTCAAAATCCCTGAGTTTTCAGGCACTTCAATTTGATCACAATACCGGTGTATTCAGCGAATACTGTAGTTCCCTATTGCAGCATGTGGTTGGGTGGCTAATGCTTTGGACATACAGTTCAAAAACGAGTAAATAGAACTTCTTTAGATGTACTCTACATACAAAGACAGTATAGTGATATTACAGTATGACAGTAAATGTCAAAATAAATATTAGTCATCAGATCAGTAGATCTAAACAGTTTTAACTGTAGATAAGGCCAGGGCTCTGAGTGAAACTGACATTGTTAAGCTATTGATTTAGCTACTCGATATCACCATTAGGTTAGTTGTTTTCTAGATGATCGAAGATGACATATTCTGGCACTGAAGTCATGCTAAAATGGTAGTTATGGATAAACTCTGATCAGGTCCAGCCTTGCCAATAGCCTGACAATGTTTCATAGTCAGCTTAACATTTCTGATATGATGTCACAGTGCCACTTTAATGTCATCATTCTTCTCTTGCTGCGTGAGGGTACATCAGTTCAACCCCTTCACACATTGCAAGCTGTGATCTTGACTGTAGGCAAAATCTGCATGTGTGTTTGTGGAGAGGCTGTAATCTGAACAGTGCAAAAGGACAGGGGCAGTATAGGAACAGAGGCCCCCCTTTCAGTTGTGCATCAGGTACTGGTGGAAGTAGATGCCAAAGAGACTGCTGATGACCTGGCACACGGCCACCCACCAGGTGAGGAAGGCGAAGAAGCCACGAAAGAAGAGTGGTGTGAGGACGGCGCGGAGGCTGTGGAAGGCCTCAGCGAGGTGGGCCACGGTGGCCTGGACCTCCTCCTCCATGTCCTCGGCTTCCTCGTCATCCTCCACCCCTGGGACAGGAGGCGTGGGGAGGACCAGTGTCGGGGTTACACCTGGGGCCTCCTCAGCAAAACACCACGAGAAGTCACCTGGGAAAGCATGTGAAAAGCCATCTTTACAAAAACAAGTCTGAAAAGTTATCACTGATTGACCATACTGACAAGGTAAGCAGTATGATCACAGAGCAATACCAGCATTTTCATATCTTCATCAAAACAATTCTTGGATATCTTAAGAGAGCTCCACACCACACTGTACTTTTTTCCTGCACTGCAGTCTATAGCTTCTCTAGTGTCTGTTACGGTCTAGACCTACCACTCAGACATATAATATTTCCAGTCTAATCAACACAGTCAAAGACAAAGACATACAGTATAGTTTGAAATGGTATAGACATTATGCATTTATTGTCATTCTTTGCTAAAACATGGCTTACCCAAAGTCTTCAATGCAAGAGTTGAGAAGAGTATCAGTAGGATAGGGATCAGGTACTGCAGTGTGACCACAGTCAAGTAGCAGAATATGCGGGTAACCTGTGAGAGCGCCAGGAGAAACCCATCACTTCATGGTCCTATAATCTTGCTTTCACACTCACTTTTACATTCAGTTTGGTGTACAAGAGTGCATTGGCAGACAATGAGCTAAAATGCCCCAACAGGAACAGACATTTTAAATCTTTACAGTGCATGGCTTTTATTTACTGAGAATCAAACATGTCAGGGTTAGGGTGTGCTAGGGTTGTGCTTTAATCTGGCAAATGAGGGTTTTGTGTTCAGTGTGCAAGCACCATTTTGATGAGAATGTGTATATTGTATATATTTATATGTATGCTTATGTATAGAAATATACACAATGCCTCCGACTCCTAACCTTCCGTTGGATGTCGATGGCAGCTATGCGGCCAGCCTCCCTCTTCATCTGCTCCACCCATTTCTGGGCCAGGTTGAGGTAGGCCTGAAGGTGGTAGCGTGTAAGCAGCAGGCGCAGCACACACAGGGCCACCACCGTCCACAGACGCACCGAGTTAAACATGGAGCTGGGGATCCTGCCCAACACAAAGACCAAATAAGGACACAGACAGAGAAGCATGTGTTGGTGATAACATCACTGATAAGAGAGGTCTTGTTTAAGGTTATTTTTATCTACTTACAGTGTTACTGTTGTCTTTCCCATGGGAGCATTGGCCAAGAAGTCTCTGGCAATCGGTTTCACCCACAGCACAATCACCACCAGCGGGGAGAGGAAACTGATGTGTAGGAGGGCTCTGGGCAAGAAGCGCACATGGATAGAAAAGCAGTCCTGATATATTCCACAATAAGTAGCACCAACTTCACAGCTATACTGCTTTATCAGGAAACAATTCTATTAGTCACAAATCTTAGCTTGACAAGCTAAGAAAATGACAGCTATAATCCATTCATATCTCATGGACCAGTGTATCTCAATCTTTTTTGTGCCACAGCACATTTCTGACAAAAATAAAAAAATAAAAACATATTGCCATGGCATACCAACATCACAAATGTTACAAAAATGAAAAACATATTGTAGCCTAAAACCTGTATTTATGAAAGACCCAGAAGTATGCAAGACCTTTTAAGTGAAGTAAAGGCCATGGAAATGATTTTTTAATACATAATTTACTGTATTACACAAAAGATAAGATTGCTACAGTAGTCTTATTTATTTTGGACTAAAACCAAAATTACACTGGCAAAAGGGTAGCCCTCTTACAGTTCAACTATGAAGAAGAAAGGCATATTGTCTGTGGATCAAATCCTCAACTTCTTCAAAGAGAGCAAACTATATGCTCTTTACAAATAAAGCTGATGGTTTCACTGAAGACTGCTGACTGAGTCTTATCATTCAACTGTAATCATGTTCATTTAATTCTCTCTATATGGATGAATGATGGTTTCTGTCTTACTTTATGAAAGGGCGGTCAGCATTCATCTGCACAGCATCTAGATGGGTCTGGGCCAGACGTAGTCCAGGAAAAGCCAGCAGGGCACCAATGAAAGCACAAACAGCAGCCAAAACCAGCTTCACAGTCAATTTGGTAACAGGCACTCTAGTGGTAAAAAAAAAAAATCAAAATAACAAAATTGTTTGATATTGTGTAATAACATAAAATAACTTAAATGCATCAATAACTCGCAACGCACTGATTCTTGAGAATTTGACTAAAACAAGTTTTAATTTTGAAAGAAAAGTTAGCTGAAATACAAAATATGAAAGTATATCATCATAGACCAAGGTCTCAGCTATTCAGCAATGTTCCGGTGCCAACTCCCCATTTTGTATTTTTTTCATAAAATAGGTGTTTTTTTCAGTTCTTACTTTGTTTTTGTCAATGCCGTCAGACACAATTAAAAGCAAATAAAATTGTATTTATTAGGTTTAATATGTATTTGTATATTTTTAAATCATTACCTGGCATCCTTAGTACACATATATGTTGCCTCCACTGAGGTTTTTGTTCCCACCGTCAGATTTTGTGTCTGACAGTGGTGACATCTGCCGGTGGTGACAAAAACCTACTCTTTTCCATAATATGCATGAGTGGTTCACATTAGCCATCTCGTTTTCCTTCTGTTGTTAGGTACCTCACACCTCTTCTTAAAAGGTATATATTTATGTTATTATCTAAACTAATATTTTTCAAACAAAAGAGACGGTGTTGACACGTTATGTTTGCGACAGTAGCAGTGTTCAAAAATAGTGACAAATTTAAGAGAAAATAGTAAACTTACAGGAGCTTGGGTGATGGTGCAGTAGAACATGCAGTAGAGCTGAAGGTTCCAAAAGGGGGCCCTTAGGAATTTAGTTGACCTTGTACCTGCCTGATTTTATTGTTTTTTAAAAATATCTGACGGTGGTGACGAATATGTGGGACACATTTCATGCGGTGAAGATATTATTTAATTCCATTATTAAGTTTTGCTTTTTTAATCAAGTTGAAATTATTATCTTCTCACTGAGGACAGCTGGTTTTATAGGCAGTGGGCAAGCATACAGTGATGAAATATATTAAAATTAGAAATAAACCTTTAAAACAAACTTACATATGTGCAAAAGAGCCCTTGATTATAACCTGGATTCTTTATATTCATAAAAATGTTATTGATTTTCAACAGAATGAGCACTTTTCTGAGTGGGACATGTTTTTGCCAAAGTTTCAAGAATCAGTGAACGGATTTCAGAGGGTACTTACGACCATTCATAGCCTTGCTGTTTAGCAAAAACTTCCAGGTTGTCAAAAAGACTGTTAAAACCTAAACAAAAGACAAATGACAAGTGAACAAATAACAAGCCAAAAACTTTCAAGTGTAGTGGGTGATGCTGGATGCATTACGTTTATGTTCAAAATGTCTTAGCAAACACCTTTGAATGAAGGCATAAACGAAACACAGTGGACATGTAATGTAGCACATCCTTCCCTTCAGCGCTAACATTTGAGCATTTTTTCTTTTTTTTTTTTTTTGGGGTGCTGCTCACAGTATTGCAGCAGTTGCAAGAAGATATCAGCATAACATTACAAAACATATTACATATTTACAGATCACTTTGCATCACTAACTCACTAACTGCACTTTTAAAAATATGTGGGGAAGGACACATACCTGGTTCCAGGCCAAATTCCAGGTAGTCTTCCCTCACAACCAGCACCAACATGGCTACCAAGAGGGACAGAAAGCCAAAAGCCAAACACACAGAGCTCTCGCCATCTGCTTCTGCACTGAAGTAGTGGCTCATTAGAGAGTGCAGAGTCCTCCTGAGGACCAAGGCTCAAGGATGTCTAACTCTGAAAAACTTTAAGTTGTAGCACAAAAAGGGTCTCTCAAGAGCCCAAACATTTCCTATATGTGACTCCTAAATGCACTTACATAGCCTGGAGACCAATTCCTGCAAATATACAATTTTTTTAGTATACAGATTAGTTTTGATGTCTTGTTTGCTTCGCTACAAACAGCAACAGTTACGAGGGCAAAAAAGATCAATCATTGTTTCCTAATAGACAATATACTATGCAATAAACATGTTGCAAACTTGCGCAAAGAAGGATACAGGCAAAAAAATACAGTCAGCACACACCAGATGGCACCAATGTTGACCTCTTTGCTGGCGTCCACCACACTATAGTAGGCCTCAGTAAAAAGAAATATTCCTGATGCATAGATGGCAAAATCGATGAGCCACTGGTATTCAACAAAGAACCTCAGAACTGTGGGGAGATATTATAGTACACACTGTGACAAAGATGTAATCATGGAGATACACACTTTTTTACATTTCCATCTAGTAATCTACCTAAGGCATCAAGAACGTTTATGGGTGTGCTCTCCAGATGAAGATCTATATCCTTTGGCACTGTTAGAGGTTTGCTTTCTCTGTTACCATTTTGTCTCCTGCAGGCAGATGAGAAAATATAACAAAACACAGAGTTCAGTATCTGATGGTACTAGTTGAAGACAGCTGTACTAACAAGAGTCTACCCTGACAATTCACACCTGTCTTTCTTGGTGGGTTTGGTCACCTGTTTCCCAGCCAAGGCACAAAGTTCTACTTCAGACGGGTGCTTGAAGCGGAAGAGACTAAAAGCAGAAGACAAAAAAAAAACTGTTTTTTGCAGTCCTATTATACAACAAAAATACTGTTTAGCTAATATGGTCCAGTACAAGAGACCGTACCTGCCATTGCAGAGCAGCCAGCGTGCAAAGGAGCAGTGTGGGGCCATCCTCTGCATTATACTGGCGGCCAGCAAGCTGACCACCAGCTGCACTCCCATAATGGCCTGAAAGAGGACCACATCATATCAAGAGAATATAGTGTCATGACAGAGAGACCATTTGAGCTGAAGTTTCAGATGATAAACAGATCCATACCTCGCATTATGTATGATTACACATGACAACTAGTCCACTATCTTAATTATTAATTTTCTTGAAATTATAAATCCCGGTAGATTAAAAGAGTGTCAAACGTTAGACACACGTGTCCAAATTCAAGTCTTCAAGCAGTTGTGGTGAGGGACACAACAACTGCGCCAGTCATTCAACATCAGAGGAAGTTGGCTAAAAAGGGATGCTATCCTTTAAGGTTGGCTAACAGGCTAGCTAAGGAATTGGGAGAATGCATAGGAAGCAACGAATAGCATGCTAGGTCAAGCAGCAATGCTAGCTTGCTAAAGGGGAATATGCAGAATTTTGAATATGCTTTTAATACAGAAGGACGCCGTATTTACGCATTCGAACTTGCATTAGGGATGTCGTAAGAGACAGACAATTTGCAATATGTCAATTCATTTGAGGAGCTCTCTAGTAGACTGCTTTGCTAATCAACTAGCCTAGCTTATAGAAGGTGCTCACCTGGCTAACTAAAAGTCTTAAAAGGCTGTCGACAAGTATGTGTTTAGGTATGGATACGCAAAATTATTTAGGCCTACACTTCAACTTGCTATGGAAAATGAACGTTACTTGCAAACTGCACTTACCATTCTGGTATGAAGGTTTTAACAGTCGGACACGTCTTCCATTAACAAACTCTTAGCAATTGAGTCTCCGAACAGCTGAGACTACTCCAATGACATGTGGGTACTCTGTAGGTTCAAAGTAAGGGGTGTGCTTACCACATAAGGACTTAAAATCCTATTGGACGAAATAGAGCATTCAAGGCCCCCATTGGCGCTCTGAATCACCGATTATATTTTTGTAGCTGGATCAAATGTTTTGCGCTGTTACCTGCCCAGAAGTGAAACAATCAAGATGAAACCAGCCCTCAAATAATTTGAGCCAGGAATGCACGACTCTGTGAACTATAAGCTGCCAGTAGCCTATCTCTAGTAGACTATTCAAACTTGAAACTTTCACTCACTAACCTTATCAGTGCAATTACTTTGAATATTGAACATGAGCAGCTTGACAAGCAGGTTGGCTATAATTTGCCATGGACACTGCAGCCTGAGTATAGGGTCTGAACTGAGCAACTTGGAATGATTATGTGGTTGTCTTCCAGTGCAGGCTACTTGCAGTTACACTTATAATTCAGATGTAGGCTACTCTGTGTTTTTGTGCTATTGTCAGTCCATCTGTTCAGGACCGGTCACCAGCTAATTCTTAGACTTAGTTCCAAACAGTGGGTTGGAAAATGTTTTGCCCTACTGCTTGCTTAAGATCACTTTTCTTGTAATCTCTCATTGATATGCTGTGAACACAACTGGCAATGTGCCGAGTCTTTATTTGCCAAGAAAGTAATTTATGCACATGAGGAGTCTCTAAGCAATAATGCTTAAACCAAAGGTGCCATGTTTATCATCCACCACTCATTCCAGCATGGGAGGTGAACAAGAGACTAAAATATGACATGTTGTCCCATCATGCTCTCATATGGTTCTTCAAATGGGGCTTTGCAAGTCCCCTGATCTGTATAATTTAAAGATCCTCAAACATTTAATACGTAAATACATATAACATATACACTTGCATAAGACTGTCTTTAATGATATTTATAGCCTACCACAATTATTTTTCCTGATGTTAGGCTAAGTGAAAGTGCTTGTCCATGAAAAAGTAACTCAGGGATGCTTTTAAATCAGAGAGCCATTATCATTGTTCATTTGTTGTTTGTCGACATGCATTACAATGAAAGATAATCTGCTGACATGAATTTCAAAGAGTGATCATCTCTGCTCTCTTTTCTAGTGATGCAAAGAAAAGCAGCCTGACGGTGCCAAAATGATTATCGTATTCAAATGAGTAATCAGCATGTGTGCACATATATCTTGTGGATAAATACCGATGTGCTTATTACTTGTGTTCCTTCCAATCTCGTCTACTCTTGACAAAGAACAACTGTTATAAATGTTTTTGCACTGTATTTTTATTTAAGTAAATGACAGCAGAATGTGTAAAATAGACATGTTTTAATACTTGTGCATATTAGCGGTGACAGTCTTGCTCTTTTTTGTTCTTTACAGCATGTGAATCTGTTTAGAGGTTAAGAGGTATCTTGAGAAACACAACTAAACACGCAGCAATATTTTTTACCATTTAAAAGGTGTCCTCAAATTTAAAACTGAGTTTGATAGCAACTTTATACAGTCTTCATACAATGTATAAATACTACATTGTTAACTCAAAACAATAATTATGAAAAGTCTGACACACCGAATACGGTTAACAGCAGTAACAACAATAATAGCAAATATATGTTAGTTATAAATAAACAAATTAAATAAAATTTGGTCAAGCTGTTGCAAGAACATGTTACATTAGTTATTTCATTCCACCAGTTATAAATATGGAAACCATCTTGACAGTGACCTAAGCAAGCTAGTGGTCGAGAAGTGGAATAATGTTCCATCCTATTAAGATAGCATGAAGGTGATCCAGTCATAGGGCCTTATCATGCACAGGCATACTGTGCTTTCGCGACCGGTGCAAGCTGTCATTACTATTTCCATTAGAGCGCATTGTTTGTTTTTCCGCCAGAGACGAACAATGTGCGCCCTCACAGGCCTGTAAGCTAAAAGAAGAGGTGTGGTCTAGCACAAAGCTAATTTTTGCTAAAATCAGAACAGGATAATGGACTGAAAAAATTGGCTAAAATACCAACCAGTTAATGTTTGTGTGCTTCTGGATCCTACAGGGACCATAGGATGGATGAATAGAGTATTGTACATTGTTCTCTGATGTTAAAGAAGCGCTCAGCAACTGTTTTTCTTTTTTGTGTTGTTTTTGTATTAGCCTAGCCAAAAGCTGTAGGGGAAGCTCCTTGGAGAGAAAGACTGCGACAGGATCCCAATACTATCAACCCCTCTCTTCCCTCTGTTCTGTTCCACGTACACCTACACACATGCTTTTTTTTTTTGAGTCAGCAACCATGCTACCAAAAATATACCCCAATGTCATTCAGTCAACACAGTGTTAGCTGTTCTTGCATCAGTATACGCTATTTGCTAGGCTACTATACTCTTTAGCAAATAACATGCACTTCACGGAAAAAAAACAGGCAAAACAATTTACTGTCAAGTGAGATAAATAAAGAGTACTCAAATATGTTCAACAAAATTGACGGTTTTCACCAAAACAGGTTAATCAACCAAAACAATGATTTCTAAATATTTTTATGACTGAAAATGCTGCATAGGGTCTCTTTAAAATATTATATATTCAACTAATTTACCAAAAATAAGCTCAAGTGCAATTTTACAAGCCCAATTAAAACTCTGTACTTAAGCTGGGTATTGAAATAGTCCTTTTGGCTAAGTGGCGTCCTGTTTGGCAACCACCATTGAACTACAATTGCTTTGTGCTATTTGACATCACATGTAGGCTTTGCTCTAATTTGCCCATGTTTTAGTGGCTAGTTCAAGATTTTCATATGAAGGAGGGCACAACCATGTCTCATGCACAACAAAGGCAAACAAAGATTTTCTATTCTCTGTCTCTATTAAAGGCAATGGAAGATGACTCTCTCATTGGTTAATTCAATGTTACACCCAAAACACACCCAACACAAGTCAACCCTCTTTGAATGTTGCATCCAGCACATAGATCAGTTTTGATCAAAACAACAACTCAACTACAGAAGTGATATAGATAAGTAAAGACAGGTCCAAGCACTGATCCCTGAGGTACACCAGTTTTCAAATCATGAGACTTGTCCTTGTTAAGACTAACAGAATGTCCTATGAGGTAGCCAGGCTAGCGCCACCTATTGCTTCCACTCAGTTTCATTTAGCTCCACAACTGCATCAGGGAGCCAGCTGTAGGCTTTGGTTTGCTCTGTCTCTGAGCTGGGATGGGCCAATCAGCGAACAGAGGGAGGGCTAAAAATAGCGATAATGTTGAATTCAATGAATTCAAACGATGCATTCCAGCACCTAACATACATCATGACCAAACAGTAGTTTGGTTGAAATAGTTGGTTGAAACAGAAAGTATCTGCTTACTGAAGAGTGAACATATGCCAATTGTTAGGTTTCAGACGTTTAGTACAAAGTGAAACGATGTGAAAGTGACTGATGCATCAGGCTACCTGAGGTACACTACCATTCAAATGTATGGGATCACAGGACAATATCCTTGTTTTTTCATGGAAGCACACATGAAACAGTAAAGTGTTGTAATAATAGTAAATATAGCCAATGAATAGGACATGCACTGTCAGGATTAGATTAGATATGATGAGTGTATTCTTTGAACTACCTTTTGCAAAAATGACAGTCTGGCAGACAGTCTACATTGTAGCTGTCATTTTGCCATGATAATGTATAATAAATGTTTACAATATAATAAATACCTCACTTATCCTGTAGGAAATTCAGGCATCTCATAGCATCCAAAAATGGTATACACTTGACATACACACACATACACACTTCAATATTACAGAGAAAGATGTATCGGTAACACTTTCTATGAACCCAGTATTCATAAAGCAGAAATGCATTCATAAAGGGCTATAATTCATTCATAAAGCCTTTTAACTAAGGATGTTAGTATTCATAAATGTTTATACATTCTCATGGCTGTGCTTATAAGGCATATCAATGTTATCATATAAGCATTTACAACTTGATGTGTTGCAAAGCATTATAAAGTGTTTTTGGCCTTTTGATAGGGAAACATATCACTTTACCTGTTGTCTGTACTGTGCCTTATTGACTTTCACGAGTTACAATGTGTTTATCTCACTTTATTTAGTGTATGCACTGAGCACTTGTAACTTCATTTTAATAGCTCTTATATACAATACCTTACAGTCATGAAAATGTATAAACATTTATGAACATTAATGACATTAGTTATAAGACTATGAATGCATTATAACCCTTTAGGAATGTGTTTATAATGCTTTATGAATACTGGGTTCATAGATAGTGTTACCAAAATGTCTAATTATGTGCCATTTAAAGTAAAATTAAGATGAGATTTGATGAGATTTCACACCATACTTCCTGAAGCATCTCCCAGAAGATGGATTGGCTTGATGGACTCTTCCTCCATACATCAAGCTGCTTCCACAACAGTTCCACAATGTTCAGAGACAGGTACAGAATTCTCTTATTCTGCTTATTCTTTAAATAGTGCTGAGAGAGTTTGGGTGTGTATTGGGTTATATTATCCTGTTGTATGATGAAATTGGTTCAAATGAAGTGCTGTCCACAAGTTGTGGTATGGCTTTGTAAAATCTTGTGATAGCCTTCCTTCCTCAAGGTCCAATCTCCCATTTTACCACCTACAAAGCATCCATAGACCGTCACACTGCCTCTGCTGTGCTTGACTGAATCATTAACCTTGTTAATAGCTGCAAAAGGGTGCTTTTTTAAATGAAACACATTCATCATTTCAAATGAAATAATTCTAACCATTCTAATCATTCTAACTCTGGCAATGACTCTATGCCCTCTTCATTTGCTATATTTCACATTCACACTAATTTCAATGTGGGTTTCCAAGGTAAAGAAAGTACTTCAAGTATTTCCAAGTCATGTAAGTTTTTGAACGGTAGTGTTTAGGACATTTGCAAAAAATCCCTAGTTCAAATAGAAGAGAATTATGATACACTGTGGGAAAAACAGCAGTCAAGTAACACAGATGTCTCAGCTGAAGCTTTAGCAACATTCAATGCCTCAGTGAGTGAAAAAATTAGGTTCCAATAGAAAGGCCTTTTCTCGAATCTGACTGCTTAGCGTCAAGTAATTGCTCATCAGCTCAAAATCCCAAAAGTCTAAAGGAGTTTCAAGTTAAGCAAAGTAAGGTAACAATGTGTCAAGCTTTTCAAGCATAGACTAATGAGACTTTACAAGTGTTCAATGGTGCAACAGACTGAGTACTACAGAGTACAGACATGCAATGTTTTCTCATCCTTTCTTGATTCCCTCTCTGCCTGCAACACTCATTCTTGGCCTGCATCATTTGAATGCACGCAAATCTGGCCATGACACTAGCAGTGGCCACACCCCCTCCCTCCTCTGCAGTCAGCTTCTATGCATGCACAGGACCAGTGGATGCCTGGCAACCATAGCCACTGATTTGTTGGTGAGCTGCTCCAGAGGGTCAGGATTCATGGTGGTGACATTTCACACCGCCATATCTCATTAGATTATGGATAGCAGAGAGGCCCCAAAGTTCAGCGTCAAAAAAGGCCCTGTTGAATCATTGTAATGCCACCCACCCCCAACTAAATCACCACCATGTCTGGACTCTGCAGAGAATAGAGGCAAATTCTAAGTAATAGTGTATGCAATGACATGGGACTGGGATTACAGGTTTATGGTAAATATGTGTTCATATGAGAAGATGTGACCACACAAATACATCATACTTTAAAGAGTAGCTTTTTGCAATTAACATCATGTTAGATTGGCTTTATATCCATATCTAGGGTGCGTTTCCCAAAACCATAGTTGCTAACCAGTTAGCAACTTGGTTGGGCAAGGAGCAATTGCATTGAAACTAACAAAGTTGCTAAACACGCCCTAGGTTAGTAGAAATAAGAAGTTGTTTTTTGAAGGCGTTAGACATTTGATGTCATTGATGTGTTTTACAAACTGATAGGGTTATTTCACTTTGCTTCAGAGGATGATATGTTTCTAGTGCACTTTTTAATCTCCTCTTTATCAACTGGACTGACTGATGTTATTTTGTCTCTATAAGTCAAGTTCAGCAGAAGTATTTTTCTTTATGTAGGTCTACTTCATTTTAATAATTACTAAGGGTTATGAAAAAAATACAGACTTAAGGATATTCCTGATTCAATTTAAACGGTTCTGTTTACATTTTATGTGTAATCATATAGGTATGATTCATAGGTTCATGCTTCAATGCTATCTATCATCAATGTCATTTTTCTTTATTCAGTTGCAATGCAGAACTTTGTACTGTGCTTTTTAAAAAGATATACGCTTCACCAGAACAAGATGTTTTACATTATTTTTACATTTTACATTTACATTATTTTTGTTTTGTATCTGTGCTTAGCTATTTTCACAAATTCCAGCACATGTCCACAAATTTCCCGCCATCATATATTTCCCCCTTGGCTCTGATGGGATGCTGGACACGCCTTGCATGCCAATTGGTCACAGACTGAAAGAAATTGAGACTTGCGCTTGAACTTGACCATAGGAATTGCATGGGAAAGGAGACGCAAATTTGCCCCTTTGCACCCTTCTTTTATGTGGCTTAAGTTGTTAAGACTGATGTCAATGCTCATTATCATAAAATCCAGCCTGTCTCCAATTAAAGAAGAGTGGCAAAGGGAAACAGGTCCCTTTTTACACAAGGCAGGGAGCCCTACCTAACCTCTCTTCCACAACAGAAAAGTTTAAGGTAAGTTTTTTTGTTTCGTTTTTTTAAAAAAAACGTTCTTTATTGCTTTTGTTTGTAGCTTTGGAAAACAGTCATGTTTCAGGCCACTGTTTGGAATCATTCCCCTTTTTTTAGTGAATGACATTTGTCTGGCCTTACATGGTTAGCAGGCGTTTTCCACCTTTTTACAAGTTCAAATAATTAGTGCTGTATAGTTCAGAATTAAATAGTTAATGAACGATTTCTTCAATTTGTAGGAAGATAAATCCCCATTCTTAATTATTTTTTATGTCAAATTGCTTTTTGTCATTTTCTATTCTTTCAGTGTTAACATTTATTCACATACTGCAGACCAAGAGTCAGAATGTAGGAAACTGCAAATCAGAAATTCTGATAAATTGATCTATTTTAATGTAGCCCCACTTGTAGGCAATACTGTAGGCCCATGTACTGTACCATACTGCACTGACTTGCCTGTAACACGTACATTGTTCGCATGTTACAGAGGTGAATCTACCTCCTTCCATGGTATCTTTTGTCATACATTTGGCAGTATGAGTTTTACATCTTCTTTTACCATCTATTTCTTTGTAATATTGTTTATAAGTAAAATGGAGTTACATCTAGTTGGTTCTGAGCAGATACTGTCAGATCATTTAACAACTGACAGAAAGCCAAATTGTCATGTGATTAAATATTTGTGTTTTTGACTAGAAATAAATGAGTCATATGTGCTTTCTTCCATAAAAAAATCTTTTAAGAAGCCAAGGGAGTCTCTCAAGTATTTGATTAGCCATTGACTCACAATGTGAATTAGTGGAAGAAGTCCATTATCTCAATCTTAGAATCATTTAAGTTAATTAGGCCTATTGATAAACTCTGCAGTTTGCAGATGTTTTTTTCATACTGAGATAATTTAGATGAATAAAAAAACTCAAGTTCTATCTTCAGTTTGAATCACTTCAAGATCTTATTAGCAAGATCTATAGAAATGCAAGATACAGAAATGCAAGATAACAACACTCATGAGTTTGATTGCAAGGTTGCCTGGTTCATGGTTATCTTTTTTCACTTATCATACCAACACAAGTTTGGCTCCTGAATAAATCTTATACAATAGATATATCAAGGAAGATCCAGGGTATAAATCACTGAAGCTTTGCGAAAGACTTTGCATGCCAGATATACAATCACAGAGATACTTTTGGTCTCAACTAATCCTCATGGATAATTTTTATAATCATCATATGAATGTGGTCCTAGTCTGTGCTTTGGTGCATTATATGACCCCCTTAATTTTGTTATTATTCTTAAATTATATATCCTGTGAACAGTTCTCAACGGTCTATTTTACACAGTACTACCACCACATCAAAAAGGAGAACATTGTGGTGCTTGAGAATTAGGCTACCATGTGCCATAACTTTTCTTAATAGGCCTATTGATTGTGTCTCCCTAATTAACTTGATTCATTATGTATATATTTTATGTTGAGATCAGTCAGATTTTTTTTCTTTGAAGTGGGGCAATAGTTCAGAAAATTGCCGTTATTTAGTTTGCTTTATTCATAGTGGGCTAACTACTAGCAGAGACATAAAAGGCGTTTGAAAATGTTTGTAGCTTACCACACAGTACTACCTAGGGCATTTCCTGGCATTTTCTGAGATATGCTACCTCATGATCTCATGTTGTAGAACTAACCTGTTTTTTTTGTTTATTTGTTTGGTTTGCCAAAATAGTGGTATAAATTAGTTAGCCATTTTATTAATGCTATTTAGGAATTATTTATATTGTGATTTTGTTGTTCAAGCGTCAATAACTGAATGTAAAAAAAGAAAAAGAAAATTTAAATTCAAGTTTCCGTTTAAGTTTCTCATGGTCTTTCTTAATATCCGTAGGCCTAGTCGCCATCCACGTGTCCTATCGGAATCATAGGCCCATGTATCCCCTGTAAAAAATCTAACATACAGTAGGCCTATGTCCATAAAATCGTTTTCGTTAAAACTACAAAACGCATTCGTTTCTTATTTCAGTTTATCCACTAAAAGCCAGCACTCAGTCCTAAATATGTCATATTTCTGATTGTCCACTATCCAAATTATAGTAGCCTAGGCTACTTTACGTGTCACAGTGTTTGCGCGATGGAAAACAAGACCATGAGCAGCTTGCACGTGCCCTGGTTTAAAAATTTTATTTCCTTGTAGTTTCCTAAAGCTAAAAAAAGTTTCTCAGTGCAATCCTGTTACGCCTAGTGATTGCATCGGTTGAAGGCCAAATAACTAGACAAGCCTAATTTTTAACATTTGTTGGGAAGGTTTTATATTGCCCATTATTTGCAGACAATTTTACTGATCTTTGTTCCAACACACTGGCATAACATTCCAAGTTTTCAAAAATAGCTTACTGCAACATGTTTAAAAAAAACAGGTTACTCTAATGAATTTTGGCTACAAAATATTTTCCGAATAGGTTTAATCCATAACTGCATTAAGCATACAGCAATCCCATTTGCTTATATTCATTTGTCCTATGTTTTGTTACATTGGGATTTGTTATAAATTTGTAGGTAATTATTGCGCTGTAAATTACATGCATATTACTTGATGAGACTGATATGAAATACTCCTTCTAAAAGTTAATTGTATAGGTAGATGAGTTGGAGTTGTGCTTAATAAGATGTTTTTTTTTCTGAAAAAAGACCTACATGGTGTTAGCCTACGTCACTGGAAATTTCCCCAGACCTTTTTGAAACGAAATGTGTGTATAGTGGAGTAGCCTCAGACATGACTAGACATCAGGCCACATACCATCAGATAAAATTTGATTTGCTCTTGGCACTCAACAGCATCACAGTAATAAGTCTTGCTATATCGCCTGTAGGTGTCGCTGATACTGTTTTACACAATCTGTGTTGTAGGCCTACATCAAGCCTCTCCATTCGTTTCTTATAGGCCATAAACACGGCATCAACCAACAGCAAGTTTTTACTAAAGCATACAGTAAAATTATGTGATTAATTCTAAATGGAAAAAACACATCTTCCAAGTAGGTCTATGTTATTCCTTAATTTAAGGTTCTGTAGATAGGCCTATCGATAAAAGCCTAATTTTAAACCAGGGTGTTTGTTGTAAAGATCATTTTATTTTGTCTTTGTACAGTGTTAAATATATAGCCTATATCATTTGAGATCATCAGATAGCCGGATTTGCGGTTTGTGACATCCCACAGGTGAAGCTGCTAATTAACTGGTAAATATAATGGTCTCCTTACCCTACATAATAGGCTAACCCTTCAACATCACTTTGTATTGGCCATGTTTACCCCCCACCCCACACACACACGCACAAAAAAGAAAAGAAATAGACAAATTAATCGTTAAAATGACAAAAAATGTGCCACAAAATGTAGGTTATAGTTAATTTCGTACAAACGAGTTTTTTGTAAGATATTGTTTTAATTCATGATATAACTTGAGTGAGAGTGTGTGCTAAATCGCCAAACATTCGTTACAAATCCGATTGGTAGTTTGAACCCTCACAGCGATGGTTAGGCTGCCGGACTATATCAACGTTCATTGGACTAACAATTAAATGTTAACCACTGATATGATAAGACTGTGCATGTGCAGCAATAGGCCTGCTATTTTGGGTGTAAGCTCATTTTAAAAATCCCTGATTAATTTTTACGAGTTAATGAGGTGCACATTACTCAAGTAATTAGATGTAGAAAATACCTTAATTTTGGTCAAGGTTAAGATTCAGTATTAGAAGTCAGTATTAGAAAATCTCAAGAATTTGCTTTTAAGTTGCCTATATGACTTAAATATTTACTTTTTCTTGATTGCATTATTCAAAGCCAAGCCTATCCAAACGAGTGCCCTTACTTTCTCCACAATGCTAAAAAAGCCTTGTATTTTTTTGGCATTTCAGCTTTCTACAGAATTTGCTTGCATAGCCTAAATCCTCTCCACGGTTAGGCTACTATTGGATAGACAGATCCTATGTCCTTGAATATTTTAGAGCAGCCTATCCTTAGCCCTGACGTCAAGACGCAATGTCCTACGTAGTAAAATGATGAGAACACAGGAGAACGTGATTCTCTCAACCGTACGGCGTATCGTAAACGGCTTGTCATTCATAATGGAATCAACCAAGCAAATAAGAGGAATAACTATCGGTTTTCACAATAGTAGCTATCGTTCGTACATCGACATATGGATATGGAATGACGCGGAATCTTCCGAATCTGACGCAGTGCTAGATGTACACTGTTGAAGATGTGAGAGCAAGTCTCTCATACACCAGAGAACACCGTGCCTTCTGTCTGCTGGCTTGTGGATCCACTCAGAAACGTAATACCTCCGTTTGTCTGAATTGTTTCATTTGTATGTCTTTCTTACTGCTGCTGTGTGATACCACGCTGTAGTTTCATCAGCGGCTCTACTGGTTCTGCTTGGTTATATGGTGTCACACTGGACATTTGATCTGTAAGCTCAACCGAACGCAAACATGCAAGAGGAATGTCACTTCACACGCAAAGCTGATATCAGCAAAGCAAATATCAGCTTTGGGTTACCTTTCCTAAGCACTGAGCACAGACCCGAGCATAGACTATGTTCAGATGAGAAGTTTAGACCAGTCAAGTGCGCCAACAGCAACATTTCATAAAGGCGAATCCATGTTGGTCCATCAGTTTGTGGAATGTTTTAGGGCACTGGAAAGTGTCTTATTTTGAGCACAAATTGCTGTTGACATTTATAGACATAGATTCATATACAGTCATTTGATTTGGTTGTTGTCACTTCCTTTGAAAAAGTAGGCTACCTTGTGCCCAGTGCCATGAATAAATCGAAGTCTTTTTTTGAACCCACATGTCTGTTATCTTTTAACTTTTCTCGTTTAGGTCTTTGAAAACTATGCCATTATTTCTTAGAGAAACGTTCCAACTGGCATGCAGCATGTAAAATGCTTGACATATATTCACTACATCAAGTGAACTGAAGAATAGTCTTATTTTCTTTCTACGATGAGAAGGCAATAGGCTTGTATTTAACTTCTCACGCACCAGAATACTGCATAAAGTATGCTACTTGAAAAAGGTCTTAGCATCAGAAATCGCAAATTGGTTAATTTCGTCAAAAGCGAAATTCATTTTGTCTCATCTTTTAATATGGTGACGCCACGAGTACAGCGGAGGTTCCTATTATTCTTTCAAATGTGTAAGGGAGAAGAAACTTCTGGGTGCAGTTTAATTCAGTCGGCTGCAGTCAGTGGTCTTGTTTTTTGGAGGCTACCCTACCTCTGATGTGAATATAGCCATTTGGCATTGTGTTTGACTGTAGACAAACGTGCGAGCAATTGTTCTTTTTTACTTATGTGTCCGAAATCAGCAGAAATACTAAACGTGGGATGTGGTTTTATGTCAGTAAGACCACTCACTGTCTATAAACTACCTAACGTCTAACGTCCAAAGTCTAATGATGTTTCTTACATATTTGACAGCACTGCTATATGTATAGTTTCCTAGATTTTATGAATACTTACTGTATTTTTTGTCTATTGCGACGCAGGAGGAAAATATATAATGTGTTAAAATGTCAAAATGTTTCTCTGGTATCTGTCTTTCGGCATTGTATGATGCGATCATTAGACGAGCACAGAGGCCCCGCGCAGGCGTTTAAAGCAAACAGTTGTGCGATTGTTCTAGGAGCCTGGGAAAATGCTGCCAGGTCTGGGAGGTGGAGGCTCCTGACGCCAGACCCCCTTGTTAAGAGGACTTCTGTGCTCCCAGACTCCATTGTCATGTTAATGAGGGACCGTACGTTGTTGAACTTGATGTTGACTTCTTTCTTTTGGGCTACATTTTTCTCAGTCACTTGTTTGTGGGAAAATCTTCTGGGGAGCCACAGTGTGAAATTAATTAATCAGGCCCATGCAATAGACAACAATAGAGCTCAGAGGAACAGGGCCCCGCGCTGAAAGACTGGACTTTCCCCTGTTCATATTAACCGTAGTAGAACTTAGCTTACATTTGAACATTCAGTGCTGGATAAGCTTTTCACATTTTAAATCCTTTAGAAATTGTAGTTAAGGTGTGTGATAAGCTGTTTGTGCCTAAGTATTTTTACTGGTTTTATTTCAATAGCTTAAACCATTTTAATACTTTTTCTGCTTCGATGTGCTTGTGTGTTCGCACGCATTAAATTATTCACATACATGTAATTATATTAGCATTGTGAAATGTTTATTGTGACAAGAAATACTTCAGCCTTGAAATTCCGGCCATGATTTAAACCGTTCTTTTATAAACCATTATAGTGTAAGTCTACTCACTCATGACAGTTGTTGAAATTATGGCCTTTGTATGGACTACATAAAATTGTAATTGTAGGCTACAAAAATAGGCACCGACATATACAGGCAACAGGTGAGCACTGTCAATGGGTATATCTTCTAGTGTACTATAATGATAGTGGCAGCCTAGTCAGGGACAATATAATTAGCCTTTCACTTTTTTTTTGTTCAATATTCCATTACAGTTGTGATATAGCCATAGTCGCTTCCCTTCTGATGGACAACATGTTGTCCGGATAGCTACTTTGATTTCCCAGATCTGGCCGGAATGTTTGATTAACTACACTGGGATATTAGTGAACATTATGATCACAGTAAAGGGTGTAAGAATGGGTGTAAGTATTAAGGATGTGAGTATTAACCATATTTATACTATGCGCCTAATGTAATGTAGACTGGGTGTTTGGAACGTTATGTTTGATCAAAGGCTCACATGTTTGAGGAAGTATCTCACTACCAACTGTTCCACAAGCACTGCAGCACATGATATGCTTAAACAGGGTAGGTGTAGTCATTGAATTGGAAAAGTAATGAAATAAGATTGCTCTCAACCTATGCTTATTTGTTGTAGAGTAAATCTGAGGTGTTTGTTTAGGCCCTTTGTCATAAAGGGGACGAGTAAAAGTTAGGCTTTTTTGTCGATTATCACGTAGCTATCACGTAGTTTAAAATATAGGTTACGAATACATAGCATCTAAATATCAATTGCAGTTACATTTAACTTGCAAATGCAATGCAGTTATCGGAGGACGATGGATGTAAATTCTAACCGTAATCGCACCGGCATACTTCAGCACCAAGGACAGGGCTTCTTCTCACCTCACCTTGGGTTACGTGAGCGCCCGCGCTACATGCACCTCATGGTAGGGAATGTAATGCCTCAACATCACTGTCACATTGCATGTGTGTTTTTTAATAATATTTAAATATGAGGCAGTGAAATGTCTATTTTCAGATGCTCAATAAAGTGATGTTAAAATAATGTTACAAGTAAACCACAATGCTTAATTGCGAGAAACGGTTTACAATTTAATAATTTCTAGAGGATTTAATTGTAGATTTAATTTGAAATGAAATTATCCAATGCAAAACTATCGCTCATTCGAAATACGGGCCAGCGTTTTTTGAATATTTTTTATGTGAAAATGTGATGCAAAATACCTTAGCATTAAGATGAACTTGACAATGCACATAAGACATAAAATGTGGCAAAAGTGTCTGATTTCTTCCATCGATTCTTTGATTAATTCTATTGCACATAAGATATGTTTGCAACTATTTAGCAGTCTATAATTCACAAGCATGACAGTTATGTTTCGGACGTGCATGACTCTTTGCTTATTGGTGTGATTTTTATCTTCAGTAGAAACGAAATTAGCTATTCAAGCATAAATTAACTTAGTTTAAAACATGTTTGGATATAGCCATACCATAGCTAGGCTACACTTCTCTTTCTCTCTTTCTTTCTTTCTTTCTCTCTCTCTCTCTCTCTCTCTCTCTCTCTCTCTCTCTCTCTCTCTCTCTCTCTCTAAACCCCCCCTCCTCCACACACCACCACCACCACCACACACAGAGAGAGAGAGAGAGAGAGATGTTGGAAGTATTACGCTATATTTATTTAATTAGATTGCCTCACTGTTAACTTATCGACTTATCGACATTTGCCAGTAAATTCTCACTTAGGCCTACCATCACTGGATCATAACATGCCTGTAATCTACGTAATATCTTCACTATTCACTCCGAATTAAATAGCATAAAGATAATGAAACATTCATTTTAGCAGATGGGCTGCAGCAAGATAGGACGTGTTTGTGAAAAAAACATTCCGCGCTCTGCTGTTCATTAACCTTTAATCCTCACACGTTCTGCTAATGTCACCCATGTTTTTCTACTAAATGTTACTTCCTTTTGAGTTGGCATACATTTTAGACAGTCGGTGAAATTGTGGCCACTGCTTTGCGTTTTTTATGGAAATATGCGACTGCACCATGTCAGTAACTCTCAACAACTTCTAGCCCCTATCAGAAGGCCCGATGTTCTATTGAGCCTGTTGTAGGCTAACTACCTGGGTGAATCTGTCAGAAGTATCATTCTTTAGACATTTGAATGCCCAAAGAAATGTTTATTGGCTTTATTAAGAACAATCAAATAAACAAAGAAAAGTAACAGCTTTTAACTGAGCCCTTTCAGAAGTTTTGCGAAACCCTCACATTATATTTCCCTCATTCTGGACGATAATTTTCAGATTTTCCCTGTATACTATGACTATGGGTAATTCCATTCTAAATTGGGGACTTTACAATGTGATGCACAGCAGCCGAAAAATCTCTCTCAGTTTCAAAGTGTGTGTATGTGCGCGCGCATGTTAGAGTGGCACGTGTTTTTGTTACATATTTTGCTCAACGACCCTCTGATGATTCACACAGGCATTGTTGCTAACTAGTTTGTATGGTTCGGAGTAGTTGTAGCGCAACTGCTTCCCAAAATCATACTTGGGGCTATGGTTGTGTGGTGGGCGTGGCTAATTTACACAGTCCAATGTATTGTTAAGCGACACAGGTGTGTCCCAAACCATAGTTCGGGCGAATATTTCCAAAATGTCGGTAAATTGTGCATTTATAACAGCCCTCGACCTGTTAGCTACGGTATGATTAGTGTGTGTACATACAACTGACTCATGCCTTGTCTTTCCAATAGCTTTATTGCAATCATCCCACCACAGGTCTGTTTGAGGTGGGTTATCATAATGCCCCACCAGAACCTACTTGTCTTTCGTGGCCTTCTGCAACCCCTAATACCACGTAAAATATTGTCCTGATGTCCTGCAGTATTGTCCTATTTCATGATTTGCAAAATAAATAGCAAAATAAATAAATTCATTCATTCATTTATAAATACATTAATTAAATGACAGCAATAAATTGTTGTATTGTACCTGCAGTCAATTTGGAGATTTAGGCCTACAGTAAAAATCTATGTTGAATCTAGGATAGTAGCTACATAGTAGAGTAACCCCCAATGGAATGAGATGTCTTACATTAAGAGTTTAATAGTTACCTTAGAGTTGTCTATCCATATAATCCATGGGTTTAATCTTTTCACGGAAGGTTGTTCTGCACAGATGCTTTGTAAAGGAGGATTTTTTACGTTTTGTTTTTGTTGTATATGTAGGAAAAATTTAATAGTAGAAACGTGCTGACTTTAACGAATGCTACTTCTTTGGAGGCGCTCTCCCTCTATCATTTTGGACAGTGCCAACTCCACTTGTACCTTGCACTGTACATGTACTGCTACAGTGTAATGTAGGACACTATTATTCTTCGTAGACAAGTGGTACAGAGTTAGCGTCTGTCATGGCTTATCTAGACTCTCCGAAATGCTCAGCCATGTGTATCAATAAGCATTGCTAATGCTGGTGACATCACACATCCACTGGCGGTGTGACCCCCCTAGCCCTGCCCAGCAGAGCCCCTCGGGCTTGTAGAGACCCTTTAGTCTGTCACCAGTGGCCCTGCGTGTTGTCTCGGAGCTGCTGAAGACCGGTGCCTTTAGTTGCTACCAAATATGATCCTTCTTTTCTCACCAACGCGAGAAATCTTTCCATTGTTGGGAATGTACCGATGAAGATTTGAGTGTTTTTTTAATTTTACGAGAATTTATCAGGCGTCAACTATGCACGCAAGCAACTTGTTCTTAAATCAATCTGATTGTTTGGAGCGGAGGCATCGTGCCTAGTTGTCTAACTGACTGAATGATTTCTTGGGTACTAAGGATATATGGATTTTACGTCCCTTCAGCACTACGATGTGAGTATGATGTTTATTCTTTTAAATGATAGCTGAGCTAGCACGTTATTCATAATGCAGGGGCGAAAGTGTGTAACGAGGCTTTTAACAGTGATCAGGACACTATATTTACCGGTTTAACACGACATCTGGAAGTAGGCCTAAGTGTTCTTATTTGATGCTGTGTCTGTTATGCTTCTGTACATAATGACGAAGGTTAGTTTTTGCTCAGTCAATGCAGAGATGTTGGTAATGCTTAAAAGGTATCTTGTGACAGCTTCTCAGTAGTTATAGGCTATTCGGCGCTGAATGATGCATTGTAGATTGCACCAGGAAATAGGCTTCTGCTGCTTGGCATGATTGTAACCCTTGTTATTTTGTCTTAAATGGCTTTAAGTAAAGACAACTTGAGTTGACCTGCATGTGACCCACTGTACAGTCTTAATATAGTCTAATTTCTGTAGTAGTTGGCTAGACACTCACATGATACTTGGTGCTTCCACTAGGTACTATGAACTAGCTTTTATAACATTGGCATTGTGCATAGGCTATGTATTTCAGCAGCCTTTGCATTTTTTAAGTGATAATATTGAATGACTTATGGCTAACTTGGTGTGTCACGCTGCTTCAGACCCCACCAAGTGCAAGGGGTGGCCCTAGTCATATGGCATGTAATGAGACTTGAAGTCATTGTCTGACTCCGTGACAGTTGTTTATGATATTAGTTTGTTATTGCTGGAAATATTCTAAGGTTGTATTATAAATGGTATTAATCTGAGGATACTGTCAGAAATGGCGCATTCAACGAGTTACCGCTTTCCGTATGGCCATGTGCCGTTCTGGGAATCTGGAGGGTACTGTAAAGGTGTGTGTGGTAAGTGTGCGTGTGACAGGGGGAGAGAGAGAGGAGAAGGAGGAGAGAGAGAGCGTGAGAGAGGCGAGCAGCCGGAGCTGCACACAAGCGAACGCTATGGCTCCATGTGACCACAACATAGGCTACATCTCGCAAGCAGCGGTCCCTTTAAGAGACGTGGGTTAGTTTTTCTCTTTGGTTATCTAGCTGTATGAGTTTATGTGATATCATAAAGCTAGAGAACCGAATGTATAAACTAATTCTCAAGACTTCGGGGACCGCCAATGGAAAACAGAGCTTCGGACAGGGGGACACGGAGGAAAGGTAAAGGAGCGTCGGGAACAGTGAGCTGCCAGGGTCCACTGGAAATACCGACGTGCAGAGATTCCGGTAGTCGATAAGGTTCGAATATGATATGTAAAGCTGATGTTAAGATACTGATGGCTTTGTGAATGTGTGTGTTTGAGTGTGTGTGGATAACCAGAGCTCAAAATCGCACCGCTCATTACCGAGGTAGCTTCCATTCAAACGCAGATGTGGGGATACGCGATGCAGACCATACAGGAATACTTGGAGACAGAGATGGCAGGACTTTATGAAGATCAGATGAGAATCATTTACATGCAAATTCTGCGTAATTAACGTGTTTTCATTATTGATGTAATGAGGTTGTTCTTGATGTATGAGTGGGAGGCGAGGAGCTAGTTAAAACAAGTGTTTCTACCTATTGGCTGGTCCGTGTGGGTCACGTGTTCCAGTGAGCAGTAGCTTCTAATTCGTGCCCCATCATACAATATAGAACAGAAAAATCAAACAAACCATGTGTTTGTCAAATATGTTGCTTTACAGTATGTTGGACCATCAGGTATTCTAGACTCTGCCTTTCATGTCATATAATATTGATGAAAATAGTAGCACTGGAGCACTGCTATTTATTTTATTTGTTTCAAAAGTAAGCCAGTCCTCCTTCTTATATCATTTTTTAAATTATTTTTAAGAGCGACTGTGATGTTTTATACTTTTTCTGATAACAAGGATTGTAAAATTATTTTGGGGTGGCAGAAATCAGTCCTATTGGTTCAGCACTTAAATAAGTTGATGCTATCTTGTTGACATGTGATGACTGTGTGTAAATCTTATCTGTACACACATGTGGAAAGCTCCATGTTGTTGTCCTAAACATTAAGCCTATCTCCAGGACTGCCCTTTCAGTGAAACATGATTAGTTGCAGTCAGTGAGTCACTATATCACTATGTTCTTTTGGTTCAGTGGTATGTTAGTGATTGGATTACGTTTTGTATTCGTTTTTTTGAAGTAGTTATTGGAGAAATTGTATTTGGCCAGCTTGTTGGTGTTTTGAGCCTACCTTTTGCATTATCTGATTTTCTGCGAGGTAAATATGGATAATCAACTTGAGATTAATACAGGTGTTTGTGTGTGAGTGATGGTGTCCCTCTGCCGATGTGATGTCAAGTTTAAAGCCAGCTGTGTTGGCATGCCGTACAAAGGCCAAGTGTAGAAAACAGATCAGGCACTGGAGCACCTCCACCACTGCACAGGCCAGTTTGTCATGCTGCATGAGCTGTAGGGACCTGCTGGTGTCTGTTCACGCTCAGAGTGGAGGGACAGAGGTCTGGCCTGGCCATAGGTGTCCTATTTTCCTTTTGCTCTGATTGCTTTTGATGGAATATTTATCAATGATTTGGGCTGCATGCATGGCGCCTGCCTTGTCAGTGAGAACAGCCTGACAAAATTTAGCCCAAGGCCTGTGGATCTGAGAGGCCCCAGGCCATTTTTGTCCTCTCTTCCTCCATAGGTTTAGCTTCAGATGTAATCAGTGGAGAATGCTAGCAGATTTGATAATATACTGAGTGCATACTGCAGCCAGCGTTCACATGCTGCAGAACTTACTCGGTGGAAGGACTTTGCAAAGCAGAGAAATTTAAACCATGTTCAAGAAAAGATACAAGCTATCTCAGCATGGAGGACATGCCTTGCTATTACCATCATGAATCTACTTGTAGATACCCTTTTGGGATAAACTACATTTCTGAGCTGACCTTATGAATTAGCACTTTAATGTGAGTTCTCGATTGAGCCTAAAATCCCCTTTGTCTAATGTAATCGGCTAATAGACTATTATTTTTTAGAGCCACTGCAAAAGCCACTTTGTTTATGTGGTCATTTATAATGCCCCTTTGAAGCATCACATCCTCTCTACACTTTAGTATATTGTATTAGACTAGAACATGGACTTTGTTTGATGATTTGAGGAGCTTAACTAAGTGGTGGACGACGTGCTGACAATACATAAAGTGGACATCTCAAAGCCATGACAGATAGCCACAATATTTCATGTACTACTGTGCAGCCATAGTTACAAATGAACAATGCAAACATGATCCTGTGATTGAAATGCAATCAGTGGCCTGTCTGGGCCCAGACCAGACGTTTTCTCACATTAGTGCATGTCTGGTCTGGGGAGAGGGCCCTAGCAGATGGAGTCTTGTCTCAGCACCTGGCATATGCAGCCATGGTTATTGTCTAACCCACTGGCAATATAAATTGAATCCCAGAAGACAGAATACTTTTTGTATTTCACAATAGACCTAGAACTACTATGGATAAATAACACAGAAATAGGCTTTTTGTTAACATATTTCATGATTCATTTCTGAATAAAAAAGATATTGAAACTAAAGCATAAAGCATAACTAAAACAATATCTTTAGCCTATTTCTGCTATATCTATACCTACTTTATCATACACATGCTATTGTATGGAACAATAACAATTCTGAATTGAAGAATAACAATTCTGTAATTCAACCGACAATTTAAATATGTAAGCAGAGCTCTCAAACATACTGACTCTCTGTCTAGAGTCTAGGCAATCCAATGTCTTGAATGATTTTTTAATATAACAAATCAAAGCTGTTATTTTCCAAGACATCATAGTTTACATCATGTTACATCTTAGTTTATTTAATATGTTATGTTGTCCTGAATAAATAAACCGTGATATTTTACCCGTGTACACCTGAACTTGGGCAGCCAGATTTGAGTAAAAATGGTTTTGTTTTGTACTGTTTTAGCAAAGACAGCACAGTCTTCATTCTAGACATTTGCTATCTTATTTTTGTTGAAGTAAGAGATTATGTACAAGGTTATAATTGTATTTGCTGCCACTGCACAACCCCTGGTAGCTTCTTCTGTTCATAGTGGTCTACACTTCGACTAACTACGTTTATTACCAAGTGTTCCCTGATAGGCAAAAAGAATTTGTGAGTTAGAATTTGTAATTCGTCATAGCCATGTGTGCTCTGTAACTATGCTTCTAGCTCAGCTAGAAAATTTAAGAGATTTTACAAGGTGTCCATATTTGTATGGTCTTGTTAGTCACATTATTTTATTCTTTCCCACTTCTGAGACAAACAGGCAGAAAACTGCTACTAACACAGTATGTGTGTTCTCCACAGCAAGATACCAGTGTCTTATTGCAGTGGCACTGAATTTGATATGCCATTAGCATTGCAAGCCTGGCAGAATGTGGTCAGATTAAGTCCTTGGAAGTAATGTTAACTTTCCGTAGGCCATCTTTTTGAAGGGTGCATCCCATAAATTATTGTAGTCTTTGTGCTCAAATAGGCTATATTATTTTGGTTCTCACTAAAGTGAAAGTCCAAATATATGACTTTTAATTGACAGACACCTATTTTCATTCTTTATTTCAAAAAGCAAATGTCAATCTCTCTCTCATCCTTGCTCTCTCTCTCTCTGAACTTATGAATTCTGAGTGTGGTAGCTTAGCAACAGCCCCTGACCCAAGGAATGAAATGGAAAGGCTGATATCCCAGTCCTAAACTCACTACCAAGGCTACTGCTCAGGCTACAGGTTAATCTGGAATTCAGTTTTGTTAAAGAATAATGTCAAGTCGTGTTTTTACCATACATATTTATTAAAAGAATCAACAGTTATTTGTGTAGTCAGAAATGTGTGGATAAAGGCTAAAATAAAAGTTCCACATATTAAGCCTTGACAAATGAAGAATAGGTTCAAGGTCTAAAATGAGGATCGTACACATCACAAGAAATTAACCGGCCCTTGAATTAATGTGGAAACATTTTAGACCTACTCATTTTTCTGCGTGGTCCTCAAATATACTCTTATCCTCTGCTGTCAAATAATCTTAGGCACGTTATGATGTGGATAGGCTACTTTTTTCAGCAGCTCGCGCAGAGGGAGCTGCCTTTGTAAGCAGTGGAATATGAAACGTTTACAGCTGCACTGGATGCGACTGTTTTGTTTCTTTGGATTGAACTGGTTGTTTCCATAAAAAGCCTCAGATGGCATACTTTTTGCCTATTCTTTCTAGTCTCAAAGTAGGATATTTACAGCCTGTAACTGCCTACTTTACAATGCGAAAATCTTGAGGCCTTTTAAATACTCTGTCCTGTCGTGTTACCATCACTCCGTTAAGCTGCATTGACAAGCAGTCATAACTGGACCGATAGACCTAAGATAGCAGCCAAATATCAGTAATTTGCCATACACACCGACTCGGCCAAATTCTTCTTTTTGTGATCATTTTAAAGTCTTGGATGCGGAGAGCGGGAATTTAAAAATTTAAGTAGGCCTGTTATCTCACGACGTCGACCCGCTTCGTCCAATCGGGTAATTCGTTTGCTACGTGAATTAAACATTTTGTCGAGAAGAGCTTTATTTATTTAGTTACATAAAACTACGGACTAACTGTCTTGAGTTTACTACTGTAATCCCCCCGAGCAGTAGAAGTTAAGCAACAAACATGACTGTACATGCACCCCAGAGCTATATCTTAAAATCCAGCTTTCACAGTGTTACTGCACTTTTACATATTGTTTTATGCATTTTGATGCTTCACTTATATTTTATGTCAGTTGCCTCATTAATTTGAATAACCTGTTACTGGATGTGTAATGCAAAATGTTTGTCCATTGCAACAAGCAAATGATTATGTCCACAGAAGTTTTTAGTAGCCATTTTTATATTTTTATTATGTTAAATTGGTTAAACTCTCTCTCTCTCTCTCCCCTATGCAGCCTTGCGTCCTCATGAAAAAGGACCACATGTCCACTGGTGAGTTCTTGAAATGCAATCGCAATTTAATGTATTTTGTAAAGAGTGTTTTACCATCAGGCTGTTGCACTCAGATGTTTTGTTTATTATGTAGTATGCATAAACAGAGGTGCCATTTAGGATTTATTTGTTAATTGAGAGTGCTCATTGGTTTGGCTACACTGTTTGTGACAGATGCATGTCACTTATGAGGCATGTGGTGCATTAGGCTTTCATGTGTGAATGAGTGAGTAGTTGTATTCCCCTCAAGAAGAGCAGTACGCCTATTTTGGGATGAATGTCAATGCTGTATATACAATCAAAAGCAGATGAAAGGATTTCTAGGAATACATCTTTGTTGAGGCTTTTATCTTTTTGCCAAGAATATGTTGTTGAAGTAAATAACTAGAATCGCAGAGGCAGAGCACAGTGGTGTATGCATTCTATATCTTATACATGTGAGTCTGGTATATTGAGAATTGTTAGTTACCATATGAAGATAGTTTTGGTTGTCAGGGATTAAGCAAAATCCTCCATTGTTTACTAAGGAAACATAAATATGTTAACCTTCCTGATTCATGAAATTGGATCATAATTTAGGGAGAAATATTGTAGGCTATTTGTGGCCAAATGGTATTGGCTTTTAATGGCCTGTAAGTATAATTGTGAAATGAAATGAATAAGTTAGGCCATCACTTATATCCAAGGGAGGAATAAATCTTTTTTTCTGAGTTAATTTTGTTTCAGAGGAAATGAAATCAATGAGGCTCTTTGCTCAGGCTTTGGCTTTGTGCTGTTACGTGGAGTAGATTCTTGTGGATCTCTTTTTTTGTGAAACTAAAATATCTTTGTAAATGTTTAGCCACACTTTCTGCTTTTTTATTCCTTTGGTAAATAATATGATGAGCATTCGTCTGTGTAATCTAAATTTGAAATCCTTTTCTGTAGCTTGTATGTATGAAACATTGTTTTTGAGGAGGGCTTTGGCAGGGGCTTTTTGAAAGATGTGTGCACATGTGGTCAGGCAGTCAGGGTGGCGCAGTCCCTCACACCTCTAATGCCCCCTCCTGTCCCCCTCTACGCCCTCTTAAAACCTCTCTTTCTCTGGCCCACTCCAGGCCCACTCCGCTCTCTTCTTCTTTAACAGCACCATCTCAAGTGAGAGTTCAATAGCACTTTTTCTCTCGCTTTTTTTCAGTCACTCTAGTGGGTATTGCGAGATGGGATGGAGACCCCTCCACCCCCCCTACCCCTCCTCTCTCGTTGCCTCATGTGAACTTTTGCTGTGATTCTTTGGGCACACCCACATTGTTTA
Source organism: Tenualosa thibaudeaui (assembly GCA_027481765.1). Lineage (NCBI taxonomy): Eukaryota > Metazoa > Chordata > Actinopteri > Clupeiformes > Clupeidae > Tenualosa > Tenualosa thibaudeaui. Next base: position 2,126,761 of record JAIFZK010000173.1, on the reverse strand, counting down.
ACACCTTCTTTTTGAGTACATAAGAAATGACAATTCTCTCTCCCACACCGTGCATGACTCAAGGTGACTGCAGTTTGGTACAGCCATTAGTAACCTCCCTCATGAACAGTGGGTTTGAGATTGTCTTCTGCAGGATGAAATAATGTTATCATTTCTATTTAGTTTAGCAATTCAATGATGAGAAAATGAATCTTAGATAAACCTAGAGTTTAGATAAAATAATCGGATGGACCTGGTAGTGTTAGTAATAAAAGAGTCAAGTCACAAGCAGTTGGGGTAAGCAAAAATCTCCTGTCGAAGAGAGAAATGCATGTGCAAAAAGTTCAGCAAACATCAATATAAAAACATCCTTCACCCATTTACAGACAGCGGCCTCGTGGTACATTAGCATTGCTCAAAGGAAGAGATGCATCATAGGGTCTCCAACCGAAGATCAGAGGAGACTTAATACCCTGTGGCTAGTCCATGTTCTGTAGAACCACCTCTGAACCCTTCACTCCCTTTTTTCTCTCCCTTTGCAACTCAATGGAGGCATTTTCCTCATAAGTGTTCGATCTTGTTTTGAAAAGTAAATAGATCAATAAATGCCTGCTCTGGAAAAAAGGAATGCATCAGATTCATTGTAGCTATATGTGGACATGGCTCACAACATATGAACACATCATTGTGCAGCCTGTGATGTATGCAACCATGATAGATAATGACACATAACTGCTGCAATCACAGATTCTGAGTATTCGTCCGTCTGATTGCATGTGCTTTGAATGTCTATCAGGGGAAAGTATATATCGATGTAAAACACAAATGCCATGGATTTGCGATTTCGGGCATGGCGCTCTCTATGTTTATGGATAAGCTGTGGGGAGGACACAGTAATCCCTTCATTTCCAGCGCTGCAGTCCCTGTCCACACTATCTCAAATTTCAGCTCTCAGCTCACCTCGTTCCCCGCTCCATTCTCTCCCGACCCCTTCATGACACATTGGGCTGGGGAGAGTGGCCCTCCAGGCGCAGCCCTTACATCTCTGTGCTAGAGAACAGGACCCTGCCTGGTGATGGAGGAGATGTGATGTGAAGGTTTTTTTTTGTACACCACCATGTAGGCTTGACCGGATATGCAGGCATGGTCATTTCCAGTTTCTATCCTCTGGGCTAATATGCTACCTTTTGGTGAATGTGCGTGCTTTTTGGGGGGAGTTGGAGGGTTCCTGGTTGCTTGTGGGAGCATGCTGCTCATAAAGGGAGGCCTAAGCTTTGTGGAATCTGTATGCATAAACAGCCTCTGTGCTTCTTTTCGTATAAGTTGATTTAAATTATGCCCTCTGCATTATCCAGTCTGATAGGGAATAAATCTCTTTAAATGAATTCAGTGAATGGGCAGAGGCAGGGCGGAGGAGTACGTGGGGAGCGCTGGCGTATGTTAACATAAATTAAATCAGAGCAGTTGTGTTGAGTGATTTTCTTATTGAAGGGGGGAAAGCGTTGATGAAACTGATTTCTGTTAGCGATGGTGGAAAAAAATTGTACTCATGTTCTTTGGTTAAAGGTAGATGGATATGTCCACTCCTGACATGTGTAGTGGCTTTAGATGTGGACATCTATTTTTTTTTGCATAAGTGGCAGGTTCCTAGAAGTAGTTTAGGCCACTGGCATTGCCATTCAGCATGCATGGGGAGGTGTATTTATGAAGAGTGGGGGGAGGAGGGAGGGAGGGAGAGAGGGGGACAGAGAGAGGCGGTGGGGTTGAGTGGAGGGGCAGTCTCTGAAAGGCAGCAGGCAGCTGAATGAATGGGATTGGGGTTGGGAGGGAGGGGGGCAGAGGGCTGCGGGCCTTCATTGGTTCAATGCAACGGCCAGTGCAGCTGTGAAAGGAGGTCTCCCCTTTTTCCCACGCCCAGTGCGACGTGAAACAGTGGTCGAGCTCACCAGGGTCAAGTCACATTGCTAATATATACACTGGGCCTGTGTACCCATACAATGTATACACGCAGCTCATTAATTTTATGTATGCACACACTCGCACACACACACACGCCCTCCTCCCCTCAACTACTGACACATGTGTGCATGCATGCATACACACAGACACACAGACTCAAGGAAGAGAGTTCACCTTGACATTCTGTTAAATATGGTGTCCATTGTCTAGTTCTAGACCAAAGTCCAGCATTCTGTGAGCAGCTAGTCACATTTCTACAGCTTGAAGTTACATTGAGCTTTTGTCATTTATTTAGTATATTTTGCCCATTTGTTTGTCATTTGTCAATAAGTTGTACAAAAACTGTGCAGCTATGCCAAAGCTATCATTGCACACAATTCACAATTGTGTGTTGAATTGACCTTTACTGAATTTGTATAATTCAAGCCTGGTTGGTGACTTTGAGAATGCATGAGTCTCTTGCATCGAGACACAAGCTTTTGCATCATCTGCAGCATCTTTTTTTCCCCACATTCACTCACTCTAGGTTTGATAGTGAATGATATATTTACTGGGAAAAAGGAAACTCCTATTGATTTGAATGATAACCTTGAACATGTGGTAAGTCCTGGGAAATGCTAATTCTGTATGCTGATCCCCTGCAGAGCCAGATGCCCTGTATTGTGTTGGGCTTGGGCCTGGAGTGGCCGCTTGTGATGTCACCATGTCTGTCAGGTCTTTGGCAGGAACTTGACTGTGGGATGAGGCTGGAGCCGGGTGTTGGTGGAGCAAGGGATTTGAGGGGGGGTGGATATGTGTGTGTGTGTGTGTGTGAGAGAGAGCGAGAGAAGAGAAAGAGAGGAGGGTGGTAGGGTAGACAGAGGGGGTTGGTATTCTCCAGACACATGTGTCTCCTCCAGAAGAGCAGTAGGCAGTGTGGCAGACAGGCTTCTTTTGGGGGCTGAGTGTGAAAGACAGACAGCTACTTTAGACAATGGATGGGGAGAAGACAGAGCAGCACTTGCACAGAAACTCACAAAGAAAGAGAGAGAGAGAGAGAGGAATTAAAATGAGACCGCAGGGTTTCATGTACTGATCATAATATAGGCGAGTGCTGTTTCAAGCTTCAAAGAAATCCTGTAATCCTGAAGGAGTTACCCAACAATAAGGGAAAAATGAGTGTGATGCACAGAATACACAAATATCAAATGCAGATGGTCACTAAAAGATCCCTGGGACGTGTGTGTGAATCTTGCAGGACCTGTACTAGTTTAGAGCAATATTTACTCAAATTATTTCCATCAGTTGCTTTAAGTGGATTGAATTGCATTTATAATTCATTTCATAATTTATTTCATATTATCTATAAATTCTAAAACAGACATTCTGTATAACTATCAGCTCTTTCCTCCCTGTCTGCTCTTTATCACCATTAAAGTCAGACAGAGGCAGCTGCAATCCCAGCTAATACTGTGTGTCTCGCTCTCTGTTTACGGCTTTTTCATGGCACGTTTCCCCTGAAAAGTAACAAACCCTTTCCCTCCGTAAACAAGAAGCAGGCCCAATAAAGTCACCCCCTCCTTATCCCAGTCTACTCCCCCCTCACACACACATACACCCCCTATGCAGCTTCAGTCTAGCCCGAGAGGCAGGAGACAAAGGAGAGACTCACTTAATTAGCCCGACAAGAAGATGCATTGTGGCAATAATTGTGCACAAAGACTGGGAAACGTATGGCCTGTTAATTTGGCGTGTGGCAGGAGTCTATTCTCTTTCTGCATGGAAACGCGTTGCCTTTGTTGTGAGTGAGGCAGCGAGAACTGGTCAGATATTTCACGTTGTGTGCTTAAGTCAGTCGCAGTGTCCCATGTTTAGTTAGTTTAGTTTGAATTAGAGTGGTGTGTATCTAGATGTACCTTTTGGAAAAAAAATATATTGTGACTCTATGGCCTGAATGCAGTCCTTTGCAGAATTATTTTGGTGTTCTTGTACTGTACTACAGTCAGGTTGTGTAAGTAAGTAGATGCTTTCATTATCACTACTCCTTTATATGGACAGATGATCTCTGCTCATTTGAGTGGGTGGATGATTATACATGGAGAGCAAAAAAAAAAGCTTTTTCACTGTAGTGCCTTGAGGGCCTTTTTTTCATGAAGTCAGATACCATTCCAGTGACCCCTCCACTCTTCCACCTTGTTTTTTCTAAGAGTTCTCTAACCTTGATAAATTGAGAGGGAAGGAAGAGGAGGAGAGAAGTTGAAGCTGAAGAACATTAGAAGACAGAGAGGGTGAGAGTGAAAGCGAGAGAGGCAATGCTGGAGAGCTAGAACGACGGCTCTCCAGTCCACTCCCTCTCAGGATCAATAACGGTTGGAGAGTGGCGGAGCACTTGTGTGAGGCTGGCAGCGTGGCACTGTGGATTCGGCTTGTATAGGCTGGGGGCTCACGATGGTGGTGGTGGTGGTGGTGATGGAAGGTGGGTGGTGGGGGTGGCGGGGTTCCCTTTGCAACCCATGATGGAGGTTGGGGGGGTCTGCTTTCCTGCCTGCCTGCCTGCATGCTTTGCCCGCTAGCAATGTGCATCTGACGTCTCCTTCCACGGAGGCGCAAGGTTACAGTGTGTCAATGCACACACAGACATACACACACACACACCTACACACACGTACAGTAAAAGCACACACACATACACCACCCCCCTCACCGACACCGATGGGATTTGGCATGTTCAATCAACGGAACTGCCAAATCCCAGGTTTTAGGTTCTGCCGATCTGTTGGAAGTCATTGCCTACCTGTAGTGTTGAATCCCCACTTCAGCCAACCCCCTCACCCTACCTCCCTAAAATAAAGATATCTCACTGCGCACAGTGAGTTCAGGCTTCTGACATCAGGTATTGGTGTTTACCAACATATCTACACATTAATGTTAAATTGACAATGAAAATATTTTAATCCTGACATACCTGTTAAATTGGGATCTTTTTGGATCTATTTTGTTATTGTTTTGCTTATTTAAAATTAGAATTAATTAAAATCTCATGATCTTTGAGTGAGATGATCTTATCTCAAGGCTTCCTGAGTCTGGGTTTCATCCCCTGCAGTGTCCCTTGTTTGCCTCCATAATGTCTCCTTTTGTCTCTCTCTCTCTAACAACTCTCTCCCATTAGTCCCCCCCCCCCACCCCCACCCCCTTGTTTCCCAACTCTTGTTTACTGAGTGTAATTGAGCCAGTGAGGAGATAACCTCCCCACTCGTTTGTGGTCGCTGTCCGCGCTCCTCCCTTCTCAGGAGGGGCACATTGTCTGCCCTCTCCTGCCAGGGTAATCCCCTCAGTCAGGACAATGGGCTAACCCCGGTGGCTCTGCGGCCGTACATTAGCTTCCCAATAAGGGGTGTAGGGGGGGGGCGGTAAGGCCAGGGCCTATACATGCAATGCTGCAACAGCACATGCTACATTATGTACTGATCAAAGAGCTGGCATTTGTGGCTATTCCATGGAGGTGGTGTTGGTGCTCAGCAGAAAGCGAGGGAGAGAGAGTGTTCTGGGTGAGATGCCCACAGCGATGGCCCTGGAGACAGGCTGATAGAGCGAGCGAGCGAGACAGCTCCCCCGTGACAGGCAGCCTGAGCCAGCGCTGGGGCTGTCGGATTGTTATCGCATATGCTGAAGTACAGCAAACATCAGCATGTGCATAGCAGCACAGTGTAGTCCAGCTGTTAATGGTGTAGCCCATTTATGCTTTGACACCCTGGTTATGCTGGGTAACCTTTTATGTTCATTCTGTCTAATGCAGGATTTCATAAATCCTAAATCTAAAGTGAAATCTAGAAATTCATTGAATGAGCATAAGTATTGCTACAATTATTCATATTGAGTGATAATTCCTTATTCCTTATTTGTAATTATCTTTGTTAAAATCAGTCTAGAGGAATATTTGTAAAATGGCAAACACAAATCAAATTTATTTGTGCCTCACTTCCTGGGAAAATAAATGTATTTTGCTCATACAATAAGAAAATTGTGGATTGAAAGAAAAAGTATAATGGGACTAATGCAAAGATGTGAGGAGAGAGAGGAGAGAGCTGAAAGAGGTGAAGAGGTGTTCCCTCTCAGGGCTTTCTGCTGGCTGACTCCTACCCAACAGAGGTGAAGCCTGAACTCCTCTCGGCGTCCTCTCTGGCTCTAGCTTCGGCTACAGTTGCGGCTGCACCTGCACCGCGCTGGCATCAGTCACTCAAGGAAGAGCAAGCGCCGTTGCCATGGGAACTAATGGTCAGAGTTAACCAGAGGGGAAACAAACAAAGTACTCTTTGTAAAAAATGGAGTGTATTGTGGGGAAGTGTGAGTGTGTGTATGAGTGCGTGTGTGTGTGCACACGTGCGCAGGTGTATGCGTGTGTGCACATACATGTATGTGTCACTGAGACCAAAATGTGGTCGTTGTTTTTGCTATTTTAAACTATAAACAGTACCTTTCTATTACTCATTTGTTTTACTCCAGCTATGTAGAGGAAGTCATATGCATATCCCTTACCTTCAAACACCTAAGCATTAGAGGGACCATTCTGCAGATGTTTATGTTTTTCTCATCGTGTGGCCTGTTCAGTGCTACACTAATGGGAATAAATTCCTCAGTGTATCCTATTTTACATCAGATTACATCATGATTTGGAACTAGACTAATTCTGTGATCTGGGGAATTGTTGTGCATTTTTTATCTGGGTCATGATGTCTTGAAATGAACATCCTGCACATGCCTTTAGTTCATTCTATATTGTAGAGCTTATTAAGGGCTGTGTGGGTGTTATTCAGACTTCTAAAACTGAGGGAAATGTGTATGATAATGTTAATGGCCAAAGCAACTGGTTGTGAAAGTACATGCGTGAGATGATGAAATGACATAGCACTTTTTCCCCTGTTACACTGTGTATAAAACGGCCACCATTGTCCTTGCCTATTCTTCTCATGCTATTGTTCTTCTCCTATTTTTCTCTGAATTGGATGCAAATAGTTGTGCCAGACAGAGAATGAGAGACAGAACGGGAGATACACATTGTACCCTCCACTCTGCTTTAAAGAGAAATCCTGTCCTCATAACCTCTTTATTTTGCATCACTGTGGCCATCTCCTGCTCCGGTTTATGGGCCCATCTCCTGCTCTTTATTTTGCATCACTGTGCCCATCTCCTGGACCCGCTTTCAGCCCATGTGCCCTGCTCAGGCTCTGCTCTGCTTCCCCTGCCTCCCCTGTCTCAGCTTTGCCCTCTCCCTCTCTCTTTCTTTCTCGCTCTTTCGCTCTTGCTCTCTCACAGTGTGGACTATGGGGGAAGAGATGGGGCTCTGGAGGAGGAGAGAGGTTTGTCTCGCGGTAGTTAGACGTCAGCTCCACCACATCTCAAATCACGCGGCATCTGCGGCAGGCAGTAAGCACCCCCCTCCCCCCAGCGCTGTCTTTTCTGTCTCTGGTTCTCATTCTTCATTTCTCTCTCTCTCTCTCTCTCCCCATGCCCTCTATCTGTTTTTGATGATTCACGACATATATATAAACATTTCCCTTTTCCATTTCGCAATGGCAAGTTGAGCTTGAAATGCTTCCACAAGAAATGAGCAGTCTCATATCAATATGCGTCCTCTGTTTTTGCCACCCCCAAATAAGTCTCATTCCTTCATCACTGCGTGCCTTCTTACTCTCCACCCCCTCCTGTGGCCTTTAGTTCTGCATTTGGCTGCTTCAATAATATTTATAGCACAATCCTTTTTTCACCCCCCCTCCCCTCCCCTGCATGCGCGCGCACACACACACGCACACACACACACACACACACCCTTTCTCCTTTTCATTTTTTTGCTTCTCACAAGTCCAATGCCATGGGGTAGGACCCCCACCAAACCCAACTTCCCCCCGTCGACTCTGCCCTCTCCTTCAACGCTGACAGATAGACAAACGCACTGTTCTCTCTTTCTTTTGCCTTTCACCTCTTGAGCCTCCCTCCATCCATCCTAGCGGCCACCACACAATGCCGGCGCTTTATCCCGCGGCAGAGAGAGTGCTGTCCTGAACTAACAATATCGCCAGGGCTGTCTGAATGCCAGGGAGCCCCATTGTGTCCTGTCAGAGGGGAGTTAACACCCATGTCTGAGCCCAATGAATAGTATTATTGTGTCTGAGATGTGCACCCCGTCCCTCAGTTCCCTTTCCAACCCCCCCCACTCCCATCCTAACCCCCATCCAGCCTAAACAGTGCCCTCTTCCCCCCTCACCACCACCACCAGCCCCTCTACTGTTGCCATTCCAACACGTGATTTGTCATCAACTCCAAACTTCCTCAACTTTTACCTCTTTATCTTCAGTTTGCTGGCAGCCAAAGGTGTCTTTTTTTCTCTCTTGCTATGTTACTTCCTTCCTTTCTTCCTTCCTTACTTTTTTGGCAGGTGAGGGAGTTTGGGGCCTTCTGCATTGCTTTACAGGGAGAAGGGGTGGACTGGCCAAGTTCTTTCACAGTTTATGGACACAATGGGGCCCCAGCGTCCATAAAGAAATGGCCTTCTTGGTCATTACCATAATAAGAGGGTTGCTGAAATCATTTGAATAATTTCAGGCAAAATAAGAGCTTTGGAGTTAGGAGATGTTTACCCTATTACCACTATTTTTTTCTAATTTAATTCAAATAAAGTTTCCAGTTGTTTGCGTGTCCTCTGAGATGTGGTGGACATGAAGATATAAATATTTTGCCACATATTCTAAACAAAATATAGACGTTGTTGGGAAACTGGTGCATTTCAACACATTTCCTGTAAATTGCACCTTTCTGCAGGATTCAGGTAATGGTAAACTGGGATGGGAACCATTTTAATGAATTCTGGCAGTCTGTGCTGTGCTAGTCCTATAATGGGCCGAGATACTGTCACTGCTGCCTATATGGGAGCCATCACGATAATGGCCCTAAGTGTACTTGGCAGCGAGTTTGTGAAAGCCTGACACACTTAACTCAAAAAATCTCCCGTTTCAGCTGTTTTTATTTCGAGGTTATGAAGTTCACATTACAAACAGGGAGAGGATGCCAAAATACTCACCTTCCTCAGCTCTATGATCAAAGGCATGGACTGACACTTGGAATGGGCAAAATGCTGGAAGTGAAACTGAAGTTGTTTTTTTCTCTCCTCTCTCTCTATCTTTCGCTCTCTCTCTCTCTCTCTTGTTTGTGTGCAGGGGGAGGTGGAGGAGGACGAGTGGGAACGGAGCTGTTGGTGGATGAGACGTGGTTGCAGGAGTGAACTTGGAGCAGGTGAACACAGCTGTTGATCGCCATGGGCTCTCTCACTCTCTCTCTCACTCTCTCTATCTCTCTCTCTTTCTCCTCCTTGTCTCTCTATCCTGTGGGCTTCCGTGCTGCAACCGCAGGGCCTCTCTCTCTCTCTCTCTCTCCGGCCGGGGAGCCATGGAGGAGGAGGAAGCAGGAGGAGGTGGGCTGGTTCTCCCCGCCGGCAAAGCCCACTCCGTGGCAGCAGCAGCAGTGAGGAGTGCTAGGAAATCAATATGGAGGAGAGAGGCTGCCAGGGGTCGCCCAGCACAGCCCACGGCCACGGAGCCCAGGGACCCTCCACCAGCGCAGCGCACCACACTCTTCTCTCTCTCTCTTTCTCTCACTCTCGGCCTGCTCCCAGTCTGTGCACATCAGGCAGGGGCTGGTATCTGATGGTCTCCTCCTTCAACTCCTCTCACTCACTGTGTGTGTGTGTGTGTGTGTGTGTGTGAGAGAGAGAGAGAGAGAGAGAAAGAGAGGGTAAGGATGTGTGTGTGGTTCTGCCGGAGGGACTTTACTGGCCCAACACCACTTGATAAAACTTTGTCTGCCAGAGAAGGAATAGAAAAAAAATGTCAAAGGTCTTTTTTTCAGTTTTTTTTTCCCACTGTGAGCACACATTTCCCACAACAGTTTGAATGAGCATTCAGTGGAGGTCCCACTTAGATTGAGTCAAAAGACTGATTTTTTTCTTCCTCTTTCCCAGTATGCACTGAGTGGTGCCTGACAGACCAGCCTGGATAGTCATTAAAAGACATTATGAATTAAACAAAAAAAGAAAAACCTTTTTTGTTCCATCCTGTTCTGTGAACATTTAGACACTTTTGTTGGTGGATGACCTATTTTTAGTGTCCTGAAAATGGCTGTCGAAGTCAACTACCACACTGTTATCATATTCTACAAAGAAGCATGGGTGGACTCACTGATATTTGTTTGCATCCTCATCTGCTGGATATTTATCAAACATTTTCACACACCTGTTTTATTATGGATCACCAAGACAAAAAAAATATTGAAAGACTGCCATGTGCTCTGATTCTAAAAAGAGCTTCAAAAGTTCTTTGGAAGGCCGGTGAGAGTACTGTGCCAGAACTGCAGGAGACTGCAGAGGGACACTCCGAACCAACACAATGGCCGTCATCCAATACGGTAAGCAGCACTTGTCTTTGCAGTTGTACCAAGTTCCATTCCAAAGATAGCTCAAATGTGAAACAGAAGGACATCTCACATAGTGTCCTGGTTAAATTCTGTCCGTTGACTTCTGCTTCTGGTTGTTATTTGACTGACATTGCCATCACCCAATGGCATTAGCTGTGATCACATTATCATTTTGCCAGCTGTCTGTGCTCTAAAGAGGTACAGAATCGTGCCAATCTGGTGTACAGTACAGCACCGGTGCCAGTGCCATGCTGTGCGTGCAGCGGGCAGCGTCACTAACAAAATGGCTGCCGCTGCCTGCCAGCTGTCTTGTTTCCCAAGATGGCGCCCGCCTTTTAACGTCTGCCATCTGCCTAATCATCAAGGATATGCAAATGGAAGATAATTGCATCTGCATAAGCTTGGTGCTGTGTCCCCTCCTCTCACGTTGAAACTGAGGAGCACAAGGAGGCTGGCGCTGAGCCGCACAATTCCCACAGCTCGTCATCTGCTAGCCCAATCAGAGTGCACGCATGTTGCTTTTTGTCGCCCCTTTGTTTTCCCCACGTCGTTCAGATCCTCCTTTGTTCGCCTGCGTGTGCTGGTGCCACTTTGTTGCTCCTTGTCGGCAAGCGTGAAAAGAAATATGGCGCTGTCCTGTCAAAAGCGCACGCTGTCGCCAGCTTCAGCCATATACAACATCTGTGACCAGCCGCTCGTTTTTTTTTTCAGAGGGGGTGCTTAAACGCAAAATCCTTTGACTGTAAGACTGAGGGCAGGTCTCTGCTTCAGCCCCAGACAGGCAGGCTCATAATGAGCTCATTACTATGCGTAGTGTGCCCCACTGTAGGGCCCCCAGCACAGGCTGGGGTCTGGGACCCAACGGCGAGCGGCCTTCACACCAAGCTCAGCAGGCAACATTGTGCTCGTCCACACAATACACAACTTCACACTCATTTTCTTGTGGCCATGTCAGGCGCACTGTAGATGGGGTGAGGTGGGGTGGGGGGAATGGGGATATAGTGTAGAGTTTGATGGGAAAAAGGTGTTTGCGTCAGCATAAGTAATAACACTTCATAGATAGCTTGTGGAAAAGTGTATTGCAAGATAGCATTATAAGCGCCTTAAGGATGCTGCGACCTGAGGCCTCTCTGTTTTCACTGAGGTCGAAATTGATCCTTAGGTAGACTTAGGTAGCCAATACCTCACACAAAAAGATTTGATTTAGTTAGATAGATAGAGATACTATATTTATTTATCCAAAAGGATAGTGCGGGCTGCTCCTTCATATGGTTATGGCTAATAGTGTAGCTCTGCTGAATGGCAGCTAGCAGTACTATGAGGATAACTGTTCATTCACACCAAGAGCTAGCTGAAGCTGTAAGATCATTAAAAAGTAGCTGCTAAATATCTGTGTTCGCTTTTGTTGCTCTAATCGCTCATGACGTGTCCACTGACATTTATTTTACAGCTGAAACGCATCATAGCTAATTTGCATAAAGCTGAGCAGTTTTTAAACTTCTTTTATTTACTCTAGTTGCCCTAGTTTGTCGCTCCTTGCTTTTGATGCTTCAGTTGTATTTGTTGCTCTTGTCCATACGAAGTGAATTACTTCCAGCGACTTTACAGCTGTAGTTGCTCTTGGTGTGAACACACAGTAATAGTGTAACTCTGCTGAATGGCATCTAGCAGTACTGTCAGGCATGTATTGTGAGGTCACGGGTCAGGGGGCTATCTTGTTTCATCTGAATTGTTGTTGCACCTCATGTAGGGTAAATCTGAGGTGATTCTGCACATTTAAACTTACAGGGTTTTTAGCTGATATTAATATTTATTATTAGGACTGATCACAGGCAGAAAAATGTGGATGGAATATTGGTTATTGATAAACAAGTCAAGTCAAGTCAAGACAAGTCAACCAAAACACAGAAATTCTGCTCTGTGAAAATTGTGCTCTGTTTTGCACTCATCTTGTTCGAAACCGTACCAATTTTGTTATTCAGCTCTTCAAAGTCAGCCTGCAATTTAGAAATTTTTTCCTGTTGGTATCAGTGATAAGTAAAATAGGCCCAAGTCACTGTGAAACATTTTTTAAAAGTCATTATGACCACAGCTACAGCTTTCCCTCTTGTTGGTAATATACTAGAGTCTTTACTAGTGGAAAGAATAAAGATGCTTTGCTGAAAGCATCTAATTGTTGTGTAGGGTAGCAGATATACTAATAAAACAATGTGATCGTTTAGTGATTTTCTATTGCTGTGAGGCATAGGGCATGGTGCTTTTTGCAGTAGCAAACCATGCTGAGTGTGTGTGTGTGAGAGAGTTTGACCGGCTTAGCAGTGGGGGCAGGGGGTCTGCACGTCTGTCCGTCTGGACCATCTTGTCTGTAAAGATGAAATCTCAGGAACAATTGTGTGTCTGGGTCAGACCGTGTGTGTGTGTGTGTCTGGCTTACATTTGCATATTCAGAACAGCTGGGGAGCCCATATGTTTTCTGTGTGAGCGCCAGACAACATTGTAACCAAGTGACATGTGGGTGTATAGACAAACGTACGCGCGCGCACACACACACACACACACACACACACACACACACACACACCCTCAGCTGCAGACATAGGAACCCCTACGTCTGCCCCCCCACAAATCAAACACAATTTAGGGTTCAGACCGTCACTCATACTCCCAATCAGAAACACTGAGCATCTCACTACCTCCCACCAAAAAAGCTCTTAAAATCCTAATGACATGGACTACAGCCATGCGTACTGTTCCGCAATTATGCATAATTCTGCACAACGTGAACAGCAAAGCCAAACGCATTCAGTAGTGTGCTAACAGAGGCAGAAAGGGGAGGGGAGAGGAGACGGGGGGGAGGGGGGAGGGGGGCGTAGAAAATAAGGAGTCCACTATTCCACAGTGGCATGCAGGCAGGGTGCTTCTTTGCTCATCTCCCCCTGTAGACTGGGAGGCCAGATCGACCAAGTCAAAGACACACACACACACACAAGCATACAGACTTATACATACACACATACAGCTGTACTCTTACTGTACACATACACACGGTGCACTGTACACACACTCTCACACACACACACACACACATACATACAGACACTCACACCATGATAAGGCTTTGTTCTCATGTGAGTTCCTGAGTATAGAATAAGTGCTCCTGCTTTCAGTGCTGGCGAGCCTCAGCGTGTTTATGGTTCCCTTTTAATTCAATCAGAATTTTCGCCCTGGCTGGCTGAATAGATGACCGTTTAGCGCATAAAAAATATGAATTCAGAATTGCATGCAGTATGGTTATAACTCCACTCTGATCAAATGGAAAGAATAACTTGATTATAGCAAGCTGTTTCATAAGACAAGTGCTATTGATTTTATACATACTTTAATCAAGGAGTATATATAATGTGTGTGTGTGTGTGTGTGTATATATATATATATAAAGCCAGCCAAGCTTGTAATATCAGTGTTTAAATGCACTAAAAAAAGAACGTAAATATAAAAGTCATCAATGAATCAGATAATCAGCATTAATGTTTTTTTTTTTCTTTATATGATTGACTTTCGTGTATTTCGTGACATTCTGTAAAAGTAATCATTAGTAGCTGGACTTTTTAATTCAGGTGACAATATTCATGACTAAAATTTTCATTCTGGTTGCTTAGTATCCGTTATCTCCCTACATCTATCTAGGACTACAGATCTTTACAGAGACGAGGTGTTGTGGAAGGTCTGTGTTCTGGTGCAGTCACTCTACATGAAGCTCTCCTTGCCACGAGTTTCAGCTGCCTTTATTTGCTTGGATATTGATTGAATGTGGTCCACCCACAGAAGTAATAGTTGCTGAAAGCATTTATAGCCGCAACTCAATTCACCCAGACCTGTTTAGTGTTTTCTTTTTTCCCACTACTTTGACATTAAGACAGCACATTGGGCGAGTGCCACTGAAATGCCGTAATTAAATATTCTGTTTTGAAGTCCTGCATGTTTCTCATGCGTGCAGCACTTAAAGAGTGTGCAATATGAAATTAGATTTCTTTCCTATTTCTTTCCTAAGAAATCTATATACATTGCTGCCTGTGGTCAGGCTTGTGAAATATTCCATATTATATTTTTTGTGTAGTTTTTGTATTTCAGATCATTTCAATGCATTATTTCACTCATTCTAAAACAACTAGGAAATTTTTGCAAAACAACACTGATGAATTACAGCTGTTTGCTTTAGTGACTAGTTATATGAAAGGATAGTTGTTTGTGATGGGGCCACTTTCTTGCCTTTATGTGCTGAAATTTCTCTTTGAAGTGCTATTTTGAGGGGGGGGGGGTGCCTAGCAAAAGCCTCAAACAGAAAACGAAAGGGAATCCATCAAGCGTCAGCCCCTCTTGCAACTCCGAGTAGAGTAGAGCAGAGAAGAGCGGGCAGTCAGTCACACACACACACAGGACCTATTCTGATTACAGTGGGGAAAGGGGGGAAAACATTCAAGCATTTATCCAAGTCACTGATTATGTCATTTCAAAAGCCCACCCTGGCCCGAAACACTCAGCCGCGCTCAGACAGTGCACCGCACACAACAGAATTATGGCACCAGGGTCTTGGAATGTGTGGCATGGCGGAGGGAAATGAAAATGGAGTGCTGTTTGTGTGATTAAACTGTCGGCTTGGGTAGCACTGGGGTTGGTGGGTGTTAGGAGGGTGGCTGGTATGCTGAGGCACGGGGTTGAGATTTGACCATAATGAAAATATGAAGTCCCTCAGCCCCATGTGCAGCTCAGCCTCGCTGGGTCCGCCATCCAGGCAGGCAGGGGGGATGGAAGAAAGGCATGACTTGTTTGCCCATTGATGGTATAGGGTGACTGCATATAGACCACCAGAGGATTTAGTTGGTGAGAACAGAGTTGGGGTGGGGGTTGGGAAGGCAAAGAGATGAGAGAACATCCGGAAGGAAAAAATGGAAGATAGTAAGAAAATGGAAAATGGCTTCTTGCGGTAGTGAACACTGAACTAGCTGAGAAGGAGTGTGTGCAGCTGTGTTTGTTTTCACACTTGCGGAGGCTAAACAGGAGAGACGGCCGCGACACACATGCACACATTCACACTCCTTGCCGACACTTTTTTTTCTTCTTCTTTCCTTGTAACAGAGCATGGCGGGCTCCTGCCATGGCGACTCTCAACTGGAATCCAAATGGCCACTAACCAAGCGTGGGAATGAGTGTGCGTTCCGCCCAGTCAGGCGGCTGGCTAGACAGCCCAGCTGCACACACTTCCATTGAGCAGCAGGTGAAGGACCCCAAGAGGTCAAGGTCGAGGGGGTCCTGTCTGCCCTGGGTGCCTCTGGGTGTCTGGCTCAGGGTGGAGGAGATGAGCGGGGCTGTTTTAATAATAGGGGTGCGGGGGTGCCTGAGACACGGTGGGGAAACAAACGCATTAGGCCATGGTATAATTGGCTGTGTGTTGCCATGGTGTCCTGTGCCTCTGTCGTGTTCTGATATTTTGTGAATTTTCAAAAATCATGTTGTCACGCGCATGGGGGATTTTCCTAGAGTGGGCAGCAGATTTGTGATCACACAAATGATTGGACAGACAAGCAGCTCTATTCTCTCTACATATGACTTATGTTTTTATCCCACAGCGCTAGCCCTTGTGCATGCTGCTGTTGCGGCTGCTGTACTATTAGCCAGGCCAAACAGCACTGCATGTCTCGTATAAGAATGTACCATGTTGTTGCAGTGTGTGTTGATACTGAAGGTGCCCAATGCATTGTTCCCCCATTTGAAACAATGGTGCTCCTTTAAGGGGAGGGACCGCAGCTCATGACCTGCTCCCTGAAGAAAGGAAGCAAGTAGATGGGCATGGAAGACACAAACCCAGTCTCAGCTAGATTCCATTATTCATGTCAGCCTATGCTTCATTAGGCCAGCTGAATGGCACCCCCTTTTTCTCACTTGCCATCACCTCAATAGACCTGTTTCTGACCAGCCTGTGACCAACTACACAACCACCCCCCACACACACACCCTCCATCCCTCTCTCTCCACCGCTCCCAGGCTTAATCGTCTCAGCTCGCGCTGAAATCAAGCTTAGTAACGGCACTTTTGTGAGCCCCCTCTCCTTCCCCACCAAGCTGCCTATTTCTCTCATTCTCTGGGTCGCTTCGGCCGCCTCCCCACCCACTGCTTAAGTCCCTATCAGCGTGTCAACTAAATGTCTGCTCAGCTGGGGCTGACACACAGTTGTGGATGGGGCTCGACCTCCTCCCTGGCTGACCCCTTTCTCTCACTCTCTCTTTCTCTCTTTCTCCCTCTCTTTCTCTCTTTCTTTCTTCTCTTCACTTTCTATGCTCACTTTCTCCATCCTCCATCTCACCATCTTTCTTTCACTTTCTCTGTCTTTCTCTCCCTCTCTTTCTCCTGCTTTCACTGCCTGTCTTTGATTTCATGATACAATGTTTGTGGAAAAAGGTGGTTTGAACATTAGAGGTGGTAAGATCAAGAAGTTCAGTAAATAGTGACTTAATAGAGTATTTCCTAATACTAACCATTCAACAACATTTAAAACTGATAAAGGCTAAAGCGTGAGAACTGAAAATAATTCCAAACTTTAGCAGCCAATCAATTATAAAATAACAACAATAAACAAAACCAACATTAATAATATTGCCGTATCCAATGCATCCTGATCCAGTTTTAATGTAAATCAAATCCTATATAATATCTTGTCTAGCATTTTTACATCTTGCATGAATTTTCATGTACATGCTTTTTCAAAAAAAATTCATATTTTTTAACATCACTAAAAAATTCTGCTCCTGATCCAGCATACTGAAGTAGGAGTCAAGCTGATCTGATGAGCCAGACTG
Organism: Tenualosa thibaudeaui; assembly: GCA_027481765.1. NCBI lineage: Eukaryota > Metazoa > Chordata > Actinopteri > Clupeiformes > Clupeidae > Tenualosa > Tenualosa thibaudeaui. The sequence goes on along the minus strand of JAIFZK010000173.1, from coordinate 2,109,527 downwards.
GAAGAAGCACGAATGTCATGTTTCTTTTACCTTACAATATGAACAGGGACTTGCATGGTGGATTCACAGTGACATTAACCATTCGCCAACGTTGCATAATCTGTATGGAAATGTATTCAGATTCATTCCTGCCTGAAAGACTATCAGGACGGCACACTCTCCTGAGCTGTTTAAAAATGAGCCGAGACAGAGGGAGAAGTCTTTGAGGCTCGGGAAACCTGTGTGCTGCATTGTATGTGCTAGTTTCTGAGGAAGTGAATGAGACAAAATTTCTTTCTCCCTAGAATTGAACTCATATGGGTGAGGGATTTGCTCTGTAGTAGGTCACTGTGTGTGTGTGTGTGTGCGTGTGAGTGAGTGTGTGCATGGCTGTTGCATAGCCGTTGTGCTGTACATTATGCTTTTCCATCAGGCATGCTGTAGACAGCAACAGGGATGCGTGGTGGGGTCCTTGCTGCACGAGCGTGCAGAGAGGAGGGGAGGGAGCAGAGCTGCTCCCCTTCTTTGTGACTCCCTCATAGCCAACCTTATCATGCCTGTTGAGGCATTTAGAACTAAGGATATGCACAACACACACACACACACACACATGCAAATAAACACAGATACACTCACACACACACAATTCCTGGCACCCAAACACATCTCTCTCTCTGCATGCGTTCTGGCGCCTGACCTCTTCTATAGGCTCCGCCACTGTGAACTTCACTTTCAGCTGGTTCATTATTATTCGCATCATTGTCAGCCAGCTTGTCTGTGGAAGTAGCCACTCTCTCAGAGAGAAACAGCAGTGGTGATACTAGCGAATAAGCTCAATTGTCATCCTGTGACAGAATCTAATTGATTAGTCTGCTTACCTGCTTAAGCTGCTACCTGGGAAAATCTATGCAAACTACATATTGTCACTGATCTACCCACATCATTTTTTCCCCTGTCTTTTAATTCAAGATCATAAAATAATGATAGGACTGAAGACATCAGGCAGTAGATTTCACTGTGAAATCAATGTGAATTTTTTTCTTCTTTTTATTTCGTCTCATTATTTTCATTGAACTCATTATTTTTGGCCTTGCATTAGTTCACCCTTTTGCTCTCTCTCTCTCTCTTTCCTTTGGCACTACTTTCTTCCTTCTTTTTATTCCGTCCTTGTGTGCTGTGAATATGTGGGCCACAGTTTGCTTTTCTCAGTCTATAAAGAGGTGTTTTTAAAGGCAGCGTTAAACAGACCAACAATGGCTAAATAAGCCCTCCTGGGGTGGGGAGGCGGTTCCCACGAGGCTCCCGCCTGGTCCTCTATTGGCATAGCCGCAGCCAGGCCCCATTCAAGGCTCGGTCATGGTCACTTATGGCGCGGGGAAATCGCTTGATTCATGCGAGGTGTGATCCAATGACATGTATTTTTAATGAGGCGGCGCCACTGCCGCTGCCGCCGCCACCGCGTACATCTTTGTTGGCCGGACACACACACACACACACACAAAAAAACTGGAGGCCGGGGGAATGGGAGCCAGAGTGCTGACAGCCCAAAAGTGTCCCCCTCTTTTTAAAAAGGACCCCTGTGGTTATTAGAGGGAGAGAAAGAGCTCCCGAAAACCCCATTACCCTGAAATACGCAAGAGTGGAACAGTTAACCTGCCCTCCACTGCTGAAGCCGTAGCACTTAGTTACCACGAGCGTTTCATCAGTGGTGCCCTGTATTCAAGGATTTTTCACCAGTAGTCTGACTCAGCTCGGCCAAAAAGTGCCAATGTGAAATGTCTCTAAGTGCCGTTTGGACACTTGTGTGCCATGATATTCAACTCATGTGGTTGGTACAGTCTCCTTTAGTGGTCGCCTCATTTATTTAACTGATTACTTTCCTGTGCTTCTAAAATAATTTGTTTTGTGTTCACAGTTTGTTCTTCTTATAATAAGAATTATACAGCATGCTTTTATAATCTGCTCTGTATAAAAGATGGAGTGATCATGTTCTAGTGTAGGTGAACAGTTAGCAAGCTGTTTCACCCATAACCCATCATCTGCTGCCCAATCCTTAACTCCAGGCCCTGGACACACAGGTTGTATGTGCACGTATAGCACACATGCCACTCAGCCTGGATGCAGCCTCCCCACAGAGCTCCCTTTCATCAGGAGCACCCTGCTTCTCATGCAAGCTCCCAATTCAAGGCTGGGTGATGCTTAATTAGTATGCAGCAGACAGCTCTCCCTAAATAATGGGACCTAAGAGCAGCAGCAGTCTAGCAGGGGGTTAAACAGTTCCATCCCCCACCCCCCTTCAGCCCCCCAGCCCAAATCTTAATGGGACATCAGACAGACAGTCTGAATTGAACAAGGAACCTAGCAACCCCCTCTCTCCCCTAAAATACAATCCCCAACCACACACAACCCCCAACCCACCACCCCTTTCCCCTCATCTCAGCCTGTGTGCACACATACGCACCCTTAGTCGCCTCCAAAAACCATTGAGGTTTCCCAGACACAATCCAGCCACATCCACCCAACCACCCACCCGCCCTTGTCCACAGTCATACCCCCCCCCAGCCAAACGGGGAATAAATTAGGCCGCTCCCTGGGCCTCTAGTCAGCAGGTTGTGGTGTGTCGCTGCTGCTGCTGCTGCTGCTGCTACAGCTGCCGTCGTCTCCCAGGCTACTCCCAGCCCTCCAGAGCCTCACAGTTTCCCCCGCATCCACGCTCTCTCTCGCTCTCCCCTGCTTTAATATGCTGATAAATCATTTCACTTCTCTCACTCTAACTCTTACTCACACTCTCTTGCTTTCCCCCTTATCCCCCTCCCTCTTTCCTTTCTCCTCAACAGAGGTGCCTTTTGCTAGAGGTCCAAGGGACTGTTTAGTGCTCACTGTTATCTGGTGTTTAAGGGTTGGCTCTCATCATCGCCTTATGCAAGTTTGGGCTTCTTGTTTGGGGACACAAATATAATCTGTCATTGTCATAAATGAGAGAGAATTTTACCCAATTCAGGTACATTAGTGTATACATTTAAATTAGTTTAAAGATCACATCATCACACATCATTTCTATTTTATGGTTATTATATATATTTTATGTGGTAATTTATGTGCATTTTGTAATATACTCAGCATGGAATAGCTCTGCTTCATTAATGCAAGTAAGCATCTTTAGAGCCAACAGAGGGCAGCCATTTTTTTTGGCTATCTGTGTCTTGCATCGTAACCCAGCCAGACTCCTTAATACTGACGGGTGCAGACAGCGGATGGCGCAGCGTGGAGGAGAATTAGTGGGGTCAGTTGTTTGTGTCTCCATCCAAATCCCAGAGGTGATATTTGTCTGGCCCCAGACACCCAGCCCTGCACCTCCCCCCTCAGGGTGTCCATGCTGGACCCTCACAGGAGCAGGTCAAGCTGGGTGCCCAGACAGCCTCTGCATGACCCGAGTCTGTCTATGAGCCACGGGGTCATCTGAGTGCCTGATAAAGTCTGAGCACCACCCCCTTCCTGCTGTGTGTGTAAGTGTGTGCTGGTAAACAAAGTGCCGTGGCTGGGGCTTGGCTGAGAGGCAACCATATACACACACACACAGATGCTTGTGCTTCGTCATCAGCGCTGACGCTGCACACGGGCACTCCCCATTAAAGGAGGACTAGCCTACTCATTCTGATGCTGCTACAGTCAGCTATATCCACCCCCCAACTCCCATCCTCATCCCATCCCCAGTGCGCCTTTATGTTAATATGTACAGTGACGGGACATAGTGCTAGCCTAGCCTACCGGCACATTTTTACCCATAGCAGCTAGAGGCCCCTTTTTTGTGTATTGTTCCATGTTGGGTTGCGTTGTTATTCGCCATTGGCAATCTATTAAATAAGCATTTATGTCTTTCATCTTTTCAGACACAGGGAGCACATGGGAGAAGCCACGCAGATATTAAATGCACCCCATACCCAACAGCTGACGCACACAGCCTGCGCCACTGGAGTTCATGCCCTTGGCTGGAGAAAATATCAACGCATATGTGGTTTTCTTCGCAGGGTTATCATATATATATTCTGGTTTCTCACAGGTAAGCAAGGGATTTGTTGGTGAGTTTGAATTGAAGATTTGAATTGTGTCTTATTATTATCTTCCGTTTTCATATGTGGCTGTAGTGCAGGTGTCACATTAATGGAAACCGTGATGATTTTCAGCATCAAATGAAAAATTGTTCCTGTAGATGGACAAATTGTAGTAATTCAGAGAATCAATCATTGATTTGTGTTAAGCTAGACATTCAAAACATCTGGTATGGTATGGTATGAATTTATTGTCAATTCTTCACATGCACAAGACATACAAAGGAATCGAAACTGCATTTCTCACTCCCCTGTGGTGGGAGAGCAAGGGGCCGCTGCCGGATGCCCGCGCCGCCCATAGTAAATGTAAATGAGTAATCTAAAATACTGATATGCCAAGCAATTTGTGTTTTTATTTTGGTGCTTCTTTAATAATAAAAAAATATCAAAGATTTTTTTGTGTGATTTGATTTATTTTTGTTTGTCCTTAAAGTGCATGTCATGTCAGTGTTAATACCAGGGAGAAATAAATAGTGGGAATCTTGCTTTAAAATTATGACTGTCATCATTTTGACAGTGCAACATGAGTTGAGCAGGCCTGGCTGTGAGAGGGGACAGTTAGTGGGAGAGAGTCTGAGGTATCTGCTTGCATTGAGCTCCCGCTGTGAGGGCCAGAGCTGGGCACTGAGGAGGGTGGCTGGAGCGGAATAAAGCAGCCACACACACACACACACACTAGCCCACTAGCCTTGTTTTGTGGGGATCGCACCTCCCATTGTTTTCCCCCTAACAGTTGGTTCATGCCATGCTCCAGTGGCCCCCAGTGCGCTCCAATGCCCCCGGTGAAATAGGCTCCTGTGCTCTCGCCTCCACGCCACCAGCCTCCTCCATCTTCCTCATACCCACATTGCCCCACACCCCTCCCCTGATGGAGCCTGACCTGAAACCAGGGCCCGACCAGTGGGTCCGTGCATCAGACTCCAGGAGGAAAGGCCCTGGCCTGAATGGAGAGGGAGATTAGCCCATTCTGCTCAGCCAGTGGAGAGGATGGTATTGACCATGGGCCACCCATGGAGACTCCAGTGAGCCGTGTGATGGCCTGATATACATGCTTAGTGGCCATGGCAGATTCCCCCACTCTCACCAGGGATAAACCTGGGAGTTACAAGCCTTTTTCTCTAAGCAGGGCTGGGGAGATTAGGAAGGGAGCCCCCTTGGCCCATTCTGTGCACACTTTGGCCTCCCTTCTGCCCTAGGGCCTCATAAGACTATCATTAGTAGTTTCGCCAGGGTTCTTATTCTCTTCATCCTGTGAGGTGAGGTTGGGTCGTTTGAGCCTCCAGAGCAAACTGGCCACCAGTGCCATGATGTGTAATGCCAACAGTGTAATGATGGTGATGATATCGAGAGAGGGGCACATCAGTTACTTGGAAATAGCTGGCAGCAAAGACATGAAAACAGTAATAGATGCAGATTTTTACATTATGCTGTCTTTCTATGTCATCTCGCACACTGCTGTTATTCATATGCAAGTGTAAGGAGTCATGCCTAGATCTGGAATCCACAAAATATTCATCTGTTGTAACAAAATATTTGCCCATATTCCATTACAACAAAACTCAAGCACAAAGACATGCTATTAACTAGCAACTTGTTACTAGTGACGGTCATAATTCTGCATCCAGTACATTGCATGTTCAGGCAATGTTGTCATCACAGTTTTGCCTTTTAATTACACAGAGCCAATCACAACCAATTTAAGACAAATTTTCTTTCAAAAACATTTTTTAAACGGCATAAAGTTATTGACGTGTTATTTTCAATAATGTGACACAATGTACAGCATAACATTACAGGCGCAATCACTTCCTTTTTCTAGATTCACATTTTCAGCTTTCAGCTTCCAAATATTTATTTATTTAAAATGATTTAGATTCATTTTTTGTATAGCCTATACAAGGATATCTATTTATGTTTCACAAATATCTTTCAGCAATTTTTTTTCAAATGTGTGAAATTGTGTTTCATCTCAATAAATAAATACACATTTTGCTATTATATTGTGCTTTAACTCAGGACATCCAGACAATGGGTGAATGAGTGTTATTCATTTTAATTTGATACATTTTGTATTAGTATTTCTTTTAGCTTCAAGGCTTTACAGCAGTGGATAAAACTAAGGTTTAAACACCCTGTCACTAGTTTATTAATAATTAATATTTTTCCATTTTTTATTCTTTTTCCTATTATTTGTCAATAACAATTAACCTAGGTTACACAAATGGGAAAGATTTTATTTTATCGACAAAATGTTCTCTACTTCTTCAAATTCTCTACACTAATAACCTCAGCAAGAGGATGTTTTTTATGGTTTCTATTTATATGGTTAATTTATGTAGGAAAATAGTTTTGTATGTAAACCGAGTAGCATTGCATTGACTCTTTCAGCTCTTCAAAGCTGACATTCTGTTGGCCTAATGTCAAAACACTAGTGTATTTCCTTCTACAGAATGTACAACTGAAGATCTGATCAATATTTGTGTGCCCAGGTCACAGCAAAACAGAAATGCAGAAAATATTGACGAAAATAAGAATTCAGTTCAATGAATACTTATTTTCTCTTGGGGTATCAAAAGTACAAAAATGTCTATTATTGAAAACACAAGTGTAGTTTCAAAACATTATCCATATATGATTTATAGAGTGGGCTTCAGTGCAGTTTGTATCCATTTAAACATGGCCAGCATATAAATTGTGAGTGGGAGCCCAGAAGAAAAAAATCCTGTGGCCTCGTTGGCCAACACAAAAAAGCGCAAACTCACATGAGGGAGGTGTGAGGGGGCAGAGCACAGAGGGCTCATGGGGGTGTAGAGGGAGGGGGAGGTTAAGAAACAAGTCCAAGGCGCACAGTTTGTCATGCTAACCATGTTGCAGCTATTGAATTTGCACACAGGGAGCAGAGGGTTCACAGGACCCCTGCCTTTCTCATGCAAAGTTGGCCAGTCACAGCAGGCCAATGCTAAAATACATGCATGTCATCAGCTTGCTCCCTCAAATACATGCATGTTTATAAATGATCCGTTTCTCAGTGGTGTTGGGCCTCACACATCTCACTGTGTCTGTGGTATGTTAATGGAGTGAAGCTATGTGTGAAAAACAAAAAGGCTAAGGATCAAATAATTAAATGTTATATAAATATATATTAATTATAAAATAAACACAAAAAGTTGAACAAATCGAGCATTTGACATATGTTGGCCAGTGTGTGCTAGGAAAATTTTAACCTTTGTTATGTTGTGTTTGGTGTCTACACTTTTTGAGGGTTTTTATTTGTAACAGTACATTATAATTGACTGACTAAAAATGTCTGTATACTGCCATAGGTCCAGGGCCTGATAATATTACACATGGTTAATTTATGATAAAGAGGGCAATTTCATAAAAGACTATGGAGCACCGGTACCTCAAAACTCTATTTCAATTTTGAGGTACTGAGAGCAGCGTTTTGATTGGCGTAAGAGGATGAGCTACATTTAAACCAGGGGGAATGACTGTATTTTACTGGATTACTGGGACAAAGGGTATAATTCAGACTGTTCAATTGCCATGGTTTAATTGGAACAGCTTAGTGGAGGCGGTGTTTGTAAAACGGAATGGAGGCTGTTTGATTTGGCCAGCTCAAAAGAGACTGTTTTATTATAGTGGAAGGATACAGGATGTGTTTCATTGGATCAGCTCAAAGGATGCTGTGTTGGATTGGAGAAGAGAAACAGAGGCTCTCTTTGATTGGATCAGCCCAAAGGAAGCGGCGCACGATTGGAAGTGAAGAGCAGAGGTTGTGTTTGACTGAGGGGAACACAACAGCCTCTCTCTAATGGAGCCAGTTCAGTAATGCAGTGACCCCAGTCCTTTTACAGCACTGCCAGTCGATAAGTGCCAATATGCTGTATCTTATAAAATGAACAAGAGAGGCAGCGCTGTGCCAAGAACAAAAGAGGGAGGGAGAGAGAGCTGGGGATGCCACGTTGCCCAAGTGATTGAAAATGTCACTTAAATAAATGAAAGCCTTTTTCTTAAGAAAAAAAACCCCATTACATTACTCTTTTCTTTTACAGGTGATCTGAGTTTTCTCAGTTTTTTTACATGCCAGTTTTGCCAGCTTTATAAGGCTATTTATGTTCTCCATAATGTCTTTCAGGGCATTTTAATGTAGCAAAAATGTATGATGCACCAGAAGATGCTTGTGGAGCTAGAGCCTGCTCTGAATACCTCAGTAATGTCACAGAGGTGATAGCAGTTTACTCTCACTGCTTGGCTATCTTTAGGAGAGGTTGTAACTATTGAACAGTGATTACTGTTACTAATAGAGGATTGTAAATGGCCATAAGCCAATTACAAAGCATAGGACTGTATACATTTGAAACAACATAGATGCCTTCTTCTTGTGAGGTAATTTAAATCTGGTCCATTTTGTGAGTGCTTTTATTCTCCTGTCCATCCAATGTCACCCCCCTCACCTTTCCCACAGAGCTAGCGGATGAGAGAGCTGAGAGAATGATGCAAATATATGTGTGAATAGCCGTTGTTTATTGGTTTCCAGGAGCGGCTAGTAAATTATTCATGCCTCATTTGAATACATGCAAATGAGCTATTATTTTACTAGCACGTTTCCAGGTACCTATGGCAACCGCACCCCAGAGAGACGTTCGGTGGCCTCATGTGTCTGACTGCTTCTTTTCCCCTCCAAAAAGCAAAGCCTGCATCACCCCCTGGTACTTTTGTGTCCACTGGGCTGGGTCTTAACGTGGCTCCTGGCCATGGGGCTGGCAGGGAAGTGGAGAGACCACAGTCAAAGTCAAGGGTAGACACAGTGAGACAGGAGGGATTTTGGCCATCTGTTATTCAGACCAACACACACGACCAACATAAAAAAGAAGTATGTAAAATACTTAGCACAGAAAGAAAAATGTTTTCTCTATTGCAGGTAAATTACACTGGCATACTTAATAATTCATTTTGCTTAATTTAGGTCTAGGCCTGCTGCTTTTTACATATTCACAACAGAAAACAGAAAATTATTCCATTTGACGATAAATTAAATACATAGTACACTACATCAATAGCTTTAAGAGTGTTGGAGGGTGAAGTGCAAATGTAGTTTTGAAAAAAAAAAGAGGCCACTGGGACCAATTTGTCAAGGTCAAGTTCAGGGCAAGACGTGATTAGAACCTATTAAACAATCCTGCCATCTAGTGCCGATAAAATGACTAGGCAACGTCACTTCATGCTGGATTAAGTATGCCAGTGTCTTTTTTGTTTATTCATTGATTTCACTGTCTGATTAGTTTTGTGTTCCGTGTCATTATTAGCAACATTACAGGAATGAACTACTAGAAAATATTCAAGTCAACTTTCAGCAAATAGCCTATCACCTAACATTACTTTAGGCTATGTCTTGGCTCCATCTTGTGGTTATGTCTTTTAGCACGCTGTGCAATTTGAAGTCAAGATAAGTGGGATGATTTTTATGAGAGTCATTATTAATAATTTTATTATATATTTTTAAACTCATGGAAGGTTATTTAACACAAATGTTCATAGTGCCGCATTGGATAATAGGGTCACATGGAGAACACACATAGTAGGAGTACAGCCTGACTACACATGGGATTTTCAATTTGCTGCACAGTTAATTTCTGCTGTAGGCCTACAGTTGGGGGAAAATTTTGAATTTACCACATTTCGCAAACTAAATTACCTACCTCTGGGTGTAGCAATACTTGCATCAAAAACCTACAACTAATACAAAATGCTGCGGCCCAAACACTGACCAGGACAAAAAAATATGAACATATCTCTCCTATACTTGCTTCCCTACATTGGCTTAAAAGTCGAATTGATTTTAAAATACTCCTAACCTACAAAGCCCTCAAGGGTGATGCACCAACATATATTAAAGACTTACTTGTCCCTTACCACCCTCCTAGAACCCTAAGATCCCAAAATGCTGGTCTCCTTGTAATCCCAAGAATATCAAAATCTACGATAGGAGGAAGAGCCTTCTGTTACCGTGCACCCCTCCTGTGGAATAGTCTCCCCCCCCACATTCGACAAGCGGACACTCTCAATACCTTTAAGTCTAGACTTAAAACCTTCCTCTTTACTGTTTCCCATAGTTAGGGATGGTGCATGGCAAATCATCACTTCTCATGGGTCTTTTGGAAGGGACTGCCTCTGCTGTTGCTCCCACTTGCGGGGCATGGCAGCCACTGACCATCCCTGCAGTGGTGCTGGGTTGCCATGCATCATACCTTAGTTATGCTGCTATAGCCTAGTGCTGCCACACAACCTTCATGTGTCATGCCGTACAACTCTCTCTCTCTCTCTTTCAGCTCTCTCTCTATTTATATATGTGTGTGTGTATTTATGTGTATGTGTATGTATGTATATGTATATATATATATATATATATATATATTTATTTATTTATGTATATATATGTGTGTGTGTGTATGTGTATATATATGTATATATATATGTGTATATGTATGTATGTATGTATATGTATATATATGTATATGTGTGTGTGTGTGTGTATTTGTATATATGTATATTTATGCGCATATAGGTATGCCCAAATTACTGCTTTCTGCTTTTTGCTTCTGATGTGCGAGCCTGGCCTAATTCACTATTTTCCTCTGTCCACAATTATCTTTGCTGAGTGTCATCCCTGCCTCATTCCGGCGGACTCCTTTCACCCTCCCCTCCTGAGTGGACTACAACCAACACTACGGGAGGCACATCTCACGACCGACTCCCCATCACAGAGGACCTTCCTGGACGCCGACGCTGGGCCCGACTCCCCTTCCAGAGGCTTTGTGATTGACCCCCCCTCACAATGGCGCTGTCAAATGGACCCTTACTGTTACCCCCATGACCCATCTCATTCCTTTGAGTTTGTCACTATGCCTGGCCGCTGCTACATTGTCCAGCCATAATTCCTGATAACCACCTATAGACTGACTACCATGTATTGTAAGAGTGGGATAATACTCTATTATGAACTATTATGAACCTTAGCTAAAACCATAGGCAGCTTATAGTCTGTCATGATTACTACTGATTGTAATTTTTCTGCATGACCCCTGGCAGTTGGGTTAGCCCCTTGAGTCGTGGATCTGCCCAAGGTTTCTTCCTAGATTAACTGAACATAAGGGAGTTTTTCCTTGCCCCTGTTGCTCTTGGGTGCTCCTTCTGTGAAGCGCCACGAGACAATACTATTGTAAAAGGCGCTGTATAAATAAAACTGAATTGAATTGAATTGAATTGAATTGAATACTACAAATGCATTTATCGTCTCGGTTCAGAACTTGCATACTACAACTCCCAAAAAAACTTTCGAACAAATCACGTTCTCGTTGTAGTACTTGGCATCACGCGAGAAGTAAGCAAGCTTCTTGTTTTTATTGACATTAAAATGGCGACTGGTGGCGAATCCCCGGAACCGTGGTATCTCGCACTTCTTGGTTTTGCTGAGCATTTCCGTACATCGAGTCCACCAAAAATACGCCTTTGTGTACATTGTCTACAAGCCGTTTTTCAGTTTAAACCTCCTCCGAGGATTGAAGCAAGAACACATCTTCAGCTTGGTTCCGTTCTTTACCATCACACGAAGAATACTGATCTTGCTCGGAGTCATCTGGAGAAAGCGGTAGTTAGCTATTTGAGCTATTAAAAAGTTACATAAGGGAGGTACAGAGTATAGTTAACTTAACCACAAAAGTCCTAAATGTGTGTGAGTGACTTTTTAGTAGCAGTAATTTTTCAAATTAATTCTGGTAGCGAGTCCTCTGAAGTAGGTTTGGGCATACCTATGCGCTAGTGTCGCTAGCTTGCGAGCTAGACGGCTATTGCTGATAATAGCGATTGATTTTATCGCACCCTACGTCAAGTAAACATTTCTAGCAAGTCAGCAATGTTAATAGTGAGGTAGCAATAGACATGCATGTCAGTTTTATAGTAGTCAGTAATATAGCCAGTAATATTGTTATCCGAAAAAAGTAATAAAAGAATAGTTTTTAAACTAGCAACATGCAGTTTGATTCGATGCAATGGTTGTCGGCTAGTGAGGCAAACCATGCAAGTTGTTCACTCTGATTTGGCTAATTTCTTTTCTTTTCTTCTTTCCACAGTGGTACATATCGCAGCCAGTATCCTTTTGGTACAAGCACCATTTTTGAGTGTTGAATTGCTTGAAACTTGCACATTCTCTGCACCTGATAAAATGGCTAGTTTATAATCGCTGTTACTGACGAGTGAAGAGAATTTTGAGAGTCTTGAGAATGTTTCTCCATAATTTACGTAATAAAATGTCTGGCAACAAATATTTCAAGATGTTGGAAAGTTTGGGGGGAGGAGAGGGGGCTTAAACCAGACTGGGTTTGACATTTCTTTTTTCAAGTGTTAGAATCAGTTAATGCAAGACTGAATTTGCTCTCTGAAAGCAAATATGGCCTTATCATTATTTGTGCATTTTTGTTGAATAATTAGTTTGCTTGTGTTTTCCACAATATCACTGTCTTTTGTTTGAGAAATCATAAATGTTATCTCTGGCAAGCTACCTTAACAGTTTCCCAGGTTCCACAATTTGAAGATGTCAAATTTGAAGCTGCAAGTCTTCTTTCAGAACTGTACTGCCAACAGGTAACACATTTGGTGATTGTTTGGCGATGCTGGCCATTTTTTTGTCTTTATAGATTGGAGAACCTTGAAAATTATAGCAGATATTCTGTTTTTCTCAGCTGCACAAATGAAGTACATGTGAATGCAGCTGCTCCTACAAAATGATTCTGAAGTAAATGTCCTGTGTAATGGTCTGTTGGTTGTTCTTTTCAGAATCAGGTGGATTCTGCAAAGCCCCTACTCCGAAAGGCCATCCAGATCTCACAGCAGACTCCATATTGGCACTGTCGTTTGTTGTTTCAACTAGCAGTGAGTGTCCTGCAAACACAAAGCATCATAACAGAAAGAGAAGTGTATAGGTGCATATTTTAATGGAGTGCTTTTTTCCCACCAGCAACTCCACACGCTGGAGAAAGACCTTGTTTCGGCATGTGACCTATTAGGTGTTGGGGCAGAATATGCAAGGGTGGTTGGATCTGAGTACACCAGGTAGGAAAAAAATGTATTAAGGTCAAACCATAGTTTGTCATTAATAATATTTATAATATTAATAATATTTTAGATGTTATAAAAAATTATTTGTCTTTTGTTTTCAACAGAGCCCTCTTTCTGCTTAGCAAAGGAATGGTAAGTTTATAATTCTTTTCCATCAGTTGAGGTGCAACCAACCTGTTTGTGAGAGAGATTCATTCACCTTAGCCAGGCTATGGTGTACCTCCTCTCAATATTGTATTTCATTATAGTACTACGTAAGGGCACTCTCCTTAGGCTTCAGTTTCTCCACTAGATTTTCTTGCAGCCAATCAGCTAATAGAAATTGAAGAGAGAACCGATAGATTTCCAGTTCAACAAAGTGCCCATATTCTTATTGAGAGTGTCCAGACTCACAAAGTGAAAGGATCTTGTCCACCAGACTACATTTGCCTGTGCAAAAACAGAATAGTTGTAGGGTGTGATTTGTTTGTGTACTTGAATGCATTTTAATGTACTAAATAATAATTGTGTTCACTTGTGCAAAAGCTCTTGCTGATGGAGCGTAAGCTGCAGGAGGTGCACCCACTGCTGACGCTGTGTGGGCAGATTGTGGAGAACTGGCAGGGAAATCCCATACAGAAGGAGTCTCTCCGTGTGTTTTTCCTTGTACTGCAAGTCACACACTACCTGGATGCTGGCCAGGTAAGGACAGAGCAGATGGACAAACAGCTATCTGATCTTTGACATTTAATCTGCATGCCTGTAATCACTGAGTGACCATGCACATCCACAGGTGAAGAGTGTGAAGCCATGTCTGAAACAGCTGCAGCAGTGTATTCAGACTATCTCCACACTTCATGATGATGAGATCCTACCAACCAACCCTGCTGACCTTTTCCACTGGTTGCCTAAGGAGCACATGTGTGTGCTAGTCTATCTGGTATGCACCACTGAACCTCTCCTGTCTGCAGACATTACATTAGGCTATAATGTAATTACTTTTCAGGAGGAGGCCTTAAATAATAGTAATAATAATAATATTTAGACCTCTTACAACCACATGAGAACATCGGAGGTTTACAGTGCAGATGTTTAGATGCTATTTAAGTGCAGTGAGAAGAGATATATGGACGGAGTGGAAAATGTTTGAAGAGGAGGTCCACTAGAGAACAGATGTGTGCTCACCAAGGAACAATAGAGTTCTACTAAATGTTAAGCAGCCATCTACTTCTTGGTGCATCTCTTACTTGATTCTTTTGCAATTCTCTGAATGCCCACTTGGTGGCATATGGAGAGCAATTCACTGAGAATCTTAAATTAATCTTAATGAATGAATCTTACTCTTAATGAATAGCATGTGTGATCATGTGAATAGCATAGTTACAGTTAGCATAATAGTTATCTATCTAGGTTTAATGAGTTAAGTTGGGAACTGACTAATATGAGTCAATATGGCAAATACATAAATACAGTAGGAAATGAATGGGCCAGTGGATCCTTGAGATGCATTAGTATGGTGGACAACACTACAAGCAGATATAATGATATTTATCTTTATCTAGTTGCTTGAAAGCATTTGTCATCTATATTTGATACCGCCATATGTTTAAAAAAAAAATTTTTGATATGTTGTATTAATAACTGTTTTAAACACACACATGGTATACTCACACAAATACCAATACTATATGGATCCTCCTAATTAGAATTGATGTTGGAACCTAATTTGACCTTTTAAGCACATCCTTAAAGATGAAAACCTTTTTGATTTTAGGTGACAGTCATGCATTCCATGCAGGCTGGGTATCTGGAGAAAGCGCAGAAATACACAGACAAAGCCCTCATGCAGCTGGAAAAACTGAAGAGTAAGTGTGCCCTGCAAACTCCTCACAGACCGTGCCCTCTGTGTCTGTTTTGTGCATTTCCTCTTAACTGTCTTGTTATTGTTCTTTTCTTTCAGTGCTTGACTCCAGCCCCATCCTCTCCTCCTTTCAAGTGATACTCCTGGAACACATCATCATGTGTCGACTGGTCACTGGTCACAAAGCAACAGCTCTCCAAGAGGTCATTAGAGTGCTTCTTAGAGACACTCATGAAATACCTATGCTGCCTCATATTATGAGGGAGCATATGAGGCATTATGAGGCATTTTCACAGATATATTTCTGTTCTGTAGATCTCCCAGATTTGCCAGCTGTGCCAACAGTCCCCACGGTTATTTTCCAACCATGCGGCCCAGCTTCACACTCTACTTGTAAGTAACTGTAATAAGCTTCAGAAGCAGTTACCATAAGGTGATGGGTTTGAAATACATTTTTGTAGCTGTTGGTATCTTTGTTTTCAAGAGATGTAGAAACTTTGTAATTGTTAGTATCTATGGTCAGATGTGTATATTTTTTTTAATTCTCTTTTTCCTGCTATTTTAGGGCTTGTACTGCATCTCTGTGAACTGCATGGACAACGCTGAGGCTCAGTTCACCACTGCTCTTCGGGTGAGTCCGGGTCATAGCTCAGCATGTGTTCATGAAAGCCCTTGGAGTGCAACACTGAAGAAGCTCACATTTTTGTGTCCCCTTTTAGCTCACCACCCACCAGGAGCTGTGGACTTTCATTGTGACTAATTTGGCCAGTGTCTATATCCGTGAGGGGAACAGACACCAGGAGGTAGATAGCTCAATGCATAGTTAAGGATGGGCTATGATTACAACTATTAAACTCGTGCATGTGTTGAAGTTATTTTTGAATGGTTTGTACATATTATTTTCTAATGCAGCTTTACAGTCTCCTGGAAAGGATCAATCCAGACCACAACTTTCCTGTGAGGTATGGTTGTTATTGTGTAACTGCAGTATTATTTGATAAGAGATGCCTTTTTTTAATTAAGTGCTCACTGATTTACTTTCCAGTCGACAAATAAGGTCACAGTTGTTTTAGAATACAGAATAGCCAGACACTTGGCTTGAGCCCTGTTTGTTCTAATGGCCAGCCATTTGAGTTACAACACTCACTTGAATGATGACCTTAATCCCAAGATGAAATGTTATGTTTGCTTGAAGTTAATAAGATGTCTGGTTGTTTTACAGCTCACACTGTCTTCGAGCTGCGGCCTTTTACATCCGAGGCCTCCTGTCCTTTTTCCAAGGGCGTTACAATGAAGCCAAGTAAGTTTTGGGTGTACTTTTTTCAAGCTGCTGTGGCAAAGTCTTGCTTGACATTGCCACCATAACGGTCCTCCATGGCTTGTCGGTTTGACTTGCACGTGTAAATACTTGTCAGACAGAGACAGAGACTCACATCTGATTCACTGGTTTGTCTTTCCTTCTTGCTAAGCCACATTTTCTAAAACAAGTAGTTGTGTGCTTGAGATTACACATACAATTTCAAAGCAATGGATATGGTAAAACATACTGTTGCAACCATCTGAATTCTAGGTCTTTGTTCACAATTGATAAACACTAAACACACATAAAAAAAACACACTTTGTGACTGTCTCTTAAATACAAGACCTGTAGGCCGCGGAGCAGATAGGATTACAGTGCACCCTAAGTATCTCCTAACAATTTTTTTTGAGAGGCATGCATTTCAGAACCATGCATAGTCTATAGCAAGGTACAAGCTTCATTGTATGTTAAATCACATCTAGAGGTCATGAACTACTCTCAGTTGCATTTTAAAAGCTTTTAATTGCCAGTGATGTATGTTTCTGGCTGTGCACCCTTCTTCAGTGTATAATGGCGAAAATCGCCATCACTTTTTCACAAAGTTCTGTTAAGGATATGCCAGAATGCATAACAGCCCACATGGGCCTGTATCAGAGATTTCTGAACATATTTTACTAAAGCTTATAGACCTCCGCAGTGATCGGCAAAACGCAATTGAAACCCCGCCCACGTATCCATCTCGGAAAAAGCCTATGGATACTAACAATGGATTTTTGAATAACCACTGATGTCTGGCTCAGTAGGTGATAGAGAAGTCCAAGATACAGAAGTATCGTCTTTTTCCGCTTGATGTATGTGATTCTTGTTTCCTGTTAAACGATTGATGATTTTTGCTAACCTGGAGTTAACGTATGCTACTAGTCTCTGGCTTTGCACATCATGGTCTCTCGAGAGGGTTGCATGACAATGGTAAGCCTCAAGTTTGTCTGTAAAATAACAAAACAGATGTAGTAACAATAAATTACTTATCATAAGTGCAATTTTAAGATATGTAATGATTGTTTAACGCAGATATGAACTATGAAACTGTACTGTTGCTATGAAACCCTTGTGAGAGACAGATTAGCATACTATCCTCCTCATTTTACGAACTATCACTATCAACAGTTCAGCTATAAGTCTGATTTCAACTACAGAATTAAATGTAAACGTAAAGTCGCCTTATTACTCACGTAAAATGCACCATTGCACTAGATCCCCACGTTAGCAGATATTACAGTAAACTTTTTTGCCAATGATAGGTTATACAGTTTATTTAATGTGTCCACTTACTTGTAAATGATCTCTACGATGATTCACCTATGCCCGTTTACCCCAGCAGATGTAAATAAACTTGTACAACCAGCAGTTGCTTTCTGGTAATGCTGTTGAGTCAGTGTTACATTGAACATATACAGAACATATGCATCACAGAAACAAATCTACGATATTTATAAACCTTATTTTATTTTATTATTATATTTTATTATTTATAAACCTTATTCTATTAAGTTATTACTTGTTTATCCTCACGTTGAACTCCTCAGGTATCGCACATTTGCTCACATAACTGTCCATTAGTTTTGTTCACCTGCCTGTGTTCATGCTCCTATTGGTAATCGCTGTTCGGTGACATTTGCGGTATCTCTACTGGAGTACAGGCCTATATAGCTTCTGTCCATTATAAAACCACACAGTTATGATTGGGAGTGCATAACAACAGGAATCCCTTGGATTCAACCTACTTTTCAACAGTTGATGTCATAATGCTCTGTTGAAATGTCTGATTTCCTTTGTGGTTTCAGGCGATTCTTGCGGGAGACTTTGAAGATGTCAAATGCAGAGGACCTGAACAGATTGACTGCATGTTCTCTGGTCCTGCTGGGCCATATATTTTATGTTCTTGGAAACCATCGGGTAAGAGCATTTTACAAGGTTTTGTTTAATACTGGCTTTACTTTTGTGCTTGTGATGTTTGATGCGTGGAAGAGAGCTGGTTATATAGTGAGTATTTGTGAACAGGAAAGCAACAATATGGTGGTTCCAGCCATGCAGTTGGCGAGTAAGATCCCAGACATGTCTGTTCAGCTGTGGTCCTCTGCACTTCTTAAAGGTAAATTTGAAAATGTCTACAGCAGAGCTGTTATTAACAGTGACAAAGTATGGCACATCAGAACCGCTTAGTATGCATATTTCCAATGGCCTGTGTCTCATTAGGGTTTTCTGTCCCTGCAGATTTGAACAAGGCTTGTGGGAATACGATAGATGCCCATGAAGCTGCTCAGATGCACCAGAACTTCTCCCAGCAGCTGCTTCAAGACCACATTGCTGCGTGCAGCCTCCCGGAGCACAACCTCATCAGTGTGAGTATCCTTAACCCTCATGACAAACACAAGCTCTAAATATACTCCATGCTAGGTTGACTGTAGTAAATGTGTGCATTACATTAATGCATTGATGCCTCGTTTCAAAGAATCTCCCTTATCCGGAGTCAGAGTGTTTGATTGACAGAGAGGTCATTCCTCCAGTTTGCAGGACAGTGTCTTGTACTGAATGAGGAACCACTTTTCTTTCCCCTCTTTTCTTTCCCACATTCTGACAATAAAGATTATTTTCCTTTAAGCAGGAACAGATTGATTTTTAACCCTGATATTTAGGGATGCACCAGTCCGACTTTTTATATTTCCGATACCGATTTCAATACATGGTAATTACAGATCGGTCTATTACCGATACAATATCCCCACTGAATTAAGAGATAGGCATCATGCTCAGCTTTTATCGCCCTACTCACCTAACTGGGCGTTATTTACCAAGCCAAGATCAAACAGAACAGACATAAATATAATTCATCATTTAGAATATAATTAAAAATAAACTAGTCTGTGCCAGTGTTATTACATTGTATGTTGGGTCTAATTAGGCACTCAAAATTTCTCTGCATGAACCTAACTTTACAGGACTTAAGTGAAACAAAATTCTGGTGCTAGTGGAAATCAGTTGGCTGCTACAGAGTGTAAATTATATTTTCTATTGCATCAGTTTAAATAAAACTCCATAAACAACTTGAGTAGATTCTTCATTGGATTATAGGGGACATGTGTCTTGTAATAGGCCTATGCAACATTAGGCTGCTTCATTAGGCTATTGACATGCAGACTCAACATGGGCTTAGTTCGCTAACAGAAATCTGGGTTAAATATTTGCAGGTTGTTCATTAAAACTTACAGTAAATGACCTTAACTTTATGGTGATCACTTAATAGCTAGAGAAAATCTAAATCCGTGTTTTCTTACCTTTGCCTACAGCTGCACCTACCTGACATGCTATTCTTTGCAAGCCAGCTGAGCACACAGTAAAATAGTAGAGCACAGTAACATAGCAGGGTTGTTGTGGTTATTCATTTTAGGAAACGGATCGGTCCATGGATCTGCTAATTGTCCTGATCCAAGTATTTTTCTCATATCAGAACCTATATCCAAACCAAATATGAGATCGGTGCAACCCTATGGATATTGATACAAATGTCTGTGCCAGTCATAGATTATCTGAGGTAACAGTAGTTGTGGCAGAAGTCATTATGCGTATGACCGTTTTCAAATGTTCTTTCCATTGTTGACATTATTCTATCAAACATGTTTGATATTCTCTTAACCTGTCAGTTCTTCAGGTCTATAGGTGTGACCGGTCAGCTTTAGTTGTATGCACTGTAAAGATGGCCCTGAAAAGGATAAGGGTTTTGGTAGTTTGTACAAGAAATGTTAAGAATTAAAACATCTGACCTTCTTTTTAACTAAAATTGCCTTTAAATCCCTTTGTCCCTGAACAGTGGACTGATGGACCACCCCCTGTGCAGTTCCAAGCCCAGAATGGCCCCACCACCAGCCTTGCCAGCCTGCTGTAGGGACTGAAAAAGGTGATTCTATGGAAGCACCATGGAGAAGTTCAGCAGCCTTTTTTGGACTTCAGTCTCTTCTTCTCATGGACACTGTCCAGTCTATTCTCCTGTAGAACGTGGCCTCTCCGTGGACAGATAATGAACCGATCTTCAGTCCTCTTAAATAATTTATTTATTCATTCATGTGTATTTTTATAAGTGTGAATACTCTACACCACAATTTTCTTTCTGTCAGTAACCTATTTTAATGCATGGATTTAGTGGCGTTTGGCTCACTTCATTTAGAAGGTTTAGTATCTAATTTTCCTGAAACACAAATTACCATAACACAAATAATAGAGCAGATGAAATGACTCTTTATATAATGACTTCTTTTTGGGAAGATTGTATCTTGAAGTAAAGTGGTACAGATTTTCTACATTGAGTGGGTGAAAGTGACGGGAGAGGATAGCAATACTGTTGTAATGCTTCTTGATCTACTTTTAGTTTCTGTAGTACAGGGGCATATGTGTATGTACACATTGTCTTTCTGATGCAAATTTGATCATTTGATGAAGATTTTTACTTCTTACCATTAGGTTTTTTTATCCCTTTTTTTCAAAATCTTAACCTATTACAGAAATGCATGCATTATTCTGTTTGTTTGTTTTCCCCTGAATACTGTCCATGGGACTTTTGAATTTGTCTACCTCAATTTTTAGTCTTCTTAAAACAGTTCTTATGTTGAAAAAAATTGAGGATTGCCCCATACACATAACTACATTTATTGTTTAAAACCTTTGAGCCAATATTCATATCATGATCACTGGGCTTTTCAAAAATGTGAAATTTTAAATACAGAAACTAAACAATGGGACTTTTTTTGTTGGTTCAAAATAAATTTTTAAACACGCCACTTTAAATGATCTTTTTGTGCATGTGTTTACTTTGTTATATTGTTCTTGTACAGAACAGAGATGAAGAAAAGTTTGACTTTTGAGGATAGCTATGAAAAGTGGACATAGTAAACATAGCAGGCAGGTTTCAGATTTAACACACTGTACTCTATTATGTCCACTAGGGAAGTTTGGTTTTCTTTGTTGGGCCATTAGCTTATTTCGCTACTTTTGTGAAACCATAGAACACACATGTGAATATGCATGGTCTGTGTTGGTCTATTCCTTTTTCCTGATTAATTCTAAATTTCCCACTAGTTTACTTAAATATAAATATTTAAAGACACAAAGAAGGTACTATGGTATTCCTCTGTGGTTACCGGTATGTAACATTAATTTATGTATTCATGATGTTTAATCATGGGTCTACTAACATTGGTCCAATGAGCACTATCATTCTTGGTCCATGGTGTATTTTTTGACAGTGTCATGAAAAACTGTTTGTGTAATCCTGCTCTCTGCAGCTGAGAGGAGCTGATGTCTGTAGGCATTTAAAGGTCATGCTTTCTGAAAGTTAAATTCCGTCAGTCTCAGAAAGACATGGATAGGGGAGCTGAAGAAGAGCATCCTCCTCAAAGTTATCAATCACAGCACAGGTTGTAAAATTTCTATTTTTTATTTGCATCTGTGGGTAAAATACCATGATGTCCATTGAGAATTGATTGTCATTGGACATATGTCCCTATCTGCGTCTGGCCACCCGGTGTGGCATAACGCGCATGCTTAGTACTGTGACGCCGTGTCTCCATGTGTAAACGGCTCATTATTTGGCAACCAGAGAAGCAACGGGCAGGGCTGAAAGGGGATCCCCGGGATTTTTTTTTTTTACATCGAATTAAGGGGTAAATAGTTATTTGGAACGCGTGGGAAAGTCTCAAGGGAAGCTACTGCATCATTACTCCTTCTCCGTAAGTCCAGCTTCATATAATGCTGAGGGGAAAACAATTTGGGTATCAATTAAATGACCTCGAAGATTATAAGTTTTCCTAGTCCTCAGCGTAACGTTACTTGGCAAGCTAGCTAGCAACACCTAGCTAACGAGCTAGCTAGGTAGCTAACACATCGATGAAAATGCTAGGTAGCCAATGGTTTGTCTGGTACACTGGTGTAATTAGCCATACACCTAACGTTAGCTATTGATGGCTAAGAACAAACCGACGTTTCTTTCCGAAGAGTCTTGAAAAACTTAACAGTTTGCACTGCTTAAGAAGTCAGTTTAGTTTTTACATACTCTGAGTGAGTTGAAATTGGTCAAGTTTATTTAAAGTTCCTTGAGTCGCTTGCTTACTGTCGAGTTTACGTTACCCAATTAGCCATGAATCCCACGATTGTTTGTTACAGAGTGTCTGTCTGTCTGTCTGGCAAGCCGACCGATTGTCCGAAGACGGGACTTCTGGTTATCGTTAGCTAGGAAGCTAAGAATTTAGCTAATTAGTTAACTGTTTAGATACTTTAGACATGGCGTGTAGATACCCGGACAGTCGTTATTTAGTGATAACCCGAAAGATCATACAACAAAACAAGTTCTGCAGGTAACGTTAGATGAATAAAGTTTATTGCTACCCACTCAACATGAACTGAGGCTGTTATGGCTAAGTAAAAGTAGCCATCTGGCTAGCTAATGTTAGCTCTTTTGGTTTATGGCTATATTCAAATAATGTATGAAATTATTTTGTTTTGATGTCTTAGCGAAGTTGGATATAAACGATGGCCAGCTTTTCCAGATAGAATAAATTCTGGTGTTATTGCTAAAAGTTACTTGCCTGATAAGTTAGCCGGGTAGCTATCAAGATGCCGCTAGCTAATGTTATCCCTACGTTCTAAGGGAAAGCGTATGAGTGTCAGGCTCTGCCACCAATCAAAACTCTATTTACGTTTTGAATCGGCTATTTTAACAGCGATATGTTGGTTTATGCGTGGTGTATTGTTATTCTTTTATGTGTATTTATTTATCTGTTGCCTGTTTAGTCTGTGGCTCTTCGGCAATACTGTAATCAATGAAGTTGAGATTGTTAAATCCTTTCTTGAGAGACTTAAACTCGACTAGTAGTTGCCGGTATCTATGTCATAATAAAAGTCAAACAAGTTTTATATTTAATCTAGTCCTTGAAGTAGCCTTGACTGTTCCACGATTCCACAGGGAGTATCTATGGATAGTTAACGTTATGCGTACAATCATTGTTGTTTATCTCAAGCTTACCCTGTGTTGGCTCGTTATGTAACTGCGCAACGACTATTTTTACTGTATGCACTGTATAACGCGCTTTGCTGAGTCAACAAACAGTGTAACAATGCATATATCGTTTCATTTATTTATATATAGAGAGAGAGAGGTCTTTTGGAAGGGGCATTCAATTGACAGATCTGTAGTCAACTGTTGACCCACTTCCCTGTGGCCTCTTTTATACGATGTGCCTGTAGTCAGTAGATAGCGTTCTATTCCTTGGCTGCAGCCGCTATGGCCATTATAAAGACCTCACCAAAAGTTGTCCTTAAAAGGTTTTGTTATTCAAACAATTTCCAAAAATTACCTAAGAATTGCAATAGGATGCAAAGAAACAGCAGTATGGCAGTATTTTTTGGAAAAGGGTATTTTTGGGCATGTCTCCATGTTGAAATGACCGTGAGAATCTTTATAGATGGTTTCCTGCTGCACTGTGACATTACAAAATTGGGCACCTTTTCAGTAGGAGAAGAATATTTGACAATCACATAGGCATCAAGTGTTTGGCTCTGGCTTACATGGATTGATTCTGAAGTGGTGCAGCAGGAACAGAGGCAGTAAATGCAGTTCTTTACGTGAAGGCAGCTTATTTAAGAGGAGGTGGATATAGGCCTATGTGCAATGAGTAGGTTAAGTGATAAACAGGAAATGCAGACAACCAACAGGCATGACTCGCCAGTCAGATTCTTGAGTAGGTCTCATAGCCCAACTTCCTGACTTCAAACAGAGCCATCAGGTAGAGGCTCTGCCAAAGATATCTGTATCGACCATAACACTAAAACTTCTTAACATGGGCTAGGCTTTTAGGCCAAAAGCCTGCTAGCTAGATGGTGACCAGCTGACCACAAGGGCAGCTTGAGGATGCCCTTTACAGCTCGCCAAATGCTCAGGAAGGGTTTGTGGATAGACCTTTGCCCCATTGCCTCAGCCTGACAAGGGCCTAAACCTTGTAACTGGCTGGTCTGATGAAGGGAAATCCAAGTCTGAAAAATAGGTTAACAAGCAGCACATTTGTGACAAAGTACTGCTCAGTCAAAGTGAGTCATTTACAAATGCACAGTAAACACTTGTATGGCTAAGAAACTTTGGCACTGGGTTTTAAGAAAGCCATTGAAAGAATCCAAAACAATCCCATGTTTTTCTAGCGTTTCTCTCAACAATAGTTTGTCACTATCTGTTTTGGATAGATAGCGCTGACATGACAACTCTGGAACTCTCAGTGCTACTACGACATGAATGCCACATCAAGGCATTCATCCAGAGGGGGACCACATGGACAACCTGTGTCAGGGAGCCATGTCGCCCTGGCAGTAGAATGATCAAGGTTCATGCTCGCACATGGCCCAATAATGGCAGGTGTTCATAGAGGTTGAGGAAAGGTTGTTGTTGGTGGTGATGCTCTTTCTCAGACTGTTCTGATTGGTCTCCATGACAAATTGGCAATCTGGTGGAAGATGCTTCTTTGGTCAGTGCTATGATGCTCATGGGTTTCATGTAGGACCACTAAAAGCACAAAAATCAGTGTAGAAAATGTAGGCTAATCTCTCTACATGGCAGCATATGTTGGGGCTGATGGATTTGATGGAAAGACGTTGGTGCTGAAACACGCTAAACCAGTTTACATACAGCTTTTCCTCACCCTCTTGGACTCCCACAGGCATACTGGGTTGAGTTCCTGTCTGTATCTTGAGTCAGGGACTCATTAGCCCCAGAGCATCTGCCACTGCTACTTATTAATAAAAAAGCTACCAAGCTCTTAGTCTATTGATATTTTGATAGTATTACAAACATCCTCTTATTTAGGATTTCAGTCAGTCTAAACTCAACGTTTTTGCTAATTTAGGGACACCATTCTGTGCATGCATTGGAAATGTATATGATCTTGTGGTATGTATATGTAATTACTCTTTGAGATTTAGATTCATGCAGATTTGATGGAGTGTAGCCATTTAGTCAGAGATAGAACTTGGGCACGTGCAGTCCTGTTTTGAAGTGTGTCTGTGTTCACTTGTGCGTGTGCATGTAGAGGTGGGGGAGGGGTGCCTGCATTGTAAGTGTTTGCTTCTTCGTGTGTGTGTGAGTATGAGTGTGTGTGAGGGAGGGAGCGAGAGAGAGAGAGAGAGAGCATTCTTTTGTGCTCACGTGTGGTAGATTGGCTCCACTTCCTGGCCTCGTGCTCGCTGTCATGTTTGTTGCTAGGGAGGCCGGGCTACCAGGTGGAGCCCCCAGCAGCCGCAGGGTTAAAGACGTCCATTTTGTTAGGTAACACCCTAATGGCCAGATCGGTGGCGTTAAAATGGCAGGGGCTTAACCCTTGATATGCAGTGCTGCACCATTAGGGGCACTCTCATCCTTCAGTCAGCCAGGGCCAGCTGTGAGGGAGAACAAAAGAACCAAGATGGGCATCTAGTACAGTAGGTCTGGGAGCAGGGGGCCACAGCCCTTGTAACAGTTCCCTTCATCAAGCCTGTCTGTGCTTTAACCTGTTCTCACTCTGTGAACACAGAGTCTGTCTGTGCATGACGCTGTGTTATGCAATCATAAACAGGGGCAGTAAGACCAACTTGAAGTAGACATGGAGCTGGGAGGGGTTTGTTGGTATATTTGCAGCGTACTTAACTAAAAGATGAGCACTGGCACACAAACAGTGGAGATTTTGCAGATCAAAGGTTGGCATGGGTCGGGGTTTTCAGGAAGACTCACAACCAGAATTATTTTGAGGTTTATTCATGTTATTTGTCTGACTTGAAGAAGGGTGGTTGGGGGTACAGCTTGTGTCTGAAGGGGCCCAGCACAGCTTTCCTAGTGTCATATAATGACTAGTTCCTGCAGGCTGTGGAGGAGCTCTCTGCCCATTCCCTAGAGGAAACTGTTGCATCAGAGCTGAGGGCCTTGGGAGGGGAGAAGGAGCTCTTTCACATCCATTACAACCCCCAGTCCTCAGCACTGTGCCCATCATGTGGTACAGGCCCCTGTGGAAAGCATAATCTACCGTTCATGTATACTAAAAATGCATGGCAGTTGAATGAGCAAATTAGTGTGCGTGTGTTAGAGGCCAGTGATAAGCCAGTCCTCAGATATGATCCTCAGCAGAGAGCTTGTTGGTTATCTATTCAAGGGACATCAGCACAGAGGGACACTGTGTGAGGTTATGTTGGTCAAATTGGTTTTTAGGGCAGTGGAATGTTCATAATGTATGACCACTTAACACAGAATACAAGATGTAGCGTATTTTTGACAATGTGTTCTGGACCATGTGAGTGTGCTGCAAGTATCTTTTTCATAATAGTTGAATCTGTTGACAATTTTCTTGATTAATCAAATATTTATTTGACTGCTGAAATGTCTGAAAATGGAGCAAGAAATATTGGGAAAAGTTTGAATTCATCAAAGGTTAATTTTGCCGAGGGTTAGCCTACTGTATAGCAGGCCAAGTAGAGTGTGATGTTTAGGTGTAATGTAATGTAATGCGACTGTTAAAAGTCCATAAATGTTATTCATGTAGACTAGTTGTTGATGTGCTTCGCTGTTGTAGCCAGCCAGCCAGCTGGGCAGATACACATCTCCCACTTATCTCACAGGGCTGTAGAGAGCTGGGGCTAGTGTCCCATCATGTTTGTTCTGGTCTTCGCCACCTGTGAAGGAGCACCTATGTGCAGACATGGGCACTGCCCGTGTTGCACAGAAATTCTGTCGTTTGTATGCAAATCTGTAATGATGCTGTGAGCCAGGGCCCGCTATGCAAAGTGCCCAACGAAGTCCGTACAGAAGCGTAGCGCGGCAGGGTTCTCCCTGCTTGACTCAGCTTGACTTCAGTAGGGAAGATTTTAATCCATAGATCACAAATGGACTTTTGTTGCTATCGTGACATCTGATTGTATTTTGTTAGATCTATGGTCATCGGACACTGGCTTTCACCAAGGTTGGCCGATGGCTGTTTCCTGAATGAGTTATATGCTCATCATCCTGCTCTTAATATTAGCTGCAGGGACCTAGCCCCTAGGTCCCTGTTGCAATCCTGTCTTATTAGGTGCTGATCCTATTTCAGTGATCTGCTAAGGTCTGGAAGGGCTTTGTAGTGGGCATGAGTTCGATGTCCAGACTCTACATTGAGAATTAGGACGAAAGGCTGGCTGGCTGGCTGGTCTTGACTCTTGCTTCTTTCCTGGTGCTTCCTACTGGATATAACCTATAACGGACCTTCATAAATTAACCCCCCCCCCCCCCCTCTCCATGTTATGCATGTTATGACTTAAGATATAGCCATCGCCATATATATATATAGCCATAGCCATAGCCATCATCACTACCTGTCTTTGTGTCTCATGTGAAGCTTGTAAACACTAAGAACATCCCATTATCTGAGTCGTCCTGCTTTCAGCACAGACGTAAGTCCTGTGGTGATGACATAGATGTCGCTGTAGAAAGCTCTGACGAGTTATTCTGCATGCTACAACCAAGCATCTCTTCCAGAGGGGTTTGCACAGGAGATGGGTCTTGTTTCACTATTCTTACCATCAGTTTGGATATTCATGTCAGCACAAATACATAGTATTTCCCACCCCTCTTTCACACACACAGTTCTTTAACCAAAACAACTAGGCCTAGGCCTGAAGAGACGGCCTACTCCTCTATGACCTGTAACTGCAGAATTGTCTGAGGTGGAACGCAGCTCTGAAAGCTAAAATGACTAAAGAAGCTAAAGAAGTGTTTTTTTAGACGCAGACATGTGGTGTTGTAACCTGCGACATAAAATACACAAAAATCCATCAGACATTACATTTCCCTGAGATCAGTTCTCTAGGGACTAACCTTTGTGAGAGTTTCATGTTGCTGAGTGTATGTCAACAGCCCTTTTGTCCTCCTGTCAGTTTGTCCGCAAGTTAAATTGTTGGATTCACGCAGGACTTGAATTGCTTGTTGCTTTTAATTCTGAAATTGACCAGAATTGACTTCTCATGAAGTAATGACGGGTGCGCTGAGGCTAGACATTGGCTTAATTCAGACATGTGCTTGTGTGTCCATCTGTACGACTGTGTGTGTGTGTGTGTCTGCTACCGCTGTGGCCTCTGCTCAGCTATGTTTCCTGTTGTTGCTTCTGAGTGGTCGATGTCGGCCATCTTAGGCCGACTTTTGTTTTGGAATGTCAAAGCCCCACCTCCCTAGCAGACACAGATCTGTGTGTGTGTTTGTGTGCGCGCGTGCGTGTGTTTTCGTGTGTGGTTGGGTGGGGGTACACGTTTACGTTTACTGCCAGCCCTGTCTCTCCAGGGGTTAAAAACCTGCCTGAGCTTCTCTTGCCCACAGACCAGTTCAAACCGGTTCTGAGGGAAGTGCTTTGTGTGTCCCATGGAATCCTGGGAAGAGTCATGTGGATCCCTGATGATGTCACGGGGGATGAGAAAGACCTTGAGTCAGCTTTCTTTATCAGACTGAAGATGTGTGTGTGTGTTTGCGTGTTTGCATATGTAACACATATACAGACCTTTGCATAATGAAAGAGTTTAACATTTGAGAAAAAAGTAGTGATGTTTATGGGCCAACAGAGGGGGGGAGGGGTGGAGGGATTTGGAGTGTTGAATCATAGGGCATCTGCCCAGAAAGAGCGTCTGAGCACCTCTCCACTTGGCCACGCTGCCATGATGACCAAGGAGAAAGCCCTGTCAGTGTCAACTAAACATGCAGCACTGGCCATCCCCACTTAGGCCGGTGGAGCTCATGGCATGTCTTATCAAGATCAATTTTACACATGTGAGCTGTGTGATCATTTGATTAAGGCTAATGAAATTCCAAGCACATGCAACTGGTGGGGGACTAGAGGCAGTTATGGTTTTAGAAGTCCTCTCTCCAAATGGCTGGTCAAGTCTTTTTCTAGTAATTACTTTTATTGTCTACACTGTGATAGTTTGTTTTAGAAATGCAGCATCTAGCTATGTGCAGTATATATGCATTGCCAGTATGTGGATTTTCTTGCATCCGTCCAAAGATTCATCACTCAGAGATGTAAATTTAAGGTGCAGTAAATTACCATATCAACCTGTTTGATCGGGATTTGGCCCTGAGGGCTCACAAGCCCAGAAGATGGAAAAAAGTCAATAAACCACACGCTCATAAAACAAACCAGATGCTTAAAGACGATCCCGTAGGTAGTGATGAAATTGAAACAAATTAGAAAATAAAACAACCAGAGCACAATAAAATAAACTGAGTTACTTGCCCTGTAGAGAAATTAGCAACAGCCCACTGGATAAATGTACAAAAACAGGTGCATGGTTCTCAAAATTGCAGAAAGAAGCCAAAGCCATTGCAGGGTGATGTTGGACTTTGTTCAGTCTTACGCGTGTCTGCCTATGGAAAACTAAGCTTGTTTTCCTTGTATGTATGTTTAACTGCAGGTGAGAAGATGTCGGAGGAGGTGGTGCGTCAGACGCGCAGCCAGAAGAGGGCACTGGAGCGGGAGGCCCAGCCCTCAGAGGCCGAGCTCAAGCGGCTGAAGCTGGAGCACTCCGAGCTGGCGACTGGCACCGATGGGCTGCGGCTGGGCAGCAGTGTGGCGGTGGCCGACGCCGCCAAGGTCAGCAGCCTGCTGAAGGCCGGGGAGGTCAAGGCCACCATCAAGGTGGAGCTACAGACTGGGGATGAGCCAGTGGACATGAGCACGACCAAGAGGTGAGCCCACATCCCCACTACCACTGCAGCTCTAGAGACACACTCCACCACCACTGCAGCTCTAGGGTCAGACTCCGCCACCACTGAAGCTCTAGAGACACACTCCACCACTACTGCAGGCAGTCTTGGTCTCATCCACGTACAGTAATGCTTTAGATTCTATTGATGAACTGAAAGGTTTGAAAGGGTTCATTCCGAATGCTAGAGCTGAATCGCAGGTGTCAGACTGGACCAACCCAGTGATCATTGTAAAAATGAGGGGGAACAGTTCTTCTGAAAGTGGCACTAATGTCTGCAGAGAACCTGACCTAGAGTGTATGCAAGGTATCAATGAACCATGTTTTCCAAAAGTGAACAGAAATGGGATGTAAATCCATCCCTGCAATACTTTTGTCTCCTCGTTATAATGCTTGCTGTTGCTCTATTCTGTGTCAACACCAACTAATGTGAGCTACTAATGCGACAAGAGCGATAAGAGCAACGAAAGCAGTCATTGTTTGGGCATCAAAAAAAGTTGAAATCTGCTCAGCTTCCTGCAAATTATCTGTGATGCATTTCAGCAGTGAACGACAGGCAGTGGTCACGTCATGAGAGGTTTGAGCGATATGAGCGAATACAAATATTTTGACAGCGGTGCTTTTTGAGTGTGTCTAGCAACTCAATAGCTTATAGCTCTTGGTGTGAACACACAGTAACCTATGGACTTCCTAGCTGAGCTCTTCTGGCCTGTTTTGTCACTTTAGGGGCAATAGAGGCACAAGTCCCCTTAAACTAGCACAGAATAGAAATATACTCTTGCAGACTGTGTAGTTTGAGCCTTTTCATCTTGGGATGTTTGACCTTCTGTAAAGCTTTTCTTTGATGTTGCTATTAATAAATGTAGTGTCGTTTAGGCTGAGGAAACTGGTTTGTTGCAGTTATTTTTGTCCCGGTAGTGACGGCACGTGCAGATGTTCACAGTTGATGAGAGCGTAGATTAGGGTTCTGAAAGTAGAAAGTTGTTGTGGAGTGTGGGGGGTTGGGGGGAGGCCTAGGCTTTGCCATCAGGATGTCGCTTCTCTAGTCTGATGTTCCACTTTCAGCTGTGTTGACTGGAGTTATCAGTCTGAACAGCAGCAATAGCAACAACAGCTGTCTGCTCCATTTGCTGCTGCTGCACCTGAACTACGCCTCACTTCACAAAATGAAGACTGGTTGTCACAAACTGGTTCCAACCGGCCGTTGCCATGGTTTCTATTAGAGGGATCAGTTATAGAGGAAAAAAAAGGGAGGGCGAGAGGAACGTGTGATCATGGAGGGAAATAGTTGGGTCATGTGATCTCTCTTTGTCATGAGCAGTGCACAGGGACTCACAGGAAGTGATAGCAGGCTTGTGAAGATGAAACAAAAGTTCACGTTTGCCCCCCTACTGTGTTGACTTGTCCCTTTGCCCAACCCCCACCCAGGCACCACACACACACACACACACACACACACGGACTCACTCACATGGACTCACTCACACATTCAAACTGTACCTCTGCCACACTTTTAATAAATGTTTTATCACTGTGTTCTTATTACATGTATAATATTAGATGTAGATGAAGCCCAGTCTGACTTGAGGTGCTAAATTGAATATTCTATGATTAAAACTTCTTATGTGTCTTAATTTGACTAGATTAGCTGCTGGATTGGTCTCTGCCGTGACCTTTGTGTAGATGGATGACGAGCTGGGTCATGGTGTGGGTGTGTGTGTGTTTGTTTGTTTGTGTGTGGACTAGCCAAATACTTCTTAGAAAGTGTCAGTTCCACTGCTGAGCTTGGTTCCAATGAAGGCTCGCCCTGCACTGCCCGAATCTCTTCTATGACGCCGGTCTTGCTCTACTGGTGTGTGTGACTCAGACCGAGAGAGAGAGAGCGAGTCCGTTCATATGTGTGTGTTCTGCCCCACAGCAAGAACGGAGGACATTGTCTTTGTGTGTTTGCATTCAGTGGTTTGGCGTTAAGCCATTCACACCCAGCCCACCCCCACCCTCCTTTCCCTCTGGCTGCCTCCGTCAGCCCTCAGAGGCCACTGGCAGGCCCTGGTCAGATATTCTGCCTCGGCCAGAGAACAACTGTCCTGACGAGAGTCAACAACTCCACCCCACCCCCCACCAGCACACACAGTCCACAGCACCAACCGCTTCCCATCCGAGACGGGAAGCCTGATATTAGGCGTGTGGGATTGGGGGAGGGGCAGCAGCATTTTCTCCACCATCCATTCAGGCCTCAAGAGTGGGCCTCTCACGCTGACCCTGCCAGGCCTTTTGTCCCTCAAGAGACGTGCATAGACATTGAGCAGGCACACGCTCACGACATGTGGGGGGACTTTGGTCCATATGAAAACTTTTTTTTTTTTGGTAAAGGTAAATAGTGAATGTCATGGCTGTGACACAGGCATTTGAGGATCTTAATGGCTGAAGGGCATTGCTGCTTTTGACCTGTGATTCATTTGAGCTATGTGTGGAATTGCTTTTGTCTTTTTTCAATACATTGCCATCTGTGCCTGTTACATTTTGTCAGTTTGTTGACTGTCATGTTCTACTTGAGGCCCCAGACATGAGTGAAGTATATAGTTCACTTCGAATTGGTCTGCAATTCTTCCACACATCAGGTGTAGGATCTTAGTTCCGCTTGTGACAGGAAGCTGTGGTGGACTGTTGAGGGACGGTCAAAAATAGACGGGAGAGTTGTTTACAGTAAGCTGTACGTTTAGCATCTTTGTCCTAAGCAGTAAGAGCAATGTGGTGAGACCTGGCTCTCGGACTTTGTCCCCGTCATCGTGCTGTAGCAATCAGTGTTGCAGTAGTTTGAACTCACTGTGTGTGTTTGTGTTTCTGTCCTCCTCCATCTTTCAGCGAGATTAAGAAAGAGAGGCCACCAACGCCAGATGATGTCATCGTGCTGTCGGACAACGAGCCCTCCAGTCCCCTAATGAATGGCGTGAGCCACGGCGTGAAG
The DNA here is from genome assembly GCA_027481765.1 of Tenualosa thibaudeaui. Taxonomy (NCBI): domain Eukaryota; kingdom Metazoa; phylum Chordata; class Actinopteri; order Clupeiformes; family Clupeidae; genus Tenualosa; species Tenualosa thibaudeaui. The sequence continues at coordinate 2,076,431 of JAIFZK010000173.1, read as the reverse complement.
ACCGACACAGACATGCTTATAGTAAGCAGCCTTGCTGCGGCAGCGGCCAGCTGGCCAGCACACAGCGACTCCTGTTTGTCCGAGAGAGAACAGTAGTGCTGGTGGTGCAGAACCCAGACTCAGTACTCTACAGTTCCAAATGCAGCCTCTACTCACTACCACATTTTTTACAGTGGTGTGTGCACATGTACTTACTGTGTGTGTGTGTGTGTGTGTGTGTGTGTGTGTGTGTGAGCAGAAAAGCAGTCCAGAGGAGCGGGAGCGGATTATTAAGCAGCTGAAGGAGGAGCTGCGTCTGCAGGAGGCCAAGCTGGTGCTACTCAAGAAGCTCCGGCAGAGCCAGATCCAGAAGGAGAGCACCGCGCAGAAGGTTACACACACACACACACACACAGTTCTCCTCAACACATGTATACACAACTGTCCTTCGTGCACACAGGATTCCCCACATCTCACCTCTCATGTCCCTGTCCTTCCTCCATTTCTCGTTTCTCTCTCTCAGCCCACGAACTCAGTGGCCACTCCACCTCCACTGGTCAGAGGTAGCGTCCCCCCCAGTAAAGGCCAGCTCCAAGTAAGTCTTTGGCTCAGAAAACAAGGCCTTCATAAGACAATAGTGGCTCAGTACTGTATGTGTATAAATCTGTAGCCTGCAGAAATGGGTTCATAATGCAGTGTAGTGGTGGCTCTCTAAAGGCGGGCTGTGTGTGTGTGTCCGTCCGCAGGCGAGCTCAGGCCGCAGCTCAGGTACAGTCATCCCCCCGCCTCTGGTGCGTGGAGGTCAGCAGGTCAACTCCAAGCTGGGTTCCCAGAATTCTCAGATAGTCATGCCACCCCTGGTCCGAGGCGCTCAGGTAACACCTCCCAGTCTTCAATATTCATGCACAACACTCCGTTTGAATTTGAATCGTTTTTGCACGTCCCCTGGTAAACACAACTATGGTTTAAATCAGGAGTGTCAAACATACAGCCCAGGGCCCAGATCCGGCCCTGCACATCAATTAATGTGGCCCAATTCATAAAGCTTAATTGTAGCTTTTAAAGATGTGCAAAATAATGATTGCGTGTCCGCAACGCAGTACTGGTATCTAAGCATGATGGAACTGCTCACCAACAGGAAAGAAAGATGAGATTAAGTGGTGAGAATGTCAGAACACAGAGGCATTAGGACTGTGCTGGTGATGGTCAGAAACACAAGCAAGCGTCCATTCCTTTCACCCGTTTTTGCATCTAAACGGATATGGTGGCCCCTGAGGAAAAGCATAATGCCTGTGTGGCCCGTGATAAAAAAACACCCCTGGTTTAAATGATTGACCAACCATTTGACTAATTGGCCTGAAGTGCTGCCAACTAGTCACTGATGGTGTCTTACTATATAAGGACATTTAGAGGCCAGGATGTCATGTCTGTGCAAAAAAACAAACAACAGCCAGAAAGGAGGAAAGCTGCATCTTATTAGAATAGGAAATATGAGTTATGTTGTTGTGACAATAAGTAAGTTTATGCTCTTTTATAGCTCTCTCATCATGCCTTCTGTTCTATCCTGGATGTAGCCCATCTCAGTGACTCCCCAGCAGATCCAGAGTCTGCGGCAGCAGCACCAGGCTCTCTCGGGCTCCGGCCCGCCTCCACTCTTGCTGGCACCGCGGGCCTCCATGCCCAGTGTGCAGGGCCAGGGCCAGAGGATCATCCAGCAGGGCCTGATCCGCGTGGCCAACGTCCCCATCAACATCCCACAGGTGCGTCCCACCCCCAAGCCCCTCAGGCACACAGAGGTCAGGACATGCTTGGCACCATACTCGGTCCTGCCAAAACGCAGTGCACACAAATTTGCCACTTTCATTATCCATTTGAATTGTAATTGGATGTCCAGAATGTAATATATGTAATGTCTTACCTGGCAACCTACAGTAACTGTTCTGTCATCTGATTCATCTACAGGCTTCTCCCACCAACCTGAAGGGTTCCACAGTGAACTCCCTGTCAAACAGCCCAGCAGTCAATGTCAATGACTCCCCGGCAAGCCGCCAGGCAGCGGCCAAGCTGGCCCTGCGCAAGCAGCTGGAGAAGACCCTCCTGGAGATTCCGCCGCCCAAGCCACCCGCACCTCAGCTCAACTTCCTGCCCTCAGCCGCCAACAACGAGTTCATCTACCTGGTGGGGTTGGAGGAGGTGGTGCAGAACCTGCTCGACACTCTGGGCAGAGGTGGGCACGGAAACACCCGCTACAGACCTGACACGCACGCACACACACACACGTCCCTCAGGGATTTCTTTATCTGCTCACACCTGTTGCTGTAACCAAGGGTGATGAGTCTTATTAGATGAGGAGTCAAGAAAACTGGGTCAAGGGATTAACCTGTATTATGGAGTAGCTAAAAGTGAATGGGCTAATGCCATGCATAAACACCACTTGAAAGTGACTAAATGCTCTTAAATATAAATTGTGCACATTTATATGTAAAATATAGACATAAGAATCTGTTAGCTCTATTTAACCTTAAACATTTTTTGTTTTTGTTTGTTTGTTGCGTTAGGCAAGCCCCAAGGATCGGCCCCTGTGGCTCCCAAGGAGCCGTATACCTGCACCCAGTGCCAGACGGACTTCACAGCCCGCTGGAGGCAGGACAAGGGCGGCGCCATCATGTGTGAGCAGTGCATGTCCTCCAACCAGAAGAAGGCCCTGAAGGCTGAGCACACCACTCGGCTCAAGGCGGCTTTCGTCAAGGCCCTGCAGCAGGAGCAGGAGATTGAGCAACGCATCATGCAGCAGGCCGCCTCGCCCGTCTCTTCCAAGCCCTCCTCCTCCACCACCTCTTCCTCTTCTCCGGCCTCCTCACTGTCATCCTCGGTGGTGAAGGCAGAACAGCACCTGCTGGTGTCTCCGCAGTACAAGCAGGCACGCTCCTCCTCTCTGCCTCAGCTGACTCAGGCCAACCGCAGCACACCGGTCAGCCGCCATCACTCCACCATCAAGCAGGTACCCACATAAGGGCCTTCTTCTGACTACTACATTTCTACTGAATTTAAGCTGAAGTTACACCAGTGGGTTTGATACAAAGGCTTTAAGCTTTATATATATTTTTTGTTTGCCTAGTTTGCTTTACAGAAGGCTTTATATTTTATTTTATCTAGATAGATAGATATATAGATAGATAGTGCTTTTTTCAATTTCCTCAATTATAAACAATAAATGGTGACCTTTGAACATCTGTCCTTCGGTTTCCTTATTAGTCATGCTTGGCTTTAATTTTGACTCCTCTGTTTGACATGTCTTGTTTGCTTCCGGTTCAGAGTCCAGGCCAGCTGTCTCGTTCAGGCCAGTCTGTGGGGGGCCGGGCTGTGAGCCACACCTTCTCCCCAGCGCAGCTGCAGAGTGCCGTGACGGCCGCCGCTCTGGTCAGCAGGCCAGGTAAGCATGCTATGCGTGCAGGGGCAAAAGGCAGCAGCAACCGCAGCAGCAGCAGTAGCCCCGCCACCACAGCCTGGAAGAAGCAGAACGCCCTCAACGCAGGTAGATGCCGCCCGTCTGACTGGTGCCCACTCGGTGCCCAGCAAACACGTGTCCCACCACCTCACCCCCACTTTTCTATCTTTCTGTCTTTCTTTTGTCCCCCATATATCCATTTGAATCAGTCCCTATGGTTGAAGGTGGTCCATGTAGCTGCTGCTAGTAATTCAAGCTTGGCTTGTTCGGCCAGCTAAAACGGTGGCTTTGGTTCCTATGCTCTTCTGTTTGTTTATAGAAAAGGAAGTGACTCTGTAATTTTTTTTGTATTCTCACATTTACAGCCCAGTTCAGTTTACAATATCTGAACAGTTTGCCTTATTTTAGTTTATGATCTCATCTATTTCAGCATCTTTTTTCTTTTTTGGGTTATTTGACTGGTTGCAGGTCAATCAGACTTGAAATGTTATGGACACTACCATTTCTTGTGCATTAGACCTGTTTTAGTTGTGTTGTTTCCTTGGCGGTAGTTGTTAACCTCTCCTGACACCTGTGCTTCCTCTCCTTTCAGCCGTCACCATGGCCTACGTGAACCCGAGCCTGACGGTGCACAAGAGCACCTCTGCTGTGGACCGCCAGCGCGAGTATCTGCTGGACATGATCCCCTCTCGCTCCATCTCTCAGACAGCCAACACATGGAAATAACCCCACAGGCACCCCCCCCTTTTCCTTTGTTGGACATGAGAATTTATAGTAGTTATAATTGTTAATGATTTATCAGCATAAGAGTGGACATTTGGTGGATTACTTCGTATGAGGTAACAGGCTATTGACCAATTATAATAAAAAAAAAAAAAAGCTCTTTCCCCACCTGATCTTCTATTATTTCCTCTAAGCTAGTGGTACTTGTGAGGTAAACATGCCTTCTATGTGTGTGTTGGGGGTTGGTTAAGTAGCTTCTGAGGAAAAGGGCAAGGAGGAGGAAAAAAAGCAAAGGCCTCCAAACAAACGGGGAGGAGATGGACCTCTTGGGCACCCATAGGCAGGAACCCATCTGCACTATGCGCAGGCAGCTCGGGTCAGCTGCGGCCGGTGACTGGAGTCACGCCAAAGATGGACCCACACAGGCCTGACTACTGGCTTCTGCAAACTCTGCTGCTTTCTGGTCTCCAGTGGGCAAGGCAGCGGGAAAACGTTCCCACAACGGCAGGGAGTGTCCTTGGGCTCCGTGGACCATCCACATAATCGTACTAGACTTTTTTTTTTTTTTTTTTGCTTTAGCTTTGCAAAACTAAACGCTCAAGAGACTTCTACTTATATATGTATGGAGATGCAGTCTGCCTCTTACCTGAATCACCAACAAGCAATGTGGAGGTTTCAGGTTTGTCATTTTGTATTGCAAATTTGTTTCTTTATTTTTTTTTTCCCTCTTATTTCTTTTACTGCAGTATACTGTAAGCAGAGATTCCCTCATCCCCCCATTCTAATGAAACTGGACTGTCATTTAAGGTCTCAGTTGTAAGGTCTGGTTATACAGTTTAGGTGGTTTTACATCTGATTGTTAATGTCAAGTGTTTATTTTTTAAACACCTTTTGGAAGAAAAACAAAAGCTATGCGTTAAGGAAGGTTGTGAGCAGTCGTGGATCACTTCTTGGAGAAGTGATTTTCTAGTTGGTATAACCCTCTGTGATGAAACAGTGGAACTACTGTACTTTCAGGGGTTTTGGGGATGTTGATCATGGTAGCATGTTTCACCTCTGAGAAGGGGCCAGGGTGTCCTCTTCATATATTCTACTTTTAGTCCTTTAGGTTGTGGTGTTCTTTTTTCCCTTTAGGTAAGTGCTGTACATGGGAATATTATTAAAAGGTCACTTTAGATGAAGGATATTCCGATGCATTCTTGTTTTTTGTTGGCTTTGAAATATCCAGTTCCTTTTTTAGGTGTTTTTCGTCATCCTTAATGGTTTATGCTTTGTCCAGTGCTTTAAGTGCCGGAAGAAAATTGCCCATGAAATAATCCATAATTTATTTTTGCTCAGTTTAGCAGTGGGGGTGGTGGAATGAACTTGACTGGAGGAAAATATATTTGTGATCGCAGACTTGCCCTGTTGCTCAAGAGTAAAGTTTATAATCTCTCCTGGAGGTGTTAGTGTAGGGGGTTTTCCTATAGGTTTTATTGCAGGAGTTGCAAATGCTGTAGAGCCCTCATAGATTGATCCAGATGTTACACATAATTGGAATGTTAATCCAAAATGTCCTAAGGTCTTTTCAGGGCATACCTTCTGCCATAACCATATTGGTTTCACAGCAGTGTGTATCTCAAAAAACCTGAATCTGAATCTCAGAATCATCTAACTACATTTAACCTACTTGGCCCATCCAAGCATTGTTTTTGGACTATTCCAGCCTTCCCCCATCCAACTAATCTATTTCCACACTTACAAATCCATTTAGGCCTAGTTATTTGTTTCTCTGTGTTGGAAGTGCTCTGTTAAGAAACCCCTGGACACCTGTGGAGAATCACAGTCTGTCTTTGGGCTAGCGGTTCTACAAGCTGATTGTTTGCAGCGCTGCCCTATGCTGAGTGAACTAACACCATTCCGTCTTTAGGGGTGCAGGCGCAACGAGTTACGCCTACCATACCCACCATGAATTGTACAAGTGTAACTTTTTTCTGCTCAATTGTTAATGAAAATAAACTAATTTTAACCCCTTTTACATTTTTGTGTGAATATCTAGGATTGAATGGGTTTTAATGCCTCTGCTGTAATAAAAGAAATTATACATTTGGAACTGAATCTGTGTTTTTCCTTTAAAGAAAATATCAACACTATCACTTCAGTGGCAACATAACAGTTCTAGGCTAAAATGTAGGCCTACCGTAGGCAATTGTTTGGATTTAACTGTAGATGGTGCTATTGGATGATTTATTCGTAGCCTATCCGAACCTTTCTGTTAGTGCAGCTTTCAAAAGACCCAAGGTCCAAGCTAGGTTCCTTTTTGGTTTGTGGCATTGATATAATATGCCTATATTATATGAATACGAGGCTACAAGCTGAAAACATGTGACTAATAAAAGATAACTGATTTGAGGACCTGTACCATCTGCTAGCACTACATGCGTTAACTATCAAATCTAGCCTAATCCCTACCCAATCTAAATCGCTATCAAATCTAACTTGGTACACTCACAAAGAGTACTTTTGCAGTGTAGTCAAGAACAATGGAAAACTTGTAAAATTGGAAGAGCTGTAGACTACTATGTAATTTACTAATTATAAAGACCATTTAAAACAAAAGTTGGTTCAATTATGGCTTTAATTACCCCGTCTTCATACCATCGCCTCCTGGCTGCTGAAGCCAAGACTGCTCGGAAAGTTGTTTGACTGATGGACGCGTTGAAGGGCTGAACTGCAACAGAAGCGAAATGATGGCGCGAATGGACTCCTCCACTACAACATCATCAGGATACACCAAGGCTTTGCGCTGGATCAGTGGCAGCGCAGTGACGTTCGAGTCGTCAAAAGGCATACACCCAGTGACCATGACATACAGAATCACTCCCAAACTCCAGACATCATATTTCCTGGGGTCGTATGGCACACCTAGGAGTACCTCTGGTGGAGCATAGGCTGCAGAGCCACAGTAAGTCTGACTCAGATCGGGATACCCGGTCGCAAATCTCCCAAATCCAAAATCCGTTAACCTCACTTTGTTGTCTGCAGTAAGTAGGATGTTCTCGCATTTGAGGTCCCGGTGCACGATCCCATCATGGTGCAAGTAATTCACAGCGCTGACTATCTGAGAGAACATGGCCCTTGCCAGGTCAACAGGTACCCCGTTCCCCTCTTGAACTTTTTGCAGAAGATCCGTCACCGCCGCCTCCATGACGATGTATAGCCGCCCATTGCAAACTTCAATAAATTCATAAACACGAATAATGTTCTCGTGCCTAACAGTTCGTAGAAGTGCCAGCTCTCTTGGAAGAAACTTGTGGACGAAATCGTGCGGGGCTTTCTTGCGGTCTACAACTTTTATAGCCACCTGTGAGTTGTGCTTTTGGGAATGAGCCAGTTTAACTTTGGAGTAGCTTCCTTGGCCTAACAGGGCCTCAAACTTGTAGCCCATACCTCTCAAAACCTTTTCCGTGTACATTTCGATTTTTTTCAACGTTAACGTTTTACGTTAATTTATTCCTGGTAAAACGGGGCCCGGTCCATCACAAGGCTACTCTCCGGGGCGCCAAACCCGCTCCCTCCCTAGGCCGTTCTTCACCCGGTTTGAGGAGCGCATGGTTTCCTGAAACCACCGTCAATTGATGAGGTAGGCCTTATGATCTTGATGGGGTGCTTTGTGACGTCATGCGAATATGAACGCATTTGGCCTGTAGAAGTAGGCCTAATGCGTAATGGCGCAAGCTATAAACTGTGAAACAGCAGCTTTACATCCACTGTCTAAAAATCTGTTAATGCATAGGTGTCAGGATTTATGTCATGCATTTGTGATTTCGTCGCAGCATGCAGACATTAGGTGTTTATTTACGTTTGTTACTTGTTATTATTATTCGGCAGACGCTTGTCCAAAACCACTTGGCTACAACATAAACACTACACGACCAATTAAAAAGTAATAATCATAAAAAGCTAATGAAAACAGAGTGCGCCTAATAACACTAGCGACCATCTAATATCAATAATTACAGTAATTATATTCCTGCATACAAAAAGAAACACAAAAGGAATTAATTAGACTTACTGTAGGCTTGCGGAATGAACAAGTTTATCTTTAGATGCTCGATCATATTAAGAGGACCAAGCAATAGTCCTGTAAGTCAGTTATTAGCAATACTAGCTTATTATTAAACATGGTAGGCCTATATTCTTATAATGTGATTGGCTGAACATTGGAGTTAAGTAGATTAACCAAAAGGTACATGAAAGTAATGAATGTGATTTTTTATTGTATGTACCCTATACAAAATATGAAGAGAAGGTGTTGGATGGATATATGAATCCATACATAGATATGTGTTATGTTTACATTTATGCTGCTTTTTTTCCACATATGTAGCTACATCTACATATATCTACATATTATATATCATATATGCTAAATGGCAGTTTAATCACAGGTGCTGACTGGAGCAGAATGATGGCACCTGCCACCAGTAATGATGCAGTGACATGGTATGACCTGATGGGGACAGACTTCACTTGTCAGTTGGACTTTTTTCCCTCTCACCTTCTGCTGCTATTGCAATATGCTCATTATTTCCATTAGATCCCAGGGGGGTACTGCTTTTATTGTACCTCTAATATTGTTAAATAACCATGATTACAACAGTGTGTAAGTGTCAGGAATTGATAAGAGAGCTGTGTGTTTGTATTTACAAGTATAGTAGGCCGGCTTTTTTTAAAGTCAATTATATGTTACTGACCAATTTTGTCTAATATTCATTTAAATTTAGTAGTTCATTTAATTTAATTTCATCAAGCATGGGCCATATTGTTACACTTCATTACTAACTATTAGTTAAAGTAAAATCCAAAATCTATTTCTTGTTGCTGAAGCAAGATTTTAATCGTAGTCAAAGCTCATAATCATCAGGTTTGTAAAAATTGATTGAATGACACAGTGAAGCCTCTCTCTTTCTCTCTCACCCTCTCTCTCTTTCTTCTCCAGACTCACTACACTCCTTTGTTGTTGAGGACTCCTTGGGGATGCTCTATTGTTGAGCTGGACTGAGCTGCCGGGTGATTCCCGCCTGGTGGTCTTAATTGGATGCTGCAGTTATGGCAGCTATGAACGGAGCTTTATGAGTAGTCGACTGAGCTGCTAGTACACTGAGCTCAGCCAATCGGGTGATTCCCGCCATGTTGCCCTGTGTCTTAATTGGCCAATGCTGCCAGTTATGGCAGCTGATCTGAACGGAGCTTTATGAGTCAACCAGGCAGCACTGGGGAGAATAAGAGAGAGAAAGAGGCAGCCAAGGAGCAGAACTGAAGACAGGCTCAGGGAGAGGGAGAGAGAGAGAGGCTGACAGAGTGATTTTAGGTTGCCTGAGTGCTTGAATCTTAACCATCTGCCTTTACCCATCACAGACCGACAAGATGAATCACAGCTCCAATGAACCAGAAGCAGAGACCACTGAGCCCTTGCGCTACCTGAGGTAAGAATGAGAGCTTCACACTGGGCTATGGGGTGTATGGGGTGTATTGTTATTGTTATTAATATCACTGGTGTTTTGGTTGCGTTTACTGATTTTGCATAACAGTAAACTGTAAGAATCCGAAGTGTGAAGTATGTCCAAGTTTTTTGACTCTGAATGTCTACAAGAATTGACAGATAATTGCAACCAAATTCAAAGCCTTTTACCCATTTGTGCTGTTTTCACAGTTTCACTTTACAGTGCCTCTCTTGCAACCCCCAGTTTAGTGTTTAGAGTGTTTAGTTCAGTGGAGATTTATGATCATTTAGTTTTCCTTCAGTGAGAGGGGAAGTGCAGCTAGGGGGACAGAGATTATTGGTTAATAAAGTTGTGATAAATGGCAGTTGCTATGTTGAATGTTTACACTATGTAAAAGAAGCTGTAAATGTCCAAGGCATCAGGGACTGTATCAGGCAAGGTTGGCAACGTAGCTCTTCAGCTGAGGCCACTGACCTGCATGTGGTCACTTTGTTTGACGCTTGACTGGTGTCAAGAGGAAACAACATGTTTCACCTGTCACTGGCCTCCTATTAAAGAATTCTGTCTCCTTTTTCAGTGATGAGAATCTTATATATAAGAGCCATTTCTCACTATGGACTTCATACCACTGCTCCATTTCTCAGTGGAAGTATGCAGTTGGCTCCTATAGAGGGGTGTTCCCACCCTCTTAGCTGCATGCTCTGGGCATAAAGACTCTGTACTGAAAGTGGCACGGTGCATTAGATCATGATTGCTTGATTCTAAAACCCAGGAAGGTGGAGATTGTAGTTGTCTTCCCACTGAATTCTATAATATTAATCAAGGAGATGTAAGGATTTTCCACACCAATTTGCTATCTGATTTTTTTCTTAGAGAAGGCAATGTCAACCTAATCAATGGGAACCTGTGGAGTGTAACCTGCAGGTGTAAAAAATATACATGGTCAATTCCTCATGAATCCATCCTACAAATACCATGGCATTTTTATTGATGTTAGAAATGTGACACAAAGTCAGTTTTCTATAGAATTGTCCACATATAAGGATTGGATGCTGTGAAATAGCACCCCTCCCTTCTTCCTTTTCAAGTGCAGCTTGTGCAGTAGGCTCCAATTTCTGCCCACAAAATTAGGTTAACCACTCTCAAACAAAGCCAGTGAGAGACACTTGCTTATTGTTCACTCTTAGGCTACTTCTGGTCAAGTAGTCTCTGCTTTTTATGTATTTTACCCACAGTAGCTGTCAGATAAGAATGGATTTCACTGATTTCCAAACATTCTAATCTAATCGCAAATTTTGGCAGATTTTTATTTTGCCACGCAAGCATGCATGTGATGACTCCAGCCCCTGCTTAAGCCACATTTCATCACCCATCACTCAGACTGCCATGGCAGGATGCTCCTCGCTTTTGGTGGAAGACTTTGATGCAGCATTACTGTATAGGAGACACTCTGTCCTCAGCTGATTGATCTAATTGTTATTCCTGTGGCTTATCGTTCTGTCTCCAAGCCTTTAGCAGCTGCCAGGGGAGAAACCTGATTTCCTGTCGTGCCTGTCTGCCTGCTGCTGGAGGGCTTTTATTTATAGCTAGGTATAGCAAATGTAATAACAGTGGCACAAGAGGATGGGAGTGGGGGGGCTAGGGAGTCTGATGGATGATTTGTTACCCAACACTGCATTGCATTTAATGGTTGTGGCAATTATAGAAAGATTAGTGATGAGATTTGGTAGGTGCTGCTCTTTGACGCACTTGTGTGATAATAGTAGTCAGCCACTGGGCCTGGAGTATAGGAAGAGAATTTGTAGAGGGGGCTCCTTACTGAGTCCCTCTCAGATTCTAAGAGAAACCAGTCTTTTGATTCATGCTGCCATATGTAATGGTGATGCTGCAAGGGTAATTGGGTTAAGAATCTCTAGATGACTTATTCATTGAGAGCATTCAGGGGAAGATAATGCACCGGTATGCTGGTTGTAATGAGGTGACGCATGATGGTTTATGCATTGGTTTGTGTAATAATGAGGGGGTGTTTCACTTAATTCTCTATGTTGTCAGAGTAATCACAAGGCTGTCTACGACTGTTGTGATGTCTGAGTACATGCATACAGAAGACATACAGCTCAATACATGTCAGTACATACAATTCTAGATTAATTCCCAATATATATATAAGACAAGAACTTGTAAATGTGAAATGGTTACTCATTGTCCTTTCTCTTTCTTGCCTGGTCTGGCCAGTGTGTTTCTTGCTCTGAAGGATCTGATGAGTGTGATATTGTCATATTAAATAAATGGGTAGGGGTCTGTATGAGGTGATATGAAAAACTCTGCCTGTCGCACTAGGGCAGTGAGGCTCACATAAGCCAGTCAGTTGCTGTATGTGTTGGCTGATATGGTGACCTGATTCTCCTTGCTATGTGTCATATTCCAGCTTGTGCCATGGTCACATGCCTGAAATTAAGGGCCTTGCTGATACATGGTTTGCGGCAAATGCATTGATTTCCTCCAGTCGTGATGTAGTGTAGTGTATTTCCCACTGCCATGGAATGAACCTTTGCAGAGCACTGCTCCATCAGAACAGTGGAATGGTGTAAGGTAATCCTATATTTACTCTCCCCCAGAAGTCACCAGGTACAATAGTTTGTGATTGAGTGACAAGGCTTCATCACTCGAAGGTGTATCTAACATACAAGTCACAGCACTACTGACTTAACCTCCTGCTGAGTTAGACAACGTACTTATATAAGAAATAGTTCTGTAACCTCTCTGCAATGCTGCATGACAAGCCTCACTAAGAAAAGAGCTTGTAAGACTGCTGTTACTGCTATCAGATGCTGGCACTACCTGAGGCACAGTCTATTGCTGCACTTTTTATGTCACTAGCATTTTTAATTAGTAACCAAACATGTTCTTGTGACTGTGTGAGCTCAGTGATAATATCCCCATGTGCTATTTACCTATTGTTAATACAAGCCATGGAGCTGTGATTGCAGTGATAGTAACACAAACATTATCATTGATTACTGCCATCACTGATTGCCTAGAGCTAATCACATGTAGTTCTTTGGAATCTCAGAGGGCTAGAGTGTATGAATCATGAGTGTCTCCAGCAGCAGCTATTAAAGAAACACTCTGAAAATGAATTTTTTGGAGCAGTTGCTAGCTGTTTTTTCTTTACCTGAGTTTGCTGATGTGCCTTGGCCTGACTGTGCTAATGGTATTACTGAGCATGTTGCTGGTGTTTACACTGACAGTTCCAATAAATTTGCACAGGTGGATATGACTTATCAGTACTGCAAGGACTGCAGGAGACAGGAATGTGCGAGGAGTCTGGATAACAATGGTGGCATGTCATGATCATTATAGTGAACAGAAGCTAAGCTCCAGGTGCAGGTACAGCAGCTTTTTGTACACAAGCTGTAAAAGAAGAGACATGTTATCAGTGGGAAGACAGGCAGTCTTCAGTCTCTGTGTGCACATAGTCTAGCAAGAAAGCAGAAGGAGCTAGAGAAGACTTCAGTTCTGACAGTCTAGAGATCCACTGTGCTATTAGCAGCCTAATAGCATTTCTTGATTCATGCTGTACCCATCTCAGACCCCTCTTCCTTGGCCAAGTTTGTGACTGGCCAAAAGCCCCGTTGGGCACCCTCTGCGCCTGGGCTGACGGCACACTGCAGTGAGCACACGGGTGCTCAAGAGTCTCTCTGACATGTTTATGAGCCAGACAGCTGGGTATCAATAGCAGCCAGAGCTCCCATCAGTGTAGTCCTGGCACACACTAGATCCGTGCTGGCACATTGGCAATCCTACAGAATCACAGGCTGGAAAGACCAAGCCCAGCCACCAAAGGACTGGACCAACACCAGACATCAACAGTCAAAAATGACTGGAAAAAGTGTAAGAAAGGAAAAAGTGGAGGTGACGACCTTAGTCAATAATAAAGATTAGTGACTGGCTGAAATCAATGAGTGTTCCTACAATGAAATCGATGAGCGTTTCTACAATTACTGTAGCACAAGGAACTACATCAGAGCCTGATTGATTTGCACAGGTATGTGAAACTCAGTCTAGCTTGCATAGCCTAGTAAGGGTAAAATAGGGCCTAGTATTGGGTAAAATAGTCCTTTTCATTTATTATATTTCCCTCTTATTAACACAAGAGTAAAATATAAAAGAGGCATTGCATGCCTGTCCTCCAAAAATATTTCAAGTAATTCAAGGTATCCACTGCTCTACATTTTGATAGCCTCCACCACTGAACAAGATACAAAATGCTTCAATTGTGGTCTTTAAAGCCAGGGTTCTTTGAGTCATCAAATCTCAACATCAGGTCATTAAATCTGGCATAGATTTTAAGAATAATTTGAGATGATTTAAGGACTTTTTCAACCATCATTACTATTTTTCTACCATTCAATGACAGACTGCTTAATAGTCATTGCAGTGTGTGGGGGTAGTATTCATAAATTGTTGGAATCTATTATTCACGTGACTCTTAAACCCTTGGACAGACGTGAATACATGTATATGCACACATGTATGCACAGAGAAAGACAGAGAGAGAGATTGTGAGTGAGCATGTGTTGCGGGGGGAACTGGGTCGACAGTGGCGCCACTCTTCCAAATCTGTAATGAGCTCTGGATATCCTGGATAATGAAGTATCTGCGCATCAGGCGTCAGTTCCAAGAGTGAGAGCAATCATGAGGGAGGGAGGGGTGGGGGGGGATGTTCTTCAACAAAGTGCCTCTTTCTCAGCCCTAAGTGGTTCTTGTGTTTCTGTAAATAAAACATGACAGATGAGAAAATACCATCTTAATTGCCTGTTTTGTGTCATCATTGGATGGTCTTGTTTAAAGTACACATCTCTGCAATGGAGTCTTTCCATTCCAAGTCAAAATGCTTTCTAATAAGGAATTAATTTGAAGATTCCTCAAACTCAAACAGAAGAGGGAGATCATCTTTCTCCTCTTCTCTCCCACTGTGCACCTCTGAATGTCAAATACACATCTTGGTACGCAGGGCACCATAGAAGCTAAATATAGAGGATTGTAGAATCGCTTATGTGCTGCATTTGTGTGGCGTGTTCTTGGGGTGAGGGGGCTATTGTGGGCGGGTGACAGGTTGTCAGTGGTGGGGAGAGATGGTGTTGATCTCCGTTGCTGCTGGGAAGCAGCACCAGCTGATGTTTCATGAGATTGCCCTGAGGCACTGCCCAGTCATAAGTCTTTATCAAAAGAGGTCGCCAGAGATTTGCACACCTTACCACCCCCCCAACACAGTCTGTTACACAGTCCTGCTAAGCACAGCCTCTTGGACGTCTGCTGAGTAGCCCCACAGATATAAGCACAATATTTATGAAAGCATGTTTTGTTACTTAGCACTCACAGTGAAGTAGAGAACAGGGAACAAATAGATTCAGTCAATTGTTCACTTGTAAACAGTGAGTGTTCTTTATATCACAGCCAGAGCATAAACTTGTGCTCAATCAGACAGATTGACTGAAGAGGACGTCTCTGAGGAAAGGTGTTGGGTTGGGCGAGCAATGAGGTTGGTGGGAGCCTTTTTTTTTTTGAGGAAGAAAAAAAAAACACTTCTCTTTCACTGCTATCGCCATGACAACAGCAGGGCCAAATTCCAGCAGGTTGAGGAGAAGCTTGTTGGGGCGGCCTAGAGGTTATTTTGGGATTTTGGGGGTGGTGAAATCCTGTTGACATACACGTGAAACAAAGGCATGTAGTATTTTTGGTGTCATTACATTCTATTGTGGCATGCACCCATTCCATGCTGTTCTGAAGCAGCACTGAATTGGATTCAAAGGACAATAATAGTAAGATATTAAAAGCCAATCTGTATGGATGGCTTTTGGTTGATCAGAGCTGGTATTCTGAGGAATTACAGCGTATGTCTGGACTAAACTGCATTTTCATCTTGAATCCTGTGGGTAAAATCCCATCCCAGTTTTTTCTGCTTGTATGCTTTGCACACAAAAATATCATTCCAAATATAGAACTGATATTGAGGTGCAGCAGATTAAGATTAAGATTAAAATATGGAGATTAAGTTTTATATTGTGTGTCAGTGTCAGGGTTTTCATTCAACTCAGCCATGGTAGTCATGATTTATCGCCTCTCCTGCAGCTGACTTGGTGTTTCAGATTAGTTACCTGCTCAAGTACTATGACAGGAGAAACAGAGGATTTTGTGGTCCACTTTACAGATCTTGCTGGTATCTGGCTGGTATCGGGAGTGTTGACATGGCTGCACTCAGTCAAGGCCTCTCATCGCTGTCTCTGGTGCCACTAGAAGCCACTTGTCAGATCCCTATAAAGCAATGCGAGATAAAAGCTGTAAAGACGGCTGAATTAAGGTGCTTTTTGAAAAAGCATTCTAATGTTTTACATCAAGCAATCGATAATGGAAAACACTTTGCCTTTATCATAACTGTCTGCATTTTCACCTCATTAACTGCGTTTAACAGTTGCCATAGAAACACTTGGACTGTTACCATTTTAGCTGGGAACAGAAAGGTGCTTGTATGCGTGTGTGTGTGTACTTAATCTGTGTCTATTTGTATGTAAAGTTTAGAAGCCGCATGAGGTGTGTTATATTGTGCACTGATAATGGAAAATCAGTGTGGCCTTTGTTAGTATTTAATATGACACAGTGGAGATCCAGTCTGCCTGTTTGATGGTGGCACAGGGGACCCCCTAATTAGGCCTTTTGTTTCAGTTGGTTGCACTCTCATCATCAGATCCGTCTTGCCACTACTCAAGATGACTGTGTGTATGAACCTTGATTACATCAAGGCTACTGCCACCCCACACAAATAAGTTGTTTCTGCAACCAAGCTACAGAGCCTCAGTACCAATTTGGTTTTTATTTTATATATATATATAACTTTCCACACAAGTGATTCCAGGCAAAAAAGAAACTGGCTCATCCAGACGTTCACCCCAGACCTCTGAATACAGTACCTGATTAGGAAAGAAGAGCATGAGGAACAAATGAAGCTAAAGTGAACAATGGAGAGGTATGAAGAATTAATGACAAATCCTTCTGAGTTCATTTTGTATCTTTGAGTACACTTTTTTTCTGAAATTTGTCAGCTCTATACAGCCCAAGAGTCTTTTCAGTCTGCTTAAAAAATATCCAGAAGAGTCTCACAGTTCAGCCGTGGGAACTGTCACTTTCCTTTCCTTCAATCATCTTCAGTTTTCAATCAGCAGCTTGACAGGCTGTCAGAAAATCAAGGACTCCCCACAGAGGAAGTGTGTTGATGTTGAAGTTGATAATGTGAGACAGACAGTGGCTGGTTCAAGATGACAAAAGCAACTTGTCAATCTGATTGGATTCGAACAAAGACATTGGAGGGCACGAAAACCACATCACTTTATAATTTCAGTTGAGAAAGCAGAAATGTCACTGAAATGCTTTCAGTTCAAAAAATGGGTCTCCCGTGAGATCAACTGAACTGTGGTTAGTTGTTTCAGACACAGATGAAAGTAGTCTATTTTTTTTCTTGTCCAGACAGGTAGCGCGCCAACAGTTGCTGTTGTCTCATGTTCCTACTCTCCGCTGAAAAAAGACATTTACAAGCTGTTTGTTTATCCTTGGCAGGATGCCTTAGCAAATCTACTGCTCTGGTTAATGTATGCATCAAACACATTAGCAAAATTAAGAATGCTTTGAATTGTGACATTGGTTTGGTAGTCCGGTTAAGAATTTGATTCTCTTCCATTGGTGTCACCAGCTAGCCTCTGTAGAAACGGTTAGGCTAGTCATTTGTGTCATCTCTGCTTTGGCCTCTCTGACCTCACTGTCTCCCAGCCTGTGCCCTGGGGAGATTGTGATATATCGGGGCCCACATGGTAAATCGCCCACTTGTCTCCCTTAAGCCACAATGAGCCTGGCATCACAGCTGCCACAAACTGGTCTATCATTACTGTGTATGTAGCACACGGACCGGATAGGCACAAACACACACACACATATATACACAGGGTCAGATCCCATAGTCAAAGACTTGTGATATCAATAAAATGCTATTAAGCATGATTTAATACCATGATCTGGTACAGGCTTATATGAAAATACAGGACCAGACACCACAAGGGATACCCCAGGATCACAAAACAAACACACATGAACATAAAACAAGACACATTTTCTAGAACGCTAGAAAATGATGCAGCTACACTAGAATATTGAATGGATGAGAGGGAATCACACCCTTAATGTATATTTAGCCCACTGGATGCAATTCTGTTCTGGCACACCCTGTTAAATACTATTCCCTGTCCTCTCCTTCTTGCTCTTGGTTTTGGAGGCTCAACATCCCAGCACAGCATTTGGTCTCCTTTCTATTCACTCCTCATGTGTGGCTGATGTGTGTTTCCCTGCCTTAATGAGGGATTAAGGCGTGTGGAGTGTGCGTTGTATGCTCCCAGGAGCCCCCTGAGCCCCCCTCCCTCACGTTTTGTAGTGATGTCCCCTGCGGGGGGATTTACACATTCTTTAGGCACCATTGGCTGCTTTTGCAGCAGGATCCTGTGGTGCCCGACCCTGGCTTCTCCTTCTCTCCCCCTCTTTCCTTCTCTCCCTCTCTCTCTCTCCCCCTCTCTCTCACTCCCCCTCTCCACCTCTCCCTCTCCTACTGCCTGTGCCACATCATCATCATCATCATTATCATCATCATCATTACCATCATCACACAATGCAATGTCCCAATATAGTTGCACTACTTTGCAAAACAGTTTGTTTTCCATCTGGGTTTAGTATATGCTAAGCACGCTCATATGGCAGGCCATTAGCAGACATTAAAATGTAGATTTGGTTGGAGCAATCATATGCACATGCATACACACTGACATGCACACTAGCCTATAAATACTGCAACTTCCTGGAAGATGTGAATGTGATTGTGGTGGAGAATCATATGATGAGTACAGCAAATGAAGCATAAAAGGATTCTCTCTCTCTCTCTCTCTGGCCCTGTCTCATTAACCCCATCCTCCACTTCCCCCATGCCTGTGGCACCCTTGAGAGCCTTTGCACAGTGAGTCTAAAGGGGGCCTTGTTCTCACCAGTGCATCCTTATCCCACCCCCCTGATCACATCCAGTGCTGAGGTTGAGGAGGCACAGTGGTCTCATCTGCCTGCGGCTGTCAAAGGTCGGGCACCCGTCCAGCTCCCCCAGTGCTTCCTGACATCCAGGGCGTCCGCAATGGTTTCACCCCCCCCCCCCCCCCACACACACACACACACACACTGTTCCCCTTAATTATTAACAGGTTGTGTGGAGGAGGCAGCTCTGCACCTGACCTGACTGTATTCTCTTCCCCCTTTCCTCTCCTTTCCTCTCCCACACAAACAGTGGTCAGCTCCTGGGGAGGGATGCTTTGTGAGGGTGTGAGACCAGCTGCCCCTGAGGCCTCTCAAGAGAGCCATTTGTGTTTGAGATAATGGTTGGGTCTGGAGGAGCTAGCCAAAAAATCGTTAGCCAGTCTGGCCATTGCAAGTGCATTAGCGGGGGCAGACAGAAAGTTGCTTTACGAGTGGGCGGCTTTGAGAGAGTCCATGAGTCCATGAGGATGCAGCAAAGAAAGGTTTTTAGTGTCTTTTGTTTCAACTTTATCAGATTTAAGGAACACACAGACATAAGCAGGAGACTCGGAAAACACATTTATCTCCCTCATATGGGTGTTTCGGGCCAAATGAGTTTACTTCTTGTTTCTTGCGTTGCAAGAACTGCAGAGTCTCAACAGAAAACAAACTACGCCATTAATTCAAGCTGAATTCCATTTATCAAAAACATATTCACATATTCAGTGTTGTTTAGTCAGAGTAGCTTTACAGTTTTTCCCCCCATAGATACACATTCAAACACTCAGTTTGAGCATTTAGCTCACAAATAAACAACCATCAACCATCTCAACCATCCAGCTGTCTAAACACCCTGTTAAAGTTAATCCTCACCTCAATGATTGTTAAATAATGAAAATGAATTTGGCAAGCTGGTGATTATATGAGGGGTGTTTTTGTGAATGTTAATTTTTGCTAATATTCACCAGACTCTACAACATCTATTGAGCCACCTCTCATGTAAAGTCTTCCAGCAAATGACTCCCAGCCTCCTACAGGGCTGTGCTAGTGATATTATGATGTAAGTGATGTGTACCATTTATCACAGATTTATTCATGTGTACCATTTATCACATCACATGACAGATCACAGAAGAGCCAGCCACTGATGTTCTGCACCCTTGTCGCAGATGATGGACAGCCACAGTAAAAACTTGTGCAATAGGCTCTACACATCCAGTGGAGGAACCAGATACAAGCTTTACTGCTCTGTTCACTGGCATCTATCCACCTGGTGGTCTGAGGACATAGAAGCCCAGCTGCAGGGGCTGGTGCTCTTGGCATGGTGGCCTCCATCATTTGCAGTAGGTAGATGCGAAGCTGGGCTTGAAGAATAGAAAGCACAGGAGACATTAAGAAAGGAAGGTCAAAGTAGAGCTCAGGAGGGCAGTTGTTATTTCAAATGACTGTCAATGTTACTATTTTTTTACCACTTAACTTCACTCCACAGTAAGTGCAAAAGGATTAAACGTACAAGGGGCAAATATAGATACAATGATTTGTGGCAAACATGCATTTGACTTTTGTGTGGAAGACAAGGTAGAAATAGTATGGAAAACCTACTCTTTTTAAAAACTAATTCTGTTCTTACAAATACTATTGACCAATAACATTCTCATCTGAGTGGTATGCATAGAAATCATTTACAAGAGAATGTGCTGTGATGATGGGGTTCATGCGCTGTGGTTACTGGGGAGACTGAAAGAGCAGGGGAGGATCTATTCTACAGGAATCTCAATGAGCATGGGACTAAACCAGGTCCCCACGGCCACACTGGCTATGGAGGTTTGAATGTTACTATACTTTGGTATGGAGAGAAATATAGGCTGCACTGTGCAACAATGTACAACTGACATACACACACACACACACACACACACACATAAATCCAGTACCTCTGCCTGAACCTCTGCATGCATTTTTCCTGTTGCCCCACATTTCTTTTAAGTCCCTCTTGACTTTCTCCCACAGTACTGTCCTAGATCAAAACTTTCAGATACAAGATATGCCCTAAATTTATTTTTGCTGTACAGACTCTCATCCATGTTGAATCCTGTGCCAGTGCATAGTGGCAATTGCAGCTGATATCTCAGCATTATTCAGGGTGATGTGATGAATCTGGCCTGAGCTGAGTGGCTGCATGATGCATCAGGAAGCCCAACTTGATGCTGTGAAGGGAGCCCAACTTGATGCTGTGAAGCTGTGGCTGTGGCGGATCTTGGCTTTGAGCTGTTATCAGCCCAGCATTCGAGTGAGGAGTGCGACGAAAGCGCCAGCCACAGCAAGATCTCACCAGGATCAGGGAACAAGCAGTGTGGTTGGAGGACTTGCTTATCAGGAAGGAGGGAAGAGGAAATAGGCCTCTGTTTGGTGCGATCAGCTGAGCCAAAAACAAAAAAAAGCTAAGCACTGATTTATGTTGCCGAGGGGGAGAAATGTTTCCAAAACAACATTCTCTTTGCCTATGTTGGGAGCAGGCAGGTGCAAATGTGTTTTTTACGTTTTTCAGTCAGACAATTTTGATTTCTCTCGATTTCAGCAAGCTATAAAATGAAATGTCCTGTAATTATGGTGATAGCAGATAATAACACCCAGGCGTGCAACTGATGCAATTATAAGGTGTGGTTTGTATCAGTTTTTTATTATACA
The DNA here is from genome assembly GCA_027481765.1 of Tenualosa thibaudeaui. Lineage (NCBI taxonomy): Eukaryota > Metazoa > Chordata > Actinopteri > Clupeiformes > Clupeidae > Tenualosa > Tenualosa thibaudeaui. The sequence continues at coordinate 2,055,008 of JAIFZK010000173.1, read as the reverse complement.
CTCTGTTAGTTTGAGAAAATGCACTCAACCTGGAACAATTCAGATGATTGGCCCTAGAACTGCTGACCAATTTCTCCTCAGTTCTTTCTGTGTATAAATGTTTTTAATCATCACCGCACTAAAAATACTGACACTGCATGAAAGGGAAAGCCGTGCAATATAAGTCAGTGCACTGAGTGCAAAATTTCAGCACTCAAGCAGCACATCTACAGGTGGTGCAAACACACCACCCACAAAATGTTGTTTGCACATCCAGTCCGTTCCTAACCCTTGTAACTACTAGGGTTAGAAGAAGTGTTGAGTTCATGAGAGGAAGAAAGCTTATATCAGAAATGTAATTCTTAGTTAATGAGCATACTGGGTCTGGGTCACATTTACATGGCCACATCAGTAAATTGGTTGTTAATTGCCTCAGCTCTGGGCTTAATGATACAATTTTGTTGAGTTTATGTTTTTATTTGGATAATGTTCTGCATGATTAGTCATTCTATTGTTATAAGTATAGACAGTGGGAATTCTTAGGTCGAGAGCACAAAATATGTAGCACATGATAATTCTACCCTAAATGCTGAAAACAACAGCACACTTTGCTCTGCTTTGATGGAGTATGCTCTGTTGTTTTTGTCAATTTTCTTGTACAGCCTTGTCTCCTGTATAGAGTTTACTGTGTTTTGACCTGTGGTCAGACAGCAGACATAATTGGGCCTGAAGGACATGCTCCCATTTCACTCTGTCCTTCTTGTTCTCTGTTCTCACTCCCTTTCTTCTGTTTCCACTCTTTCTTTTTCTGCTGCCCCCCCCCCCCCCCTTTATATTCATGTTCTCACCTTATCTGCAGACTAGTTCTGTCTGCTATCAAATTTGGTGTGTTTGTGTGTGTGTGTGTGTACGTGTGTGCATATATCACAGGCATGTTAGCTGTGCTTCACTGAGCTTCTGCCTATTTTTCTTACCTCCTGTGCCTGCTTCCCTTCTCTGTCTTTGTATATTTCCTCCTTTCATTTATGAACTATAACTATATAGCTATATTTCTCTCTCTATCTCTCTCTCTCCTCCAGTGAGCATGTACCTGTTCATCTTCTGTCTCCCTTCTCCAGATCTGCAGGCAGTGGCAGCTCTAGAACTGACTCTCCGTTACCATGGTTTCCTGCGCTTGCAAAGTCTCCCATGGTGCATTCAATTCACTTCTCCTCTCGACTGCAGAGGCATTGAGACGTATTTCTGATTACTGGCCTCAGTTCTAATTTGGCACCAAATGGACATATGGTTGAGAGACACTTTCAAACAAGTATTCTTCAACCACCATTTCATCTTGCGAGTCTATATCATTGCCATTCTATACAGTCATAGTTGTTATTCCTTCTCTTTCTCTCTCTGTCCTGTTATCCATACACTTCATAGATCATTCTTTTGGGACTCTTCTGGTTTGTTGAACCTCCTCTCATAAAACTAGACCAGACTACTAATTTTGTTCCAAAATATCATGTGTCAATATCTTCAGAACCGCTGAAGCTGCCGGCAAAAGGTTGACATTTTCCTTTTATCAGAGGGTCCCTATTTTGATAGGAAAGTTAATTTCTCTACTTCACAGAGATTAAAATATCAGGACCTTTTGTGACCTAACACCTTTTGTGACCTAACATTTCCAAAAAAATGTGAAATCTTTTGCATCTTCAGTGTACATATGGTATGTGTTCACTGTAAGTGCAGTATGCTATGGGGCATGTCAAGCATGAAGCATATCATGCAATACAGCACTAGACATTGTATTTAAAACCTTATTTCAGTTTTCAAGAAATATAAGGACCCCTCAGTGAATAATGAAAAAGAAAATACATGATGTAACACAGTAGTCACTGCCAACTGTGAGGCTGGGCTGTTTTCCTCATTAGAGACTCCATGTGACAAGAGAAAAAATGACTCCTGTTCTCCTTACCAGCTTTTCTTTTTCACAAAACGATCATTCAAAATACTGAAATGTTTTTTTCTTTGTGCTTATATTATTTGACTTCACAAAAAATCACAACACCAAAAACTGTTCATGGAAAGCACAAAAAAACATTTGCCTCAATGTCTCTAAATTGCAAAATGGTCTAAATGAGGTTCTATTCTATTCAACCTGATCTTGAAATAGTTGATGTTCTTAGCCTGGGTGTCATCCTCGTGTTTCTATGGTGATGGGCAGTAGTCCCAGTCACAGTCTGGCATTGAGTGATTTGGCAGGAGAAAGCCCAGAGATGCACAGACAAGACCCAGATTCTCAGACGCATAGAACTGGCACAGGATGTTCTTCTGACAAGACAAGACACACACAAATACACACACACACACACAAATGATGCGCTGTTGTGAAATGTTTCTGGCAGGGGCTGCGAGGGGCTTGTGTGTATCTGCGTGGTCAGATGAAGCCAGTTTAATGACCCGCAGCTCTGAATCAGCAACCTTGACCTGAGGTTCCTGGAAGACGCTCTAGGGCCATTGAAACTTAACAAGCCATGATTAGCCAGAGCTGCTGTTTAGTTCATCAGTACTTTTCCTCCCCTCATCACTGGGTGTCCTCCAGTGATTGAACCATAAATCCCCCCCTCCTCTCTCTTTTCTCTCTCTCTCTCTCATGAACACATGAACAGGTGAAGGCCGTTTGACTGGCATAGCAAGCACTGCTCTGTCGTGGGATGTTGAGTGTGTGGTTGGGTGCACCTATGGCTGGCTGCATTGTGACCTGGCTGCTTGTTGTCACCAGAAGATGAGCTCAGACACCCACTCTCTCCATGGCTTCGGCAGAACTGGCTCCAAGACAAATTTTACACTCTGCAGCAGTGTCGTGTTCTTTCATCATGATCCTGTGTGAACTGATAAGATACATGAGTCGTGTGTTTTAGCACTGAATCTGTTTTACTGTGTATACATAAACAGCAACAGTAGATCATCAATTGACATGTGGATGTTACATAATGCATACAAAAAGCTGGCAGTGGGAGAGATATAACCAGGCCAAGCTGTTTTATGGATGAACTTCCTGAGATTGCACCTGTGCTGTCTCTTTCAACTTCTTTTGGTACGTGTGCACCTCTAGTTTAGGGCTTCAGGGCTTCAGAGACTTGTGTTCCTCCTGTTGAACTGATATCCCCCAGTGCGAGCCCATCACTTCCTCACTTCCTCCTGATAATCGCACCTCAGCGTGAGGTCATGATCTCTCCACACATGTCCCCAAATCCCCCCATCCACCCTGGTGTATGTAGCTGTGTTTCAGGCTGTTGCTTTGGGATTCTAGTCGGCATGTTTATTTTGTCGTGCTAGCGTTTGTCAAAAACAGTTTATGCTAAGTGACTCAGGGGTCAATAGCAGGATACATTAGGTCATTAGCCAAGCATTTATTTTCACCTTGTGTTATTCATCAAGGCCAACAGAGCATTGGATGTTGGTTTTAGGACAACATGCAAATAGTTTCCCATATTGTGTCATGTCTTCATAAGCACCTCTGACAGTTTGTTTCTGCAAAACACTACAAAAACATCTCAACGTCCTCATATAAAAACAGGATCATGCTGGATCTCTCAGCTGATAATAGGATCTGCTCTTCCATTCCTTCTGCTTGAAGAATTCTAAAGAAGATCAAAACACTAATTATTTTTAGCTGAATAGTCCTGCTACCACTCATGGTTCAGAGGACATCAGCAATCTGTTCCTGGATCCATTTCCATCCATCTGTAATGGCTTGCACATCACAATATTCATGGCTTCACATCTCTTTGTCTATTTTCTCTGTGGCATCTTTTAACTTTGACGAAGAACAGAGTGAACTAAATCATGAGACAGAGCCATAATAATAGGTGGAAATACTGTGATTTAGCTGTCCAAGGAAAGACATGGATAATTGCGGTGACTATACTTAAAAAGAGGGGTTGCCATGGGGATTCAGTTTTAGGTGCTGTTCATTTAAAGGGCGTGTAGGCCCTGTTCCTTGAGGTTCAAGTCCTGACACACACTGTAATCAAACATCCTCAGCAAGAGGGTGGTGTAGGGGGGCAGGGGCTGGGGGTGAATTAAAGTGAAACCTAGAAGAGTGTGGCTTTACTTTGCTAGAGTTACTTCGTTAGGCCTCACTCGCCTCAGCATTTTCTCAGCAGAGCAGGATTGATTTCAGTGGTGAAATAAGCACTGCTCCTTCCTGCTCCTTTTTCTTGAGGAGTGTCAGCCCTTAATGAGTCGGCTGTTGTTTACTTCACATGCTGACGGAGGTCAAGGAGGCAGGGTGGCGAGCGAGTGTGCTGTCCCCTTCACTGGCAGCAGTGGTCCCGTTGGCTGATGTGTGGAGGTAAACAGGCTCATTAGGCGCTGTGTGATTGTGGGGCTGTCGACACGGTGAGCGGCCCACGGGGAGCCCAGCACCGCATGGGGAAATTAATGGGCTCCGGGGGGGAGATGTGTGAGAGGGCCTTCAGGCTTGTTATTGTTGCTCATTTCACTCATTTCAGCACTCTTTCTTTCCCTCTCTCTCTCTTTTCTGACACACATGTACTCTCACACTTTCACACATACATGCACTTTCTCTTTTCTTAAACACACGCTCTCTCTTTCTCTTTTTCATACCATACATTTTCATAACATACTCTCTTTCTCTCTCTCTCTCTCCTTTTATTCTATCTCATGTGTGCACCCAAAGCACCAAGGCCATCATCCTGTCTGCCTCCTCATGCGGTTGTGAAAGAGGCAGGCTCCATCTGTAGTAGGAGGCTCTGGGGACTCAGAAGCTCTTGCTCTGCTGTGCTGATAGCCTTCAACGATGTTTGCCGCCACTCAGACAAACAGGCCAAGGAGCACTGGGAGACTAGATCTGGATGAGTTCCAAAAAATAATGAAAAAACAACTTGGGCATGTTTTTGCGGTCTTTAGATACAGTAGATTACTGTGAGGCAAGGACTTGCACTGCATCCTGGTGGTCACACTATTTCATTACCAAAAGAGCACCTCACCACAATGCTACAAAAGTTTCCCATTAATAATTTAAAGAATCTGTTTTCCGCAGAATTCTTGTCACACGTTGCTTTTCAGCACCTGCACCGTTCAGAAGTGGTTACACAGGGACATTTTTCAGTTCCACAGGTTGGAGGGATTTGACGACAGAGCAGAAACACCACTGCATGGCCTGCACTGAACTTTACAAATATCATGTTGTCAGAGCGAACCAGTAAATATCCCCCCTGTGAACTCTGTATGACGGCTCTGCTGCTCTATTGGAGACCGCAAATGCCAAAAGGTCTCCTTGATGCGGTGGGCAAGCACAATCATCCAAAAGGAACACAGGGATAAAGAGATATAGGATGACCTTTAACATCTATGCAGGCAGAGAAAAATTAAGGCTGTGTGCAGTAAATCCCATCTCCTATTCTGCTGACGTGCTACTAAGGGATCAGAATGCCCTCATTAGATAATATAATTGATTCATTTTCACAGTGAATGAGGTATTTGTATAATTTAATTATAATGAATTATAATCTAAATGTATCTGAAATGTGAGATGCCGTTTTTACAGAGTCATCTTTCATAATCCATTGTTTTGTAATATCTCTCAACCTCCATCTCTTGTGTACATGCATACACTACATAAGATACAATGAGGTATAAATGAAGTGTGTATTTGCAATGAAAGACAATATACTCAATGTGCCTTTGGCTTTCAGGGTAGTATTTTACAGTGAGTGTACTGCAGCATCTGTGCCCTATTTATTTCATCTCATGAAAGCAGTAATACGCACATGATCCACAAGAGGTCCTCAGCGCAGTAAGCTCCAGTGTCCCTGGGTCACAGAAAGGGGCATCTGCAGAGCATAGCGGACCTCCATCCACCCCAGACTCTCCTTGATGGGTGTTTATGCAGAAGTCATTGGATTTCATGGTCTCCAGGAGAGCACTGAATCAGAGCCGACAGGTCTGAAGCTTTTCCCCCCATCTTAAAAACACCACCCAGTTTCTTTCAATCCCAGGAAGCAAGACCTGCATAGGGGCTGACTTCAGGGAGACTTTACCCTGACAGCCACTGAATGAGAGGAATGAGAAACAGGTCCTCAAAGCTACATGTTAAGAAATACAGGTTGCACTCACAATAGTGTGTGGTCACACAAGTATAGACTGCTGGAGGTAACCTAAGCTTCCTATTCCCTTTTAACAAACCCTTGCATCTGCTACACAGTGAAGTGAGTGCAGCTGTAGCAATAGTCATGGACACATACTCTTGGACTTGTTTAGTTACTTCATAAACACGGCCTGTCACTAAGGTGCAGAAATAATTAACAGATGGCTTTAATCTAGGCCGGTATTTGCCATGGTGTAATATATGCAAGAAATTATTTCATTTCTCTCTCTCTCTCTCTCTCTCTCTCTCTCTCTGTCAGTAAGGAGGAGGCGTCTGCCATTGAGACAGAGTTGCTGCGGGACTATCGGTTTGGGCAGCAGCAGCTGATCGAGATCTGGGGTTATGCCTGCGCCATTGCCATAACCAAGGTCTGTCACGCACCCCCTTTACACCCCCCCACCCCCACCCCCTCACCCCAATCCCTCTGGCCGACACATCTGCACATCTCATAGTCGCCGAACACAACCACTGCTTCTCTCTAAAGACCACAGAAACACTGAAACCCTGTTCCCTGTTTTTGTTGGTCGGAGGGTGCTGGCCTCAGCAGATCCGGAGTCTCGTGCCTCAATAAACGTACAATATATCCAGACAGACTGTTCGGTAGTGAACCACCCGAAGGAAGGAGGGAGGGGGTTGTCTCATTCTCGTACCCCCACTCTCCCTCTCCCTTCTTCCAGTTGTGTGGCCTGTGGACAATGGATTGCTGTTGGCTGTAGTCACGGGCTTCATGTGGATTACGTCAGGCTTCAAGAGGATCCTCGGAGGGCTTTTTGGGGGCTGACCTACCTGGGCACCATTGGGACATGAGCCAGCGGCAGGAGTGCACCAGAGCATGACTGATGCTCACCTGGCAGACAGACATGTGAGAGGACCCTTCCTGCTTGAGGTTGACCTCCCGTCCCTTCCCCCCCTCCTCCCCCCTCTGATTATCATGACCACAACCACCAGTCCCATTTATCACCAGTGACTTCCAGAGTCAGTGGCCTGAGAAACCGAAGCCACCCATAGAACTAGTGGCTTGAAAAAGACAGTCACAAGGCAGAGACTATGATTACATCATTGGTGTTTTGAGGAAGTGGCTGTTGTAGTGTTTTATCAGTGGAAGCCTAAATGCCTCAGTGGGCTACTGTAGCACTGAGATTAATGGGCAGAGGCTTTTAGCACCTATGTTAATAAGAGGGTATCTGATTTTATGTGGTGTCTCAAAGAAAAAAAGTTTCCTTGCCCTTCGGCTACAGCATAGCTTCATTCTGGGCTTTAGGTCTATGTTTTTCTCCTTCTGTCCTCAATATGCCCTCATTTTTTGTCTACATCTCCCATAATTTTCTGTCCACCCGTCCGTCTGTCTGTCTCGCTCTTTCTCTCTCTCTCTCTGTTTCCCTGTTTCTCCCAAAAGAGATTACTCTTCCTCTGTATGTATGTGGGTGGGCAAGTGCATGTCTGCATGTGATTGAGGGGATGGAGTGGGTGTTGTGTTGCTAATTGGTGTGGTCGTCAGAGAGATGCAGCTCCAGAGAACTTATCACTATCAGCTTGTGAGCCTTGGCCCCCGGGAGCCGAGGGGGAGCGAGCGAGCGAGAGCTGGAAGCTCTGGCGAGACCTGACAAAACAACATTCCATCAGTGAAGGAGAGGAGAACAGCAGCTTGCCTGTAAAACTACAGGACAATGCTCAGGTTTCCTGCATCATGACTAGCACAGCTATGAGGCTCCTGATTCAGAAAAACGACAAGAACCCTTTTTCTGCGCTCCACTTCTTCCCTGTTAGCACAGCTCGACTACCATCATTAATAACGGCTGGTTAGTGCTAATTGCCGTAGGAAGGTTCCAGGGGAGCTGGTCAGGATGTGTCACCATGAAAGCTTCCCATTAAGACAGCACTACATTTCAGAAGGGCGAAAATTAGAGCCTTAATGGGCCTGAATGTGGTGACTTCCCACTGGCAAAGCTTAGAAATTGTCAGGTTTATCTGGGTCATTGGCAGTTCCAAAAAAAGCTCTTATCTTTTGCCAAACCCACTGTCTGAAAACCCTGTCACAGTATGAAATTTCTTGCCTCTTTATGAGAACTCAGTTCAGTTGAGCCCAGTAGCCTGCTCCATATTATTATGCTTCCATATGCAAGATAATTCACACTGACTGCTTTGTAATTTAGGGTAATTGTGACTCAAAATATCCACACACATACCAGTCGTGTTGAATACCTTGGCAACAACAACTCTAGGCTGAAACACTTTTAGCTTAGGTGAACGTGCTCCTAAAATAAGTCTGATAAACTGCAACAGTAAAGACATTGTCATCGGCTTAGGCATGCCATACCTGATATATTTTAGAAATGCAGCTGAGGGGGGTTCAAAACGATGGATGCAAGGGGCTGTCAGAGAGGATTGCTGAGGTACCAGGTCCCGGGAGGGAAACTCCAAATGTCACTGACCACACAGCTTAGCTCAGGAGACCACTGGAAAATGTGTTATTTAAAGGCCGCATCCTGTGGTGTTGTCTATGGTATTTTTCCACTCCTGTAAGAGTTATTTTAATAAGTTTGGGCCATGGGTGCCATGTCTCTCTGTGTGTCCCTGACTCGTTTGACAGTGATGGAGGACTCAGCCTCCCTAGCGCCTCGGGGGGACGTGAACACAGCATGGCAGACGAGCTGAGGTCACTGTCTAACTGTCTCCACGTCTTAATTTCTGTCTCTTTCACTTTCTGGTTTTGTCCAGTTGTTTTCTCTCTTGCACATTCTCTTTTCCAATCTTGCTGTTGGTCTCGCTCTTTCATTCTCTCTGTCCCTCTTCCTTTCAGGCTGATGCCCTAACACCGCCTTGTTGAAAGTCTCTCTTCTTGACTGGGTTTGTTTGTCACCTACTGCCTATCTCTTGCGCTCTTGTCTGGCTGACCTTGTTGCACCATCCGACTATCATACTGACTTCCTGTTCTACCGTCCTTTCTCGTCTCCTTGTCTCTCTCTCTCCCTCTCTCTCCCTCATCTTGTCTAGGCTTTTCCTCTGAAGTCTCTCAGCAAGAAGCAGCCCACAGTCCTGGTGGTTTGTGGCCCTGAGCAGAGCGGCTCGGTCGGCCTTGTGTGTGCCCGTCACTTGCGTATATTTGTAAGTATAGCAGCAACAGAAGATCACTGTAGTAAACACAGGGAAATAGCTGCAACCCCAGGGTCACTGAGTCATCGAGGCATGCTCAGTGGATTTTCTCCTTTGGGGACACTTTGTAACTGTGTTATAGGGAAGCTAAGTTGACTCAGCGCTTTCCAGAATGAAGTACTCTTTCTCTGAAGGGGGAAAAACATTTTCATAGTCACATGAGCATTTCCTTGGAACCAACTGTTCCTACAACTTCGCCATATGTGTCCAAAATGCCAGATTTATGGAGCATCAATGGCCAACTATTAAAAGCGTATTGATGAAATCTGTTAAAGTCATATCAGCAATCTCTGCAGGGTTCAAGGCTAGGCCTAGGGTCAAAGGAGAGGGGGTTCCACATTACAATGTCAAATTCATTGAATGCATTAAACAGTTTCACATACTGTGGCCCTCTTTGATCTAAAGGCAAGACAATCAAATGTTGATCACTGCAATTCTCTTTTCATTTTAGTGGGCCTCAAAGAGTGATTACATAATGGCAGTAATGTCCTGATTGTTAAATTCAATCTTGTATAGTAATGTTTTTTTCCAGAATTCATATTTCCATAATTTCCACGAAAAAACTACAGACATTAAATGTACACAGTAACTTCATCTACTGTATGCCTCTCTCCCTTGTGTGTATGAAATTAAACTGAGCATAGATGAGTATTTCCCCCAAACTCTTCCATCAGGCCTACTAAACTGTTAATTCCAACTGTCCATGTTATGCTGAGAGCCTATTAATATGCATCATTGCCCTCTGCAACTCTTCTGTTTTACTCCTTAGGAGCATTACCTATATCAGCATTAACTTCCTTTTTCCCTGCTGAACAGCTACAGACATTTAACACCTCTCCGTCTTCTCCCCCTCGGGCAGGAGTACGAGCCAACAATCTACTATCCGAAGCGTTCATCAAACAGCGTGCACCAGGATTTCACTGTTCAGTGTGAAAAGATGGACATCCCCTTTCTCTCCTACTTGCCCACTGAGGTGAGACACACGGAGACAGCAGTGCTTTCAACAGCCGTTATGTTGGGCTGGGACATATACTGATCATCTTGGTTCCATTTGCAGGTCCAGTTGATAAATGATGCCTACAACTTGGTGATTGATGCCATCCTGGGTCCAGACAGTGACCTCAAAGATATCAAGGAGCCTTACTCCAGTATCCTGGTAACCTTGAAACAGGTCAAAATACCAATAGCCAGTGTCGACGTACCCTTAGGTATGTCTACACTTTACACATTACACTACACAGTACACTCATTACAAACTCATATTCAAACATAATATTCTTGCATTCATATTGCAATTCATATTGCAATTGATGATTCATGCAGTTCTAGCTCACATGAAAGTGATTTAATGTATTCATGTCAAGTCTTTTCATGTATGCATTTCAGCTTTAGTATGGTGGGTAAAAGTGTCTTTATCCTATAGGCTGGGATGCTGAAGAGGCCTGTAAGGATGGAATCATCCCTGAAGTGCTCATCTCTCTCGTGGCCCCCAAAAAGTGTGCTACTAATTTCTCTGGGAAGCACTTTCTGGCAGGACGCTTCCTTCCTTACGACATACAGAAAAAATATGAACTCAATCTCCCAGAATTCCCTGAGACAGAGTGTCTTATAGAACTGTAAAACATGCACAAAAACATTAAATATTTTCGATACATAAATAAGGAACGTATATACTTGTTTTGTATTTTATAGATTGTTATGGTTATGCATTGGTTCTCTAAAGAGGAGCTCTTGCTTAAGTGAGAATGTGATCTTTTGGCCTCTTGCTCCAGAAGTAATGTTTTAGAGTGTCTTAGAAATCAGAGGCTGTGGTTAGGTGGAGTTGTGCAATGTGTCTTGGAAAACTGTTGCAGGGTTGTTCCCCTGTTCCCTTTTTTACGCCTTCAAAAACAAAACAATCCACAGATTTTTTTTCTCTCTCAATAAATACTGCCTTTTCCCTAGAAACTACTTTTTCAAACAACAGTTACCAACATGTTGTAACACTTTCAGTGACTACTGTACCTCCTGTTGAAGCTGTCTAAACGTACTCAGCTCGCTGTCATCCATATGTGCACAAAATTAATTGCATTTTCCCATCAGAAAACTGCAGTTCCTCACTTCATTAATCCTTCATCTTATGCAGCTGTTTCAAAAAAGCCACGGTGGAATGTAGTCTGGCTATTTTACTAGGAGGACAGTTTTACACAGCTGCTTTGCCTTCACTCAGGCCAGCACAAAGGTGGAAGGTATATTCTGTCAAAAGCCTCACTGGAGACGCGCCACTGGTATGTTCCAGGGTGGAGCTCAACAACAAATTACTTTCTCTTGCAAGCCTCCTGGATGTGCTTCTTTCTGTTGCATTTACCTCCTTCTGTTCAGTCTTAGACAGTCAGACTGGAGTTGAGAGACAGCAGTGTGTTCACCGTTGCCTAGCCAATGCTTCACAAGGTTTCTTTCACTTCTGGATCAGTGAAAATGCAGAAGTACATAATGTCATGGAAGAAAACATCTTGTAGTTTCATAGTATAACTCACACCTTCTGTTGGGGTGGATTCTGTTCTGATAGAAAAGCTATAGTGTATCTCTTCAAGTTTTTTGGTCTGTCATGTATTTATTTATTTATTTATTTATTTATTTATTTATAAGATACCAGTGAGAATATTTTCAATAATTGAATGGCACCCGTTTGATATTTTACTGGTTGTTGATAGATTAATGTTACTTTGTCATTTCTGATTAATACTCCTGCATCTCTTTAGTTCAATAGCTGTCTCTGCTCATGAACAGTTAATGTCTCAATCAAATAAAATTTCTCACTTTAAATTTGAAAAATGGTGTTGATTAGTCATGAATTTACGAAATGTGCAAGCTCATGCTGTCCCAAGGACCTTCTCAGTTAGCAACTGTGAAATGACCAGTTTTAGAGTCCAGACCAGGCAGTAACATCCTCTGAGTTCTGACCATAACAGCAAACCACTGGAAACCGCTGGCAGACCACTGAGGGCAAACTAAGTGAGTTGGTCCCCAGACATGCAATAAGTGGAGTCCTGGACTGAACTGAATTTGGCTTTCAATGTTGAATTTCCATTCAAAACGCACCTCTGTCACAGGCTCCTCTCAGCTTGTCTGGGAAAAGGGCCTTATAAGGTATTGTTAATTGGTCACATACTCTTCTGCTCAATAATGACATTTAGTCCATGACCCACTTACTGTCACCAGAGTAATTAGTATCCAGATTTCAAATGCTTTGCCAGGCTGCCATGGCAGTTTTTTGGTTTGGAGTTCATTCTCTCACTTCACTTGATCAGCACTGCAAGAAAACTTTACTTTGCAACTCTTCTTCTCCATGACCTTCTGACAAACTCATTTAGGTCACCTTGAATTGGAAGAAGTTTGGTTTCCATGATGCAGTTCAGAAAGCAGAAGCAGCTGAGCTGCTTGCATTGAAAACCTGCAGCCACAGATCTATGTCCATATTGAATGTTGTTGTGCCCCCTGTCTGGAGACATTTCAGCCTTTGACTGTCCAAAGGAAGAATAAATAAAGCACAGAAAACCAATGGATGCTTACTGTTTTCAGGAAATGATTATGAAAACCATTTGTGGAACAGTCATTAAAGTTACTAATGAGGCATGTGTAACCGATAACTGGCCATTCTGTTTCACAAGCAAACTTGGCTGTTTTGCTCCCTGACATGCTACATGACACCACTCGCCTTTGTGGCAGTGGAGCATCATGTATAATCAACATTCATGAAGCTGGAAAACAGAACCATCAGCGGACCATATGTAGAGTCTAGCTACCCATAAATAATAACCATTACTCAACAGTAATCATGCAGTGGAGTGTTCTGTACAGTTAAAAAAAAATTAAAATGTTGAACTCTTCTGGCTGAAATTAACAAAAGGCATATTGATCTGAAGCAACAAGTGAACCTCATCCAGCATTCTAGATCTGACTACACAAAACCCATACCTTTTAAGCAATTGTTCTCAGTATGGCCTCAGAGCAGACTTTGTCACACCTTAAGAAACTGAAGAAGCTTGAAAACAGAGTGCACTGGAGCACAATAAAAAGTAGGAAGCTTTACCCACACTAGAATACAAACAAGGTTTTATTTTTAGCCATTGAGCATCCAGCTCCTCATAATAGTCTCTTTAGGAGGGTGAGGGGGTGGGCGGGGGGATAGGGGTTGATAAACGGGACACAGATGTTAAAGTGTATTGGCCAATGGTAAGAAGAAGTGGGCTGGATTGGAGCAGACTCCATGGCTCCGGCCTTTTAAAACTACTCTGAGAAACATTTAATACTCATAAGACAGTACTTTAAGGCAAAGTAGCCAGGACCTGCTTTATGAACTTATTTGACAAAGTCTTTACTTTCTCTCAACCACAATTCAGGAGTCACTTCTTCAAAGAGGTACAATAAAAGATCTCTTCTCAGGAGAGTGGCACCATGTGGGACTTAAGAATGGTGACCTTACTTCTGCCCTTTCTTTTTGCTACCTGCTTTGCACAAGGTAAGTGGACAACTTGTTTTGTCAAAACAGAAATACTCTGAATGTTTATGGTATGGTAATTGACTCTGGATATGCAAATTACCACATTTTTCCATTTTTGAGCTGAAATGCTTCAATTACAATCATGCAGGTGACACCATCCTTTGTCTAATCATGATCTTATATTCCACAGCGAGAAAAACATTGTTCCATAAACATTACTAGGGTTAGTATTTCATTATTAGCAGTGAATAAATCCACCATGACATATTCCCATATTGCATGGACTTTAATAAATGTGTTATTGTAAAGGTGAAACAAAACATAAAATATATTTATAATTTTTCAAATATATGCTAATTAAATCGAAATGAGGGTGCTTGTTTCCAGATGACTGGAGCATCATCATAAATGCAACATTTTTATTGTGAGCAAATATAACCCTGTATTTTGTCATAATGCTAAAACGTTATGAATGTAAAGGGGGTTTTTCCACTTTCATGGCTGAGCCTTTTGAATCATCTTGAGCTTTTGAGTCAACTTGACAAAAACTGTGTTTGGTCTAACTTAGCAGCTCTGTCTGTGTTCTTCTAGTTGTCCTTTATTGAATCAGACATGCACAAGAAAATAACATGTTTTATTTCTATGTGAAAAAAAGAAAATGGGATGCAAGTTTTACATAGATTTTTCTCTCCTGTCTCCCTCTCCTTTTAACTCCTCTCAACTTCCATGTCCCTCTATTTGTGTGCGTGTGTGTGTGTGTGTCTGTCTGTCTGTCGTCTCTAATGCCCCCTTGGTCTCTCATTGTTCCCTCGAGAATATATTACTTGTCTAACCATTTGAGGGGGCAGCTGTTCCAAGATGTGCTACACAAGTGGAACAGAAAATTGAGTCTGACAGGGCCCGAGGAGAGTCAAAGGATACGGATGGCTTTCTTAAAAAGCCAGATGCCCTTGTTCGTCTGGTAACGAGCAGCAAACTCGCGTGCCGGTGCCAGCCTTGCCAACGCAAATGAGGAAGCCATTCAAGCCAAAGTAAATGCCATCCCTTCCCTCTAATCTCTCCCCAGTTTCAGTGGCTAATTCTCCAGATGCTTATCTTTAGAGAGGAGTTCATAGCCCGGAGGGAGGGAGCTCCAGTTTATCTCAGGGGGGACTAATGAAAATGGAAGAGAAAATGGGATCAAAGTTAATGGCAAAAACAAACACGGTGATAATGGTATCAGGGCTCCTCCAGGTACACCCAGTTCACAGACTGTTGCAATTCTTGAATGGGATAAACACTCAAGCATTAGAGTGCAAATGGACGTTTTGGGGTTCTCTACTTCCAAAGGTTAAACGGGGCAGTCATTCAAATAAAAAAATTAAAAATAAAGCCTTTCTCATCCAAATTTCAATTAAACTCCAACCGCATAAAAAATGAAAAACTTGTGGTGGTTGATTTGCATTGCTATACAGGATCAGTGAAAACGTCTATTTAGGAAAATGGGCCACAGATGGGCCCATGGGCCGAGTGAGATGGGGAGGCTGTGGAATGTTCAGTTGATGGCGGATCCAGCCTTGGACACAATCAGAGGGAGAAGGGAGCATCTCACAGAGCCGTCTGGGGAAGCACACCTCAGCAAGGGGAAGAGCCAAGCACAGAAAACAGCTTCCACATGTCTGTGAAAGGGTGGCACACACTCACACAAACACACACACATCTAAACACATACAGACAGGTCTGAGTATTCATTAACCTGTAATAGGGGTAGAAATTCGTTTTTGGACAACTAGAACGCGCTTAATAATGAAGGGGGGAAAATAGCTGCTACAGAAACCCTGGTAAGCCTTGGAACAGTGAGAGATGTCTGAACAGAACTTGTGCTTCTGTTTTTGCACCTCTGTTATTACACTTATTGTACGTCCTAAGCCTTCATAAACACAGTAACACTGAATGAACTTCAAGTTTATTCAAGTTACATAATGCAGAGATGTTTTCTTCTTGTAGGTGTCTGAAATATTTAAAACAACTTCCAGACCTGTTGAAAAGTCTTTGTCACTGCCAGCTAAAATCTGGCTTGGACATTTGTCCAATTTGACTGCTCTCGTTACTGCGAGCCTCAGGTTTTTTTTTTACTGACTTTTATAAGATTCTGGCACTGACAACATATGCACACTCAGTTTCATGATTGCCCTAATGCAAAGAGCAATGTTTTTCCAAAAGGCTCACATTATAAACAGAATGCACAGATTATTGGATCTTCAAATGTGCCTTATGTGCCTCATGTGACCAACATTAAAAGCATGAAAACACACATACACACACAAAAAAGTGAGATGTAATACTGGCTAAGTGTTTGAAATGGAAATGGCTGTAAAAGCTTTGCATGGGCACGTGTCAGAGCCTCGGGGTCCACCACTGTCTCAGAGAGTCAGCTTGTCATTCCTGAGCAGGGGAAACGAGCAGGCAGTTTTTAGAAGTGCACATACTTGCAGCTCTTGCTAACTTATTGTTTCCACTCCATGCGATATTTTGGACTCACGCATATGTTGTAGTGTCTTGTTACAACCTGAATTCTTCTGTGCTGAGATGAGAAGGACAAGGATACATCCCTGTTTTGCATGCTTGTTTCAAACTATATTTAGTCATGTTGCTCATAATGAAGACATGGATATAGTGGTCAAGTATGTTTTCTGCTAAGAATACAGCTCCAAATGTGTGCTCTGACATCTGTACGCACGGTCTCAGTACAAATTTTTGAACAAGGGGATTTTCACTTTGAGCCATCTGAAAAATTTTGTTATGAAATGTCACAAACCTTATCATTAACATTTTTATAATAATGGTTAACTTAATTTGTTATATTCTTATATTCAAACTTGACCATCCTCATAAGGTTACATAACCTGTAGCCTTGAGTGAAAAGTTCCTTGTGATTTCAAACATATGTGGACGTTTCATCATAAAGAAGATCTTGAAATATAGGGATGTTCTGGCGAGCATTTTATAAGATCTTAAAATGACTACATACTGCCAGCATTTTTGAGTGATCAGTGGAAATAGTCTACCTCCATCTTAATCACTTAAACTTTATGTACAGAATAACAAATAATTCTTGTGTATTATTTGTTTCTCTTTGTCAGAATGCTCAAACATTTATCTGTATTAGTTATCATAATATTGGTCAGTAAAGAAATCTTAAAAACTAATGACAAATACAGAACTGTCAGCACCACATAATAACAACCACAGTGAACTATCCATACAGATGAAATAATGCCAAAACTGAGTTAATTCTTCATAATGCCATGTGATGGTAGCAGTGATTTCTTCTGCAGAAGTGAATCAAAAGAGAAGAAAGAAAACCATTTCTACTCATTGTTGCCTTCAAACAACTTTTTAAAGTGATTAATTGCTCATACAGAGTGTGCATAAATCATTCCTTAGAGTAGAGATGAAAGACCTTGACCTTTGATTCTTGAGTGTTTGAAGTTTGAAATGTGAGGTCGAAGAACATTATAACTGCAGGAAAAAGCTGTGTTCTGAGAGGGTCTGTTGTGTACATGAACATGGCTTGGTGGACAGATTGCTAAATGAATCTGTCACACTAGATACATCTTTTTTATTTTGTTGTTTTTAGTGTGTCTCATTTTTGTTTTACTGTCTGGCAACTTTCCTGTTTGGCAAGTTCAGTCCCCGACAGTGTGAATATTGTCCCTGACTGACAGTAAACACTAAACTAGCTACCAGCTGAAGGGGATAGGAATCTAACCATGTGTACAGAAGGCACAGACAACATTGATTTATGGTCAAGACTGCACTATTACAAGAGAGAGAAATGTAGCTTGGCTGCATTTACTGGAGAAGTTCATTCATGAAGAATGGTTTTCGTGCTTTAACATATCAGTTGTGTCCAAATTGTCTCCACACATTTTTGTCATTACTTAATGGGTTTAGAGAGTTGTGTTTGATTTTGGCATCTCGAGACGGCAACGGCAAACTCACAAAGTTGGATTGTGAAGACTGTGGGCAGTAACACTAACTGTGCATGTCACAAGAACAACCTTGGCCCTTCTCTCCAAACGTAATTTCCAATACAAGGCTCTCTAAGAAACCATGACTGGCGCGGCATGTTGGTCCATGCATCAGTTACATGTCAACTCCAACATCATTTCCCTTTCAAGTGTTTCCAGCTTGTTTTTGTTCTCCATTTTGTTTCAGAGGGGATGAAGGGGAGGGGGTGTTGAGAAAAAAAGGCTGGGCATCAGACACTATCAGACAGCTTTTCCACATGTGCTGCAGACTTTGATTCAACTGGACAGCACTGTGCTTCAGGCAACAAAAGAGAGGGAGCAAGAGAC
This sequence comes from Tenualosa thibaudeaui, assembly GCA_027481765.1. Taxonomy (NCBI): domain Eukaryota; kingdom Metazoa; phylum Chordata; class Actinopteri; order Clupeiformes; family Clupeidae; genus Tenualosa; species Tenualosa thibaudeaui. The sequence continues at coordinate 2,036,896 of JAIFZK010000173.1, read as the reverse complement.
AGAACCAGGTTCTCTGTGGCAGTGGTCAGCATGCCTTCCCCGTGTTGTTACGCAGGGATCAGATGTCGTCGAGGCCTTCACACGCATCTGGATGGACTTTATCCAGACTTTCAGCCCACGCATCAGCTAGCCTAAGTAGGCCAGGTTTCCATCCAAAGTCTGGTGGTACCCAGACACACAGCAAGCAGACACCCCAGGGGCAGCAGTGGAAGATCGGGTGTTTTCCTGCACTTGCCCCCTTTCCACTCCAGCCACATTCACAGACACTCAGACAGGCTCAGGAACATGCCCTGGACTGGTGATTTCATCTCGCAGAATGACTAATAGAAAGGCACATGTTGTATTCTCATAAATCTTGCCTCAGCTACTACATATGATTACTCTATAGAGAAAAGTCACAACAGGTTGCTGTTAGAGAGAGGTGATGGAGAGGCTGTGGTTTGAAGCATTGATGGCCTCTGTTTTTTTGTTGTTGTTGTTGTTCCTACAGGAACCATATGGGACAAGCTGGATCTCGGAAAGTGGAGCCAGACAGAGAGGAACAGGAAACAGACCTACAACAGCCTTGCTGATCAGCAGACCGCAGGTCGCATTCATGGAATTTCTTTAAGATCTACTGTGCATGCACAACTGTCATCACTAACCCCTACACTAACATCTGATAAGGATTTTCTGCCATCATTGTTTGGAAGAAGTACACAGGGATCTTTGGTCACCACACAAACAACCAAGTAAATACTGAAGTTAGATGATCTTGCATGTGGTTCGATTTATAATATCAGCACAGCCTCATGTTAAACTGGAGATGAGACTACAGTGACGAGCCAAGACACAGTTCGGAAGGTGGAAGAATGAAAGGCATGTTTCCCACTGACTGTTTCTAATTGAAACAAGATTTTTTGTTCGCCTGAGCTTAGGCCTCCGCTAAAATAGTCAAAATGTCGACAAGGTCCTTTAAAAAATCATATCATTCATTCACTTCATGGACCCCGAAGGAGACTTTAATTTGGAGCCGTCAGAGCCTAAAGAGAAGATGCATGGGAGTTCTTAGTGAGAGTTTTTTTTTCCACATACAGTAGGTTCAGAATTAGTCGAGGAAGCCTTGAAAAGAGTTTGGTCCCTCTGCGCTCCCATGGGCATCCCAACTCCATGGAATGGCTGTAACAGATTGCTCTCTTAAACTGCACATAAACTTTACCCCGGGCCTGACCTGTGTCTCCATTATTACACAACACAGGAGTGACAGAGTGGACATCCTGGTTCAACATCGACCATCCAGGCGGCAATGGAGACTACGAGCGTTTGGAAGCCATTCGGTACTACTACAGAGAGAGGGTGTGCGCCAGGCCCTTGGCCATGGAGGCCCGCACCACCGACTGGGTCCCCGCCTCGGACACTGGGGAGGTGGTGCATTCCAGCCTGGACAAGGGCTTCTGGTGCATCAATAAAGAACAGCCCAGCGGCCGCAGCTGCTCAAACTACCATGTGCGCTTCCAGTGTCCACCAGGTAACATTCATCACTTAGGCCATTGATCATAGGGAGGAGAGGATAGAGGACAGAGGAGTTACAGTGTGAAAGAAAGAGAGAGAGAGAGGGAGAGACAGAAAGAGGCATTAGGAGGAGTGTAGCAAATTTAAATCAAAACTATGCAGTCAGCCTTTGGCCTTACATTGCCTGACAAATCCTTTGTTTACAGTCCAGTAAGCATGTAAGCCTCTACCTCTCTGTTCACAGTCAATGCCTACTGGACAGACTGGTCTAACTGGGGTCCGTGCTCAGCTACAGCCTGCAATGATGCCGGCATCCAGGTGCGTCAGCGAAAGTGTGTGAGCAAAGACCCCACACCTCTCCTCTTCTCCCCAGCCTGCCATGGATCCCACATTGAGAGGAGGGAATGTTCAACTCCTCCATGTGAAGGTATCTCACCACTCACCACTATCACAAAAAATCATGAAATTCATGAAAACTGTGAAATTAACACAAAAACAATGACTGTATCAACCGAGAAAATAGGTGAATGTTCACACATTTTAGAATTACATACATTCTAAAAGATTGAAAGGGTGAATGTGTGCAATTCCATATTCAGATGTACTGTACATGTAATTGGAACAAACATTCCTTTGCCACATCAGATATTCCCACTTAGCTGTCATATCCCCACCAGACCTTTCATCTAACTGAGCCCTTTGATCAGAAAATGTCACCACATGCAGAACATGTCTCTCAGACTGCTTCAAAGCCAGAGATGACCTCGCAAACACTTCAAATTGACCGGCTAACATGGCAGTTGTGCTGTTCCTGTTCCTCCTCTGCTCCTTCTTACCTCTCTGCTGCATCTGAGAAGCACGATGGGGCTTGTGGGGTGCCTGGAGTAGCTGCTCAGTCACATGTGGAGGAGGGCGGCGCAACCGACGCCGGAGCTGCATCAGAAACTCCGACACAATTCAGTGCAAGGGACGTCCGGTTGAATTTCAAAAGTGTGGGAAGAAACCATGCCCAGGTAAGTGGAAACATATATTTCCTTAATAATGGCTGTTCTGTGGCTTTTTGTTTCTTTGACGGAACATTGTACTCAGTGCGTTGGAGGCTGAATCAAAGGTCTGAGAGCAAGAATCATCCACAGGACTTGTACCAAACATCTGGATTTGCTGATTAGCATGACTCTTGGATGATGAGGCACAACTAATGTGTAAAATCACACTGGCACAACAGCTGGGCTTAGGTCCTTGAGACTGACACCTCTGATTGAGTATAATACAAACAGTCCTTTTGTCTGTTTGGATGTATGTCTGTGTCTAAGTCTGTGTTTGTATGTGTGCATGTGTGTAGTGGCATGCCAGCGCGTCTGTCAGGAGGGTCGGCCAAGTTATGACTGCAGCCGCTGTGTGTGTGAGGGCCATCAGCTGCATGGTGAGGTCCTCTCTGCCACAGGGGTGCCTGTGGCAGGAGCTTGGGTGGCTTTAGCAAGCCAGCCTAACCTCATCCGTGCTCGCACCAACACCAAGGGCCTCTTCAAGATGCCAGGGGTGTGCTCTGGGTCCAAGACACTTCTTATGGTCAGCAAGGAGAAGTTTGCTCCCCTCACTGTTGCCACTTTTAACAACGGCAGTAAGACATCTTGGGTCCACGCCATCTTGAAGTCTTCAGGTGAGCCCACACAAGGAACACAAAACACCCTTTGTGTGGTGTTCTTGGCTAACGCGATGAGGCTGCGGCCACAATGAATAACATGACTTAATCAACCATACGAGACAGACAGGGAGCTTGAGAAACACACATATATATAAACAGAAACTGAATATGTGCAGAGCGCCAGAGTGTTAATCACAGCCTTTCCCAAACCACTAATATCTCTGAACTACCTAGACAAAATGTTCAAACTGCCAGACATTGTGACATTTTACAGCGTTGAAACCCTTCTGTGGCTCCACTGAGGCTGACTCCTCTCTGATTGCTTTGCAGAAAAGCCGTACATTGTGAAACACCCTGAAGACAAAGTCAGATACGAAGGCCAACGTGCAATCCTGTGCTGCAAGGCCACGGGGAGTCCCAAACCAGAGAAGTATCAATGGTGAGAGAAACGATACTGCACAGCAACCTTCATCACAATGCACCATTTTCTTAATCTTAAAAACAGCCCGTCACATAGTAGCATGCTTGCTTTCCAGGTATCATAACGGATCACTGCTAGACTGGAAGGAGTACAAATATGAAGAGGATCTGGTCCTCCGAGACTTGACAGTGAAGCAGTCGGGCCATTATTACTGCAAAGCCATCAGTCATGCGGGCAGCATCAAGTCCTCTTCAGCTTTCCTCACTGTCATGGGTAGGTGTAGCTCCAGACACACATTCTAAACAAAAGTTTTTTTAATTAAATTAGTATATACAGGATGTATGTGTACTTTCTACTCAGATGGGAAAAAAGGATATAAAAGGTTAAGGCCCCTGGAGATGCACAACCCACAGAGCAGCAGCTTTTTATTATATTTATGTTGGTTCACACAAAGATGCGTCAGACATTGGTTACTCTGGACACTGCAAAGACTAAAATCCCACTCCCCATGTGTTTGCGATACTGAAGCGAAATCCAAGAACGTCAATAAATCCTGATGCTCTTGAAGCCCTCATCAGACAAGTATGTGTTTTCACATGCGGCAGAGCTACCCATTGTGCAGAGTCCCAAGATGCTTGTTATCCCAGATCTAGAGAAGAGTCTAGTGAGGCGTGTGCTAAAGCCATCAGACGTGTGGTTCTCCGCTGAAGGATCAGCTTCCCTTACACTCACTGCAGCAGCATGGAATATCTGCTCAAGTGAATAAAACAACATCCCAACACCAGTGAATAGAGAAAGATGAACTAATATGTAGTACCAGGAAAGTTTACTAATTAGTTTTCACCATCTGCCTGTAATAAGCACCTAATTTGTGGAGTGAGGAAATTTATGTGGGTACTTGACTTTAAACTCTGCCATGATATCATGTTCATTAATTGTTTGGCAAACATTGCAGAGAGCAATTATTCATGTTCTGTAATTTCCATCTGAATAGTTGGACAGTTTTTATCCCAATAATGATTTGGGGCAGCTGTTTTGGCAAACTGCGCAAAGCCCAATTAATAGATCTGGGCAAACATGAGCAACTTTGGTTTGTGTGACACATCATACTGAATGTCCATGCATTGTGTTGTTTACAGGTAAAGGCACGCCAGCATGCAAGGCCACCCCTGACACCCACCTGGTCAAACTGCCCCTAGATTGTGTACAGTCTGACACTGACTCCAAGTTCTATGACGCTGGCCGATGTCCATACAATAAGTGTGCAGGCACTTTGGACTATGACATGCGCTGCAGGGACGCAGGTGGATTCTGTTGTAGTGTGAAAACCATGGAGACCCGGCAGATAAACTGTGGCCGCTACTCGTTACCCATCAAAGTTGTGACTGAGTGTGCCTGTCAGAGCTGCGTGGAGCCAAAGGTACTCGTTCGTGGGAGAGTGGTTGCAGCAGATGACAATGAGCCCCTGCGCTTTGGACATATCTTCATGGGGAAAGAGAGGGTGGGGACCACTGGATTCCAGGGCGGCTTCACCGTGCAGGTATCCCCAGGTGTAGAGAGGCTGGTCGTGAACTTCGTCGACCCCACAGAGAAGTTCATTGATACAGTCAAGGTGTTCATCTTTGACAAGAAAGGAGGATCTGTCTACCACGATGTCAAAGTGATGCGCAAAGTGGAACCCATTGATATAGAAGCGGGCAAGACAAACACCATTTACCTGGGAGAAATGAAAGGAGAGCAGCCCATCGGCCAGCTAGTTATACCTCCAAACTCCTTTCGCAAAAACACAGGAGAAGTATATGAAGGCACAGTGAAAGCAAGCGTGACATTCATAGATCCAAGGAACATCACCACAGCAGCAGCAGCCCCAGGTGACCTCAACTTTGTGGACGATGAAGGAGACACCTTGCCGCTGAGAACATATGGGATGTTTTCTGTGGATTTCCGAGACGAGGCAAACCAAGAGGTGCTTGGAGCTGGAGCCGTGCAGGTGCTACTCGACACAGAACATGTCAAAATGCAAGAGCACATCCCCACCATGAAGCTGTGGTCGCTAAATCCGGACACAGGAATCTGGGAGGAAGAGAGCAGCTTCGGCTATGAGAAAGCAGCAGTCAGTGATAATGGGAGGAGTAAGCGGGAGGAACGAACCTTTCTGATTGGGAACATGGAGATACGTGAGCGTCGTCTCTTCAACCTAGATGTGCCAGAGAATCGTCGTTGCTTTGTGAAAGTGCGGGCATACATGAGCGACAAGTTCCTCCCTCACGAGCAACTGAAAGGTGTGGTCATCAATCTGATAAACCTTGAACCTAAGCCTGGTTACTCATCAAACCCAAGGGCATGGGGTCGCTTTGACAGTGTGATAACAGGGCCTAATGGTGCTTGCCTACCAGCCTTCTGTGACGCTCTAATGCCTGATGCCTACACAGCATACGTCACTGCCATCATGGGAGGGGAGGAACTGGAAGCTGCCCCATCAACACCTAAAATGAACCCAAACATAATTGGTGTGTCCCAGCCATATTTAGACAAATTAGACTACCAGAGGTCCGATCACACAGATCCAGCACTTAAAAAAACAGCCTTCAGGATTAATTTGGCCAAACCAGACCAAAATAACGTGGATGAAACCAATGGTCCAATATATCCTTATCGGAGCATGATAGCATGTGAAAACGCCCCGGTGGACGCCAACCACTTCCGTTTTTTCCGTGTGGAGAAGGACAAATACGAGTACAATGTGGTGCCATTTGAGGAGAACGATCTCACCACATGGACAGGTGACTATCTGTCGTGGTGGCCAAACCCTCAAGAATTCAGAGCGTGCTACATTAAGGTCAAGATCCATGGAGCTACCGAAGTTATGGTGAGGTCCAAAAACTTAGGCGGCACTCATCCACATACAAGAGGCCAGCTCTATGGCATAAGGGACGTCCGCAGCACTCGAGACATGCAAAGGGCCAACACATCAGCTGCATGCCTGGAGTTTAAGTGTAGCGGAATGCTATTTGATCAATCCACAGTTGACAGGTCCCTCATAACTGTGCTCCCACAGGCAAACTGTCGACGCACAAGCATTAACAGTCTCTTGCAAGAGTACCTTATCAAGCACCCTCCTGTCCTCCAAAACAATGAATCACACGCCTTTAGCATGCTAGCTCCTGTCGACCCACTGGGCCACAACTACGGCATCTACACAGTGACAGACCAGAATCCACGTGTTGCCAAGGAGATCGCCATTGGACGGTGTTTTGATGGAACCTCTGATGGCTTTTCCAGAGAGATGAAGGCAGAGACCGGGGTTGCACTCACATTCAGCTGCCCAAAGAGAACTGTAACCCGTGAGAGCCTCTTCCAGCGGCTTCAGACCAACCCGGGTCAGACCCTGTCCCAAATGGCCCGTGACATGAGGGAATCAGAGGGGCTTCAGGTCAGAAGGGGAACCACCCAGGTGGTGGCATACCCCTCAGATCAGCAAGGGAGGCCCCAGACCCGCAGGATAAACAACAGGAGGAGATCTGTTGTGAGAACACGGCCAAGGCAGTAGATCTGTGCTTGGGTGAGTGTCAATATCCTGCCTACCTGCTATCTATCTGCCTATCTATCTACCTATCTATCTATCTGATTTTGGCAATGCATTCAGTAATTTCTTCATGTTTTCATAGGTCTTGGAATAACTACGGTGCCAATATATTCATGAATACAAAGATGGAAATTCTATTGTGTTCTTTCAGCCTTGTGATTCTGGATGTGAAGTTCAACTGTACTGTAAATGCTGAAACTGATACTGCAACAATAGACAAAATATACAAGGACATTCCCTCAAATATCTTGAATGGATTCAATCCTTAAGAACTTCCAAAAAGTCCAAATACATATTATAACAAATTTGTGAAAGTGCGGGCATACATGAGCGACAAGTTCCTCCCTCACGAGCAACTGAAAGGTGTGGTCATCAATCTGATAAACCTTGAACCTAAGCCTGGTTACTCATCAAACCCAAGGGCATGGGGTCGCTTTGACAGTGTGATAACAGGGCCTAATGGTGAAATTTTCTGGGTTATGATTGATAGAACCAAATAATGTAATAAATGTATTTATTTTTCTGTATCATTGTATTAAAGGCAGTTTAGTCTGCAAAGTAGTTAAATCAATATGTTGAAGTATCAATCTCTACAGTCAGCTGGTTAATTATACAAGTCACATGAAGAACTAAAAACAAGACAAATGTTTGTGGAGAAATGCATGCTGGTTTGTCCATAACCCCTTTACATTACCATGCCAGTTGTGATACAGCCAGTGGCCACGCCTCTAAAAGGACTTTCAATACAGGCTGTGCCAAGACAAGCATCCATGACCAAATGGACTTCATGTGTAGACTAAACAGAAACTGCGGTAGAGGACTTAAGCAAATGAGAAGATTATAAAGGATGACACAATGCTCTCCACTCCACTTATCTCCCTTTCTACAGCAACTGGCCAACATCCATTTCCATTGTTTATGATTGAGATGTCAAACCAGTCCACATAAGCAATGATTTCTCTTTTTTACCATTTTATATCATGAGTCAGTTAGTGTAAATCTCTCAGGCAAAATGCATTGCATATTGGTAGGATGTCTTTATTTGTCTCTTGAAGTGCAATACAAGTTCTAATGCTGACTTGAGAACATTCTCAGAAATATCCTACTCAGTGAGCCAGGCAAATTTGGCTTTGGTGTACAATATTTGTGGGGATATTTTGCATTTATATATTATTGGAATGACAAAAATAATTTATGACAAATAGTGGTCATCTTTGCTGCAAATGACAAAGCTTGTCATTAGTTCTGCCTGTACAGTACACATCTCTAATTTAAATCTATCCTCATGAAATGGATCATATAACTAGACAACAGACATGAATCCTTGTTGTATTCATCCTTGTGTTGGTTCTTGAGATGTGTTTTTTACTGGGTCCAGTAATGAGGGTAAATGAAAGATCATGGGACATGTTGTTTGTCTTTATAATAACCCTAATGTCCCAGAATGCATAGTGAACTGTCACTCACTGGACTGAAATAACGTGGACTCATGATGGTCTAGGAAACCATCAACCTGTTTTGGTAAATAAATATAACCTCAAATGACCCCACTGCATTATCTCAAAGAACACTCACAACTAGTGAACAACAGGACTTCATTAGGTGAGAAAATTAAAGGGTTGACATAGCCTGCTTCACCAATATATTAACACTCAAACCCCTATACACATCCTGACATTAAACAGGAATAGTAGCAGTAAACATTCAAATAAACCTGAGCAACTGCCCTTCATCATGTATGACCCTACCACACATGTAACTCTTTTCTATTGTCAATGTTTACTTGTGCTCAAAGAAAGTTGGATTTGAGGGGTAATGAGCCATCAGTCTGATACTGCACAGAATTTCAGTTGGCCTTTGTTTGGCACTCTACATCTGTGCCATTACTTTGAGTACAAACATCTGTCCTCTTTTCAACTGTCTAGCTGGTCTCAGGGAGACTATAACTTATCCAGGAATATCCTCTGGCAAAATCAATCTTGGACCATTCTACCATTGTCTAGCCTGTAAAATAAAAGATGTACAGTTGTCGCTGTGCTCTGGAAGTCAGCCATTAAAAATAAATAAATAAAATAATAAATAAATTAAATTAAAAATATTCAATGCCTGGGAATTTCATGTAATTCATTATGTAACATATACTGCATGACACTGCCCAATTTTTCACTACTTTCAAACAGTTATGTGTGACTGTAAATCGAACATTGTATTCACTGACAAATGTTCAAATAAACTGTAAATAAACTTTCTTAAAAAAAAACAGACCCCCATCTGAGTCATTAAAAGTGATAGAGAGATGACAGTTTTTTATGTTTACTAAATCTCATCCATCACACAAAAATACCATTGTTTTGGGATCATGGATAAAATAATCAAAACAGAATGATTGTAGCCCTTACAGTGCATTTGTATGTGTGCTGACTAGCAACGTAAGCCACAGTGTTCACTAACATTTCTAATAACATCAGTGTAACAAACAAGTAATGAGGAAGAAGTTTTGAGTCCAGATGATTTCAGGATATTTACTGTACTTATCCACTAAGTTGAATGGATAAAGTGGTCATCCAATCATAGTTAAAGTTCTGATTGCATATCTATGTAAATCTACCAAAAATAAACAAATGTGACAACACCTGGTGGCACCATTGGTGACTGTTATAACAGGTTGGACGGTTGACTTTTTTCTTGCGTCAATGGCAAGTTGTCCAGTACCCGAGGACCACAGAACTCGAGTAAATAAATGTAACTTTCAGCTTTTTATATCAGAATAAGTGCTAATTAAGTACATTTGCCATTTACTGAGCATTTGTAAAAATCAAGCCCTCCAACCCTCTTCCTGTCATATGGGTAAAGTCCAAGTGCTAGACTGTGAGACAAAAAAAAGACACCACAATCTATACTCCACTAATATTAATTAGATATGACAGGAAAAGCATTGACATAGCCTCGTCTGTCTCTGGTATCTACAGGTTTACCATTAATCTTAATCAGAAGCATGGTTGTGGGAGATTCCATATGCATAAACAGGCTGTTTGATATAACTGAAGCCGTAATTCAGTTCTTCGACCCCAGAGGGAAGGGTTTCAACGAGAGAAGGCTTGCATGTTTCACAAAGACGCTGCCATCTTCAAGCTTGACTTCATGCACTTGTTGCTAAAACAAAAACACACAAACCACAGAAAAGATATCTGAGCCAGCTGGAGCAAACACTGCTGACTAAACTGGGCTTTTGAATAGAATAATGTTAAAATGCACTTTTTTGTGCATTAGCAGCTCAATATCACAACAATAGTGTTCCATTTTAATAGTTTGTGGTCACTCTCTCAAATGAATAAATATTTGCCTATCAAATACCTACCACATAGAATGTCTGCAAATATTTTGTTATTATTTGTATATCTGTAAGCTAAACAGACCAATTTTTTCCATTCTTAAATAAGTCTACATACCGGGAGTAGACACAGGACAGCCTTAATATTTTTAACAACTTTTTCCAGAATTGAGGAATATAATCACACAAATGTTATGAGGACATGCTGGGCCTGCCAGATGTCTGTCTCCCTTTGTGGAGATGATGAACCTCACTCCACTCACCTGTAACCCTGTATTTGACTTCCCAGTTCTGAGATTGAAATCATATTCATGCCATGGACAGAAAACTTGCAGGACACCATCTGCCTCCTCAATGTCTCCATCGCAAAGAGGTCCCCCTGCAAGGACAAGCAGGTTCAATAGTGTCATAAAAAGCCAATGAACAAAAAACAAAAAAATCCTAATCCGCCCGGTTCGGATGTGGCCTATGGATTTAAGTACGTGGCCTATGAACGTGACGCTACCCTCTATTTCATGTTATTAGAGAGCCGCCTACTGACAGAAATTGAAAATGATCCTTGTCGACTATTTCATCAGGGCTACTGCGCTATAGGCAACGACAGAAACGCTTGGTGGCCTACTGTATACCTCACTTCATACCCGTTCACCGCCCATTATCCTTATTAAATTTAAAATCATTCAATCCTTGACTAACTGGTGGCAGTGATGAAAAAGCACGCGCGTGTAAAGTGTATCCGGTTCAGATGCGCGTGGAGAGGTTATTACGCTCCCTTCAGCTCAGAAAGGCAGGCGCGGGAGATAAGGGAGGGTATCGCGTTTGAATACAAAAATGGGTTATTTAATCTAATCTTGTAGTTTTTCAAGATGAGAAATATAAGGAGGATGGGTTTACTGCCATAAAAAAGTTAATTCGCAGTTCGTCCTACCCGAATGAGAGCAGCGTGCATCCATTGCAAAGAATTCCTGCTTAACATGGAAGAGGCAGATATCAAAGTCGTAACCAAAAGAAGAATAGATCAGACGGCATTGTCGATTAGACAGTTCGGACACTGGCCCGATTAGCCGCCACACTACATCTTGCGCAGCAGAGGTTTCCTCTTTTGCTGAATCCATATGGGAGAGGAACAACAAGAAATTAGGAAACATTGCACAAAATATACATTGTTGGAGTCGTTCGTTTCGTTCAAGTAGCAGCTTGGGAACCTCAAAGGCTACGCTAAGACTGGTGGTTCATACACGCAAGCGCGTCCAAGCGGAAGAGGTGCTCTGGTCTCATGAATGAGACCATCACTTGCTTTCCAGAAGCTGGCTGATATCAAATTTGCTGTCCTATTTCAATTAGTCTTTCAACCTGATCCCCACATTTAGCCCGTTGTTACCACTCAAGGGCAGTAAGTCTCATTGTGTTTTTTGGCAAGATGTGCCACCTTAGGGTTAGAAAATTGCATTGGTGGTAGCTTTTTATGTTTTATCAGCCTGTTTATGTCCATTATAAGCCTATGGAAGGTTATATTGTAGGTGAATGGGTAAAAAAAATAATTAATAGATATCCCCACAAAACTTCCTCCACTGATGATTTACATTAAGGCAACAGGTTTTCTGAAATGTCATGTATAACTATGTAAATGTGGCACCATCCACTTAAATATATGCAGTAATTCTCTGCATTTTGGCCTGAGAAAAGTCACACCTTTTTTCACTCCATGGACAATAGTCTTCTATAGTAGCCTCTGGTGTGCCCTTGAGCAAGGCACTTAACCCTAAGTTGCTCTAGGGGAGACTGGCCCTGAACAATTGATAGTCGCTTTGGATAGAAGCGTCTACTAAATGCATAAATGTATATCCCTCCTGGTGTCCGTCACAGAAATACACATAAGTCGACCAATTACAGTGTTTACTATGCTCTTTGTATTTAAGTATTGTAATTTTAGTCTTACCAGATTTATTTCCAGGTGTATTTTGTTAAATGGCAGACACACTCGTGAGTTTTCAATACTGCCCCATTACCTAATTCAGAGGGTTTATTACTATTTTCACTATCTTGCTAAACCTGTAACCATCATTCTGTTTAGACTTAATGCACACTTTGGCACATGATTTGACAAAGGTGAAAATGGTGCATGTCTACCAAAGTGTTTATCAGGCCTCATCATGTTTACGTCACAACAAAGTTGCACTTTCAACAGTGCAGTGTAAGATTTTATCAGGTGTTGAGGTGTGACCACACCTCACCATCACAGCATGACTGGCCTTCAACGGCTGTCTGCTTTTAACAAGATGCTTTTGATGGTTTCATACGAGTGTGATGGTTTAGTTCTGTCAGACTAGACATAGCTGGAGTAAACTGATCATGCTGGTGTGGACAGCTAGAAATTGCTAGTAAGGCCCGCATAACCAGAAATGAACATCATAATGTAACAATCAGCTAAGCCATCAGTTTTCTAGGGCTTTATTTTTAAGAGCTACATTGTAAGCTTGTCAAACTGTGCTGTTTCTAGCCTACACATGAAGATAGAACCTGACAGTGGTTTGGGCTTCATGAGATGCTGACACTGCTCTTTCATCATTGCAGTTAGATTATAGATCAGTGTTAGATTTTATCAGGTGTTGAAATGTGACCGCAGTTCCAACCATCAGAACACTGCGCTACTGCAGAGTTCACAGACAATGGCCTATTTAGGATTTTTTTTTTTATTTCTACACAGGCTAAACTATGTTCTTGATGGTTTCATGCTAGCCAGCTCTTGATGGTTTTCCTGGTTGGGACTGGTGAACATGATGGTGTGGAAAATGTTGATGGCTAGCAAAACCAATGAGGTAAGAAAGGCATAGGGATTATTCAAACTATCTTGACAATCTTGTGGTCAAGCAATCCTTTTTTCCCCAGCAGTTAGATCTAAGGTGCATTTAGGCCTAATGCAGTACTGTATAATATAATGAAACGTTATGAAACGGTTGAGTAGTTTTTGCAAATCAAAACTTTCATGGTAGGATTAAAATCTTGCAGTAGAGTTTTAAAATGCTCTTAGAACTTGTGGATATTATAGGATGAGAACTACATGTGACACAATGCGAATGCTCAGACCAAATATCTGATTGCCAAGAAGACAAGCTCATCCATCATTAGCTTCCAGGTTTTCCCCAAAACACTAGACTCATTTAAGCAGTTACCCTCTAAAACCTCTTAACTCACAAGCCAGCATGAATGAGACAGATTTCTAAAAATTTGGTTTTCATTATATAAGGAGACCAACAGCTCATATTAAGCACGCGTTTTGTGCTCAGACTTGCTTTGCCCCCAAGGCATTTCATGTAGAAATACCAGAAAAACAACAGAATTGTTTTTAAAATGCTCTTGTAAATGATTACACATTTAAATTGGTAGACCCTTTTGACATTTTTAAATCTGAATGGTCAATTTATTAAGTCTCCAGTGTGCTTTTGGAAGACCTTCAGAGATAGGCTATCTATTCCCCTTCCATGTCATCAGAACATGCAGCCAAATGCAACTGCAGCCAAATGCAAAAAAAAAAACCCTACTCTGAACTATCCTGTATCTGAACCAATAGCCTCACAGGAAACAACAGGCATTTCTTCAGAAACATTGATTTAACCTGTATGTATTTAAGTTTTTGCATTCAAGGATTAACAACCATGTTTTCAAAACTATTTACCACTGCCGTTAATCATTCCTTCTGGATAATCTTACAGCTTCCACCTATTATTTAGCTATCTGTTTCCCCCTTTTCCCAATCACTGCTCACCTAAAACTATGAAATGAAGCTGCTGCTGTCCATTGGACAACTGCACAAACTGCCAGAACATTGACTGTGGGGCTCTCCTTTAAATGAGAAGTGTATAGGGCTATTGATGAACATGCTTGTGAAATTTGAAATCAGAGATGGAAGTGGTGAGTGTAGCTCTTATATGTTGGCCCTCTGCTCAAAGCAGGTCTGTTGGGGTGATCAGACTTCAGTGCATTCCAGTCTCATCCTCTCTTCACTCATAATTATATCCAGACACAATGGTGTGTGCTGGCCAAGATGTTGCCTGCTATAATGGATTGGGCAGAAGAGAATTGGGGGATTAACGTGTAAGCTGTGCACAGAGCTCAAAAGACAAGACAGCAGACACGTGGGTCCATCTGGGTGTGTTCATGGGTTACTTATTCATTTATTTATATTTACACAGTGGATGGGGGAGTAGGTATGCGCAAAAATGATCATATTCTGTCCCTTGTATATACAGGGATGCTTAAATGTTCATACTATCATAATATTGACAGAGATTTCAAAACATTGCTCCAAAAAGGAGAGTATTTATATTGGTAAGTCCCAATAATATGAACGTCACATGTCTGGAATTCAATTGGCACAATGAAACTAAGCCATCTTGGTAATAGAGGCCTCATAAAATGGAAGTTTGGCTTTTAAAAAAGGCCCACTGAGGGGTGTTTCTAGTTTGTAGTCTGCTGCTCTGGGGGTCAGCTGACAGTCTGGTCCTGTCCCCACCTGCACTCCTGAGGCCTTGGAATCCTGAAACACCTTCAGTCTACAGATGATGGACAGAGGAAATGTCCCTGGCTGCACTTAGCCCTGGCAGACACAGGATAAACCCAGAGCAGCATTGCTGTCTATACAGATAATCCACTCTTAAAATGGGATGTGGTTTACATTACTGAGACAATGGAGATATGCACCCCTTCCCCCCATTCTTGCCAGGGTCATTTTTTTCCCTGTTAAATACGATGTCAAAACAAGTCTGTCTTGGGGTCATGCAATATGCAGTTGTTCCATAAATTCTGCCAGGCATTTCTGCTGGGAATATTCTTTGCCCTTTATGTCTTGGGTAGTTGCACACTTGGCACATTGGCGCATACAGACACAGGCCCACAGTATTTTGACTAAGGGCTTGTTGACACAAATCTAGATATTTTCATAAATGGATATATGGGCCTTTCATTTAAATGTAAATTAAGTTTTAACCACCTCAAACTGATTTGTTTTAACACATTCCAGTGTGGAGATTTTTCAAAACACTGGATTTTGTGGATATGTGTACACAATTTAAAAAAGAAACAGATAAAAATATATCCATTTCTAAAATAATCTAGATGTGTACACAAACCCTAATTGTAATTCTCCAATTCAGTGCACAGCACAGCAATGTCCAAAGCCATGTGGTTGGGAAAAGGTGTCAGACCCCTTCATGTCTTTCTCTGTCCAATCAGTTGTTCCAATTTGTTTTAAATTTCTAACTGACAGCATGTTTACCTCACACCACACACATGTAGACCTGGCTACACAGGAAGAAACTGCAGTTTAATGTTGTGCAGTGCAGTTTATCATGTTATAATGCAATGCTGTGCAGTTTATCATGTTATAATGCAATGCTGTGCAGTTTATCATGTTATAATGTAATGCAGTGCAGTTTATCATGTTATATGTACATGACATATGTTTTGATTCATAAAGCTTGGAAAAAGGTGCTCTGTTATGTATGTCATTTGGTGAATGCAATTGAATATAACATCAAATGAATCAATTATTTTTATTATGAAATTTTCTTCTAGCAAAGTAAGGTTGTAAGTAAGTAAGTTTTGGAACAGGATGTTAGCATGCCTCTCCCCATCTGCATCTCAGCCGGTAGTCTATAGATTACTATCTGTGTAAGATAACTTCTGTCTTGCACAAGAAGCTCTCTCTGCCTGCTTCACAGCCTGTGACCCTTTGTTGCAGTAGGCCACTTATTTCTAGAAACCATAAATTTTGTACTTGCTTTTCATGTCATTACCCATAATCATTCCTATGATGTGGATTGTACTGTCACAAGCATTTGCTCAATTAGATCACTGTGATGTTTGATATTATAGAAGCACTATGTTCTAGGGTCATAGTGAAGTCACAGAGCTTGATGCCTTGACTGCCTTGATGCCTCTTTCCCTCTCATCTGCCACCACAGGAGTAGACCTTTGGCACATTCCATACATTTTAGGGAATGGGCTGTCAGCTCTCTCATCAGGCATGTCACATTACTAAACTGAAGCCATCCATTTCACTGCTGCCATCTCTTGGCTGTTGATAGTGGAACCAATGGCCATTACTCACGCTAGATGGCTTCCCCCATCACAGCTGTCATCCTCAGGTTGCACGTACAGAAGAAGCAGTTAAAAACAGTGGGCCATTTCCATTACCTTCACTTTCCCTCCTTTAACAAAGCATTGTATCAAAACCTCCACGGAGAAGATGCTGAGGGATATGAGATAAACAGTGACTGTTCAAAACAAGAACTAATGATCTATAAAATAGGAAGAACTGAATTTGACACTTTCTTTTAACAGAGGATGTGTTGCAGCCTGAAGTAAAGGCTTTTATGGCCGTCTCAGTTGTATTTCTCTAAGAGTACTATAATGTAATGGATTCTCCACACTCTCCCCATTTACAGCTAGCTACTACTTTGGTTAAAGGTTTTAGGTCCTCCATGAGGAGGACAATGAATGGGAATTCCTCTATTGAAACTGAATATATAAGCCCTTAATACATGGTGACAGTCAGTCAGAACAAAGTCTAGCCACAACATTATCTCAGAAGACATCACACAAAAAACAATACTTGCCTGAATTCAAAATTAAAATTTAACGTCTGGTTAAAACACACACACACACACACACACAGTCCTCTTGCGCCAGGGATAGAAACATAATTTATATTACTGTGTTTTGGATAAATAATAAAGGTAAAAAATTACCTGGGTAACAACTGTTGTGATTTTCACCAGCTTCTGTGTCTGTGTTGTTGGATTCACTTTTTTATGAGTTTTTTTAATTGCACGTATCTCTTTAATTTTCTGAAGAATATGACTAATCCTATAGATACTATATTTTGTGTAAGGTGGCCAAACTGAGGAGATACTGCTGACTTACAAAATTCTTAAAGTGCTGAAAAACAGAAGAGAAAAAAAGAAAAATTCTCTGAGAGAGTCCAAGACTCGCTCCAGGCGCTGACTTAACATTAAAATGTACTTTGATTTTATCTCTCCCCAGCTTCTCATTTCCAAGGGACATACTTAGAATTACTTCTTTCTGTTGTTCAGTTCACAACAACAGTTCTGCAGATTTTATCCTTACTGAAAAAACGTGAAAAATGAACATGAAAACTTTAAAAACACAAATCATACCTTCTATTCTCTAAATTAGTGCTATCCATCACTAAACTTTTGACGTGTGACAATTTGGTTGGCTGGTACTGAAAAACATCCTGAAAAAGAAAGGAAGGAAAGTGAGTGATGATAATGTATGGTGTTTTTTGTAATCTCACGTGAAGGCTGAAAAGACCATTACAAATGAATGCATGCATGTGAAAATATGAGATATGATTTATGGGTGGGGTGTGTGGGGGGCGGGGGTGGTGGTGGTGAAGCACAGAGTGTTCTTGCAATCCCCCTTCCCCCCCTCCTCTGCCAGAATTGTGAGACAGGACCTCAGATGAGATCCCAGGTCTGTTTTCTCCATCCCTCTTGAACCATTAATGACCAACACAGGCCATCTATTTCTTTCAGCCCCCCTGCCCGTCACAAGAGCTTTCTAGATAAATTCTCCTAGGTCTTAGACTTCTCTGCCTTTTCTTTGTCCATGGTCAAAAATGGAGAAAAGACTATTCACATGCACAAAATACCAAATGCGAATTTTGTGAATTTCCAATCTCTTTTTTCTCAAATAGTGAGCCAAGTGGATGAGCTTATGAGAAATTTAGTAAAATTTCAGTTTTCCAAGTAGACACATCCCCTTGGTTTGTCTGAGCTGGCATGTGATCTAAACATGCTAAATGTGCTACAAAGTTTGTTTAACCAACAAAAGGTGCAGTCATTCTCACCAGTCTTATGTAGGGACAAACTGCTGTAACTGCCCTGGCCATTGTTACCACCACTATACCTCCCATGCCAGTGTCTGATACCGACTACACAACCAGCACCACCACAACTTCCCCCCCAACCAGTGACTTTGCACTCTTACCCCACTCACGCTACCTAACTCAGCAAGCCCACATTCAGTGTAGACCAGGTCAGAGGAGAGCTGAGCAGGCTAGAGCTCAAGGCTGCAGACACAAATGGTGTTTGCTCTACACTGCTCAAAGCCTGTGATGTTGAACTAGGGAAGCCACTCCAACACCTTTTCAATTTGACTCTGCAACTGGGTAAGGTACCCACACTGTGGAAAACATCATGCCTGATACCAGTTCCCAAAAAGGCATACCCTTAGCGACCCTAAGAAATATGAAAACATATTTAAAAACATCATTTTTTCACCTACGAACTGTTGCTAAGGTTAGAAAGTTCCTATCCTTTGAGGATGCTAAAAAAGTAATACATGCATTTGTTACCTCCAGGCTTGATTATTATAATGCTCTGTTCTCTGGGTGTTGTAGTACCTCTATTGAAAACCTGCAGCTAATACAAAATACTGCCACTGCCTCCTCGCTTCCTTACAGTGGCTCCCTGTTAAAAGCTGAATCTGAATTTAAAATACTCATCCTAACCTATAAAGTGCAGTATAAATGAGAAATTAAGTATAAGATGTTAAGTGCATTCTCAAAATTTAGGCCAGGAGGTATTCTTGGAAGAGCTGGGTCTTCAAGAGTTTCTTGAAGGTGGAGAGGGTATCAGTTGATCTGGTAGCACTTGGAAGGTCATTCCACCAGCGTGGAACCAAACACAAGAAGAGTCTGGATTGACCTGCGCAAGGTGTTGGCCGTGCTAGATAACGTTCCTTAGAGGAGCGAAGTGGTTGGCGGGTGACATAGGGCTTCAGGACAGTATTCAGGTAGATGGGAGCAGAGCCATCAATTAGTGCCTTGAATTTGATGCGAGCAGCCAAGGGTAGCCAGTGGAGTACAATGAACAGAGGTGTGTCTCTCCCCCTATATTTGTCAAGCGGGTACTCTCAATACCTTTAAGTGTAAATATAAAACCTTCCTCTTTACTGCTCCCCATAGTTAGGGATGGTGCACGGAGAATCATCCCTCCCTGTCGGTCGAATTGGGAAGGACTGCCTCTGCTGTTGCCTCCAGCTGTGGGGTATGGTGGCCACTGATCATCCCTTCAGTGATGTTGAGTTACTATGCACCTCACCTTAGTTATGGTGCTATAGCCTAGTGCTACCACAGACCTCTCTTGTGTCATGCCGTTCAACTCTCTTCACTCTCTTGTTCATCTCTCTCTCTACATATATGCGCTTATGACATATATGATCTGTGGAATGTGAATCACCTAGACTGGCATAACTCATTTGCTTCCTCTACCCACATACACCACAATCATCTCTGCTGAGTGTCATCCTTGCTTCTCACTGGTTGACTTCTCTGTCACCAACTCCTCCTGAGTGGACTACGACCAACTTCATGAAGGCCCATGCCAGGACCGATTCTCCTTCCAAGATGCTCTTTGACCGTCCCCTCTCACAATGGCACTTGTCAAAATGGACGCCACCAAATCCATGATCGATCTCACTCCCTGACTTTATGTCTGGCTGCTAGCATGCTGTCCAAACAGAACTTCAGACAGACACCTATGGCTTGACTACCATATAATGTTGTGGAACAATATTTTGGAATTATTATTGTGCTCAGCCAAAACCATGCACAAATTATAGTCTATGACTTATGGTGACTACTGACTGTACTTTTCCTGCATGACCCCTGGCAGTAAGGTTGCCCCTTCAGCCATAGATCTGCCCAAGGTTTCCTCTTTGAATAACTACCATAAGGGAGTTTTCCATTGCCCCTGTTCATCATGTTCTTTGACCACTCCAGCGCTTTCAACACCATCCAGCCTCTCCTGGCAAGAGAACAACAACTGTATATGAGAGCTGAACCAAGTCTGTTGACCTGGATCACAGATTACACTAAAAGGCCCCAGTTTGTTAGACTGGGGGACATCTTTGAGGCTGTGGTCAGCAGCACTGGGGAACTGTTCTCTCTCCCGTACTGTTCACCTTGTACACAATGGACTTTAAGTAACTCTGAGTCATGCCATATGCAGATGTTCTCTGATGACACTGTAATTGTGGGGTGTATCAGGCACGGACAGGAGGGTGAGTACAAGAGCCTTGTGGACTTTGTGGTGATGGACTAACCACCTGCTGGACTAACCACCTGCACCTGAACACCATCAAAACAAAGGAAATAGTGGTGTACTTCAGGAGGCCTTTTATTTGAGCTCTATTTCTGGAACACGTGTGAGCAGCATGAGAAGGAGGCCTCTGACAAACATTACCTTGTGGTTTTTCTGACAAATCAGTCTGATCTCCAGTTTCCTCAGTGTAAACTCAACCAGAGATGCTATGTTTCATGTGCTATGTGTGACGGGCTCCCTTATCTCATATTTTATTGCATCCTCTGCTTTCCACAGCTCCTCATAGTTTTGGCTTATCTGGGGTGAACATCTGTTTGCAAAATGCTACCATTTTGCAAGAGGGCACCCATAAAGATAATCAAAGATAAAACAGTCTCAACAGTGTTTCCATTTTGCTCGCTCATGTGATTCACCACAGCCTGATCTCTGTCAACATACTCTCACTTAGATGTGTATTTGTTCCACATTTTCAGATTTTGCACTGTGTTAATTATCTGATTATTATCAGATTTTAAGATCAAACTGTCATTAACCCTATCTTAATTTATAATCCTTCAGTGTAAGTCCACAAACCATGTTTGTAATTGAATACATTTCTGTGTGCCCTGAAATAGAGGAGCATCAATAGCATCTGTTGGTTGCTATAACATGAGGCGGCGCTAACAGGGTTGCTACACTAGGTGTACAGGACTATCTGTAAAGCAGTCACCTAGGCCCATGGGAACTGCCACCTGGGCACAATTCCTAAATCATTTCTTCATCTCTCTCCCACCAACTCACTGTCACTCTTCACGACCACAAGCAAAACCATTGATATTACAGCACTGTGACTATTGCACAAATGATTTGCTAACAGTGCTGCATGCTGTTCACCTGTAAGTTCATTATAAGAGCCAAAGAGTTGTGCCTATGCCTATGGGATAAAATGAAACCAGGTCTGTGACTTTGGTTTTTGCATGTAACACCATTTTTGCAAGACTGAATTTGAGGTAATCCAGTGAATACAGCAGGCTCATAATCTTTCCGGTTGCTCTTTGAAACATTTTCCCCTTCTTAATAAATATGCCATTTGCACAATTCTGGGTCTGTTAGGACAGCCATGATCTTACTTTTGAATATGCAGTGAACTCATATTGCAAAACCATCCTAACCATAACACTCCCCAACTCCAGTTACTCAAGTCCCCTCATACTTCCTCCCATGCACACACTACACATTTTCTCCAAGGTCTGCTTCTGCAATTCTCATTACTGTTCATGCTCCAGTTTCTGTTACACATTGAGTGTAATTACAATAAAGGAATGCGGTTCAGGTATGGAGCAGAGCATACTTTAGTCTAGACTCTGTCCCCCCAGCCCTCCAAGTAAATTTACAGACCAGTACCAAACAAAAGGATACAAATAAAAACAATTTACAATACAGTAAATACATCATACATCATACTACATATATATTATGTGGACTTGGTAATATGCAAATTGGAGCTCAAAGATACTGGATCTTTGTTTTATTTATTAATATGGCCATTGGACATACATTGTCAAATTACTTTGTCCAATCTGTCCACTTATTTGTATGCATCTGCACTGAGATACTACTTCAGATATAACCTTCTACTGTGGTAATCTTGAGGTAACTTGTACTCAAAAGCATTATCATCAGTGACCATCTAACAGTGATGGAAAAAAAAGTTTCAGTTCCTCATTCTAGACAATAAAAAGGCCATGGATGTGAAACCAGAGGTGGTGTTTACCTCCCAGTGTCGTGTCTGCCGTCATGATGAACATCCTTCAACACCTCAGCACTCTACTGGTCATGCTGCTCGTCTTCAACCAAGGTAATTAATACAATTAATACAATACAATTTACGCCAAACTTCATGATACAACTGTGAAAATAAGTATTGAATCATTCAACATTTTTTTTCAAAAGGTATTTTTGATAGGACTACTGACATAAATTATTTACCAGACATTGGTATTAACCCAAGACCCAGACATTTGAAGAAAGCAGAATTATAAAGCCAAAACATAATTTTATGTGTAATAAAGTGAAATGGCAGGTAAAAAAGTATTGAACACATTAAGAAAATGCAAGGTCAGAAAATACAAGGAAATAGCTGTAGTCTGTGAGCAGTTTAAAAGTAATTCTGCCTCCTATCTGAGCATAATAATATCATCCAGTTTAGTACATTTTGGTTGGCCACAAAAAGGTTTTTGAATACTGAGGTGTGGCATAAGAATGTCTCATAGTATTAAAGGCAAAGAGCTCTCCCAAGACATCTGCAACCTTATTTTGCAAATGCATATCATTTCAGCTGTTCACAGACTATTTCAAAACCCCTGACAGCTTCAGTAAGCACCACTGGAGCCATTATCTGCATGACTGTAGAGTATCACTCACCGGAGTTCCTTGCAAGTCTTCTATTTAGTGAATCAGAGGATTAGAAATGTAGCATTAGGGTTAGTAAAACATGTTCTAACTTGTTCAAAGTTTCCTGCACAACATTTTGACAAGTCATAAAATATTGTAACATTGTAGTTTGATCAGAACGTGGACATACTGCAAGAGAAGAAATGATACAGTACATTGTTTCCTCTATAACAA
Source organism: Tenualosa thibaudeaui (assembly GCA_027481765.1). Classification (NCBI taxonomy): domain Eukaryota; kingdom Metazoa; phylum Chordata; class Actinopteri; order Clupeiformes; family Clupeidae; genus Tenualosa; species Tenualosa thibaudeaui. The sequence goes on along the minus strand of JAIFZK010000173.1, from coordinate 2,013,685 downwards.
ATATACCTGCTACCTCCCAGTCCTGGAAATCTTTCTGAGTGGCCCTTGGGTCTTCAGCTACTCTTCTGACTATTCTTTTGACTTCCTGAATGGTTGACCTACAAGAAATCCTGTGGGTGCCCAGTTTACAGTGGAGTGATGTTCCAACCACTTCGCAGATAATGGCCCCAATGGTGCCAATTAGAAGAGAAATTTTGAAATATGTCTAAAACAGTTGTATTGGTGTGAATCAGTGTGAAGGGATGTGTCTGCTGAGAGTTTTTGTGTTAACCAACCATGAGATCTTTTGCAACATAAAAAAAACTTTTTGTAAAACTGCGCGGGACTGTTTTTTTCATCCCACTCTGACCATTACCGCCCGCACCCGCAACGTGTCCGCCCAGTCCCTCGATGTGCACTCCCGCCTGCAACCCACGAAACTCTGCATTGATTTTGTGTCTTCTCCCGTCCCGCAAGAGAAACACTGCATTTATGCTATTAATTGAGATTGGGGTTATTTGTTTCATTTCTCTCCCTGCACGTCTTTTGACGCACTGTGAATAGCGCTTCTATTTTATTGTTTGCATTTGTTGCTAAAATGAAATAAAGACAGGTTTATATTCTATTCTTCTCCAATTTAGTTAGCAAGCACTTAGCAACAGGGCTGCTTCTAAACTATTGTTTTAATGAGAACACAGACAAAGCAATGCACAATTAAATATAACTTTGTTTTATTAAAATAACATACATATATATCGGACTTGCCTTTGCGTTTGGTTTTAGTGGTGTACACACCTTGTTTAATGTTCGTCTCTACTTTGTTGATTGACTGAGTAGTAGATAGTTTAGCCTGTTTTAGTTTAGCCCGAACAAACCCGCAGTGTTTTTTTAGCCGCCTGTTCCTGCCCGCAACCAAGCTCAAACCGCCCGTTCCCACAAAATTTGCGTTTGCAGACCTCTAGTGGGGTGTTCACTTTGGTCAGAACTTTTTGGTTTCAGCTAACATTTCAAAAATATTATGCAAGTATAAGCTGTTTCTCAAAGTCAAGGGTAGTCCTTGGTAGCCTATCAAGTTTGCAAACAAGTTACTAGTTACTTTGTAGCTACTAGTTACCAAAGTATGCTTCTCCCAGGACAAGTTAAACATGCAGAATATCCACTTGTGAAAATTTGGCACTGGAGCATTTGAAGGGATCTTCACATTGGAACTTGCTTGAGCATGCCTTGCAGTGCATGGTCAAGCACACCATGCAGTGTGTTTCATGGAATCTGAATGGAATTAATCAAATTGTAAAATATGTGTATGACCACATATTTGAAAATTAAACTGATTTAGTGAAAGTAGTGAAAATAAACTGTCAGTTTGTTCTAAACTCGCATCTCATGTTTTTCTAAGGTGTTAATGTTGACCGTTAAAGTATTTGTAAAATAATCTAGTGTTTGTGTATCTACAGGGGACTGCATGCAAGATGGCATTGTGGGGGGACATGTGGCAGCACCTCACAGCCGTCCCTACATGGTTCTTATAGTGTACATGAATAAGCCACGCGATTGGAGAGAATGTGATGGTTTCCTTGTGAGGGAGGATTTTGTGATGACTGCAGCTCATTGCAAAGGAGAGTGAGTTGATCAGCCTATGTAGACTATATTACATTTACATCTACATTTATGCATTTAGCAGATGCTTTTATCCAAAGCGATTTACAAAAGAGGATAACATTCAAGCTACAACAAAAGTGCAGTATAAGAGAGATTAAGTATAGGTGGTTAAGTACATTCTCAGAATTCAAGCCAGGAGATATTCTTGGAAGAGCTGGGTCTTCAATAGTTTCTTAAAGGTGGAGAGGGTATCTGTTAGCACTTGGAGGGTCATTCCACCAGCGTGGAACACATGAGAAGAGTCTGGATTGACCTGCACAAGGTATTGGCTGTGCTAGATAACATTCCTTAGAGGAGCGAAGTGGTCAGTGGGTGACATAGGGCTTTAGAAGACTATTCAGGTAGATGAGAGCATATTTAACAAATAGTTCATGAGCCAAAGGGATCACCATTATCAGTTGGGAAAGGGGGGGGGGGCACTATATATTTTCTCAAAGCTATGTATCTCTGGAGTATATTTTTATAATAGCAAGTTGGATTTAGGAGCTTTGTTATTTTACAGCCTCTTAAGTAGATCTCTCATTGAAATGAATGGAAAAAGCAGGATTTTTCCAGCTCTTTGTGTGATATCTCCAGAACACTTTGAAGGATCTCCATAAAAAAACTTTTATGCAGTTAATCACCATGAAGGTCTGATTTGAGTGGACATGAATTGTGATATATATTATATATGACCTTTAACATATGATCTCTGAGTTCCTAATCAACATGGCACATTGAAGAGGAATAAATATGCGCTGAGAAGTGAGGACCTTAAGAGAAACGGCAGAAATAACAGCGCAGAACAATATGATTGAACAATATGTTGTGCACATCCCAATGCAATCTTGACATTTGACTTTCTAACAATGATTTCCTATTGAGGTCATCTACCCCTCACTGTGATTTTCTGTTTTGGGTAAGTCTTCAATGTGTTGAAATATTGTACAGTGTGTTGCTGGATGTTTCATGACCCCAATGGAACTTTACCTTTGACTTTTTGACCTTGAATATTTGGGCAACTCATCTGGCCTTTATGGTGATGAAATGTGCCAAGTTTGGTAAAGATCCTTCAACACTTTTAGAAGATATTACACAAATACTGTGGAGTGAATTGAAAATTAAAATGGGAGATGAACTAGGACATAAGGGGCTGTAAAATCACAACACTGCAAAATCCAACTTGTCATCATGTAAAAACATATTTCAGAGATACATAGCTTTCAGAAAAATGTAGTAAGTATTTGCCCCTCACCCTGCCTCCAATAGGGGAAGGGGAGGGGCTCATGGACTAAAATGTAAATTACAGGAATAACTCTGGCAGTTCTTCAGCAGTATACCTATACTGTGTTCCAAGGTAACATGAAAACATTAGAAGTATTTTGCTATGAATGGGTTGGACCACATTAATTAATTAGCTATGCATATTGCCTGCTTTTCAGGAAAATGGTTGTTTTTCCTGGTCTCCACAACAAATCAGAAATAAAACAAAACTCTCAAGTTGAAGCTAAACCATTTGCCCATCCTCACTATGAAGGCACAGCAAATGACATTATGCTACTAAAAGTAAGACTTTTGTACTTTGGAATGTTGGGTCCTTTAACTTAGTCCCTTTAAGTTGGATGACATGGTGACTTTTCACATCCCTTTGCAGCTTGCTAAAAATGTTAGTCTCGGTGACCACGTGAATCTGGTGGCACTTCCTGTGCCAGAAAATGATGTCCCCACAACAGACTGTGTGGTCGCAGGGTGGGGTTCAATGGCTTATGATGCTGCAAATGTATCAGACGTGTTGCGAGAAGTTAATGTTACAATTGATACCTCTCTCAACTGTGAAACACCAAGTCAACTTTGTACCAGAGGAACAAACGGCCCTTTTAAGGTGAGCGAGCCGATTACACATACCAGTCATAACTCTTCATTGTACTTTGAAAATGCTGGAGATGGATTATATTTACCTTCTAATTACAGGGAGACTCTGGTGGCCCACTTGTTTGTGGTGAAGTGGCATGCGGGGTGGTGTCCATATGCCGAGGAAAAGGCAACACATGGACCCACTACTACACTAGGATTGCTCACTACCGAACCTGGATAGACAAGATCATGAATACAATCCTTTAATTACCCAGCCACAAGATCTGATGTCAACACAAAACCAAATTTATAACAAGAGTTTGATGTGCTATTATCAGTGGTTTGCCTTTAATATTTAGTTTTCATAGGATTATACCCGTCAGGTATGTAGGACAAATCTCACCACTTATGTCATGTAATTTAATGTCTGAAATGTTTGCATGCGATTCTCCCAATGATTTTCAATACAAATGTGAGCTCAACTTGTTTGAATAATAATAAAAACACAATGCCAACAAATTGCTTTTTGAAACACAAGTGCCCTCTAGTGTTGTTTTTTTACTGGAGGCCTTCACTTAACCAGTGTACAGCCATGTACTCTCCTTTTAGCATAAGCACAGGAAAAATCCACACCACCATCCTGTCCAAAAGAAACTCTGGAACTTGGACAATCATCTAGATTTTCTCTGAGCTACTTTGACAATAACATGGCCAAGAGCTACTTTCTTACATCATATTACAGGAGATAAATGTTAACATCCTTTATCATCTTATACACTCACAAGTAGGTCTCAATTATAATATTGTGGACAAGTTAGTCAATTTTAGTAATTTAATGTATAACAAGAAACTCAAACATTATACAGATTCATTAGACAAAGTGAAATATTTCTAGCCATTATTTCTGTTAAATCTGATTATAGCTTACAGCTAAAGAAAACCCCAAATTCAGTATCTCACAAAATTAGAATATTTCATGTTGGACATGTTGGCCTTCTTAGAAGACTGTTCATTAAACCAGGTATCGGCACTTTTGGCAGCACAGGCAGGTGCCAAGTTCTGCTGGGTGAATGAAATCAGCATCTCCATAAAGTTAGTCATTAGAAAGGCAGCATTAGCATCAGCTAAACTTTCCTGGTAGACAACTGGTATGAGATGGACTTGATAAATTACATAGCTCCCCAAATCTTCACTGACTTTACACTAGCCTTCTAGCAACATGGATTTCGTGCCTCTCCATTCTTTCTTCAAACTCTAGGACCTTGATTTCCAAATTAAATGCTTTCATTTCAGTTATAAATTTCTGATGACATGCCTTCATCAAAAAAAAAAAAACGACTTCAGAGCACTGACCAATAAAAGTTATTTTTCCTTCAAAGCTTTTTCTTTCAATTTTTTTTTAACACTTCATGCTTCTTTCTAGTGCCAAACTTTATGGATGCTGATTTCATTGCATATTCTAATGCAATGCATATTCTAATTTTGAGAGATACTGCATTTGGTTCTTTTGCTGTAAGCCACAAACCTCAAAATCAACACAAATAAAGGCTCGACATAATGAACTTGCTGTGCAATTTATCTATACAATGTATGAGTGACATTTTACATTGATTTACTGAAATTAACAAACTTTTCCACAATATTCAAATTTGAGTCCTACCTGTAGTGCAGTTCAAACACTCACATGTACCACATTTAGGGTCATCTAAATGTGGTACATTTATTTTCCATTTTCAATAACTACTGTACATTCTATCAATTCACATTAGAGAGCAGTAAAACTGGGACTATTTACCAGACAGGGCAGGATGTTTGAATTTGATTCAGAGATTCTAACAGGTCTAATATCTTTTGTGACTTATTGTGATATTGTAACCCATTGCAATTTTGTTACATTTCCTTTGAACTTTTGGAGCTACTTTGCAGGTGGCAAGTTAATGGTATTACCCAAGATACCTGTTAGAGCCCTGATCTAGTACTTCAAATAACACTATAGTAGCCCCCAGAACCGACACAAAAGCTGGCCCAAAGCCTTGCGGGAGAAGAGCAACTTTAATAATTAAAACCAAAATACTTGGTTACCCTACTTGCATATGAAAAACCACAAACACTAATCAAGTCTTCATTTCACCACATTACTGGTCAGTGCTAAGAAAACTTAAGCAAAACTTTACCTGAAATCACTGACTGATTACACATCCACCATCATGGTAAATAAAATTCAATCCTAAATGTGTGCATTTCCAAATTGTATGCTCATAAAACATATCTGCAATGGGCTGTTAACACAGCAAGGCTAGTGAGGCACATCTACTCCAAACAGCCAACCTGCAGTCTGCTTGCTGTTGGACGCAAAATTTTGTTCAGTGACGATAGAAACTCAAGAGCAAACCCCCCCCCCCCCCCATACAAATAACCTTCATACAAAAAAAATGTAATGGCCATCTTCTCCAGCACAATTTTCTTTATTAAAACCAAAAAGGAAACCACTGTATTTCCATGGGTAAATCCACCAACAGCTTCCACTTCCCCCTAGCTTCCTACTGGGAGCTGTTCCTCTACATCAGGAAGGAAGTCCTCCAGTGCAAACCCTACGCAAAAGATAAAATAGTTAAGCAACAAACTAGAAAAAGTACATTCAAACTAAAAAGTTTAAACTTCACTTTGGGTCTGTTTTCCATCCCACAGGCTCCCTGTACAGCAATGACTGCACTCAATTTCAGAGAAAACAACAGACACTGCACTAACTTCAAAGATCCCTGGCTAGGAGGACATGTTGGCCTTCTTATAAGACTGACGTTGGTTTCAGCAACATTTAACAGGATTTACAAACACTGCAAGTATCTTTATTAAAACTTAGAAAACCCGTTCATTTTCAGAGCCCAGCAGATGCATTCAAAAGAAATTACAGAACAAGGGTGAGCATAGGCTTATGCTTACTTTAAACATATTAGAACTTTTTGAAAATTTTATCCTTTTTGCAATACATGAACTGATGGCACTACAATCAAGGGGTGCCATACACAGCATGTGCGCTTGAAATAGCACTGTGCCACCATAGGCTACTGTCTCCCGAGTCTGTGAATGATCTCTGTTATGGACACCAGTGGTCAAATTGATCAAGTCGATCGATTTGAGAGCAAAAGATCTTCAATCATTTGCCGTTATTTGATGACTGATGCCACTTGTGGAGAGTGACATCCAATTGAAGTTTAACATAAGTAGCCCATTTCATGTACTTCAAATTCAGTTTGCTAAAATACAAGGCTTCAAGTTGGATTTTAGCAGTCTTTCACACAAAGCCTCAACAGGTATCTCATCCTTGGCCAGGGTGGAGGTCAGGACCTTGGGCTTAAAAAGGTTGGTGACCACTGATTTACAGGCCACTTCACAATGAAAGTGCAGGTTGCATTCAGATCACATTGAACACCATTTCCTTACCACTCACAGTAACTGCAAATATCACAAGCACCATTTTTGAAAGTGGGAAAATAAATAAATGAAAGTGACTCAGGCTAAACAGATGCCTAGGCCCACTTATATTTATGTAGAAGTCTCTAGCTGCTATTATTTATATTGAATAGTCTTCATTTTACAAATCACACCACTAGCCACAGTGCTCTGCAAAAAGCCATGCCCTGTCTAGCGTGTTTGTTTTAAGTCACCTGTATTTTGACCTGCAAATCGTTTACAACTTGTGTTGTAATGTTATTTTTCTTCCGGAATAGTGTATGTAGGCACCATCACGTATCTGTCTTGTCCATACTGTGTTTTAACCATACTGTGCATCACCAATTGTTCCCGGTGAAACGTTGTCTCGTCTCACTATGTACTGTGTATATGGCCGAAACGACAATAAATCCCTACTTGACTTCTGTGCAATCACTGAGTGCTTTCAACTTTGACAAAGTTTAAGTCACCCGGCTTAAGGCAATGCATGTTGCACCCCCCCCCTGCAGATTCATTTAGCGAAGTCCACTACGCACTGCCGTCAACTTTGCCCGCCATCTAACACAACCATTGGAAACGCTTGATCATGAATCCCAGGAAAGGGAAAAGTGCGTGCACACACACCATTGACAAACATACCTTAACCAGTTGCACACAAGGTCTTGCTCAGTTCCACGCGTGGGACGCAGCATCAGATCTTAGCCAAGACCATCAACCAAAGGCAAATTAACCTGCATAAAGATAAAAAATAGCTTTAGCTTAAGAATGCATGCCTTACATGGCATAAGCTATAAAAACATCCCAAGTTAATAAATGGTCAAAACTGTATATGGTATAAGTGAGGACAGGCTAGAGAAGGGGAAATTGCAGAAGGTTTTTTTCCAACGCCACTTTAGTGATGCATCTACAGTAACAAGCAATGAAGATGTGCTGGCTACAAGCCATCAAGAAAATAGTAGCATTCTTGAACATTTAGCACTCCAGGAATGGTTTTTAAAAAAACATAACCAAACCAAAAAAAACAAACATCCAATTACTTTGATTTATCAGCAAGATACTGAGGGGTACATGGCATATTTCGGAGGCTTGCTGTGCTCATTTGTGTTTCACAACATCTCCCACACAAGGGACTCTCATTACGTTACAGGACATGCATCGTTTAGGAGCATGGTGGAGAACATGGTGGCTTTTTTGGGAGCTTTTAAGAGTAGCAAGATGGACAATAAAATGAGAACGGATTGAGGAATGCGAACAGGAGAGCAAAAGTGGTTACCTCACGTTACAGGCCTATCTCCATATATGAACTAGCCAAGAGAGCCAGCTTTCATCTTGTCTCGGTAGGCACACGTGATTCACATGTCGGTAGGCAAAACGCTTCATTCTCCAAGGACTTTGTTGATTTCCAAAATGATGAGATTCTTGGACGCAATGAAGCATTACACAGAACCAGTGCCAACTCAGTTCTATCACTACAGCAACATTATATTTGGATCTTTTTAAATACTGAATTCCAGCCCACCCACAATAGAGAATCAAGCAACCTAAAACTTCACTTAAGAAAAAATAAATAAATAAAAAATTAAGACTAAATCCTGAAATATCCCAGCTACCCTTTACAACTGCAACTATTCAGACTAATGCAAACCCATTAACTAAAATGTAATATGGCAAAATCTGTCTGAGACAATCAGATGACTTTTTGAGGCACAACAATGTCTTTTCCAATGGCTTGTTTAATAGGCTCCATGAAGCCAAAATTTACAAAAGAAACTGTAAAAAGAAATATTTTTTCTCAAGAGGTGTTGGTACACACAGGACAGTTCACCTCAGAAAGAACAAAAGTGGAGACATTTTCAGAGTTTTATAGTTCAAAGTTCAATCCACCAAAGAGCATACTTTTAAAAATTCAATGTTTCAAAGAGTAAAGAACCTCGGGCCACCTGAGGCAGTTTGCAATCACCAGGGGTTGTTTTCCCAGAGAAAGTTCACTCTTTGCTTACTGAATATTTACAATTCTTTAGCCATATCAAGGAGGTTTGCAGGACTGGCAGTCCATGACAGCATGCCCGCCTTGTTACACTAAAGGTATGCATTACAGACAGAAGTCGCACAGAACACATCACAGCTAGTCAAGCTTCTTTCGAAGATGTTGATGTTCGATTGATTTTCCTTTAAGCAGGGTCAACAACAATTCCAGTTCAAGAATGTATGGAAAAATAAATTTAAATGGATGCCCTGCTGTGGTCTTTCTGAATGGTGGTTCAACGGACAGAATTTATTTTAGAAGCTATTTGGCTGTGATGAACAATTGCATTTCACTTACAGCTTAAAACACATTTCAGCCACTTAAAAAGAAAATTAATTTTGCCCTCTGTGTTCAAGTAAACACTATGAGGGAAAAATTGAACTAAAGGTACAGGAATTTTCATGGTCATTCATGTTTACAACAACTAAATACTACAGAGTCTCACACTGCCTTGCGGATGGAGACGCTGAAAATCATTCAACACAATAAAAAAAGGACTGTTGTTTGACTGATGGAATACTGGAACCAGGAAACACCATAAAAAAAATCTTCGAAGAGCGCATCTTTTTAAATACAGCCAGCGCAGGGATGATCTTGGAATCAGGAAGTTTTTTTACTCGTGTGTAGCTGAGGACAAAAAGTAGGCAAAGGTGTAAAGGCACTGCAGGATACGCACATTTTTTTTTTCACACAACGAACTGTAACCAAAGAGCATGGATTCCTTCGCTAGAGGCTCATAAGGAAGATCACTAGAGCTGCAGGACATGAGTTTCAACACCACCCTCACCCTTTCGATACCCTCTTTTAGCAGTGGTTGGACTGAACATACAGGATATTTCCAATCAGGACGGGTAAGGGACAACGGACTGCTCAAATCTGGTGAGAATTTTAGACCTTACAGCGATAAGAGCAACTGCACAATTAAAATCTTGGATGCATACCGTAACTGTCATAGCTGTCTCTGTAGGAGCCGCCCTCATAACCTCCTGAACTTCTGAAACACAAAAATGTAAAAGTAGTATCAGTCATTTCTCAGATGTAGTTTCTATACACTGCATCAGTGATTTTTTCTCTGAACTGCCATCTAGGCCAGATAAAATCTTGGTAATGTAGTGCCAGTTGAGATGGTAGTGATGGATAACTATTTATGAAGTGGGTTTGGAGGGGAAAAAACAACTACTAGCTATTCCATTTTTTTTTTTTAAAAAATGAAAGTTTAATTAACTTGAATGTGAGCTAGTTCTTTACTGAAAACTTGAAATATGAACATGGATTTCTTCATTTTATTCTGTATGAACTGAGCATTAAATTAGTTAATGTTCGAGTGAATTTGCACAACAAAGCACATCCACTGCCACCATACTGCTTAATTTAACAACAAAGCATCAGTCATGCAAAATGAGATATGTGGGGCACCAACCTGCTTCCCCTGTAGCCTCCTCCTCCACCACCACCAGACGAATATCCACCGCTGCTTCTGTAACCACCGCCGCCACCACCACCACCATAGCTCCTCTCTCCACCGCCGTAGCTCCTGTCTCCTCCACCATATCCTCGGTCACCACCATAACTTCTGTCACTGCTGCCATACCCCCGGTCTCCTCCGTAGCTTCTCTCACCTCCATAGCCTCCACCTCCTGTTGTGAACAGACACACAGTTTGTAGTGTTTTCTAAGTCTAGAGACTAGAAATGACAGATCAGGTTTCCTTATTCTCAGTTTGTGTTGACTGATGTTTTGCTATTCCGGGGGGTGGGGGGGGGGGTGGTACAGATCAATTTACACAGGACTACCTTCAATTGAGGTAATGGACTCACCTCTACCACGCCCACCACGGAAGCCTCCTCTGAAGCCACCACCACCTCTTCTGAAGCCTCCACCTGATCTGCCTCCAGACTTTCCAGCCTCGTCAACTCTGATCATTCTGCCATCAACAGACTACATACAGAAGTGCACATTAGGGCAACAAACATGATATACAGAAGATTGCAACTTGGGCATTTATAGGTACTCACTTTGCCATTCATGGCAAACATGGCATCCTTGGCATCTTCTGGATTTTCAAAAGTTACAAAGCCAAAGCCTCTAGAACGGTCAGTCTCTCTGTCTCTGATCACATCAACTGCAAACGATATTGGAAGACACAAATGAGCACCTTCATGTGCTACCTCTATGCACAATTTAAGCCCAGTCACATAGACTTCCAACATGCACATCACCTTTTGAGATAGTTCCATATTTGGAGAAGGCTTCTTCCAAAGACTGCTCAGTTGTATCATAACTGAGACCGCCAACAAAAAGCTTTCCTTCGTCAGACATGATTTACCTAAAGAAAGGTCAAATGTCAATGCTACACAAGAAACAATCAACACGGGTATATAATTTTAACTACACAGACAACTTGAGATGTTTGTAGTGGAGTACAATTGCACCAGTTCACCTTGAGAGAACTTGTTTTAAAAGCCAAATAAACCAACAAAGCCACCATATTCAGAACATCGAAGCGGTCTAGTGGAGCAGCACTGTATAGTGGGACAGGTACTGCACATTTGGCTGAATTGTCATGAAGGGTGGACACTTGAAATGCAAACCAACAAAAAAATTAAATGCTAGGGAGCCCAGTCTTTCAGAAATTATCTACTTAAATCAATTTGTTAGGGAAATGCTGGGGGTCCAACTATTAATTTGGACTGTTTGAATGTGTGCAACCAATTATTACATTCTGTTTAAAAACTTCCGCGTAACAAAGGTTTTTTTTACTGCATATACACATTCTCCAGTCATGAACATTTTCATTGTGATGGTCACTCAGTCAATCAATTTGACTTGATCAAATCCAAACAATAGCAAGGAGCCTGGCACTTGGTCAAATGAATGAATGATTAATTACAGTGTTATAATAATTAGTGAGCTAAGAAAAAAAATAGCTCAGCAACACACACAGCCAAAACCTCCCAATGCCTTAGGTTGCCATCTCTACTCCCATTCATACAATTAGTGTAGACTATTATTCCTTAAGACTCTGAAGAAACTGGTTTTTATTTTTTATTGAAAACTTGGAGCAGAGGTAATGCGCCACAAACATGAATCTTAAAATGGTGACCCGCGTTTCCTTCTTCCTGTGTCAAATCCCTGTTAAGCTTAACAAACTTGTATTTATTCATAAGAATCATCCCTGCGACCAAACGTTTCAGAACACACTTATTTTGTGGATTAATTCACTTTAACATTTGCGGGAATCTCAAAAACAAAGCACATCGTAACTGCGAACTGGCAAAATCGAAAGAACTTTGTTAATCACCACGTGTGCAATGGCAGCGATGAGGCCGCAGCCATTTTCTAATTGCACGTTAACGTTCACAAATGCTGGATTTACTATAAACCTAGATAATACGCACTGTGCACAATACAACACACCGGGACAACTTCATTGCAAGACACATAACATTGAACGTTAATAGACTTTAGCCTACAAACCAAATGACTGCATACACACACAGTGTACGTTCACCAGTGCTAAACCCATAGCCCCATTCCTTTGTCATGAAGCTATGTGGGTCAGTTCATCGCAGCCATTTTGTTTTACAAAAATAATAATAATAAAAAAAGGGACAAATTCTCCGACAGACCGACTAAAACGTTGACTAATGTCCTAGACATCAAAACAGCGACTCGAGTAAATGCGCGCGTGATGTATGACGATACATAATATCAGTTCCAAAGCTTCGCTTAGCCTTGGTTGCTAAGTAGGTCGGCCAGTTCTTGCGTTTGTAAACCTAGTTAACAATGTTAGCAATCGAAAAACGTTATCAAGACCAGAATAATGCTAAAATCGATTTGATACACATCATTTTACTTTCATCGTGCAGGTAATCTATGCATACTCCTACGGTAAAAATGTAACTACATAGCAGCATATCAGACAATCGTTGGCAAGCATTACCTACCTTTGTTAGACAGCAGGCTCTCGGTAAACAGCCTTGACTCGCAGGGTAACGAGGAAATGGCGGAAGAACCGACACCACAGACTTATAAGAACAGTGTGACGTAACCAGTTACGCCCAAAATGTTAGTATCGGTACATACCAATATTTTAAGCAGAGGGTTTAGGGTGATAAAATGCGAAACTGAAAGGTGAAAGCTTTGAAGGGAAACGAGCTTTGTCTGATATGTGACTATAGGCTAGTACCTTCCCATTAATTTCCCACAGTGATTCAATTCTATGGTTGAGAGCTCATCGATACCAGTCATCTAAGAAAAGGTTTTTGTCTATAGACAGTAACGTGTTACTATTGGCCTCCCATTCATTTCTCACTGGTTGAGAGCTTTCAAATGAAATTCAGAGTTTCATGCAAATGGGTTATCTTTCATCCAACTGTGGAACTGTGGAACTCTTTCTGGATAGCTACGCATTTGAAACATTCAATATATGACTTTCGGGCACCTCGTGATCGAGATATGACCTACATTGGGTAGTGGCCCTTTTAGTCTATATGCGAATTCGCATGTGTTCTCTTTCTATCATCTGAGATCAAAATATTTGCCCCGTGTGAGGCTCGAACTCACGACCTTCAGATTATGAGACTGACGCGCTGCCTACTGCGCCAACGAGGCTTGTAACAGGCGTTGAAAAAGGCAAAACATACTGTTAACACCTATAAAAAACAAAAATCACACGGCTTTACGGGCTCCATAAGGCATCAACTTGTTGCTTGTAATAGCCAACAAATCAGAAAACGTGTGAGAGTTTGGGTACACTCAGGTCCTCCTAAAATGTATCTGGTACACTACAGTTACCAGACAGGCTACCAAGTAATCTCTTACGAGGTCTCTATTCCTTATTGGAATGACCTGCTTTCTACTTTGATTAACTCACTAATTTTTACTTCCACTGGTGTCTATCTGTCAAATTTGGTCATTACAAGGTAAATTACCTCCTTACCTTAACTGCCTTTAAAACATAGCAGAGTCACCATAACACGCTCACAGAGTTTTCAGTGAACGTGTCTTCTGCCAAAGTGCACGACATACAATAGTGGCCAAACTGTGACATTAAAATAACAGTCATGTACCTACACAATGTCAAGTGAACTGGGTTGATTTCACTGCAGGTCTCCACCTCTAGTCACTCCTGCCCTTTTTGTTACTAAGGAATTTTCTTATATCCATCTGTCCTTCTCAACACTAATCTCACTAAGGCTAGCTACCAACACGATTAATGTGAAGCCCTACAGATAGAAAAGAAAAAATACAGACGTTGAATTTCCAACATTTTGCAACAAATGATTCTAAAAATGCACAGGTATGGTCACGTCAGATTTTCTTCCAGTTTTCACTGTCTACAATGTTGCATTTGTGGCTGCTGGTAACAAAACCACAAGTCTCCTCAAGGGGGCAATTTTCATCATCATCGTTGTACTGGTGTACCGGTTTGTGAACATTTCCAGCGCCAGATGTCCCAGATGTTGGGAGTCACAGAACAGCGTGCTCTGCCATGCTGATGACATCCTAGTTTTTGGAAGGGACAAAGAAGAGCACAACATGCGCTTTCATCAGGTACTACAAAAAGTAAAAGAGGAAGGGCTGACACTCAACGAGAAGTGCGAGTTTGGCCAGGACGGTATGATTTTTGTTGGCTAACAAGGTCACAGCGACGGGGATCGATCCGGACCCTGGAAAAGTGAAGGCCATTTATTTGATGAAATTCATTCCCCAACTTGCAACAATCACCACACCACTAAAAGATCTCAGTGACAGGAATGAGTGGTGTTGGGGAACAAGTCAAGTCAAGGCATTTCAAAATTTTAAGCTGGCATTGAGCTCTCCACAAGTCTTGGTACAGTATTTGCCAACAGCAGAGACAAGAGTTGCAGCCGATGCATCTTCTTATGGCATTGGAGCTGTTCTCACACAGAAACAAGCAGACAAGAAATGGAGATCCATAATATACATCTCCAGGAGCTTAACCGAAAAACAGTATGCTCAAATAGAAAAGGAGGCCTTGGCCTCTACATGGGTGTGCGAGCACCTCTACTCTTACCTCCTTGGGTTACGGTTCACACTCATAATCGACCACAAACCCTTACTACCACTACTTGGTTCCTGAGGCCTTGATGAACTTCCACTGCAGATACTACGGTTCCGCCTGAGACTGCTCAGATTCAACTATGAGATCTTGCACGTCCCTGGGAAGTCTATTATCATGGCCGACACACTTTCACGAGCACCCCTCAACAACACTCCACTCCGTAGGTACTGTGAAAAGTCTCTGGAAAAAAGGGACTTATCAAAATGAAGCACTTCTTGCTTACTGAGCAACACCCTTGGAACATGGGTACTCTCCAGCACAGCTGTTGATAGGGTGGCACCTCCGAACAACTGTTCCACAACCTGCAACATCACTTGTCCCACAATGGCCTAACCTGGAAGAGTTCAAGAAAGCAGACAGACAAGGACGTCTTCAGCAGGAGACACGTTTCAACTGCTGTCACCTGGCACACCCGCTGCCAGAGCTGTCACAAGGACTAAATGTCTGGATTACAATGGAAAGCATTCCTAGCGCTGAGGTGAGACAAGCAGAGACTCCTAGATCTTTCCTTGTTCAGACGGACAGGGGTATGTTTAGGCGAAACCGCATCCACCTACGTGCAGTGGGGCATCCACCAGAGGCACCTGTGCCACGCCCGTGACCGCAGCAGACAGACGCCCAACATGTCATTACCACTCAGGGAGAGCGTCAAGACCCCCAGATAGACTGGACATATAGAGGGGTGGATGGGTTTTGAAGGACTGTAGAAGGTTAATCTATACCACTTAATCTATATGCATTATGTTAGAGCAGCTCATGTTCAAAAAAAAAAAAAAGACCCAGAGCAATAGGCTTGAATGCCCAGGTCTAATGGTGCATTTCATTTGCAGTAGGAGAGCGGTTTTCGCAGTTTGTCAGATGTGAGTTGCTATTCACCACGTTACATAAAGAATGCATTTCACTGGACTTGAGCTGTACTTAAAAAAAAACATTTGTTACATTGTAAGCGTTAGCGTAAGGCACATATCGTTAGTGAAGCATCTGTTTACTTCAGGCATTTGTATGCTACAGGCTGCAATGTGTCATTTCATGTGTCATTGTTTGACTGAAGTGATGCACTGCTGTTATGCAAAAGCTGACAATGAGGCAGGTGTTATGAAGTATCTCGGCATTCTTTCAATGCAATATTTTCCACTATGTTTTCTTTTTTTGAAATAAGACAAAATGTCACAGTGTTCCACTTTATTTAAACCTATACACATATTAACCATTGAGATCTATGCTCAACCTAGCTAGAAATGAACCATTTCCCTTTACCAATATTTAAATGCTTATTCCATTTATTTTTGTTTGCTTGTTTGAGTGAATGCTTTCTTAGATGCTTCCATCTTCGATCCAAGTTGGACAAATGGAACAGATCCAACTCGGTTTTAGTTGTGATTTTAGCGGACGTGACCTCCAAACCTCTCCAAGACAAATGGGATGTGCCATTACAACACGCCTAATATAAATATAAACTCAGGGCACTGCTGTAAAAGAGCTTCATGCTCATTCAATTCTCCCAGAATAAACAATGGTAATTAAAATTATAGGTACTTAACACTGTTAGATCTGTAGAAAATCATTTTAACTGCTAATTTGCTGGGGAAAAATACTGTTTCCTAAACAAGACGTTGCAGACTAAACTCGAGGGAGGGTTCTACAATCACAAACTACCTTATTGAGCCAAATAAATGACAATCCTGAATATAAGACGACCCCCTTTTCCAGACTCATTTTTAAGGGGAAAAAAAATAAACTTTTTTGTAGACCAAATTTTGCCTCACATAGTAAATTAGTTATTTATTCTCACCTCTCTGTTCATTGAGGTCCAGTGGCTACAGAGTGCTTGATGGATCTGCTTCCATCTACCAACACATAATGCCATATGTTACCCGTTGGTTGCTCTATTCTTCCAAGGAATGGTAGCCCTAGCCCTGCCAAAACCTCGACAATCTAGACAGTTCTCATCTGCTCTCTATTGGTGGAATGACCTTCAAAGTGCTACCAGAGAAGGGGCATCCCTCTCCACCTTCATGAAGTTTTTAAAGACCCTTGCACACATATGCTATCTTCACCATTCTAACAACCTTTTTGATAGTAGGCCTGGGCAATATGGACCAATGTCATATCCCCGATGTGCATGAAAATGGCATGTATGCCATGTATTCAGATAAATTTTCTGTTTGTCTTATGGGTGCAGGCTTATGCGCAATATAGGCTACACATAACATTTCTAAAACTTGGAAAAGCAATTGCAATGCATTTCACTTATTTGTATTATATACAAGCCTATTTGTACTTTTTGTCATGTGTATATTGTCCTTGCTATGTGTATATTGTTATGCTTTGTCACTATATTCATTGTCATTATATTTATTTCTTTATAAGGTTTAATGTTCACTGTGGGCCTAGGGAGCGCTGTAATTTCAAATCCTATGCGTGCAACCTGTACATATGGCTTTTGACAATAAAGCTGACTTTGACTTTGCAATTCGCAGTGCAATAGCCTGCACTTCATGCTAACTGAAAATGTAGCCTACACTAGCCTACTAAATGACATTTATGATTCATTTGATTTGTGACAGATTTTACAGGTTGTGGAATGAGGTTGCAGCAGCAGCAGCAAACAAACTGCGCTTCCACCTTTTAAATATTTGTGGCAGTTGGATAACGTTGTCTTTCTCTTCATCCATAATCCTAAATTTGAAACAGGCTACATCCACATTACAAAGTCTATTTTCTTTGGAATTAACTAATTTTAGCAAAGTTTATTGTGTGTTATGTGAAGGGGAAAAGTAGAGCACCAATTGAGCGGATTTGACTGGCTCACCAGTGACAGATCAAGGAGTGTATTTGTCATGTGTATTAAAATACTAATTAAGACATGCACTGAAATTGCAGTACAATATTAGCTCAATAGATACAAAAAGAAAAAGAAAGATACAAGATACAAATATATGTGGGCTACAGTCCATATTGTCATCAGAATCCATTTCCAAGTAGCTGCCTTCCTCCGAACCTGGCCATCGGAACTTAGCAGGCACACAATTTCTGCCGCTACTCCTCCACATCTCATCTCCACAGCCTCGGTTCCAGTTTCCCTCTGCTCCGTCTCTACCACAGACAGCAAAAGAAGCCTCCACAGTTCTACAGATAAAGGTGCCCACTATTACCATTTTAGCTCCTTCCGCAGGGTAGGGACAATCAATAATATACTTGGAACCCCTGCCTGCCAGTGTGTCCAGGTGTGCTTTGATTGGTTGAACCTCTGACGAGGTCCTCTCAATTAGGTTTAATGACTTTAATGGTTTAATTATCTATATTCCTTAACTTGGTGAAACTTGGCAGCTTGTAGACATATTTTGCTAGAATTCACAAATGCCATGGAGGCAGAGGGAGTCGCTGATATTACGTGCTCTGTTTCACCTTTCAAACTCATTTAAATCACCTACACCTTCCACTAGTCCTGCTGTCTGGTGCCGACACAAACAAAAAATCTGCTCCTGAGTACTGGGAGTTCGTAAAAAACTACCAAACAATGCACTTCCCCTCCCCCACTCTACTGCACCATCAGTTTCACCAGAGGGACAGTTTCCTGGTTTTAGAAATACACAGCTTCAGAAAACGATACTGCATTGGCCGGGAATCGAACCCGGGCCTCCCGCGTGGCAGGCGAGAATTCTACCACTGAACCACCAATGCATGCAATATAGAGCATAGAAAAATAATAAAGACTGACAGCAGCCAATGTAGGGATAAGGGAACTGCGTAATTATTGGTATGGGACAGTAACCCATATTTGACAAGAATTACATACGCAAAATAACTAAAGGCACGTCAATACCAGAGCCAGATGTTTTGCCTTGTTCCATCTAGAATTAGCTATTACCTTGCATGCAACTGCTGAAATGTCAGAAATATTCCTATTGTAGCTATTTAAGTTCAAGTAAAGTAAAAGAGTTTAAAAAAATCTTGTTTCATATATTGTAACCTTAAATTGTTGTTAGTTTCCTATGAACTATTTCACAATCTATAGGCCATTGTCTCCTTCCACCTAGAGCTTTGTATGGACATTTTTTATATTTTGTGCAACCATTTCTGGGTATGTTGGGTAAAAAGCTAAATTACTTTTATGCCCGCTTTGATAAGACTGCCATCACCCTCCCCCCTAACGACCACCATACTCTCAAACTCACTGTCACAGATGTCCACAACGCACTGAGCCACATCAACGCGCTGGACCTGACAGCATTCCTGGACGCGTGCTGAGAGCCTGTGCTGGGCAGCTTGCTGGGGTCTTCACAGACATCTTCAACAGGTCCCTGGCCCAGGCAGCTGTACCAACATGCTTCAAGACCACCTCCATAGTGCCAATACCGAAACACTCATCACCTATGTGTTTCAATGACTACCGCCCTGTAGCACTCATAGTGATGAAGTGCTTTGAACGACTGGTTCTGGCACACCTCAAGAAATGCTTGCCGCCCACACTGGACCCTCACCAATTTGCCTACAGAAGCATAGAAGATGCGATATCCACAGCGCTTCATTGTGTGCTCTCACACTTGGACAACAAGAATGCATATGCAAGAATGCTGTTTGTTGACTTCAGCTCAGCATTCAACACAGTTATCCCCCCCAAGTTAATCGCCAAACTCGTCGACCTTGGAATCAGCAACCCCATCTGCAACTGGATCATGAACTTCCTGAGTAACAGACCCCATTTTATTAGGTCAGGCCAGAACTGGTCCACCACCCTGTCACTGAGCAGTGCACCACAAGGCTGTGTGCTATCCCCATTCCTTTACTCCCTTTTCACCCATGACTGCAGGCCTGCGTATGGGTCCAACTCCATCATCAAGTTTGCAGATGACACCACGGTGACTGGACTCAGTCTACAGGGAGGAGTCTGACTACAGGGAAGAGGTGAAGCACCTGGCTGCATGGTGTGCTGACAACAACCTGCTCTTGAACACCAGCAAAACCAAGGAACTCATCGTGGACTTCAGGAAAGAGAAGGGAAACACCCATGACCCCATCCAGCCTGGTCAAGAAGGCCCACCAGCGCCTCTTCTTCCTAAGGACACTAAAGAAAAAACATGTATATAACAAACTGTATATACTTAATACATCTGTACATAACTATCTCTATAACACATCTGTATATTGCCCTTTATTTTGAATCTATATAACACCTGTATATTACTCTCATTATCTCTATACCTTACATGTATATTGCTCTTCTGCCTAATTATTATTCTGCCTATTTATTATTACTACTCTTATCTGAATATAATTTGCTCTTAACTGTACATACTGTATATACTGCACTTGCTGCTCTTTGCACTTCTGATTAGATGCCAAACCGCATTTCGTTACCTGTATTTATACATGTAATGACAAGAACGTTCTACCAATCTAATGTAATCTAATAAAAACACATCCCTGTACTACTTCTGAATGCTATTCACTGCTATTACTCACTCCTCGTTAGTATAGTGGTGAGTATCCCCGCCTGTCACGCGGGAGACCGGGGTTCGATTCCCCGACGGGGAGACATACTTTTGTTCTATGGCTGGCAAGTCAACACTGGGTTATCATCCTTGTGTACTGGGCCATCAGCTGGCAAACAATTAGATGGATGGCACTGAATGCTAAATACAGACAACAAGATTTAATAAAGGATTTCAGGGTCAGAAATCACAGGTAATCGCCTTGCCTCGTAGGTCAATCGGTGAGCACAAGTCGTCCGGTGCCAATTACTCTCAGATTTTTTACTCTCAGGCTTTGAATCAGCTACTCTAGACAGAGGGAAGGAAAGAAAAAGTGTTATGGGTAGCCTTTCATACCACCTAAGACCTTACTTCCAAAACTACCACTTGTTACTTTTTTTTTTTTTTTAGGTTGTCAAGCATTCCGCTAAACTCTTTGTACAGCTGGTCGACTCTAGAATAACTCTGTTGCTTTTTTTGTTTGTTTGTTTTTTGAAAGCTCACAAAATACTGTAGGTATTACACATTTTTTCCCATACAAATACTCCTCGTTAGTATAGTGGTGAGTATCCCCGCCAATTGAGTCCTAAAAAGAAATTAGAAAGTTAAAGTTCAGAAAGTCTGTGGGGATCAGGGGAGAGGAGAACCAAAGTTTTCGGTATTTGTGCATGTGAAATGGAAAAAAAGCTTTGAATCAGCTACTCTAGACAGAGGGAAGGAAAGAAAAACTCACCTCATTTTCGTCGACCATACTATCACTCCAATTGCAGAATGTCATACAGTGTTATGGGTAGCCTTTGATACCAAAAAATCCCCATACAAATACTCCTCGTTAGTATAGTGGTGAGTATCCCCGCCTGTCACGCGGGAGACCGGGGTTCGATTCCCCGACGGGGAGAAGAACTTTTGTTCTATGACAAAGTCAACACTGGGTTTTCATCCTTGTGTATTGCTGGCAAACAATTAGATGGATGACAAGATTTAAGAAAGGATTTCAAGGTCGGAAGGTCGGCCTTCCTCATAGGTCAGTTGGTGAGCACAAGTCCTCCGGTGCCAATTACTCTCAGATGTCATTCATGGAAATCACTGCCTTGTCACAAGTTGTCGGGGGATATCTACCAGTCCAAATATTTGGAGAAATCGTACTAGGTTACCAGCGCAAGGTAAATAAAGTAAAAAAAAATAAAGTCTGTGGGGATCAGGGGAGATGAGAACCAAAGTTTTAGGTATTTGTGCATGTGAAATTGAATACATCCTTGTGTACTGGACAACAAACAAAATTGGCAAACAAAATTGTTACATCATCACTCCTCGTTAGTATAGTGGTGAGTATCCCCGATTCCTGCCTCCTGCCTCTCTATACTTTTCGAAACTATTTAATGACTGTTAAAAACAAGTAATACTACAGAGGTACACAGGAGTTACTAACAACCAGTAAGCAAAATATTAAGTAATTGTGTTACTCATGAGGCTTGCTTAATGTTGTGATGGAAATACTATGACTTGCAAAGTCAACGCTGGGTTATCTTACTTGTGTACTGGGCAATCAGCTGGCAAACAATTACATGGATGGTACCTAATGCTAAGTACAGACGACAAGATTTAAGAAAGGATTTCAAGGTCGGAAGGTCGGCCTTGCCTCGTAGGTAAATCGGTGAGCACAAGTTGTGGGGGGATATCTACCAGGCCAAATATTTGGAGAAATCATATGTGACTAGCTTACCAGCGCAAGGTATATAAACGTTAGGAGTGCTCAAAGCAGATCTACTCTACATAACCTTTACCAATAATTCATAATTATTGTGGCATCATTGTGTAACAAAACAGTGATATAAAACCAATTGAGTCCTAAAAAGAAATTAGAAAGTTAAAGTTTTCGGTATTTGTGCATGTGAAATGGAAAAAAAGCTTTGAATCAGCTACTCTAGACAGAGGGAAGGAAATAAAAACTCACCTCATTTTCGTCGACCATACTATCACTCCTAGTGCAGAATGTCATACAGCCTTTCATACCAGATTCCCCGACGGGGAGACATACTTTTGTTCTATGGCTGGCAAGTCAACACTGGGTTATCATCCTTGTGTACTGGGCCATCAGCTGGCAAACAATTAGATGGATGGCACTGAATGCTAAATACAGACAACAATATAATAATAATAATAATAATAATAATAATAATAATAATAAAGGATTTCAGGATCAGAAATCACAGGTAATCGCCTTGCCTCGTAGGTCAATCGGTGAGCACAAGTCGTCCGGTGCCAATTACTCTCAGATACCATTCATGAAAATCGCAGCCTTGTCTCAAGTTGTCGGGGGACCAGGTCAAATATTTGGAGCTTACCAACGCAAGGTAAATAAACGTTAGGAGCGCTCAAAGCAGATCTACTGTACATAACCTTTACCAATAATTCATAATATTCAGCATCATTGTGTAACAAAATGCTGTGTAACAAAACAGTGACATAAAACCAATTGAAAGTGCAATTACAAACCCTGCTATCCCAGATAGATGTGATAGATAGATTCTATCTGCGAGAAGAGAAGCATAACGAGTGTTTCCGCCCGGTTTCGAACCGGGGACCTTTCGCGTGTGAGGCGAACGTGATAACCACTACACTACGGAAACTGATAATGCATACATGAGTCCTAGGTAGTTAGTAACAAACCCAGGTGCAACGAAGTGTTGTAGTAGAGGGTGTAGTTGACTGTGGCTAAGCTAACAGCTGCCTCGTTAGCGCAGTAGGTAGCGCGTCAGTCTCATAATCTGAAGGTCGTGAGTTCGATCCTCACACGGGGCATGTATATTTTGGGCTTCACCAGGGGCATTTCAAAAGATTATAGACACTACATAGAAATCTGAAGCATTCAGATATTTTATGAATTGGTCTTGGTGAGTTAGGAGTCCTCTAGACTATTTCTAAGCTGTACCAGGTGATTTTTTAGTGCTAAATTCCTTTTTGAATTGCTCTTTGTCAAAACAATTAGGAATCCTAAAATGATCATGAAGAGAAGAGCTACTTTTACGCCTTGAGATTTTTTGAGACCCAGATGTGATGGGTTTCTAGATGTATCAACTGATACTACAACGAATGTCAGTGGTCAAAGCCCAAGAGAAGTCACTGACAGGACAATTTGCACCCAATGTATGAAACAGGAAAACTAGTAACACAAGGTGAAATTAGGCGATACAACTTAAAAAAAAATACTGTAAAACAGTAAAAGCAGATTGACAAAAACAGGCTTTCTCAATTTCGAGTCAGGAAGGCAAGTTAGGTACTGAAAAACAACTCCCTAAGGTGAAGAACTGCTTCATATTACAACTGTAGAACAGATTCCAAGAACTATCTGAACAGTGTGATTCACAACACGACAAAGACGCAGACACATGTGAGATACAGAATATGGGTGTGAAGGATGGAAAAGATGGATAACTAAGAAATGGCAAGCCACTGAAACATGAAGGCAATCGGAGAAGTTAGTCATGGAAGCAAAATCAACAAGATGAAAGGGGAAGTACAGAACTAAATATCAAACAGCAAATAATGCCGTAAAGAGGAAGACACAATCTGACCCTACACAAGCATATATGAATAACCTTGCAAAACAAGCACAAAATGCCTGCAAAGGAGAGCAATGAAAGATGTACGAACAAATCAAGATTATTAGTGGTAGATATAGAGGTGTATCTGATGTACCAATTGAAGATCAACAATCAAACCTCCCTACAACAAAAGTAGACCAAGTGGGCAAAACCATTTAAATCCCTCAAAAGCCATTAAATCCCTCAAAAGTAAGGAAGCAGATAATTTAAATGCAGAACTCTTCAAGGCAAATCTGGCAGCTGCAATTCTTCAACTGCTTTTTCAAAACTACCATTAATTCCTTAAATAAAAATTGTCCTGAAATAATGATAGGCCTAAGATAATGGCAGGGGTCAAAGTCGATGCAGGAAAACACTGGCTGGCCCAAACTTCAGGCCAGGTTAAAAAAAGGAAAGGTTGGAAATGTCAAATTCTAACCATATTACTGTGCATACCAGTAAAGCATTATATAGCCTACAACTCTACCACTTTAACATAAATTTAAATATTCTGTACAAGATACTTTCAGCGCTTGTTGTGTGCCTTATGTGTGTCTGAGGCTGGTGGTCCTGCTGACAGTGCAGTGCAGTACCTAATGCTAAGTACAGATGACAAGATTTAAGAAGGTCAGAAGGTCGACCTTGCCTCGTAGGCCAATCGGTGAGCACAAGTCGTCCGGTGCCAATTACTCTCAGATGCCATTCATGGAAATCGCAGCCTTGCCGCAAGTTGTCGGGGGATATCTACCAGGCCAAATATTTGGAGAAATCGTATGCGACTAGCTTACCAGCGCAAGGTATATAAACGTTAGGAGTGCTCAAAGCAGATCTACTCTACATAACCTTTACCAATAATTCATAATTATTGTGGCATCATTGTGTAACAAGACAGTGATATAAAACCAATTGAGTCCTAAAAAGAAATTAGAAAGTTAAAGTTCAGAAAGTCTGTGGGGATCAGGGGAGAGGAGAACCAAAGTTTTCGGTATTTGTGCATGTGAAATGGAAAAAAAGCTTTGAATCAGCTACTCTAGACAGAGGGAAGGAAAGAAAAACTCACCTCATTTTCGTCGACCATACTATCACTCCAATTGCAGAATGTCATACAGTGTTATGGGTAGCCTTTGATACCAAAAAATCCCCATACAAATACTCCTCGTTAGTATAGTGGTGAGTATCCCCGCCTGTCACGCGGGAGACCGGGGTTCGATTCCCCGACGGGGAGAAGAACTTTTGTTCTATGACAAAGTCAACACTGGGTTTTCATCCTTGTGTATTGCTGGCAAACAATTAGATGGATGACAAGATTTAAGAAAGGATTTCAAGGTCGGAAGGTCGGCCTTCCTCATAGGTCAGTTGGTGAGCACAAGTCCTCCGGTGCCAATTACTCTCAGATGTCATTCATGGAAATCACTGCCTTGTCACAAGTTGTCGGGGGATATCTACCAGTCCAAATATTTGGAGAAATCGTACTAGGTTACCAGCGCAAGGTAAATAAAGTAAAAAAAAAATAAAGTCTGTGGGGATCAGGGGAGATGAGAACCAAAGTTTTAGGTATTTGTGCATGTGAAATTGAATACATCCTTGTGTACTGGACCTACTGGCAAACAAAATTGTTACATCATCACTCCTCGTTAGTATAGTGGTGAGTATCCCCGCCTGTCACGCGGGAGACCGGGGTTCGATTCCCCGACGGGGAGAATTGCTTTTTCCTGCCTCTCTATACTTTTCGAAACTATTTAATGACTGTTAAAAACAAGTAATACTACAGAGGTACACAGGAGTTACTAACAACCAGTAAGCAAAATATTAAGTAATTGTGTTACTCATGAGGCTTGCTTAATGTTGTGATGGAAATACTATGACTTGCAAAGTCAACGCTGGGTTATCTTACTTGTGTACTGGACCATCAGCTGACAAACAATTAGATGGATAGCACCTAATGCCAAGTTCAAAGTACAAGATTTAAGAAAGGATTTCCAAGTCGGAAGGTTGGCTTGGAAATCATAGGTTTTAGATATTGGTGCATGTGAATGGAAATGGAAGAAAAGCTTTGAATCAGCTACTTTAGACAGAAGTGGAGACTTGGCTTTTGAAACTTTAAAACCATGCATCAGGGGTGGCCAAACTAAGGCCTGGTCCACCATAGAGTAAAAAATTAAATGTATTGTGGCCCATTGTTACATTAATATCGTTTATCCACCGCACATCACAGTTTCAGTACTGTTGTGACGTGTTTGTCAACAGTGTCATTAAACAGTGCAGGATTATTCGGCCTACAGGTTTGCTGATCTAAAACCTAATCGCTCTTTCACTTGAACCTGATGTTCTTAATTTTGTCATCTTGACATCTTATGTGGCCCACAAACAGAAAAGTTTCGCCACCCCTGCCATACATGAATAGGTAAATAGTCACACTAAACATAGGACAAGTAGAAGACCAGAAGACAGAAGACAAGCAATCAAAAACTTTCATTAGTACACTTCAAAGTCCTTCTAAGGCAAGTCTCTTCACATGACAGCCGTATTGGAGACACCTTCGGGCAGCTATTTGGGATTAACAAAACCAGGCTCTATCAAAATGAATGAGGAGATATCCAAAGCTCTAGACTGGCAGGTCATACTGAAAAGTGTATTGCGCAAATCCTTGTTTAGGTCTTAATTGAACAATGTCAAAAAATTAGTACACTGACAAGTACTCCTCGTTAGTATAGTGGTGAGTATCCCCGCCTGTCACGCGGGAGACCGGGGTTCGATTCCCCGACGGGGAGACAGTACTTTTCAAAATCTCTAAACCCCTTTTAGCTGCAGTGAAATCATTCTACATTCATTCCACACTATGCCTGTAATAGATATCACAAAAAGAAAATAGAGATCACAATCCTGGGCTACCTCTCACATAATACCTGGACTCTGGCGCCACCCTCAGTGTGTCAGTAATAGCACACAACAGGCAACAATATACAACAGTTCCTCCCCATTTCTTTCAAACATTAGCCATCCTGTTACTAATACTATTATTAAAATGTTCAAATTTACAGTGACACGAACATTCCTGAGAAACATTTGATTTGAGTACTTTCCTGAAAACATGCTTTTTTGGAGGCAATTCCAAGCTTTTCAACTGTTTTGCTAAGATCAGCTTCAACACAATGATCCATGACTGTATGCAACTTCAGCAGTTACAGATGCCCCATTCAAGTGTAATGCATACTTCCTGACCAGGACTGCCACTTCAGCCACGCAGTTCACACACTGTACATATGGCATATAGTAATTTGGTGGAGACTGCTTTTCAGTTTTAATTGAGAATGCTTTGAATTGAAAAATACATAAACATCCCCCTAAATAAACCAGCTTCTGTCTATATGCATCACTTTTATTCACACCAAACCTACAAAAACGAGATTTGCCAGTGATAAAGAGAACAGTGATAAATAGAACATTCAGTAATTCACTATAATCATCAAGACTCCTTGTCCTCACCTAATTTTATGAACAGAAACAAAATACAACTTCTGGAAAAAATTGTCAGTGGATCAGAACCAACTTCAAAGTCTTTAACAGAAAATGAACTCAAAAGAAAACACCAATCAGCCACACGTGAAAGTAAGAGCCCTCTTAACCCTTTTACTGCCGCAGACGCAATTACCGCGGAGCTAGTGTGGTAGCGAGCTATTGTTTAGCTAGCAATTTTGTGGTAACATTGTGGATTTACGCCAAAATGGGAAACAAAAAACTGTCTCGAGATGATGTCTTAGGTCTACTGTTCACAGATTCTGATTCTGAAGGCGAATATATGCCTTCAGATGGTCACAATTTGTTGTTCAGTGACCTTTCTTCTCCCGGAGCGCCTGTGCCTTTCAATGGCGTGGCTGGGCAAAGCATGTCGGGCCACAGCACTTCCAACCCTTTCCCTAACACTGATGAAGGTGACACAAATAAGAATGACAAATATTGAGAGTGACAAATATTGAGAATGACCCAAACATAAGTTTCTCACATTCTCAATATTTGCTTCAGTCAGACTCAACATCACCACTGTCATGCCACAGCCTTTCGAAATTTAGATGTCATGTTAGGCCTGCACGTAAAAAAAAAGCCTAGTGTTTACATGCGTTTGTTATTATATGGTTATTATATTAGCTATAATCTACACTGGTGGTTTACAATTGATGGTGTTTCTGACTATACAGTACGTGTACAACAACAACAGATGAGAGAAGAGCAAACTTTATGAAATAATTTCGTTATTCATTCAAAAAAAAAACATAATTCAAGAAGGTCGCCGCCAACTGACATCACAATATGCAAATTAGATTGGTAAATTTACTCCCAATATAAACTTTAGGTGTTCCTCGATATTTGTCTCATTTACAGTCAGGATCTATCTGTTACCAATATCAAGCTACAGCCTTTTGAACTTCAGATGTCAAAATCCAGCTTTAAAAAAAAAAAAAAAAAAAAAAACCTCAGCAGCTAGGGTTAACAACCCTAATTTTGTGTCTGTCCAGTTTCCCCAACAACATCTTAACATAAGCACACAAGTCTTAAGATATGCAGAGCAATTTTTACTCAGGAAAGATGACATCCCTGCCATGTATAGTCCTCAAGGACTTCTTATCCTTATCACATCCTGTGACTGAAACAGTAATGCTAGAGTACTCCACCAATAACACCAATTGGGGAAGCCATGGGTCAGCTACCCATGTGAGCAGGATGTCATACTAGAAGGTAAGTTGGACACACCCATTCATGGCTACCAACACAAGAAAAGAAGAAATAACCTCCCAGTCTGTGAGAGTGGGGGTGGAAAAAGACTCACAAACAGATAACTATGACTCACAGGCAGATAATGACTACGGATCCAAGAATGAAACAGACTACAAGATATGCACCAAACTAACTCTGGAGGAAGTGTGTCCCTGTGGCTGGGAGAAATAACACTGACAAAGGGTCTAAAAATACATCAAGGAAAGAAAGGATGTTTGGAGGAGGAACAAAAAGGTAACCACACTATGAAGTGCTTCTTGAGAAGTAAGTCAAGTAACTCAAATGATGGCCTGCAGCATCAGAAAAAAAGGCAGTGGGAGACAGAGACCTGGCTGGTCTTCTGCAAAGGATGAAGGCCACGATGGAAAAGAATTTAACGGCGTAGGGGACATCAAGCTAAAAAGCAAACCGCTGTGGAGTAAAGAAAAAACAACAAGACACCAGCCATATTTCCTGGCACAGTTGACACAGGCAAACAAGCATGGACAGTAGACATAAAAGATTAGACACACAAAACTAACATTCAAAATTGACATAGGGGCAGATGTTACCGTTGTACCAGAGCAGGTATACAAACAGACATGTGGAGGTGCCCTAAGCAGCCTCACACCATGCAACAAGGCATTGTACAGGCCAGGGTGTGTACCTCTCTGTAGTGGGGATAGCCAGGGAAGTGCTGCACTGTGGAGATAAGCACACCACAGAGGACTTGTAGATAGTGAAGCACCTGAACACAGCTCTGTTGAGCAGACCTGTATCAGTTAACCTCAGGCTGGTAGTCAGAGTAGATAGCATTGACTTGGACTCTGTAAAACAAAACTACCCACAGCTGTGTGATGGGCTAGGATTAGCCTATGCACTATGCTCAAGTGGAATATATGCTATGCTCAAGTGGAAAAAGAAGCGCTGGCCCAGACTTTCACTTGCATGTGAAAGATTCAGTGACTTCATCATTCGAGCTGGAGACTGATCACAAACCCCTTGTGAGCCTGCTAGGTGAACAAGAACTGGATGCACTCCCTCTACACATGTCCCAGTGAAAAAAAACTGCAGACACATTCTCAAGGGCTACACTGAAAAGCAGTGGAGTCACTGATGGTGACAGCTTGATGGAAGAGACAAACATATGTGAACTCTGATGGCAAATTTGCCAGCAAGTGAGGCTTAACTGTCTGAGCTGCGAAAACAGCTGAGTGCAGACAACATTGGTGCTGAAGTCATGAGGTACTGCACAGAGGGCTGGCGAGATTGCTGCAGACTGGGCATTTTAGTCAGAGCCTACTGGGCCGAAAGGCCCGTTCTTTGCAAACACAATGGACTGCTATTGCAGGGTACTAGACCAGTAATTCCTTCGGTAATGAAAAACAGTGCGCTGGAGAAAATTCATAAGGGTATAGGGATCAGGGGATAGTCAAATGTCATAAAAGAGCCAAGCAATCAGTGTGGTGGCGGGGGCTAAGTAGCCAAATTGGTGAACTTAGTGTTAAAATGCACTGCCTGCCAAAGAATGAGCACATGCGATTGAGCCTCTCATGCCCACCAAGTTACCGGACAGGCCATGGCGTAAACTAGTGGCTTCTGCTTGTTGTGGACTATTTTTCTAGGTACACTGCGATTGCACAGCTGAGCCCAACTAGGTGTGCAGATGTTATTGTGCACCTCAAGTCTATTTTTGCATACCCGGGACTTTTGTCAGCGATAATGGGCCACAGTTCTCGGGTGCTTAAATGTCAGCATTTGCTACCAAATATGAGTTTAAACATGTAACAAGCAGCCCGAGATACCCTCAAAGGAATGATGAGGCGGCTGATGGACGCAGGCAACTACGACTGCAGACAGAGTGAGAAATCTTTCTCACCTGTCACCTAGTGTGGATGACAGATGTTGACACCAGGTACTGTGACAGCAGCACATGAAACACCTTGATGCTAGGGCACTTTTAAGTGGAATCGTCACCACCTTGTGCCCATGGCAACGGACAACAGCAATAAGAGCCAAGAGCTCTTGGCTCTGGGGTAGACCTGCAGGACACTCCAATGGGCACTGGTACGGTGTCCCCAGAGGGGTCACAGGGCTCCCCCTAACCCGTCAAAAACAGGTCTGGTAGACCGGTCATTAAGCCAGATCGATTTGTGAGGACCTATATGTTTGAGAACAAAAGAATGTGAGTAAGGTTTAAAGGGATATAGAACCCTGTTGTATGTTGACTTCATGTTGTCTAAGGTGTGTTCTTAGGTAGCATAAAGATGCCTAAATGAGTTAATATTCTTTAAAAACGTGGCCTTAGGAATGAGTTCATATAAAAGTAAGACTTATACAGAAATAAGCTTTCTATAGGTATTGTTATAATAACAAAGCATAGTTTGTGATAACAGTAGGGTTAATAGGTTAATGCAAATGTAGAAAGTATAGTGTGCTTCACAGTCATTTCTCAGAAGGGGAGATGATGTGTGATCTGGATACGTGTCATTAGACCAGTAAACAAAGGGGTGGTCTGATAGAGAATGTCAGTGTAGCTGTATAAGGCGGTTAAAGGCAGCATGCCCAACGGCCAGTGTGCCCTGCAAAGTGCTGCGTGATCTTGAGTTCAATTCATGCCAAGCTCCTACAGTTATAGGGGCCCAACTCCAACGTGCAAGTAGGCTAGATCACTGATTTCCTGACCAAACAGAATGCAAAAGACGCACCATAAGGTTGTGCACCAGTGACTGCATCTCTAGCCACACTTCCATTGAGATAGCTGGCGATGACCAAGGCTTCTAAGACAATAATGAGCTTATAATGAATTCCCACAACAAATCTATGACTCAATAAAGGAGGCAGAGTTAGTACTTGTGTTGCCCTTTACTGACAACTTAAAGTTTGAGACAAATTCAAAGATTGAAATAAAAAAATAAAATAAATAAAAAGGATTGTAATTCTTACACAGCTCTACAAGTTGAACAGTTCACACAAGGCTATATCCAGCTTCATCTAACCATCATCTGCAAATCCATTCTTAAGGAAACTTAACCTCAATGGAAACCTCAATTATATGCAGTCCACATCAGACATCAGACATCAGAGGTAAATGTTTAATTCCCTGCATATTCAAATCTGGATGGTACATCAAACTACATTTTTCCAGAACTCTCCATTCCAGGCTGCTACAGTTGTAGGTGCCCCACCCCATATGCAAGTGGATTACCGACATCCTCACCAGCATGAAGCAACAACTATCCCCCTCACCACCAGCTCCATAAGGTTGTGTACTCCCCTGGTAACTTATTCACTGTGCACAAGAGCTTGTATCTCTAGCCAGACCTCGATGGATAGAAATCCTGATGCAGCAGACCAAGAATTCATCAAAGACAAAGCTGAGACAGCTTACTGATCTGCTGTGTCAGAAACATCAATCATTCATTCCCGAATAACACCTCATATTCTCAGGTCAAAACAAACTTGAAAAAGTACACAAGAAGTCTACCGGTGTGAAATATTTAATTTCACTGGAAATTCATGAATTCTGAGCTGCACTATACATCAGACCACTCTCTCTGCACCAATGACTACATCTCTAGCCACACGTCCATTAAGACGGTTAGAAAAGCTGATGACACAACAGACCAAGGTCTCAAAGACAATGATGAACCAGCTTACTGGCCTGATGTGTCAGACATCAATCACAGCGCAAAGAAAAGAACCTGAAGCTAAATAAAATGGTGGTGAAGGTCATGGACTCCAAAAGCACTCAGTTTCACATTCCCCACTACTCATCTACAAAATAATCCACTTTGATCATGACTCCGCATTTGAGGATGCACACCTTATTTCATGATCAGAAAAAAAAACAGATACTTCCCAGAAATCATGATTTAAGAAAAAAAAAAACCCAAGCGTTTAAACATTATTGTAAATCAAGATTCTGTTAAAAAAAATCATGTCAGCCTTCACAAAATCATGCCTGCCTGCCTCCATTTCAGGCTTCTATATTTGCAAGTGCCTCACCCCAAGTACAAGTGGATTACTGACTTCCTGACCAGCATGAAGTAACAGCTACCCCCCTCACTACCAGCTCCATAAGGTTGTGTACTCTCCCGGTAACTTACTCTCTCTGCACCAATGACTACATCTCTAGCCACACGTCCATCAAGACAGCTAGAAATGCCGATGACACAACAGACCAAGGCCTCATCAAAGACAATGATAAACTAGCTTACTGGCCTGATGTGTTGATGTGTCACATATATCAATCACAGTGCAAAGAAAACAACCTGGAGCTGTAAATGAAAAGAAATTGGCGAATCTTACAAACTCCAGATACACTCAGCCGCACACCCATACTGCTCGCTCAAAAGTAAACAGCGAAGGAGGAGGGGGGCCTATGTTATTTCCCAATTGACAACTTCCTAGATAATGTGACAGTAACACGTTGCACCACTTTACATAGTGTGCACCTGACCCATGAGATTATCTGGAACCGTCCCTTTCAAGGATACCTTATTTCATGATCCTAAAAAAAACCCCCAGCAATTCCCAGAAATCATGATTTCAGAAAAAAAAACACACAAACTTTTGAACATTATTGTAAATCAAGATTCTGTTAACAAAATTCATGCCAGCCTTCACAAAATCATGCCTGCCTGCCTCCATTTCAGGCTCCTATATTTGCAAGTGCCCCACCCCAAATACAAGGGGATTACTGACTTCCTGACCAAAAGGAAGCAACAGCTACCCCCCTCACTACCAGCTCCATAAGGTTGTGTACTCTCCCGGTAACTTACTCTCTCTGCACCAATGACTACATCTCTAGCCACACGTCCATTAAGACCGCTAGAAATGCTGATGACACGTCAGACCAAGGTCTCATCAAAGACAATGATGAACCAGCTTACTGGCCTGATGTGTCACAGACATCAATCACAGCGCAAAGAGAACAACCTGGAGCTGTAAATGAAAAGAAATTGGCGAATCTTACAAACTCCAGATACACTCAGCCCCACACCAATACTGCTCATTCAAAAGTAAATAGCAAAGGAGGAGGGGGGCCTACATGATTTCACAAGCAAAAACTTCCTAGACAATGTGACAGTAACACATTTCACCACTAAATAGTGTGCACCTGACCCATGAGATTTTCTGGAACCGTCCTTTTCAAGGACCTGACAAAATCAGAACTGCAGTGTTTGTCAGGATTTGGCTTGTTCACGTCTGTACACATCCAACAAAATCATACATGACTATCTCTATTCCAGGCACCTACAGTTGCAGGTGCACCACCCCACATGCAAGTGGATTACTGACTTCCTGACCAGCAAGAAGTAACAGTTACCCTCCTCACCACCAGCTCCATAAGGTTGTGTACTCTCCCGGTAACTTGCTCTCTCTGCACCAATGACTGCATTTCTATCCACACCTCCATTAAGACGGTTAGAAACGCTGATGACACAACAGACCAAGGTCTCATCAAAGACAATGATGAACCAGGTTACTGGTCTGTCGTGTCATAGATATCAATCACAGTGCAAAGAAAACAACCTGAAGCTAAATAACCCCAAGTACAAGAGGATTACTGACTTCCTGACCAAAAGGAAGCAACAGCTACCCCTTTCACTACCAGCTCCATAAGGTTGTGTACTCTCCCGGTAACTTACTCTCTCTGCACCAATGACTACATCTCTAGCCACACGTCCATTAAGACGGTTAGAAATGCTGATGACACATCAGACCAAGGTCTCATCAAAGACAATGATGAACCAGCTTACTGGCCTGATGCGTCACAGACATCAATCACAGTGCAAAGAGAACAACCTGGAACTGAATAAAATTATGGTGAATCTCATAGATTCCAAAAACACTCCGCTACACAACTAGGAATCAGTAATGAAAAGGGTGAGGTTGATTAGCCCCACATACCCCACCACTCAATTGTAACAGCAGTGAAGAAGGTGAAGTGATTCATGGTCCTGGTTAGCATCTAGGTCAAATATCTAGACTTAAAACACAATATAATCCACTATGATCAAGACACCTCATCACAGGATGCATACCTCACTTTTTGAACAGAAGACGGACATCAATCACAGTGCACAGAGAGCAACCCGAAGCTGAACATGTACCGTATAAGACGGTTGTGAAAGTCATGGACTCCAAAAACACCACTGACTCCAAAAATTCTCAAACTCCCCAGTACTCTATATGTACTACAGGAGAAGAGATTACTGGAATTCCTGTGTTGCACCATAATCAACAAATTAATGTCTCTCAAGGAAAAACAAATGAATTGAACACAATTTCACTTATGGATGTTATTTCTCAAGCCGGTCTCAAAGATGAACAATCGTCCTAAAATTCACACCAAGTTGTACCAAACCATTATTAACAGTATCCTCAGCATATCCATCACTGAGTAACACCCCATGTTTCTGCTCACTCAGGAAAAGTTCTGACACATTTATCATATTCAATCACAGGATACCGCCTTCTCAGTACTTCCAGCTCTACAGAAATCTTCTCCTGGATATTTCTCTTCCCAATATTATCTAACCATGTTTTTCTCATTTGATCAATAAAAACAGAATTTTTTTGTTCCAGTTCTGTACAATCATCCTTGGCTCCTACAATTTGAGGTACCATTTATAAATTGCCAGTATCTGACATAACTTACCCTTGGGTTGGCATATTGGTAAACAGTAGCAAATTCCATGCCATGTGTAATACAAACACTAAACATTAGCAAAAGGTTCACTCTAGCATGTATGTTGGTACATGCAACCTTTACTGTACATGGCTTAGCTCCAGTTTCTAATTTCCACACAAATTCAAATATTATTTGAACATAAAAGTGTGACATTCTCAGATTAACTATGACGTAATGTAGACATTGTAGAAGCAATTAGACTTACATATTATCCCATTCCACCAGGTCACACTTACATTTAAATGAATACCATCATGATTACAAAAAAATGATCCATGACTAATCTCAGCGAATTGCCGTCTGTTGATTAATAATAACCATGACAGACTTGACAGAAAAATTTCAGAAAAGACCTAGATCTCAGTTACAAGCAAACAATACATCCAACATGTTACCTGTAAACATTTGAAATATACATTTAATAAATTAATGCTGCCCTCACAACCCTATGATGTGATCCCACAGCTGGTCAGAACGCTTCTTTTGATTAGTTGAAGAGCTAAGCACAGTAGATAGAAACATGTGTGCAAATGTGCCTATGCAGCCAAAATCTTTTATAGAATACTCAAATGAGCTGAATAGAAACCCTTTAACAACTGAGACAAATTAACACTTTTTAATTAAAAGCAATTTATACAAATGTTGTAAAAGACTGAAAGCTAACATTTTGTAAGTAGCAACCTACACCCACCCTGTCGAGTCGACAATTGAAATAGGTATGCAGGACAAAAGAAATAATAGTTCAAATTCTGTAAACTTCCCAAAACTATAATTTTTCCTAAGCATAGATAGATTGCTGGGTTATTTATGGCAAGCGGCCTATATGCGATTATGGAAATAATGTTCTGTGAATGACTGCCATTATCTCAGTTGCAGCAGTAAGAGATGCAATTAATATGATGTTTCTGTAAAGTATTCTTAGACCATATTATTGGGTTAATCCATCACACATCTGAATATAAGCTCTTTAAGCCCTATAGCATATTTTTTCCAAAAATACTGCAAACCTATCTCCCATCTGATAATGCTGCGTATGCATTGAATGCAAAAGTGACCATTTATTATAATCATTATAATTATAATAATAATAATTATTATTATTATTATTAATTCTGAAACTACATTTTAGCAATGAATAACAACTTCAAGCAGAACTTGTAGTCGTGTGTAAATCGGTCATCTACTGTTCAATTGCATAGCATGTTTTATGTCGGAGAAAGTGACATTTCTTTGTAAATGCTGATGCAGACTGAGAGTGTACTTTGACTTTAAATAGGTACAAAAGGTTTACAAGCCTAAAGCAAGTGGTTAAGGGTCAGTGACAAATAACGGTTTGCAAGATGAGCATTTAAAAAAATAGTTTTAACCTTGGGTTAAAACCTGAGGTTTATTAAAATATATATTTTGTATTTTGGTTGGTTTTATATTATTTGATATGATATTTATATTATTTTTAACCAAAAACAGAACAGGCATCTCATTAAATTGTCAAATGGTGTAACCACAAAAAAGCAACAATAATTAAATTAAATTAAAACAATAATTTAAATAATAATTTAATTAATTTATCTCAGTGTAATCAAGAAATAAGTGCTTTTTTTGTAATATCCCATGAAGATACAGTTAAATTTATTTCTGAATTTAAATAATGTGTTTTTTTCATCTACCACATGCTGTACACATGCATTTTTGGTGCCTATGCTTTGACCATTTGAGTAAAACACATTATTACAATGTAGAGTGCTACGTTATGTTCCATATTGACTTTTTTGAACTAAATTAATCTTTAAGGAGAAATCCTGGTTTACAGGATACACAGTTTGTTACACCAACTGACCATAATACTTTAACAGCAGAAAGGAACAGAAATGTCAAAGAACATATGTTTTACTTAAAATACAATATTTTATTATTATGATTTATCAAACTTTTTGCTCAAGTCATACCATTTAACGTGTCATCTAAGTGAGCAGATATTGGCCTGAAATCATAAAGTGAGTTACCAACCCTGATCTCCAGACACAATACTCACAAAAACATTATTTAAATGGTACACTGCTTGACTAATTTCACATTGTTTTCAGCAAGTGTAATTTTTTGGTCTATATTTTTATGGTTACACCATCAAAGTAATTATAGTATAGTAGTAATTATTGTATTATTACGTCAAAATCGTCGAATAAAAACAGATTTTTTAGATTAGGATTAGATAAAAACTAGGAAATTATATGATGAAATGACAACCTGTCAGGTTTTTTTCAATTTTTTAATATTTCAAATGTATATAAACCAGCATCACATCATTGACCCTTAAATCAGGTACAGCTTAAAATGTCAGGTGACCATAGCATCACCATGGTAATCCTCGTTAGTATAGTGGTGAGTATCCCCGCCTGTACCCGACGGGGAGGTCAATTGTTTACAACTTTTAGAAATAGATATCTCATAGCATAACCTCAAAAAGATCACAAACCTATTTTTTCTTAAATAAAAAAAGGCTGGTGTGTTGCAATAGGGCCTACTTGCAGCAGATGGCGCTCTTGGCATGTGTCAACAAAATCTCTGGCACTTCAGCAGACTGCTAAGTTTCTGCAAGGGTAGTTTTTCAGCCAAAAGAAACAATGAAATTAACAAGTTAATCAATTTACCAGTTGATGCACCATACAGTTTTACTGGGATAAACGGTGTAGAATAGCCTAAAGTACATTTGTTGAAATAACTGGATGAAAAAAAAAACACCTAGGAACTTTGAGGAAACTGCAAAACATGAAATTAGCCCTTACATTAGGTCCACAAGCAAGTAAAAGCCGAAAGATCAACGCACTCCACTCCTATTCTCACAGAAATTCGAAAATAATTTGAAAAACGAAAATATACATATATTTACACATTACCATTGCAGAAGCATTGGATAAATGCCTGATGTTCAAGGCATGCCTACTTTTCGACCTTGAGCACGCCTGGCCCAGTGACGCACGTAGCTGCGGTAGAGCGAGCATATTCCACTTGTAACCAAAACGTTATTAGATATTAATTATTTTAAATTCATAGCCTATACGGAAGCAAGAAAAATATCACAAAATAACAAAAATAAACAACTTCACTAACTCCCCGAGTTTAATCTACATTTGCCCAAACAACTGGATGAATAACCACCCAGATACTTCCAGAACGATATATGGAATAGTCCCTATGGCTAGTTTAAGCTATGCTGCCAACGTTGAGCGAGCACGTGAACGCCGCAAAGCCAACGCACTCCACTCCCATTCTCACAGAAATCCGATAAATTTTAAACAGTAATCGTTGTTCGAAGTAAAATATTCTAATATATCCTGAATATATAGAATAAATATATATATGTACACATTACCATATCAGAAGCATTACACAGGCTAAATGGCCGACGTTTGGCAGGCCTAGTTTTCGACCCTTGACCTCCGACAAACTTTGCTGAGGTAGTCTCTTACGACTAATTCGCATCCAAAACGTTATTCGATTATATACTTATTTTTATTCATATGCAACTTCAAATAAACAAAATGTTAACGACACCTAAAACTGCCAATGTCGATGAACAACTAGCCCTACTCGCAGTTTCAGACGTGAATGACAGCCATGCTGTTCGCCATGTTTTCCTGGCGTTATTCTACACAGCGCCCATGACTCATTCGATATATTTTTGAATAATTTTGCTTAATACTGTTCAGATTACCGAAATATTACCTTTACACACTTAGAATGATTTAAAAAACTGCCACTTCTGTGTTACAGGTAGTTCTAGTGAGCCATAGCGGAGACAGGAGTTCTTCTTATCATGGCGCTAACTTTTATAACGCCACCACCTTCACCATGCACATTTTAGGCTACGTTATTAACGTAGACCAACTTCGCCTACCCTTTTCCTATGGCCTTAAAGGTACAACATCATGAATTAAATGCAACATCGCCGAAAAACATTCCGTTGCCAAAACTGTTTTTTTATTTATCAAATGAAAATAAATATAGGCGTAATATTGACAAATTCTTGAAAATGTTCACACACTTAAACAAATGTGCAAATATACAAACAATTTTTTCATGCTGTTTCATACATTTAATTAAACTAAACTAAAGGCACTTTTGTATAGAGGGTCCATCATCTCTCTTATCAGTATGCCAGTCTTTGATTTTTTTTTTTTTTTTTTTTGGTTAAAGTGGTCTGTTTTTAAAAGACAGGTATAATGCTGCAAGTATGGACCAGTACCAGTGTTGCTATGGACAACAGACTGCAGGACCAAGGTTAACTTTGGATTTCAATATTTGAGGTATTGACCAGCAGTTCATGACTCCTTTATGAAGTCATGCTAATTTCTTAACATTCCATGGAATTGGCCTTAATCAAAACCAAAGATTCTAGAGTGCTCCACTCTTTGATCAAAACAATTTCTAGTTTGCTGCTAATAGGACAGTCAAATTCTCCCCCAACTTATTATACTGATGCACTTAATAGAAACAAGAGAAAACAATAATATCAAGGCCAGATGATTACCCTGATAATTAATAAGCATCCCTATAGTGAAACATCTCTGCCCCACAGATGACAACATAGCACCTGGTATATGTCCTCAGAAATCCATTCTTCAGTCGGAAATTGTTCCAGCTCATCCAGATGATGGAGGTTATAATCATGATCATTAACCTTGATTTTCTGTCAGATCATCCCCAATAAGATTGAGGAACCTTGTAGTACCTTGAATTTCATGTCCTCTATAATGTCAAGATGATTCTAATATGTCAATTAAATTAAATTCAGTTATATTTATAGTAGTATTGTCTCTCTCTCTCTCTATATATATATATATATATAGTTGTACGGCATGATACATGAGAGGTTTGTGGCGGCATTAGGCTATAGCAGCAAAACTAAGGTATGGTGTGTGGCAACCCAACCCTGTTGCAGGGATGTTCTTGGGTTCTAGGAGGGTGATAAGGGACAAGTAAGTCTTTAATATATGTTGGAGCATGGCCATTGAGGGCTTTGTAACTTCAGAGTATTTTAAAATCAATTCGACTTTTAATAGGGAGCCATTGTAAGGACGCGAGGATAGGAGATACACTGTATGTTCATATTTTTTAGTCCTAGTGAGTGTTCGGGCTGCAGTATGTTGTATTAGCTGTAGGTATTCGATACAGGTATTACTACACTCAGAGAACAGATCGTTACAGTAATCAAGCCTGGTAATAAATGCATGTATTCATTTTTTCAGCATCCTCAAAGGATATGAACTTTCTAATCTTTTGTATTTCGTAGGTGGAAAAAGGATGTTTTTGAAATGTGTTTTACATGACCATTTAGAAAGGTCCTGGTCAATAATTACCTGAAGGTCTTTAACTTTTGTGTTACATGACAGTTAAAGGCCAGTGAGTATATTTTGGTAATGAGGTAGAATGTTGTTCAGCTGTGTAGGGCCTATTATCATAACTTCAGTTTTATCAGCATTTAAACATAAGAAATTATTAGTCATCCAGATTTTAATGTCTCGGAGGCAGACATCAAGTGTAGTTATTGGCATATAGTCATTAGGCTTCATGGAAAGGTAATGCTAGGTGTTGTCAGCATAGGAATGGAAGGTAATGCCATGTTTCCTTATAACAGATTCCAAAGGTAATATGTAGAGGGAGAATAACAGGGGCCCTAGCACAGAGCCTTGGGAAACACCAAACTTTACTTTGAGCCAGCAGAGGGATAGGATCCAGTAAGCATGTTGAAATTCCTGTACTGCTCTCCACTCCACCACATTCAAAGACTTTTTTCATATTAAAGGCACACCAGGCTAGCCTAGAAATCTAGACGCACCCTTGCGGTAGCATATAGTTTTGGTCAATGGGTACATCTAGCCATGCACCATTGGAGCCTTAGTAGGTCTACCACTGATCTTACACAGGCTTGGCAAGACTAATCACAAAGCTCTATCTTGTCGAGAGTTTTGGGGCAAGCGTAGCAATATAATGACAGGGCTATGACAGTGCAAATCAACTAAGTGGGCAAGGAGTGGTGGTCGTTTTAATCGGCTTTGGCATCAACTTGAGGTTGAAGGTTTTGAGCAGAAAAAAGGTAGCCTACTCAAGTCATTACATATTTGCATATTTGCTATTTAGCCAACGTTGCTTTGACTGGTCGTAGCTGGTAACTGGACTGATCATCGCTGGTTCCTATTCTTTGATTTGCAATCAAATCCACATGTATTGATGAGAATGTATGACAGACTTTTTTTTTGATATTTGTTTTTTTTAAATGGCTCCATGGGTAAAAAATCACAGGGTTGCCTGGTGTGCCTTTAAAGATGCCAAATCCATGACAGCAAGGTTGAGGTATACAAGAAATTAATCCTATTTCCATGTCTACAAGATTTTAATGAACTACAAGATGTTTGTTTTTGTTATCACATCACATGATCATTAAATGCACAAAGCTCTCACCAGACACTTATAACCTTATTGCATACTTACAAAGAAGTATTTAGACGTATTTCCAACCTACCTACCCTTCTAAGTACCGTCATTATCTGCAGTGGAAGGAACTTCATTCCACTGTCAATTGGACCCCTGCAGAACTTCTTGCAGGTTTTCTATTCTCTGAGTCAAATGGATAGTCCGAAGAGTAGCTGAGGACCCAAGGACCATTTAGAACGATCTCCAGGACTGGGAGGTAGCAGGCAAATGTATTACCAAGGAAACAATATAGTGTCCATATAGAGACAATGGTGTTGGAATGTACTGAGTAGTTTTCTCTGTAACAAATGTACTGCTCTTTTTGGTTATTGGCTCTTGAGTGACACTTCTGACTATCCCTCTGACTCCCTGAATAGAAAACTTGCAAGGAGCTTCTGTGAGTGTCCAGTTGATGGTAGGGTGATGCACTGTCCACAGGCTGATAATTTACCCAATGGTGCTTAATGGAGTTTTGAAATACACCTGTGAACAGTTGGATTGATATGCATTTGCAACAATAAGGTTGCAGATGTCTTGGGAGAGTTGTTCGCCATTACCAGCATGACATTCTTGTGACACTTCATTATTGAAAAACCTTTCCATGGCCCACCAAAATGTATAACCTGGCTGATATTTTTATGCAGATAGGAGGCAAAATTACATTCAAACTGCTTTATATTACAGCTTATTCCTTGCCTTTTCTGGTCTTGATTTAGTGTTTTTTTCTGGGAGTGTTCAATACTATTTTCCCCCCTCCATTTTACTTATTATATTATATTTTTGGGCTTTAAAGTTCCGATTTCTTTACATGTGTGGATTTCTTGGATTATGAATGTTTGGTCAATGCCAATAGTCCAATCAGAAATACATATAATGAAAAAAAAATTGACACGTTCAATACTTATTTTTACCGCTGTA
Organism: Tenualosa thibaudeaui; assembly: GCA_027481765.1. Taxonomy (NCBI): domain Eukaryota; kingdom Metazoa; phylum Chordata; class Actinopteri; order Clupeiformes; family Clupeidae; genus Tenualosa; species Tenualosa thibaudeaui. The sequence continues at coordinate 1,970,752 of JAIFZK010000173.1, read as the reverse complement.
TATTCAATACCATGCATCTCAACAGTTGGAATCTACAGTCCAAATGCTTTCTCAATATGTGTCATTTTTGCACCTTGCCCAACATGTTCCAGTGCAATTATCCAGTACTTATGTTGCTCTTGCACACATGCACGCCAACCCACACAATTACACTAGGACTTTGAATTTGACAAGAAACACTATTTCTTTATTTTCACAGTTACAATTTTTGACATGGGAATAAAGTCAGACTCAAGGCACCAAAACAGGCCTGATCCAAGACTTGCAACAGATCTATTTATAATGTTAGTTATTAAAAACAAAAATAGTGTTTATACATATAAACATACAATATTAAATGACAGCTTGTCTAAAAGTCCTAATTTGCATCCTATCGTTTCCTTTTTGAAGTTCGTAATATACATAACAAATTTTACCTTATGAAAGTTTATCTTTCCAGGTTCTAGTTGAATGAAGAAACTGACATAAGAAGGACTCCATCCTGTACAGTACACAATACTTTGTGTAGGAACAAGTACACAAGGCACAAGTGACAACCTACCACTCACAAGCTACTGTTGGCATCGGTAAATAAGGTGCACACCTTCCTCTGAGGGAGGCTGGTGAGATTTAAAACTGATGTGGCAACAAGGAAATGTCATGAATGCTACTTCTTTTGAAAATAAAGGACACAGAAATCATTTAATACAGTGGTCTTTTTTGTGGAGAAATCAAGATATGTTTCTGGACCCATTTTTGAATGTTGTCTTCTATACGTCATATTCTGAAATGAAAGACACATGGATCTATACAAAATGGAGACATGATTCATGCAGAGGTTGAATAAAAACTTGATTTTGCTTGTTTTTGATCAATCACACATGAAACTGATTGAAATTGAACACATAATTTTCTTCTGTATAGTTTACAAATTAAGGAGGAAAAATACCATCTCAGTTAGGGTCAGGGAAGAATTCATAACCCCTGGGCGAGACAAAAAACAAATAACAACAAACAACAACAACAAAAAAATTAAAAATAAAGAGTTCATAAGGCCACCAGAGTTCCGACCCCTGTAGAATGGGGTTTGTGTTTTTGGTCTTGGACACAGCATAGCTTCAAGGGCTTGGCTGCTTGATGGCACGTCAGCAAAAGAAAACCAGTGGGAAAAAAGGCAAGGAGAGACTTATGACATCAAGTTGGGAACACTCAGCTCAAGTTGGCTACGGGACCATCTCATCTGAGAGGTTAGCGGTTGTTCTTCATGGCATCCTTGGCTGCTAGAATGAGTGGCGTGAGGCTAGACAGAGGCTTGGCCAGCTTCAAGAAGGGATGCTGCAGTAGAGAGAGGTGAGTGGGGGGTTAAATGTATTTATAACAGTACTGTCAACCAATTAAAAAAATCTGATTAATCACAATAGAAAATTAAAGTAAGCCATGGGTGCCCGGGGGTGACGACCACATTTCCCATTCCAGGCACCCAAAGCGCACTCCCCTTTGCTTTTTCCTTGTACTCTCATTCAACGTGTCCTTTTAAAAATGCCATTATGAAGCATCTACAACCGTCATTATGCTGCTTGTATTGTATGCTGGTTGTATATATGTCAAAGAGAAACTCTTTCATCTCCTGACATAGCTCTCTAAATCATAACAAGAACTTGAGACTATGGCAATTGTAGGCTACTCAGGGCACAGTCAACCTTCAGATAAACACAACCTGCTGTCTTTGAACCGATCTTGCGCAAACTGAAGGATGTTACCTTTGAACAGAAAAGTGCACAGACAAATCTTACATTTCGATTTTATTTACCTTCAGTTCTGTTTTTTCGGCCAAAAGTTTCAGATCCTGAAACTGTAGTAACTGCAGAACCTACACTAGAGTCGGGCGAGAGCCTTCAGTCACCCAATAATGAGCCATTTAATCACTGAAGTGACCACGAAGCTGATAAATGAACCTAAAAACGTTGTCTAGTGTGCCTTTAACTCCTTAAATTTTTTATATTAATCACATACGTAAACATTGACAGTACTAATTTAAAATCTAGGACAAAATGAAAATGAGACCACCGGAAGTGGTGACTTTTTCACTTACATTACTAGATAATCCTTCTGTGCCAATAATATTATGTTAAAAGGGAGAGCCATGGTAATTAGTAATAACTAATTATAACAACTATCTTACTAAATAATGGTATGTGAGGAGTTATGGCTGGAGTAGGTCCTATAGATTAGCACAGCAACTGGTCTATTAATTGGCATTAGTATCAATTCCATTTTGATTCTGTGATCATGCTTTTAATTACACAAGGAAATTACAAGAAATTGAGTACGATCTAGTACAGTTACATGACTGGTACATGGTGGTCACCTCACCTGCAACAGTTCCTTTCCTCCTCCTCGTTTCTCCACATCCATCTCCAGACAACGGCTCAGGAAATCACGGAAAACCGGCGACAGCTTTTCTGGACTCTGAAGCTCCGGGGTGCCATTTGTGGCAATTAAATAGAGTGCCTGAGAGTGGGTGAAAGCGAACAAGAGGGACAGTGACAGATACATAGACACAAATAAACAGAGAGCAGAGGGGGATCAGACATGATTGACAGAGACAGGGTACAAACTTTTCTTTTTTGTCTTCTTGCAAATGCATGTTATGCACACACCCTCAGTGGGTTCTCGTTGAGGTATGGTGGCTCGCCCTCCACCATTTCTATGGCCATGATACCCAGAGACCAAATGTCTACTTTGGGCCCATAAGCTTTCCGGGTCACAACTTCAGGGGCCATCCAGTAAGGTGTTCCCACCATGGTGCTGCGCTTACTCTGCTCTGGGGTAATCTGTGCACAGAACCCAAAATCGGCTGAAAGTAAAAAACGAGACAAATAAGAGTGATTAAAAGGAAAAAAACAAACAAAAAACAGCCAAAACAAGATGAAAAGTTGTGAATGGATAATTAGACAACCATAAATCATGAGGACCAGCTATCATTTAAGTAACTGATAATAGACAAATTACTGTCACTTCTGTAGCCATCCGTAGCAATTACAATATGACCACTACACATTGCTGCATATGCTATATGAAGAAAATGAACGTCCCTTCATAAGCTTGACATGTTTTGTACTGCAAGTCATACAGGTTTGCTCCAATGAGTTCTGTTAACACACATACATATAGTTCACACATTTCAACAGGTCTGAATAACTTTATTCCTGAATTCCTCAATTTGACAAATTTTTGCTTCTCAATAGGTGTGCTACTCTACACAAGGGTGGTTAAGGGCTTTTGGGATATGTCTTCTTGAGACCAATGAACCAGTAAAAAAAAAGTATTTCAGTTCTTGCAGAGGCACCAGCACAGGGGAGGAGCTGTCCCTGGAGACCAAAATAGCTTAGTACATATGAGCCCAGTGGAGTTCTATGCCCAGTGAGTTTGAAGTGAACCAGTGTTACGGTTTATAATAATTACCATTATTTTTATAATGTCCCTGGAACAGTCAACTGAAATTTGTGCAGATTTATTTTGGTGGCACTACATTACACATATGCTGCTTCTTGAGACCCATATGCAACAAAAAAATTGTCCAGTGGGGCAGTATAGGTCAGGATTTGTGCCATTTTTTTGTGAGTCAACAGTTGTCTCTACACCACAAATCGGTGCATTGGGATGCTTGTTTGAAGTGGCATCTGGCTGTCAAATGTCAACACTGTAAGTGCATGGCTGTATGAGCTCAGAGAAAACCTTGGTGCAAGAGGGGTGGATTGCCTATTTCAGGATGTATACCGGCGATATTAGATGTGTGTACTGAAGACATTAGCCGATCAGAGACCACCAAGTGAAGAAGCAACACTGCGAGATGGCAAACAAAACACAGATCAGAGCGAAACGAGCAACTGGACAAATGGATTTAATTCCCCAGCTAAAGTTACCAGGCAATTGAGAAGGAGGAGTAGGCACGAATGCCAAATGTGAATAAACAGTGTAGTGCTGATTGCTTTTAGCTAAAGGTTTACTTACCTTTCAGTGCACAGGCTAACCTTGGACTATTTTGGTGATTTCGACACAGGTATCTAGCCCATGTAAAAGCTAGCATACAAACCTGAAGCACATGTGTGTGAAGCACACCGAAAACATAATGGCTAATGTTACACAATGTAAACAAACTCGCCAGCAAATTGACGTGAAACTGATGTCAGACGTAACATTAATATTCTGGATGTGACATCATTATGATAAATGTGTAGCAATTGTTGTTCGCTATAATAACAATTGTATCGATGATATAAAAGTCCAATCATCTGAGAGGCCTGTTATTCTGTGTGGATTATATCCACCTATTTCTGTTGTATTTATGTTGCACATCCCCCTCTCTTCTGTGCTCAAATAATGTAAACAATCTTGTGTGTTGGCCGTGTTATCTTATGCACATGTTGCTTCAGCCTTACTTTCTATAGTTTCAGTAAGTGCTGTGGAAAGTACAGGCTCTGGCTAAACTTTCAAGATGGTGCTCATTCAGGTACTAACGGCTTTTCGTGATGTTGGTGACGACACCTAATATGCCCGCTATGCTAGCAGCAGTCATATTAAAACTTGTAAAACGCTTCATACACTTGCCACTCCACACGGGGCTTATTGCCTCATTAAACAATAGCCACAGCTATTGGCTAAAACAGAAAACTGAAACAGGCAGGCTTCTATAAATGTGGACTTACATTAAACTGGATGAATCCTAAATGATTTTGATGAGTTCATTTATTCTCGGGCAAATGACATTTTTGTCATTTTAGTCAATAAAAACACTATGAGTGTTGTTAGGATTACTAGACTAAATTTACGCTAACAAACAAGATTTTGAAAACTGTTCATCTAGCCAATGCTATTTTGGTCAATTTAGAAGTTTTCCACTTCCCCTAGATTTAAACAATTGAGTTTTACCTTTCTTCAGTTCATCCAGGCGTTGTATCAGTCTATAGTGTTTTTAAGCTTCAGGTTAGCAAATATCATTGAATCCTTTGGTTGCCACTAGCACCTCACCCATTAGCATCATACCTAAAGTTGTCCACAGAAAACTTGACTATTTTGTAGTTACAAGGTCTAATAAGATCGGTGGAAAATGAAATGTGACAATTTTCTAAACTCATGTGTTATAGAACTATACTCTCGTTCTTTTGTAATAATTAAGAAACAAGGGCTAGGGCTCACTGAGCTATGCTTGGACTACTTTCTCTGCTTGATTATTATGCCAGAAAACATTTTGACCAACCACTGATTATTGCACTCATTTATTAGTGTGTTTCTAATGATTCATTTAGACTTACTGAGTTTAACCGAGCCGTCCATCCCCAACAGGACATTGTCACTTTTGATGTCCCGATGGATGACCTGATTGGCATGCAGGAACTCCAATGCTTGTAAACACTACCAAAAAAAAGAGTGAGAATGGAGAGAAGGGAAATCAGTAATCAATAAGTCAGTATAAACAACTGCCACACAAAGGTTCAACAAAGGCATCAGAAATGTCACTGTCAATATACTTGGTATATGGTAGAGCTATGAAAAATATTGCAGGTTATATAATATTGCAAATAATCACACCAAGACATTTCAACTCATGGTGAGTGAAAGCAACTGTCCATTAGGGCTGTGCAATTAATCTGATTTGAATTGTCAACTGAAAGTCTAAACTGAAAGGCTTTTATTCTGGGTAGACTAAATGACACATACGCAAAGACAACATATGAAGAGGAATCCATCTTTACATGTCCAAAGTTAATGAATCATTCTTTCCATAATCAAGCTGCTCTACTATGAAAAATTGTGATTTGAGAAACAGGCTTCTATAGATCACCTCTCGACAAACAGCAGCAATCTGAGCCTCATCCATACACGTCTCTGTCACAACATCTGTCAGAGATCCGCCAGCCAGGTATTCCATCACTACAAAGAGCTCCTCCCCTACCAAGAAGCTGCAAAACAATTATAGGAGGACAAGTCATGAAACAACAAGAAACACTGCACTTACATCTAAAACTACAGCCAAATCAGTTGTATCTTCTTAACTCTGTACCAGATGCATCACTACACCTATGGTATTGATATGGTGTACAAGAAACAAGAAACTAACTAATACAAAATGCACAGCTGTTTCAGGAAGTCAGGTGTTTTTGAAATAGGTTAGGGTCACCCAATACTGGGAAGAACTAAAGAGCACTCTCGGATGATCACATTTTCAGCCCACCTCATACATTTGTTTCATCAATTCAGGACACTGTAGCACACTCAAAAGGAAAAGTCTGGGGTAAATCAAGAAAACTCATTTCAAAATTAATTTAGTTGACATTAACTGCCGGTTCACACATCTCTCGTCGTTCTGCATAATGACAGAATTCGTTGACCTTGAACAACAGGGCTATAGGTTGACTTACCCTGGACTTTTCCTTTAAGCCACATTTTGGAAAGGTTCTATTCTCTATTTTTTATTGCCATGTTACAAAACCAATCATAAAAGACTCGCATGAAATGTTAATAAAATGGACAGATTGTGGCAAAGTGTAAGGATACAATAAACCTTTTCCACAGATGAAAAACAGTATGACAATAACTTCACCTGTCCAAGAAGTTGACAATATTTGGGTTTTTCAGTTCCTTCATCACTAGGATCTCATTAATGATGAGCTCCTTTTTGGGTTGCTTCTGGAGGTTAATTTGTTTAATGGCCACCTTGAGATCACAGAGAAGAGAAATTAGTTGGATGAAGTGGAGTGCTCACAACTCTGCAATGAGTGCTTATTACTCTGCAACTTTTAACTCTCATTTGGCCACAAACTACCTGTTTCACTATATAGCCTACATTCCAAAATTAGGATTCAACAGACTGTTGATAGCTGTTGTGGGACAAGTGAGGCCTGACCGGTCTTCTCCAGGTTACCTGAATCTCACACTGACAGGTAGCCTCATTGTGCTGAACTACAGGGCTCATGTTATGTCTGTATCTGAACACAACCTTTAGATCCCTTCCTAAGAATCTTCTTCCCTTACCTCTTGTCCAGTTGCAACATCTATTGCTGTAAAAACTGTTCCCGAAGCGCTGAGGAGAAAAAAAAAAAGACCTTGCTGAGTCAATTAAAAAATAGTTTCCTCCATTTTTACACTCAAACAAATGTTTAAATTAATGCACATAAATAGAGAGAGAAAAAAAATCACACTTACCCTTGCCCAATTTTTTCATAGCGTGTATATTTCTTCTTGGGATCTCCAATGCTAACTATGGTTCCTGGTTAAAAGAAAAGGAATGCATTATTGTTTGTTGATGTTTTTGGGGACTGTAGCACAAATATATGTAGAGCCAAAATATTGCCCACATAAATCCCACTAAGAACTGATGCCATATGTCATACTCAGTTTATCCATAATCTCTTCATCCGTCATCTTGCCCTTCTTCTTCTGACGGTCTGCTGCCTTAGAGGCCAAGTCTCCATCAGCAGCAGTTACAGGTGGTGGCAGGGGGTCAATGACGGAGGGTCGTGTATGTACCTGTAGGGTAGAGCACAACAACTCCTGAATGAAGCATAGACAGTGCATGCCGTAACTATTGGATATAATGTCAAGAGGAGCTCCAGAAGATGGCTAGAGCGCAGCGAGGGATTACAGTGCAGTACTCACACTCTTGGTGTGTTCAGGGCGGGGTGCAACAACAGGGGGAGGGGCTTCTTCATCATCATCATCTTCATCACCTCCATTATCAATGTCTTTGGTGTTTGTTGATGAAGGTTCTGTGCCTTTCTTGACAGGCTGTGGGATGTTTCATAAAAAATGCGGAAGACAAAATAATCCACAATAACCCACTGGAGAGACAAAACCACTACAACTGTCATTACAGTAACAGTTACAGAGCATAGTACTCACAGATTGTGGGCCTTGGGGATAGCCATCCTTTTCTGCAGAGCCATACATGGACAGAGAGAAAGGAATCATTCTCAATGACCTCAGCAAGGTCATTCTCAATGACCAGAGTTATAATCAGTCAGTTCATTAGTCATCACATCTGAATTTACATATATATATCTATTACTAATTGCCACAACATACAGACACAAAACACACCTGATGAGAAACTGAGGTACTTCTGGCGTCCATTGCCAGTGGAATCGTAAAACTTTAGAACATCGAGTACAGCTTGAGGATTCTTCTTCTGCTCAGACTTGGTGATATTGGATGTCTGCAGGAGTCGTGCCCACTGCTCTGGCATACCCTATGGTCAATAAAAGGGAGTCAGGTTAACAGCAAGCCTGGAGATGGTAGTGGTAGTGCAGCTCAGATTGCATAAGCCAATGACCCTTTGATAGAGGACAGTTAATAGGTATTTGCAAGTTGATGGAGTTAGTAGATAACAAAAAGAAGCCAAACTCACTGTGAACTCGCCAGTGACTGCATCAAAACCAACATGAATGGTGTGTTCAAAATCAGACGGTGGAGAAATCTCTGGCCGCTCCTTGTCTCTGTCTTTTCTTCTGCCCACTGCAGATTACAAGAATAAAATCAGATGCATCTATATACCAGAACTGAATTATTGTATCAACATAGATTTCCTGCATAGACACTCTTTTAAAGCCTCATCTTGAGAAGAACCTGAGAGGTCTTCATGCCATGATAACAGCTACTCACTGTAAAGCGAAACTGTAAAAATCATCCCACAGAAAAATAGCTTAGTGTGTGGCAGTTGTGAAATCTAAAAGAATTTTGAGTAGAGGTTACCTTTCTCCCCGCTAGAGAAGATAGAAATTATCTTGTTACGTTTCCTTTCCTCTGGCACAGAAGGCAGAGGCTTGGAGCTGTGATTGGCTGAGAGTGTGTGGTCTTTGGCACTGCTGCTGAAATTGGTGCTACTCATCCTTACTGGGGGGGCAGGGGGTTTGTCCTCGTGATCCCCGTTGTCACACATGACCACAGAGAGCAAGTGAGCAAAGAAACAGAGCACAAGAGAGACAGAGACAGAGGAAATGAGGCGAGGAGAGGAAAATCGAAGAGTGAGAAATGTGCAGGAGCAAGAGATGCAGTGGCAGTTGCAGGACAGAGGGTGAAAAGAGCAGAGGAAGTGTTCAAAGTACAAGATGGGGAATGGCACTGCAGACAAACAGAAATACATCCTGAGATTTAGAATGACTCGTCTCTGAGCTTACATTTCTTCTATTCTATGCAACCATATACTCTACAAAACGTTTAGCCTAAATAGACCTTCTTGGAAAATAAACTCACACCACAAAATATACACTGGGAGTTACAGTTCCCCAACATAATACACATAACCAGCAAGCATTTCTCTTACTAATGCGTGTACATGCCTATACAGTTTGTGCTACCTTGAGTAAAGAAGTATGAAAAAGGAGGAAACGTTACAGGTCGGTCACTTCACTCACATGAACATAACACACATTCTGTGCCAGCCAAAAAGGGCACATGTCACACCTCTGTTCACTGAACTCCACTGGTTACCCTTGGCTGCTCGCATCAAATTCAAGGCACTTATGGTGGCCTACAGGGTAAATGATGGCTCTGCTCCCATCTACCTGAATACTCTCCTGAAGCCCTATGTCACCCGACCGCTTCGCTCCTCTAAGGAACGTTTTCTAGCACGGCCAACACCTTGTGCAGGTCAATCCAGACTCTTCTCTCTGGTTCCGCGCTGGTGGAATGACCCTCCAAGTGCTACCAGATCAACTGATACCCTCTCCACCTTCAAGAAACTCATGAAGACCCAGCTCTTCCAAGAATATCTCCTGGCGTAAATTTTGACAATGCACTTAACAACTTAATTTCTCTGTACTGTATTACACTATTGCACTTTCAACTTAAAAATAGTGCAGTTTCTATATTAGCAATATGCACTCTTTGTTAGTTCTTTCATTGTGTTGTAACTTGAATGTTCTCCTCTTTTGTAACTCGCTTTGGATAAAAGCGTCTGCTAAATGCCTAAATGTAAATTCCTATTCCATCCTTTGGAAAGACAACAACTCAAATGATCAAAGTTCATGTGTAAACAAAACAATCATAAAATGTGGGTATAACGTTTCCAGCATGTTTTCCAGCATACCTCATTTCTCTTTTGTTTGTTTCATATCAGATTTAAAAGAAGATACCCTTCACGTTTGGGCAACGGATCTTGACACAGACGCTCAAATAATTTGAAGTACCCACTAGCTAGCTAGCCGTGTAAAGGCTCGCTATCTTGCTACCTAATAGTATCACAAGCAACCCAAAGTGAAGTGAAGCACATTCTTTCTCAAAAGATTGGCTCGATTGTATAGCGTCAATGCTATCCACCTAAAATTAGGTTGACTTCCCTAGACACTATTGGTCACCTAGTTGACTGTTACTGCCAGGCTAACTAAAAAGGGAGACATTTAAGCTAGCCTGCTACGGGAAATTTGGCTAGTAGCTAGGCAGAATGGATGATTTAATTTTTCATGTGTAACATTATACGTAGAAGTTCACATGCAGTTGAAGACGAAAATGTTGTATGAAAGGTTAGGCAGGCTACATAGCAAAATAACTGGTATACATAACGTACGGTGAATCCTTTTAATTACACACCTACTTCACAAACGTTCCCTGCTCAAGGGAGGAGAGGAAAAGACCTGCCCATTGTACCGTTAACTCTTGCTAAACAGCTACCTAGCAAGCTAGCTAAACTTTCTCTAAACTTACCATTAGCTTCACGATTGGCTTACTCGTTAGCCGACCAGGCGCAGAGAGCTTCGGTATAAAGACAATTTCTGTTTACTCTAAGTAATTTAATTGTAACTTCTAAACTGAACAATAACATAATACTTACCAAATTAAATTCCTAAAAGCCGCTATGTATACAGCAGCTTTGAATCCTCAGTCATACAGGACAAGACTAGGAGGGTATCTGCGACCTGGATGAACCTAGCATCTAGCTAATCTCACGCTAACTTCTGGGTCACATTTCCTTGACATTTCAAAATAAAAGAAAATGAAGCATCACATAAGAGTTCGAGTTCATCACTGAGGCCAGATAGCTATAGTATTTGAATGATTTATCTTTCCAAACATTTGATCCAATCTATTAGGATTAACGTATGATCAAATGACTACGCGCGTACAAAAATGGTTAGTCTATATCAGATCACAGAAATATATCTGGCTAGAATTAAATGCAGCAATCCTAGTTTTTAAAATGCAAGTGCCAGAATGTCATCCACAAAGACTATCAGGCTTGGTTGTGACTTTATTGAATCAATGTCATAATTCAAACAAATAATAATACATTTGTTTAAAAAACAAACAAACAACAAAAAAGTCAGAAACAGCAGAAAAAGTCAAAAACAGCATGTTTACAGATGGTTGCTGTGAGAATTAAATTGCACAGAGTTGTTATAAACAGAGTCCCTCCACAAACAAGGAACACAAATGACTTGTCACCAACAGGTAATTCCAGAGCCAATGACTGTGGCACCTAGATAGTGAGAAGAAATATGGTTATATGGTTATCCTGTTTGGCAGACACTTTGTCAATAATTAGTGGATGTCATGTTGCTTAAGCATTTCATTAGTGTAATAAAGTGTCATTGATCTGTTTAGGTTCTAAATAGCTGATGGTGGAGAACCAACTTTCATAAACACACTCATAATATCCGCACTATTCAGAAATCATTCTACATCAGCTTACTTTACTCTATGCAAATCAACACACATGCAAGATTAACCATGACATTAACAAAAAGAAAACAAATGAATGAAAACTATATCCCCCATACCTGTAATTTTGTTATCTCAATCCATGAGCAAATGCTTATGTTGTGTACTGAACAAGGGCCATACACTATCTTGTGAGGGAGATTGGAAAGGGGTAGTTTACCTAACAGCGAAGACAAAAAGTTAAAGCTGTCACCTAAATTTTTACATGACAAAAAACATCATATTGCAACCAACCATACATGCAAGCCTGCAGCAATATTAAGAGAAGTGTAACAGTACAACCTAGTGCTTCCGCTCGATATCACATTTCGCTACAGCACAGTCAGGGATCTCTCCATTATCTTAGGTTTCCTTCGACAATTTTTTTGCTGGACAATCAGCGAACAGAATGCTCTGGCATGCCCAATAAGTTCACAGAGAGTATCCACTCATGAGGAAGGAAGTGTATGCCAGTTGAGAGATTCCAGACGCTTTGCACAGAGTGAAAAGTTGTGAAAGCGTTGTGGTGCACGAGGCTAATACATATAATTTGTATTCATGAATTTAGGATATTGCAGGGAAGTAACATTTTGGATGCACTACCTGTTTTAGCCCTATGAATGGCTGTCCAATGAAAATCAATGTGTTTCAAAGCCATTTAATTCCATTGAAATACATTACAAAACCATGCATGGTACATGGGATTGAGGAAGTTTGGGCATGTCTCAGTGGCTTACCATGCATGCAGGTGTCTGACTTCAAGAGCAGTTTGGGATACTTTAGCTCGACTTTTTCACGCGTGTCTGGGTCAGAAGGCCTGTGATAACGCCCATGGATAGGCACTGTGACGGTGAGATGCCCTGGAAGTGTAGGATCTGGATGAGGATACACGAGGGCAGTAAAACCAGGGGATTCATATGCTGGTGCCTCCAGATCAACCTCCGAGTCAAGCAGCACCTGATGTGTGGAAAGATTTGATCTTGATGTTTTGATCTGTGTCTTAGGGTCTTATTTTATTTTTTACATAGTTTTTTTAATCAACACTTTTTAGATTACACATTATTTTACTGATCCATACAAACACTTTATATAATTTCTAATTCACATTAACCTTCATTACAACATACAACTTGAGTCAAAAAGGAGACAAAGGAAATATCTCATACATGAAGGCCTGTATCTTTTCTCAAGGTCTGCAATTGGTAAAAGTCCATGTACAACCCACTGGATATACTCTGAACCAGAAGAGCTTGAAGGTTCTCTGGGAAAGGGACACCAAACTGGACAGTATATAGCAGATCTCTGAAAATCAATGTGGAATGTTGGATGTTACAATCTTAGGACTCGCCCAATTACTGTATTCATCTAAAGAAAATGTAAAACAAATACCTATGGAAACCGCTTTTTGTCAAGTTCACCGCCACTTTCACTGAATCCAACCACTGTGGAGTCATGAGGACACCGCAGTCATCCCAACCTATGACAGAAGGAGATAAAGCTAGCTACATTGGTGTCTTATGTAGTAGCCAAACTCAAACTGGAATATTTTATTTTACCTTTCTCTGGGTGCGTCGCGCTCAACCCACGCCCAACCCAAAGCAACAAGACACAACTGTGCAGAATCGTGGCCATCTTTGATGAACCTGTCCCTTTAGTTTTTCTTTAGACGCTAGCTAATCACGCTTAACATGTTTGCTGGTGGGTTAACGTTAGCTAACTAGTCGTAGGATGTTACCTGACGTTACTTCGACGTTAGCAAACCAAACCTGTTTTTCTACCGATTCTGGTAAAAATGGGGAGATGTAAATCCATTTAAGTATGTAAATTTACACGGAAATGTAACACATATCTTACAGTCAACAAACACCACCTCGCAATAGCTAAACTACATTTATTTGACCATCACTTAACTTCTATGGACTTAACTAGCTAGTTTAATGTTGTTGACGCTTTATATATATATTGATTGGCTTCCTGTTTACATCCACATTAAGCCCCTAACATAGATGTCCTTAGTAATGCCAGAACAGGCAGCTCAAGTTTCTGCAAGTCAAGCACTAAAGTTGCATATGAAAAAAACATACATATTTGGTTTCAGTAAGCATTGTCAACGAGTCGTTGTTTAATCGTAAATAATGAACTTTTCCGCCACAGTATCCCTGCCAAAATATTGGGCAGTCTATTGAGCTCCTCGCTTAGCGGACGGCGCATCGGTTGGGAGCACCAGAGGGAGCAGCTCAAACGAGGAAATAAATGAGAATGTGTTACATTTAAAAGTCAGGTTTCTGTTATTGTGATTCCTTTTAAAAGTCTAATAGTATGTCTTATGTTCTGTAATTATTTGTGTTAAAAAACAGTGATTACGTGTATTGATATAAAGTTAATGTTGGCTAGTAGTCGAGTTCAACTATGGTCTCCCGTCAGAGAAGTGTTTAATTTTTTGTTTTAAACATACGCATTAGTAGGAGACTACATATCTAGGGTGTACCAATGCCTTTCCAGGCGAAACGATGTGGAGTAAATTTTACCCCACCTTCTGTTGTGGTTATTTACGAGGACAAGGACACTGGCAAGAGGAGAAAACGTGTTATTCCAGTGAGGAATTTCTCACAGTTCTCGGGTAAGAAACGATCCAGTATGACAACTTGTTAACCTATTTATGTACCCCTTCCGTCTTTTTAACAAGACGCAGACCAGTAACTGTAGTTATTCCTGCTGCTACTTTTCTCTACCTAGGGAGGTTTTATTATGATTTCTAATTAATTGCTCTTGGAGCGGTGATTATTAGCCTATACGTTTTATTAGCCGTTGCTTGTCCTTCCAATAGAAAGACACTGATATTTAATAATAGATCGGTCTGTCTCTATCCACAACTCTAGATTGCAGCAAGGCTGCAGAACGTTTGAAACACAACGCTCGTCACAGGGATTACCTCGAGAGTATATCCTTGAGCCAGATAGAGAAGCTTCATTTACTCCTGCGTGACCACCTGCGCGGACTCACTCTAGAACAAAGTTTGGCTGGTTTACGAGATGAAGATCCAAACGATGAAGACCTTAATAAGCTAAGTGACGAAGATCTCGCACGCAGGAAAGCTCAAATGGACAAGGTCTTTGAACGCAACAGAAAGCAAAAGGGAGACCCAGACTTTGTTTATGATGTCGAGGTGGAGTTTCCAGAGGTAGAGAGTCAGGGAGCCTGTAGCTGGGATGAATCAGATGATGGATTTTAGCCTTCCGAGAAAACTTTCCCATGCTATAAAAACTAACACTAAAAGCTAACAAAACTGCACAGCAAGTTTAATAAAAGACCAGTTTCCACCGTTGATAAATGAAGCGAAACCCTCATCAATATCTAGTCATCAATGACTATCATAACAGCTTTACGATTGGAAATACTTTTCCACCCATTTGGTAAATGCAGACGGCAGATTCATAATTCAGTGCAACAGAGATATGGCTCTTTCAGCCGAGTCTTATGTAGTAGAAAATAAAACCACATGGTTTTGGAATACTTGTAAATATTTATTATTTCCTAACATTTTATATGAAACACTGATATACAAAATGCTCACTCCTTCTCTAAGGACAGTGTTTTTTTTTTTTTTAAGTAGGATACCTGTATATTTGTATATTCACAGTCCAAGCGATAAGAATATGCCCCATGAGAAATACAAAAAGTACCCATTTCAGTAGGAGAAAGAGAGTGATCAGCAGTGGAATTATCTTTGGGCAAAATGTTTAATCACTTGCCATTAAATTAGCATTCTCCTGATGACTGGCAAAATAAATGATGAAATAAATAATTATTACAATTCAATTTTCTCTTTGTATAGCTCAAGGTAGCTGCAAGTGTCAGTGTATTTTCCCTAAGAAGGAAAATGGTATTACACAGAATGTGGCATTAGCATACATATGGTTTTGTAATACATACCAAAGCTTATTTTATAGTTCACATTTGGTCTAGGAAAACATTTACTAGTTCTATGGCTACTAGAAGGTCAACCCCCCCCCCCCCTTTAAAAAAAACAAAACAAAAAACAGTGGATGTCAAGCCCAACTGCTACAATGGCCAGATTTCACTTTGGTATGTGTTTGGTTTTGTGCTTTTTCAGCTGACAACAGAACTTTGTGTATATGTGTATGTACAACTAATTTCCATGCTTTGCTTTCCAACATCTTATGTAGGATGAAAACATCTACCACAGGTCAATTCTAAGGGATACATTTTTCCACTACAAAAGTGCATTCAGATTTTGTTCTGACAACATTACAGCAGTTCAGCCATGGGGGACCCCTCCCTTCATGGTACATTCAAAAAGCAGATAGTTAAGAATAGGGGGTTATTGTTAGTTTATCTGAGTTGTTTATCTGGACGGAGTTGGAACATATGCCTTTCTTTTGTCATTTTAAAACATAATTACAGATGAGTGCAAGTGGCATGAAAATTAATAGAATTTTAGAAAGTAGAATAGAAAGTTTATATTAACGCCCAAGACTACAAGTGTTTGTCTTTACATGTTATGAAAGTGTAAATCAACTGAAAGTAAAGTGTAAGTCCAATACTAACATAAAGGCATGGATGAATAAGAATGCAAAAATCTATTCAGTCCCCCCATAAACAAATAAAATAGTAATTTCAAGTATTTCAAAAAATAAAAGCTTTGTGACCACATTTTTAGAGAAACATGGTCATGATTTAATTGAGAGCTTTGTGTGTGTGTGTCACTATTTTACTACATAAACAAAATACATATATATTAAATATATTTATAGTTTATATAAAAGTAATTTGTTATCCACAGAAATTTCATTTTTTCTTCCGGTCCTGGGTGCAACGGGGACAAAACCTGAAAGATTTTAAGTATGAATGAGAGTTCATAGAAAACTATCAATAGTGAGTAATCTTATCATACAGTGTCAGGCTTACCATTTCCCTTTGGGTTTTGTAGTAAGGTCAACACAGGCAAAGTGGAACCACTCGATTGGACACTGTTAAATCAAAATCATAAGCACTGACATAAGCTTGATAAAAATGATCACATGCTTCATAAGAGTTAGTCAAAAACCTCTAACAATTAACATGGACATTTAAAGGAAAGAAAGAAAATATAAATAGCAATAGCAAAAAGAGCAAGTTACAATATACTGTCACATACTTTAAACTTGCCAGGTTAGTACTGCTGTAGTACCTCCGCTTAATATTGTATTTTTCTACAGTACTAAATTGGGGAATTGTTAATGTACATGTAAACCTATCATACAAAAGATTATCTTACAACTGACATGGACATGAAGGCATACATCATTCATATTTGATATTCTTAATCCATTCTTACTATCGGTAATCAAATAAGAATCAACATCAGCTATTGCTGTAGATTCAGTTTGCTGTGATGTTTAGGGTTAAAATGTTTTCCCCACAGAAAGTTGCCATTTTTATATCTTTTTTTTTTACAGATTTTAAAAATAAATTAATTTTGTGATTGATTGTGATTAACTACCCAGAGTCATGAGATTGTGATTGACAGTTTTAATCATCTGACAGTCATAGAAATAAGCTAAGAAACAGAACAAAGCACAGTGGAATTTCATCATGACACTACAAACAGTAACAACATATAAACAGAAAAAAAACTTACATCAGGATTGTCACAGCCAATCATTTCTCCATATGAGACTTGGTGGCACAAACAATATGTTGGCTCATTAGGATCAACTGGCATATCCAAGACATCTGATGGCTGAACTGACAATAGTGAGTCACCAAATTCTGGACTGAAGGCAGAGAAGGAAATAATAGGACAAAAGCAAGCATCAAAACCAAGACACAAATGTCACAATTTGAAAATGACATAATTTGAGTGAAATTTAAGAAAATTACATCAGATTACATTTTCATCTTGATTTTAAAAAATCTGGTGAAGAGAGAGTAGTTCTCTTTCACCAGATTTTTTTCCTAATCAGGAAATATATAAATAGGAATAAAAAATTTTGGCCAGTAGTTCTCTTTCACCAGATTTTTTAAATTTATATATTTATATTTTATATATATATATTATATATATATTATATGTATTTTTATTATATATTTATATATTTCCTGATCAGGAAATATATAAATAGGAATAAAACATTTTGGCCAGTAGTTCTCTTTCACCAGATTTCTCTAGGCTAAATATAGTAGTGAGAAGGTTTCCAGAAACTGACACAGGTACTTTAATTTCACTACAGTCTCCACAAGACCTATTCCTACTTTGTTATGGAATTCTGAACACAGTGAGTGCATTTAGTATTCCGAATCATCAGGATATGATGTTTGTGACTGTGTTTGTGCATGCCCTCGGGGTATGCTAGGTGCAGCACTCTGTAGTAAGTAAACACCTCATGAATTCTGATTCTAGAGTGAGACACACAAGATGGATTGCTGATTAGAACCAAGAATATTTGATGAGGACACCACAAAAGAATGCTATAATCACAAACTGCAGTACTAGTTTCTATCATTTATCATCAGGAGAAAATAAATACTGTTTTCTGATTAGCCTTATTATAAGTGTGTGTGATTGTGTTCATGTATGTGTTGTTTACAGCTAGGCTAGGTTAACTTACCTGCAGCTACTAGTTAAAATTGATAATATTTACTGTAGGATAAATTGTTTCCATGAGCATAGATTACTCGGTTTATTACTAACCCTGTTTATCTAAGGGTTAATGGCCACTGAGGTGTCCTGACGTACAAAACGGGCAATGATATTACAATCGCAGAATTGTCCATTTAGTTATTGGCACTAGGAACCTTGGAAAACGTAATGTGTGTTACGTTTTGTTTTTTAGTTTTTCATGTTTATTTTGTTTTTCAGTTTTTTATGTCTCTAGAAATTCCTGGGTAGGATACATGTGTCATTCAGGTTTTAGATGATGCTCATTCAGGTTTCACAAGTACTATTTTGTGAAAAGAGTAAAAGGTCTGGCCCATATAGATGCCCCTCTATAATGATAATATAATGATTTACACTTAGTCATGTCTTCTAACTGTTTATAATGAAATACAATGGTTAATATTTACATTTTGACAAATGCCTCTGTTCTGAGAATTGTCAGTTGCGGTAACTCGCACACACACACTCACCTACAAAATGTCTGCATTCATTCTTGCTTGTGGATCTATTTTTTCAAACCCTTCACACGCATGTGTAAACTTCTGCTCGAGAGTTTGAAGCAGACTGTAAGTATCAGTGAATAACACTGACCACTTGGGTGAGTTTCACGTCACAAACAAAAGTTTAATGTATTTTAGGAAACTCTGCACGACAGCACATATGCAGCCATTTTGTAGGTCAGGGGTGTAACTGCAACAGTTCAATACTCTCAGGATAGAGGCATTTGTCAAAATTTCAATATTAACTATTGTATTTCATCATAAACGGTCAGAAAACAGGACTAAGTATAAAAAGTGAACTTGTCCTTTAAATTAACCAGGTTGTGTTTTACAATTTAGAGTTAAAAAAAGTGATACTAACTGAAGTTTTATGGTACCCAAAGTTAAGCAGGCTTACCTGTTTTTTATTTTTTTCTTTCGCGGTGAGTCCTCATCTGACCCTTTCCTTCCTCTACCCCTTGGCCCTCTCTTCTCTTTAAGTCCTCTTCCGCCCTCTGACAGGATAAAGAGAAAATAAAATGTCATGTGTGATCTACATTACTTAAGCAAACAACTTACTTTACTTCAGACTCACTCTTTAGTGCCCTGCTATCTGGACTCTCATAGCCACTGACTTCCAGCTTTTCTTTCAGCTCATTTTCAAATCTTGCCAAGTCTGCATCAAGCCTACGGATGTGTTTGTCCACCTGGAAAGAACAGATGTATACGTCAACCTTTCTTTTAAATAACAGCAACATTGTGCAGACACATCATACAGATATGACATCAGAGTGTCAACAGTGATGAGAAAATTGTAACACTTGCCATTTCATATGTCTGCATAGCAAGTTGTACTTTGTCATCACTGTACTCTTTGCATTTGCTGTAGGCATTTTGAATCTTCTGTAAGTGCTCCACTCTCTGTTCTGATGCCAGACTCCGGACATTTGCAATATACTCTTCAGCCAGTTTGTCAATCTCACCCTTCTTTTCTGTCAGGATGTAAAGAGCCACAAAAGATTAAATGAGCCAAGAGCTAAGAGCTGCTGTTTCCTGATAGTAAGTGATATCTTGTTGTCATACCTTCAGTTCTACTATCTAGTTCCCTCATTAATGTGAAGTTTCTTTGGAGTTCACATGGCAGGTTTTCAATACCTAGGACAAAAAAAATGTAAACAATAACCGATTAATAGTCTGTATATGGCAGTTCCTGTTTAAACGTAAGATCCACACCAGGTCGTAGCAGGTGTCTTATTATTATGGACTGTGACACTGTAACCATCAGCATCCATTTTTTTCATAGTGACACGCTACAGTGTATACAGGACGCCATCATCTGTTGTGACGCACTTTCAAACCACAAATCCCGCCCTCTGTTGAGGGTTTCTACCAGCAAGGAAGAGCCTCGTATGTGAGCTGCCTGATACTAGTTGTCAAGATTATCAGGTTAACGGTCCAGAATAGTGTAAAACATCACGCACCTTCTAAATAATTAAATATTGGATTTTTCTATCCACACACAATAAGAAAATTGGTGGCTATATTGATTTGGCTAACGGCAAGCAAAGAGTAATATGATGATAACCTATGTCCAGCCTACTATCGCTAGTAACAAACACTATCGATACTGAAGCTCAGCAGCAATTGAGGGCCAATTGACTGCCTACCCCACATAGATAATGACAACACGTCTAACGCGACTTAACTATGATGTCCCCTGTGCTATCGCAACTTAATAACTCTTTACTTAATAACCATTACTAATTTCCCTATCCCCTTTTGCTAACGAAACCATGTAGCTAAAGCAAAGCTAGGTTAGCCGCGCAAGTTTCCTGATTCAAAAACACCTAGCATGGCCGTCTGAAAAACAAGCGCAGTTGATATGGTACGGAAGCTAACTTTATGGCAGTGAGGGCTCTTTGCCATTGTCAAAACACACACAAAACTTTGTTTATTCTCAGGAAAAGTTAATATATAGAACGGTTGGCCTCAAAACGGATAGTAACAGTTTAATGACAATCGATTATATTATTTAATTTCATACGTAGAACGTTTATTTTGTAGCTACCTTAGCAGTCCATATTAGCTTGCTAATACTAGCTGAAGTGTCAGCAAGGGAATAAGCAATACTGAACTACCAGCCTGATGCGCAAAGGTTAGCACCAGATAACAGCAGCGACATATATGAGGTTTTTTTACTCACTATCAAGGTAATGTTCAAGGTATATTGCCGTCGCCATTTCTGCTGTTGGTGGTTAAAATATTTTCTGTACTCCTCGTGAACGGCAAATTCCTTATTAATAATTCATGATGTCCTTCTTTACTATTGGATCAAAAACTACTTATTAGGGTAAGCTACTCCGATTGGATAACTTGAGGGTTTGGCCTCTGGTTTGGCTCATTTCCTCTTAAGGAACAGCATCCTAGAAATAATAATCATTTCATAATAATATTAAAGTAACAGTAATAATTACAAAAGAATAAAAAATCACAGACGCATTCTCGAATATTCTTTTTCACGATGTCACAAAGCTTATGTCATTAAGGTGCTGGTGCTGCTTCTCTTCTGCAGGTGGCGCTTGTTGCTGTAATTCAAGTTGGAAATGAGAGAAATAAAACCCATTCAAACTTTTATAGGTTAGCATGTTAGTTAAATGGAAACATTTAGACTGATACGTTACATTTTCTCTAATTAGTGTTTGGATTTTGGAAGAATAACATGACCGGGGGCATAACCTAAGTGCTCATACCTTATAAATTCAGAAGAAACTAATGGACTAACAGAAACTTCCAAGCACTCAGTCTTACTGACACTGCTTGGTGTTTGATGGCGATAGTCAACCATGTCATGGTGTAAATGTCTTTTTTTTTTGGTAGTTTCCTACCATCCACCGAGAACTGCACAGTGCATGTCCTAGCTGCCTGGTGGAAGTAATACTTGTGTCCCTTCATATATGCTATCCAAATTAATTTCAGGATGATCCCAAAACAAATGACTTTTGACCTGTTGGTACCAGTCAAGGACAGCAAGTCTCACTGTGTTTCTTGGCAAGGTGTGCCTCCCTAGGTTAGAAAATATGCCTTCATTGTAACTTTTTGTGTTTTATCGGCCTGTTTATGTCTGTTTTAAACCATGGAGGGTTATTACGGGTGAATATTGCAAAAATCTTAACTAATAGATATCCCCTCAAAACTTCCTCCACTGATTATTTACATTTCTTTTTGTATTGCAAGTTTTCTAAAATGTCGTGAGTACGTAATTGTGGCTTCATATTCTTCTATGCGACAGTGCATGATACTGGTCGAATCACTGACTATAGAGAGCACTGGGTAGAATAAATGATGTTGACAGTAAGATAAATGACAGATGTGCAATGGTGATAGAGATTTGGTTAAATTGGACCATTTGGCTTCATTTCAGCCACAGTCTGTCCAGTTGTCTTTACGTCTTTCACTCACTGAAAGATTATGTCTTAACTTAGTTTTCTTCCTTGGTCAGATTTGACTTTCGTTTATGTGGATCGCAATGTGTCTAACTTGCACTGCCTAACTTGCAGTTCCATTCCACATTTTTTTGCCAACCCCTGTTTGTCTTCAAACCGGATATTCGTGAACATTGTCGCCAACATTTCAAAAGTCAGCTGATGATCTAGTTTTCAAGTGGGAGTCCTGGGTTTTTTCTCAACTGGGTTTGTCTTATAAAGATACAGGATCATCTGTATTACTGGTATTTCAGATGTTATATTTGCATTATTTACATAATACATGATTTCAGATATCTTCCGATCTCTCTATCAGTTTGCTTGCATGCGAAGTACTAGTCAGTTAGCAACGGATGTTAGCGTAGCTTTAGCACGTAGCATTTTGTTCTAAACCTTCAAGATGTAGTCGTGCTCTTGGACCTGGAAGAAGCACCAAATCACATTTTCTCAAAACTGCCCATTCACATAGACGGTGCCTCGGTGCTGCCATATCAGTGTGTTCATATCAGGCCTAATGCTAGAGTTGACCAGCGGCCTGTAAGGCTTGGATATTTTTTATAAACAATGTCACTGAAGCGCGACTTGGCCTAGTGTTTAAATATTTGGCAATTCGTCAACGAGGGAGACGACAGTTTCTCATGAAATGTAAATAAGGTTGCCACCTGTTTTTTGTGAGTCACAGCTCTAATTTAACGCTAGCTGAAGTTGGCTTCGTCTGAAATGTTTAAATGTTGCCGTGCCTGGACTTAACGTAGGCTACCCATATCATCGGATAACCTAGCTCCATAACTTCACTTTTTGTTACAGTGCTGCGCCTGGGTTCAGGATGGCTCTCGTCAAAAGTGGATGGCTTCATAGACAGAGTAAGAAAAACAAGCTTATAATAACAGGTTTCATGATGACGACAGTACATTGAAAAGGGAGGTATTCCAAGGCGGTGAATTAGTGATAAACCTGTTAACCTACAGAAAGTGGTAAACCTGCTCATATATTGGCCAGTTGGCTTTGGTTAATGAAGAGAATAAGGACCTCATGCTCCTCTGTTATCAGGTTTACTACTACCTCTGGGTAAACTTACCCAGGTTTTCCACTTAATCATCTTCTTGAAATACCCTCAGTCTATTTAGTGATGAGAGCAGGTTACCTACTATGCTTGTAAGACAAACGATTTGAACCGAAGCTCTGAAGCTTGTATGTCTGTGTGATGCTTTGTGTTATAAAGGAACAATGGAGTATGAAATGTAGAATCGATGGCATTTGACAAGCACTGTAACATACCACAACCACACTGGCTGTGCAATTAAACTAATCTGTCAAATTCTTGACAGGCACCATCTTGCGGCGATGGAAAAAGAACTGGTTTGATCTTTGGTCTGATGGAAGGCTTGTGTTCTATGATGATCAGCAGCGGCGTGACATGGAAGATGAAATTCACATGAGAATTGACTGCATAAACATCCGCAATGCCAATGCATGTCGAGGTGGGGAGACTTGTTGCTGCTCAGTATTACTTAAAGGAGTGAACAGTATACTGTATACATTTTAGTACATTTAGAGTTTAAACATATGATAATCAGATGCTGTACCTAGTTGTGTTTTCTAATTTTTTTCACCTGTGTATCATACTGTTTGGACTTGTAAGCCTTTACTGTCATAGTTGTCTGTTAGAACAGCTGAATAATCTTTGTTGCACAGTTTTCATATTCCTGTTTTCCTCTCACCACAGAATTGACACCACCTGAGGGCAAGGGTCGGGATTCACTTATGCAGATTGTGTGCAGAGATGGACGGGTCATAAGTGTCTGTGGAGACAGCTCTGATGATGCTTTGTAAGACACTCTCACCCTAACCTTGTCGTAAAATAGTAAAGTTCTTTGGGCAGAGTTCACTATTAAGGTGTGTTAGATGAGTACACTATAACAGTATTATAATCAGTATGGTATTATTTATCTTTCCCTTCATGTTATGTTATGGTGGTAACTGAAACAATTGTGGAAGTGAGATAGAGGCACAACATCTGAGTTTATGTTTTGAAGATTTTTACATTTTTTGTCGCAGGGCATGGACAATGGCTCTTCAGGATGCTAGGGTTAACACGGTGAGTGATTTTTGGCTGTTTGTTTTGCAAGGCTTTGGTTAAGTTAATTGGACCTTTATTGCCCTTACCATGGTCACTATAAAAGCCTACAGTTCTGTGACATCAACTGTGACAACAACTATTGGTCTCTGGATTATACAATGAAAGTGTTCTACTTAAATACACTTACATGAGGGGAGTTGCATACAGTTAGCATACAGCTGAAGGAAGTACAATGAAAGGTGATTGGTTCTTTACCTGGCGCCATTGTGTATAATGACCCAAGGACACACCTATGGCAATTAGCATTGTTAAGTGGCTATCCAGTTGTATGTATACACCAGATTCAGAAATATTACTTGTGGATTGTTCTCAAAGTCATACACTTTGACTATTGCACTCCTTGTACTGAGACAATAAGGATGATGCCAAACATTAATAGATTCACATTTCATAACATACAGAAATACATTCCAAATCTATCTGAGGTAAGTTTGACTTTGCAATGTAAATATGAACAAAAGGTTCTACCCAGCCACAGGGGTACCAGCAGTTAATTTACATTGATCACTGGGGGAGGATGATTCCTATTGTTTCTGTGCCATGCCAAATGGTGGCGGCTTCTGGCTGTCTGAGGCAGAATACACTTCTAAAATTATATCACCATGAAGAAAAACATTTGAAATATGCGTTGTTTTCTTTGTGTAGCATGTGGCAGGTGTCATGCCATACAACTATACAGTAGCCCACAACTAGCTTCTTTTACTGTGTTAACATTAGACTAGCCTGTAGCAATCTGAATCTATCTGATGGACCCATGATCATCAGCTGTCTAGCAGTACATTCAGAAGTTGCTCAAAGATTAAGGCCAGTCAGGCTTTGTAAGTTTTAATGTATCGGGTCTAATACTAGAAATTCTGACAGAACTAAGCCAATGTACTTAAATAGACAGAAAACACAAAGCCTCAAACTTAATAAAAGCATCTCGTTGAATGCGTTTGCAATACAACAAGCTGTACCTCCATGTCTTATACCTTGGTCAGCAACGGCATTTGGGCCCCATTTTGCTATTTGGCTGGTTTGTTTGCTAAACTACAATGTTATGCTTTTTGGCTTTGTTGTAGGTTGTTGCTACTCCCCAGATTGGCTTGGCTGAGGAGGTAGTGGCCACGGCTCCTCCACCTTACTCTGAGTGTGCTCCACCCTCTCAGGTATCAACCACACATGGTCTTTAGACTTTCATTTTGGGCTTTAGTTAGATGAGTTTCACAATTGATTTGGTCCTGAGACCATATTCATAATACTCTTTTTGGTACTGACTGTATGTTGCTTAGACATATTGCTATCTTTTCCTTTGAACAGGTTTACTATCCAGACCAATATGGAGGTTATGTCCCCCAGCCTCCCCCTCATAGTACACAAATGGTTTATTCTGCTGACGGTCAATACTACACTGTTGCTTACCCCTACCAGTATCAAGGTATGATTTAAAAAAAAAAAAACTCACAGCATAAACTTAAAGAAGTGAAAAGTTTACCTGTCTAATAATGATGCCTCTGTCTGCCAAACAGGAGCATACCCTCCTCGTGGAGTCAACCACATTGTTGTCCAAGAGCGTCGCCGCGATGATGCTGGTGATGTAGCACTGGGCATGCTTGCAGGTGCTGCAACTGGACTGGCTCTTGGATCCCTCTTCTCTGTCTTTTAACATGTTGGTCCCAATTTCACCAATTTCTTACTCCACAGATCACGTACTGTTAAGGCAGCTGTCCAAGTGAAGGTTTAACTGCAGTACCACTGCAATATAATAGCTATTATTCATGTATTAGTTGGGCTTTGAAGTGTGTCTGTGTGAATTAACCTTCTTGTCTTTGTACCAAAGACCTATTATCCCCTATACCTCTCTTTATGTCAGGCTCCTTAGAAATAAGTTATACACCTATGTGAATAACTATGTTAACTATGGCACAACAATAACTGACTTATGACAAATATGTTAATGAAGGGAACAATACATTTCTTAGATTAATTTATTAATTTATTGGTATTGATGGATAGTTTAGATAGTACTTTTTTTAAACAAAGCCCACTTGTTTTCACTATGATGGAATCAAAGTTTCAGATATGTGAAACCTCCTTGAACAAGATATGGGTAGAGCAAGTACTTTGATTGTTCTATGTAGTGTGGGTGCCTTCAGGGACTGTCAGTCGGAGGAGGTGTCTGTGTTTTGGCAGTTATGGCTTTGCACCTTCCTTAACCTTTGCACATGCAAGATGTCCCTTTTCATTCAGTTTTAACTTAAGGTTGTTACTTTTCATAGGCAGCATTAGGTTTACTGTTATTGTTGCTTTATTTGATGTACAGGAGACTCTAGAGTCCATAAGATGAAGAATTAGTGTGAGAAGTGCATTTATCAGTTTGTATTCCTATAATCACATACTCCGGGTTTGGTCAGAACATTTCTACCACCTTGTGACTTCTCTGAACATGTTTCATTTGTTGTCTAGGATATTTACAAACAAAAAGCATTGTTCAGGGGGTAGTCTAAATAGGTTGTTAAAGTGATAAACCTGTGTAAGTTAAGCGAGATGAAGTGGTAAACCTCCTAGTAGCGTAGCCTGCATGCTTTTAGTTAAGCAAATAATGATCTTCATTCTATTATCAGGTTTCTGTCATCAGGTTTACCACTACCTCTGGCTTAATTACCCAGGCCCGAAGATGCACAGATATGAAAGGTAATTAGGGAAAAGTATTTTACTTCTGTTTCGTCCAGTAGCCTAAGGGCATTCAGTTATTAGAACCAATGGGTCAGGACTACTTAAAACATCATGCACCTTTAACAAATCAACACTTCATTGTTGAAATTATTTATTGGTTCGTGTTTTTCACACCATTTGTTGTCTGTGTGTTCATATCTTAAGTTAGTTACTGACCATGTTTGAATGCTTTGAAGTTTTTTGTTTTCACCCAAGAGATGAAGGGTCAGATGGTCTTAAGACTGTAAGACAGTCAAGAAGTCTGGTAGAAATTCATTACTTTGTTCTCCAATATCTTCTGAATGGCATTTCTGATGATTCTCTTGAGGATGGTTGTACACTTCATCAATTACTATTAATCAATACTTGTTTCCTTGCACAAGCAAATGTATCACTATTATTTGCAAAGGTTTTGAATGTTAGTTAAATAATTTATTGTAATTTCCCTCAGTCAGAATAAAAATAAAAGCAAATATGTATAAAACCAGTGATTAAGTCATTTTTCACTGGCAATTGTATTTGTTTATTTGAACTGGACATTGTACTGGTACATTGTCACTTGCTAATTTGAAAGCACAACAGGAGCAGAAACAAGCATTTGGTTATTTCTAGTTTGAAGTTTGAAGATTAACAAGACATTCAAGATTCAGCTATTCATTTGGGTTGATAGGAGAGAGTGACTGAAATATATCTGATGTACAGCAGATATACAGTATAATGTAACAGATGTACAAAGTGCTACAACAAGTATGAGTACCCTTTTCCAAAGTTTGAAGAAACTTAACACACTCAAATTATAATTCTAAAACATTTCACCGATATTTTGACACTTTAAGGGTTGCTTTAAAAATGTGTTCCACTACTCATTACAGAATGCATGACTTAAAATGTATTTTATAATAGATGAGTTAAAGTGAGTTATGTAGTCTGAATTTTATTTATTGTATTTGGGCAAAACTGTTATTTGAGATTATGTGTGGTTGCAAGACCCACAGCCAATACCACCAACAATCCATGACCATGCACAGCACTAAGGATAAATTGACATAGTCTATGAAACATTAACATAATTATGTTGAACCTTTAACAGCATAACCATGCTAAAACATGCTTCTGGATAAGGGCCCTTTTGGCCAGCAGCAAATTGATTTTACATTCCCTGAGAGGGTTTTATGCAGGATTTCAATATAACTATAATGAGAAGGATACATACATATTTGTTTATAGGAATATTTTTTTAACTTAGGCCTATACATTGTAACAATTGTTACTGTATACTGACAAATTTAAATGGTAAATGTTTGTAAATACATAGCATGTTTTATATTTTAACTACCGAATCCCATCTCAATGACTAAAACTGTCTGTGCAACAGAAGAAACAAACCTTGGCACTTTCAGATGTAAAAGGAAACACTGAAGGAGTAGTGTAGTGTTACACAGAGATATGAACTACCATTATACAGTTATTGCTTTGGTGTCATTTCCTCTGCAGGAAATTAGCCTTCTTGGCCAAAGTCCTCTGTGAACTTTTTAAGTTTCTCCAAGTCCTCTTCATTCACAGTAGGCTTCGTCCTCTCAAGGGAGCTCAACATGTCCTTCTGTGAATGGAGAATGAAATGAGCTGTTGATTTCACTATGCCTAAGATAATTTAGTTTAGTTTATCAACTATCTCTGACTGCACCTCTACAGATAAACTTGAGAAAGCCATCACTTACCATGTTAACAACAGGTTCCAAAAGTTCATCCCCAGCCACATCCATCCAGGTCATCTTTATGGCATTGGGGTCACTTGGAGAGCATGGGGTCAACAGGCCATCCACTACAACATCTGAATTGTTCCACTGCTTTCCTCGTACCTGCCATCATGGATGTGTTGTGTTTACACATTTTAAAAAACAATGAAATTCCTAATTCAAGGATGAACATGTTATTTCAAAAGTAATTTCTGTTGTAGATAGTTTCTTTAACATCCCAGAGAGTGTCCTTTGCTATGAGGTACTATGTACAGCCACTCTCAAGTAGGAGTTATGGGGAGCTTGTTCCCACAATATCCATCAATTTGTGTAGTGTGATTCCCTTTCCGTTAAACTTCTAAGAATCAGATAAAGTAATAAAGGCAGGTGTTACATAAAGTTTTTGTTAACAAATTTTGCCTGTTCACACCAATGACTATATATACACAATGTGAATCGGCGAACTACTATGTGTGGTGTATGTTTGAGTTGCTTGTGTTAAATGGCGGTGTTAATTAAATCAGCATTTTTTCATGCTGTCACTATGAATGTGTTAAATTAGAGCCCTACACATTACTTGACCTTTGTTTTTTCTCCTTACCCGTTTAAAGTGAGTGGCTGACTGCACCTTGCGAACAGGTTGCATGAGGGCGTCCCGAACAATGATGCTGATATCCGCACCTGAATAGCCCTCTGTCTTGTGCCCGAGAGTGACAAAGTCTTCTTCACTTAGCTCATTAGGGGTGGTACCTAAATGAAGCTGAAACATTGTGGAGCGAGCATGTCCTTCCGGCAAAGGGATGTAGATGCGCTTCTCAAACCTAAGACACAGACAAACAGACAGACAATAAACGGAACAAACTTGCATGTTAATGAAAATACATACATGACATATAAACTTCACCCACTGTCCCATTAATATAACCAAAAGATGTGCCTTGTGTTGGTTGCATATTTTCCTTTTTTTACCCTCACCTTCTTCTAATAGCTGAATCTAGTGACCAAGGGATGTTGGTTGCACCAAGCACAAGAATACCTTCATTGTCATTTCCAACACCTAAAACGGAAGAAGGACATGGACCAGTTCAACAAGATACACTCAAACAAAATTTGAATGCATCAAGGATCCCTCTGGTGTGGTTTGGTAACCTTGCATCTGAACCAGGAACTCTGTTTTAATACGGCGGGCAGCTTCACTCTCATTCTCGCTTCTTGAGCCACAGAGGGAGTCAATCTCATCAATGAAGATAATGGAGGGCTTGTGCTCTCGGGCCATGCTGAACAAGCTTTTCACCAACCTGAACACAAAGAGTGAGGTACAGGAATGAGTACAACAACACTTCAATGTATTGTGTAGAATAACTTTTACTGGAATACTGATAGCATTGCTGATAGTGGATTGTTTCTCAGCAACCCTTTCTCACATTCATTTCACTATCTAAAACCCTGACCCAAACACCTCCAGCCCTTCTACAGGACTCAGCTTCTTACTTCTCACTCTCTCCAAGCCACTTGGACACCAGGTCTGAGGAGGAGATGGAGAAGAAGGTGGAGTTGTTGGCTTCAGTGGCCACAGCCTTGGCCAAGTATGACTTCCCTGTTCCGGGTGGGCCAAAAAGGAGGATACCCCTCCATGGAGTCCTTTTCCCTTGAGGTCAAGATGGATGAGAGAAATCAATGGTTTAAATTAACTAAGAATGTAAACAGTGTGAAATTATTGCAGTAATGCTGGCCTATAGATTTAAACACTAGATTAAACACACAAGAGATGTACCGGTAAAGAGGTGGGGAAACTTTATTGGGAGAATGACGGCTTCTTTCAATGCCTCTTTAGCTCCCTCCAAACCAGCCACATCATCCCACTTAATATTTGGCTTCTCCATGACAATTGCACCTAAAATTAAGAAGAGTTCACCTAGTAAATCACCACACCCAGTTAGCGTTGCGGTGACAAGTTCTGTTTACTGATTCACATTTCTGTATTTCACCTGAGGTTTACACTCAGGTTTACATATTTTACTTACAGTATGCATTTAGTTAATGTTTGCATTTAATTAGAATTTAGCCCATCACTTTGCAAGTGCCTTTCTTTGTTCTGACAGATGAAAAAGGTAATTAAATGATAGATTTTTATAAATTGTTATGCACAAGATATTATAATAATGTGCTGGCTTATCCACAGTAAAGAAAGGATTAGCTATTACCTTGAAGCTGGTTCTGGAATTTCTTTTTCTCTTGGTCCTCCCCATCACTATCACTTCTGTAAGTCAGTTACATGCCCTCAGTTTACAGTTACAGTTACAGTTATGCATTTAGCAGATGCTTTTATCCAAAGCGACTTACAACTCAAGTGTTCAGTGTCTCCCCTAGAGCAACTTAGGCTTAAGTGCCTTGCTCAAGGTCACAACGGTGGCAGCTGGGATGAGTTTAATATGTAGCCATAATCGGTGAATCCATGCATCTTAAAAGGATCCATAAACTGGTAAGGTATGTTGGCCTTTACGATTGATGTTGACATTGGCTATGTTTAACATGGTTTTAAAACACTCAAAGTGCTTTCGTTTTTATTCAGACTTATAGAAAATTCCTCCATTTGCAGAACTTGTAAACTGCCATCATGTTTTACAATGCTTTCTGGGTAAAAGTGAAATCACCTGGTTTAGTTGGACATTATGATGTAATGAATGAGCAGAGAAGTGAGGGAAAAAGTATGGAACCATATCAGTGGTGTCTACGTGCTGCAACAGCTTGACCGACACAACCATGTGATGTAATTTTTTACTCAGAAGGCATGAGGCATAAAAAACAATGGCAGTTTACAAATGAAAGTATTTTTTAACCGTGTTTATATAGCTGACACCAACATCAATAATATCAGGCCAACATGACTTACTAGCCCGGGATTATTTTAACCAATATATGGGATATGATAAGCCATTGTTTCTGGTATATAAACTGAAACAGTGCTCAGACAAACAGACGACAAGTATTGATGACTCAAAATTAATGAGGCCTTGACTTTGCACAGGGTTATTTGATCACTAGGAGAACTGCTCAACCAGCCCTTGATATCCAAAAGAAACCCTGCTCCTCAAGAGCCAGAGAGCAATTCAGGCTCTGTATCCATAAAGTTACCTAGAGGCACTCAGTTAATGCAAAGCACTGGTTTAGTGGTCCAGACTTGTGGGCTAAGAGCCCTGCAAGATGTCATATTATTAAACAGACAGACAATAACAATGGGACAGCTTGGTTTGTAAATATAGACCATCTGAAGGACATGTGCATTGGCTTGCATCGCTCTTAATCCTGAATTCTCAGCTGGTTTAAACCTATTATCAACACAAAATGTATTCTGCCTGCTTTTTGGCCACACCTTACTAACACACCCTATTACGTGGTTATTGAGCCACAGGTAAGTAGGGCTTACCTAACTCTCATTGCATGTAGAGATGTAATTTAAACAAATACCAGCAAGTGCAGTCTTCAAACTGAAAAATATTATTGAAGTACAAAAACAACAGTACTTCTTCACCAAGCGCTGTTGTGTATTCTACTTGTACATATTCATCATTACTAGTTGGATTTGAAGGAAAGTCTTTGTCATTATGATTACCTGCGGCCTCATAGACCCTGAAGAATATAACAGCCTTGAATACAGTATGTTTGTTTATACTTCCCCTTGTGGCCCTGCTGTGGTTATTGGCGTGGCATTAGGCCTTATTATCAGGGAAGATGTCTGACTTGGTGGCAGGTAAATCTAGACATAAAAGTCACCTAAAAATTCCTCATTCTCTGACTCTCAACTCTTCACTTTTCAAATCATATGTGCATACATGGACCCAGCTCCTATGTTTTCCTATTTTGCCCGAGACATTATTTTCCTTAGTAACACAATTGTATACAAAAGTGTTGATTTTTGGAACCATCTTATGCTTTGTCTCATTTATGTTGAGACAAGAGCCAGTTGTGACACTGTATACTGTGTTACTGTCTCACAAACTCTCTCCCTCACCCTTTGTTGTCTGACTCTTTCACAGGTTTGGCTGGTGGGGATTTTTCTTTCTTGTTCAGGTATCCTTTCAGCTCTTCTGCACGGTCCAGGTAGTCTGTACACTTGGCCCTGATGCTCTGCTTGGCTTTCTCTCCCTGAGCTTCATCTGCAGCCAAGACACAAACAAGCATTACATACCTGTCCAGTCTGGTCAGACACCATATGAAGTAGATATGCATGAGAAGGTATCGTAGGGCTTCATTCAATTAATTTTAAGTAAACAGGAATACTTAACACAGATTCTTCATTATAGGCTACATGAATTATGATAAAGAGCCCATTATTGAATTTAGCTGTGCCCAGGGTGAATTTTGAGCAAAATAAGCTAAAATTCTTTACATTTCACCACATGGAGAAAGTACTGTATTGCTTGTTGGTACAAACGCAGGGCTTCCTCATAGTTTTTTGCCTTGTCCTCCTCTGATGCCTTGCTTGCCAGGTTAATGGCTTTCTGTATGGAAAAAAGAAACAGTTGTGACAAAAGAAAGGGGTGTGCCCATCATACCACAGGACCTTGCTCCGCAAGATGTTATTCCCTGTGATTGGTTGGATTATGTTGTCAGATAAGCATGGCGAGAACTGTGATGTCAACTGTAAAGTGTACTTAAACTTATGCACCCTGATCAATTTGTTACACAATTAATTATCAATATTATTACAAAGGTCTTGAATTTGAATATACTTCAGCAAAAAGTCAGTCATAGGTGAATAACCCAGGCGAAGATGTATCATCCCTTTTTGACTCGTCAGTTCAAATTAGTCTGCTTCCTTGTTTACAGCTATTCTGAAAATAGCCTACCCGTTTTAAACATTAAAGGCTATGTATGTTATTTCCAGAAAGTATGCTAACACGGACTGACCAGCAAGATAGGCATACCACAATTACGCCTACCTTTGAATAATTCTCTGTCAAGAACAAAGTCGCACTGTACAGGTAGCCTACCTGATTCACTTACCTGTAAATTGTTGGTTTTATTTGACATTTTGAGTAGGCTAACTTAAATTAGGCTATTGTGGGCAGTGTTTGAAGTCCAGATACAAAGTCGATGCGTCAGGTCTTTGAACAATAAAGTCGTTTACATGACTATACATAAATTTTAACTCTGATTGTTCCTGTCCTTCTATTAACAGCGTTGCTTCCGAGTTTACTGTCAACGTCACATAACCATGGTAAGTGATGTAGGAGGGGTTGGAGTGTAGATGACCTAGCATCCTTCACGGACAAGCTGGAGGCGCACAGGTGGTAGATTTACGGGAGTGGCCAAGTTGTCCTTTTCAAAACCTTTGCTTAAGGTTCCACCGTTTGAAAGTAGCCTAGCATGGAGGGGCTGTCACAGTATTCAAGAACGGTGTGAATAGTTTTTTGACATTATGCTGCTCCCCGTGGACAAACCTATCTAAATCACCTAACTGTTCCCACAGGCAGTAAGCGATTCCTTTTCAACCCTAAATCAGATGAGGATAGAAGAAATGCATTACATGAACACAAACAGTTTATTTCATAAATAACTAAGTGCACAGGCTTACACATACAGAACTGAAAATGACAAACAAGAATAATAAATTTAACCATAAATAACACATAGTAACTTACAGAGAAAAAGCAGAAGAGCCCACAACTGCAAGTGACAAAGTTTCTATTACCCTTTTTCACATGAAATGAGTTTTGTTAGTAACATATCCATCAGTACACAGCAAAAAATATATAATCATTAAGGCAATCCTTGTTTGTCAATAACTATTTTTTTCATTTAGGTTTTTGCTAGAAGAAATACAGGTTCATTTTGTTAATCAACTGAAATTTAAACTGATTGTAGACATTTATTTGGACCACACTTGAAAAGACCCAAGTTTTATAGTCCATATATTCATAAAGCTTCAGTTGCAAACAAGCACCATAAAAAGTAACCTTTTATGTATCACTGGAATATCCAAACAGCTTTGCTATCTAACTGCTGGCAGGAAGTACTTTAATTCTTAAGACACCCATGGTCAAATATGAGGACCAGGGTAAAGTAGTCATCAACTTCCATTGGCGATGCCTGGTCGTAGAAGCCAAAGGATTCTGTCATTCTTAGTAAGATCAGCAGGGAGATCATTATTCTGTTAAGAAAAACAATATACATGATTAATGATTCCACAACACTCCAGAGCAAATACAAATAGCCAGAGGGGAACAGAAATACTATCTTTCCATTGCTTTGACAATATTTAGTTTGTACGTCCTTTATTTTTTTGCATATTCCTTGATAATATGCCTTTGTAATGTCTTAGACAGATGTATAGGCTGTTTGTGATACCCACATTATTCCGTACAAATGGATCAGCATTTGCTCCCAGCAAAAGTGATACAGTCTTAGGATTTCCCCCCATGACAGCTGCATGAAGAGCAGTCGAACCATTCTGCAGTAAGGATGGAAATATAATAATTTAATTGAATAAAAACCACTCACGTCAATCACATTCATGTTGCTCTTAATTATAAGGTTAAAATATCATTAAAGATATAGCGTGACATGTTAACTATTGAGTATTTATTGTAATTGTATACTACAAGTTTGACTGCTATCCAAGTGATTTAAAACTCTTCAGTTATACCACTAGTTTATGTGCTTGGGTGTCTTAATTACAGGGCTTTTACAGTATGTGTTTAAAGCGTTTAAACCTTCAGTAGGCCCATAGATGGGGAGAACTTCAGAAGCTCCTCAATGACTTTATTATGTCCTTTAAATGCAGCCTTGAACAAGGCCGTTGAACCATCCTATTAACAGACACAGGATCCACAAATCAATTAACAACAAAAAATTTACAAGCCATATTAAAACCATTGAAGTGTTAACAAAATTGCTTCAAACTATTTTTGTTTCTCTATCTTGAGTAGTGAGATAGTTTGCCTTTCTGTCTCCGTCACGATCAGCTCCACGCAGCAGTAACACCTTTACCACTTCACTGTGGCCCATCTGGGCTGCCATCCACAAGGGGGCAGTACCATCCTAGAGCCAAGGAAAAAGAATGGGACATGGCTCAGACTTCACTGCACAATTCTGGGTTAATGCTTGCACCTTATTTATATATTAGAGATTGTACCAGCATAGGTTAGTTATATATTTTCTTTATAGGCATGTGTACAAAACTTTCACTACACTTTCCATTTTTTCACACACACACACACACACACACACACACACACACACACACACACACACACACACACACACACACTCTCTCTCTCTCTCTACCTCTCTCTCAACACTTAACATACTATTTATTTATTAATTGTTTTTGAGGAGCAAAAACACACATATTTGACTCACTTATACTAATATAATGAGATGTATAAAGATTTTTTAAATTTGAATTTTGAATAGTGAATAGTGTTTATGTGTGTAACCATTAATACTGTAAAGTCTATGCAATTACAGAAACTTTAACTATAAATTGAAGTCAGACATTACGTAACGCCCTGAATTGCTTAGACGAGACCAATTGAATAATGCAATGGCTCCATCGTAAATCTTTTTATTTTGGTGCCAACCTACTCTTAGATAATCCAAATGAAGTAATACATTGCATGACAACAGTGAGGAGGGTTGGTGGTCATAGAGCGTACCCACACACTCACCTCACGGGGTTGGTTCACTTTGGCTCCAGATGATATCAGCTGACGCACAACTGTCACATGACCTTGTTGAGCAGCAAGAAATAGTGGGGTGGCTCCGTCCTGAAATGAGATATCCCCATAGTCATGTTGTGTGCAGCCAGCTATACATAGTGTGTGTTGACCAACAGAACATTTAAAAATAGCCACAGTTTGGGAGATCCTGTTTAGGATCCTGATTAGTGTCAGTGGCAGAGGAGTTTCTCAAGGCTAGGTAGTAGCAAGAGTAGTTTTGCTATGAAAATCTTTTTTTAGACAGAGTGTAAAATTTGGCATACAGTGAAGCAGACTGGTAGGGGGTATATACACTGCACTTTTAAGCACTTTCAGAGACGTGCAGTTGTGGCTCCTGCATTTATTAGAAACCAGACTGCTAGATTGCATATGATACTACCCAGAAGGTGACCTGATGCTACTCTTTCCAAATCAAAATGACTTAAGTCACTAATTTGCCTAATAAAGTTGAAGTAGACCAAAAAGGTAGATCAACAGAAATGCTCTACAGACAGATCATTGCAATGCCCCTCTGTGTTAGGGCATGTATGTAAATTAGAGAAAACTAAAGAAAAAAATAACACATAATCTATTGAACATACTTGGTGTCATGTGCAAACTAGAATTGGACAAATAATAAAATTAGATAAAATTCAGGTGTATGCCTTCTAATGATAATGACAACTTCAACTTGAAAACTTCATTGCATGATTATATTAAGCAATTTCACTACTGACCAACATAATGATGGTTATGATTTCTGCCATAATGAAACTGAGAAGACCTACTGCAGTATGTAGCAAATACTCACGTTTAGCTGGTCATGGATATTGGCCCCATTCTTCAGTAAGGTCTCAACAACTTTGCTGTGGCCATACTGGCTAGCAGCAGAAAGGGCTGTGCCACCTTCCTGTACAGTTGGTTTTAAATGCAAATCAGATTTAATATTAACTTAATATAAACTATACAACTGAAAAATAAGGTTTGCATGATACTGAAATGCTCACACATTTAAAGCAAAATGCAATGCAAAATGCAAAAATATTTGTTTACCAAGATCTTATGTTAGCTTGAAAGCAAAATATCTTTTTAGTGATGGCTCTAACATCTAATTTTGTTAACATTACCATTGGTGATGTGATAATAACTACATCATTAGATACCATGAAGACAAAGACACCCCCAGCCCCCCAGCACATGCACACAGACTCTCTTCCATTATCTACTTGCAAAAGCTGACACATGAATGACAGCAGACTACTCTGAATACCTTTGTCAGGAACTCTGTGGAGGCCCCAAACTCAAACAGCAGCTTGACTATGTCATTGTGTCCCTGCTGGGCAGCAAAGAAGAGTGCAGTAGAGCCTGTCTAGATCAAAGTACATAACACACAGACAGCATCATCAGTTAGCCTTCCAGGCAGACAGACAGACCCAGTAGCATGATACAGTTTTTAGCCTTTGGTCCTAACTCTCTTGACAAATGTGGTGATTGCACAAATTACCCTCCAAGTACATTTGCCCTATGAACTTCAAGTCATTCCTTTTATGACTGAGTCTTCACATAAGCCATCATATTAACATTGATCTATAGCAGTCAGGGAATAGTTTCCACATTAATAATGCAATGACATGCTGTTAGGTCTCCTTGCATGGCCCAACAGGTAATCTTCAAGAAATGCAGTGTCTCTGAGGTAGTTGACTGTTAAAAAAAGATAAATGTCTTTGTCCTGCATAGCAAATTTGATTAAAACATCTAATACAAGTAAATCAAAACACTGTTTGGCACAGACAATTATTAGTGTAAATTATGTTTTGTTGAATTATCTGATTTGCAT
Organism: Tenualosa thibaudeaui; assembly: GCA_027481765.1. Classification (NCBI taxonomy): domain Eukaryota; kingdom Metazoa; phylum Chordata; class Actinopteri; order Clupeiformes; family Clupeidae; genus Tenualosa; species Tenualosa thibaudeaui. Next base: position 1,932,347 of record JAIFZK010000173.1, on the reverse strand, counting down.
CTCCCTGACACATACAATTAAAGAAGAAATCCCACAAAGTTTTGATGATTTGGGCTTCAGCTATAATAATATAACAATAATTCATCCCCTGTTCCTCTATATATGTTTCTTTCCTTTCCAGTGATTTAAAGTAAGTAGGGTGATATAATGCTCTCACTGTCATTAAGTTAGTGTGCTTTGGGTGGCATCAGTACCTCTCGTTGCGAGTTGATATCTGCTCCCTGCATGATGAGCTCTCGGGCACAATCATAATATCCGCTGTATGATGCAACCATAAGAGCTGTAGTCCCATACTAGAAGGGTGGATCAACATCATCACAAACATCACCATCATCCACATCATCATCAGTATACTGAATTACTAGAAACTCTACAGTAGTGGTTCCCAGTGTGTTGAAGTGGGCCTTGTTACGTAGACAAGCCAAGGGTGGGTTGAATAAAATTGAGATTTTTAGAGAAAAAAACATTTTGGCTGCAAGTTGAAACAAACTAATGCAGAATCCTCAAGGGACTAAGCAACATCTGAGTGACTCAGCCTTTGCATTGCAGAGGTGGTGTGTATGGGGATGGGGGAGCAATTTTTCCCCCCTCTGTCAAAGGGGGCATGCAAAAAAGTTTTGGATCCACTAGTAAGCCTTCAGTAACCACCATTAATGTTAAACTGTGCAATCTGAATACATCATGCACTCACAATCTGAATATTTACAAAGGCAGGTGGGCCATTCCATTAAGAGGACACAGCCAATGGGAATACGTGCAGTAATAGTTGTTGGTCTTTTAAATTTAAACATCTGTTTAAAAACACACTCATCAAACATTTTGTTTGCAAATTGTAAAAATAAAAGAAAAAACAGAACAATATACTACTTGATTTATCTGTGCTTTCACATACATACATACTACACATACACAAGCACACAGAGGCAAACTTGTCATAAACAAGCCATAAACAAGCCATACACAATCTTTGCAGTCGACATCCACGCGACCACTGTTGAGAAGCAGTTGTAACAGAGCCAAGTTCCCCTTTCGCGCGGCCCAAAATACGGCGTTGGCCAGGGGCGTCTCCTTCTGCAAAACACATGTACCTATAGTCACATATGGGCATTACAGTGCACACAGAAAACTGGCATATGGCATTCCTGCGCACCAGTACCTGCACTTGGTAGGCTATTTATGCAGCACAATCAAAACACTCGACTCTCAACCTATTCCATTTATGTAAATTCATCCCCACATGGATATGTTCAGTCAGTACAGTCCAATGTAGAATAATCTTGTATGGATTAAAAAGCATTCATATGAGGATAGTATGAATAAAATGGCTTATTGAACCACGACAGAGAGCACGGAAAGAAGGGTTTTTCCTCTATGATCGCTTCTTTTCATACTGTTTGCTGATCGACTGGCAGAGTGGCTAACGGGTTGCGCAGACAGATCGAGAGTAATTTGTCTGTACATTGAAATGTCGTGAGGGCATTCAGATCCAGCAGAGATAAAGATTTATATTCGACTTAAGTGTCATTGCAAAGTCTCCTCATGCCTGCAAAATACGCTATCCAATTCGCCTCTGGCAAATGTCAGTTGCGAGGTAGATGGCTTGTCATTGCTCCTGTACTGTTGCAACTCGTCTTACCAGCATGTATCATGAGACTAGAAGGCTAGTATGTAGCGATTAAAAAGGGTTCTCACCTTGAACGACATTCTCTGTGTCCTATTTACGACTCATCGCTCTAAGTAAGTCTTAAAAGACAGTCGCAGACGGCTAACTTCAGGACCAGCGACGGTCCACTTCTGCCCAGTTGACGTTGCCGTCAGAACAAGCCAACCAGATATTACGCAGTGTTGTCTCGCCAATGGAAAATGTCATCCTATTGGCGCCTATCCTACCGCGAGCGATAATATCTTCTAGTTAATTATAATTATAGGCTATTTCTGTGACGAAAATGATCTGAAAGTGAAAAAATATAGCAATAAATTATTATCAGTGTAGTAATTCAAATTATTTTTCATTAAGTTAATATGGACAAGATGTTTCTTGTCTGTAATTTGTGGGTGGTTTTAGCAGTGGGCTACTGGGATGATGGACAGGTATCTCTTTTCCAGTTCTCTTTAAGGTTTCGCTCTTGCTTTCTTTGTGCCACACTTGTGGCTGCAGCAGATAACAGTTGAGACATGAATTCTCCAGAATCAGCTAGACAACGCTGTGTTAAAAGATATGCAAACATTCATGGACTCTTGAATCTGTCCTTTCTGACTGTAGGCCGTGGAGGTTTTGTAGAGCTATGCAGAATAAACATGCACTGGTCATTTCAGGAATTTCAGCAGGATATCTTAAAGATGCCCAGTAGGTCACATTCTTGCCTCCTTTTTAGATGATTAACTATGGAGGACCTCAGCTGAGCATAATTAAAGATGATTATGTGATGCATGTATGTGTTCAAGGGAGAGAATGTAAACACAGTGTCTTGTATAGTGGTTATTCTCAAGTGTATTTTAATTAGAAGTCAGTAGGCCATGTTATTCAACCTTAACCTTTTCTTGTATTGGATAAACAGTAATGACATACTTCTGTGACCATAATAAAATGTTCTCAGGTGTGTCATTCTAAAATAACTGCTATCATTATGATATTTAAGATGTGCTGAAAGTGCTCTTTTATATTCCCTGAAAGTATCTATTAAGTATGTAATAGAATATTTAATAGAATAGTTTCTATTAAGTAGGCTATGTAATATAATACTTTATAGCTACTGGTTGGTAAGGAAGTAAGTTGGTGAATATTTAGAAAATCACTCTTGTCTTAATATAGCTATAGATTTAAATGTTTTAAGTTTTAGTAAAGAGTCTAATCAGTCAAGTAAACTAAAACTGTAACACGGATTGCATGGTGCGTTTCACAATGCACCTAATTGAAAGAACGCCCACCACATAAACACTAACATCCAGTGCCCCTAATTGGTCTTTATAGGCCTATTATAGGTTTTGGAAAAGAGTCACCTATCTTATACCTGCCGGCATGAAACACATATTTTACACACAATTTTACCTGTCATTTTCATTCTGAGACACTGCAGGGCAATCTTTTCCACACATATAATTATCTCATCACAAACTGTTATTATTTGTCCCAGCACATAGCACATCATTTTTCACTTGAACGTATGCTTGAGAATGGTACCATAATTTGGACAGGTGGGTTGTTGTGCTTAGCCACTGACAAATACATGAATGGCACTGGCTGTTTGCCAGTGAACTGGCATTGAACTGCATTTGTACAGTTTCACCATTTTTATTAGCACTTCAGAGTAAGAAAAAAAACATGTTTTGTCCTGTTTGAAGTCATACACATGGTTGTGATGGTATGCTGGCACAAAAAAGTAGGGGTGTCAATAGTGTTTTAAAAGAGGTCTGGGTTTTTCCTGAATCTTCAGTCACTCAGGAGATGTTTAGATAAGTAAAAACTGTTTGGAAAGTGACATATTTCTGTGGCTCTGGAGGTTTAAGGGCTTAACTTTATTTCAGTACTCAGAGAGTACACAGTTGAGATCACCATCAAGTGAAAGTTAGAGCTGAATTCTTTTTCAAACATTCTATGCATCACAGGTTCTTAGACAGGTCAAAATAAACTTAAATAAAGCCACCTATATCAAACATGTCCTTGCATATTCTTTGTAGTCATTAGGATCCTTTCAGTGAGTGACTTACAGACATCACCAGATTTTTAAAAAATTTCTCTGCTTGTACTGTGAGAGATCTATTTTGCAATCATGTTCCATTCTTACTTGCTCCAGAGGCAATTCTGTTCTTCTTTCATTTTTATTGTTGTCTTTTCATTTGGTTTTCTTACCTTTCCGTTTTATTTAAATTTCCATTTCCATTTCCATTGAGTGTTAATATTTCCATGGTGCTGAACAGACAAAGCATTCATCCTGCAGCTCAGGCAACAAGAAAGATGACATTTACATGCACAAATATCTGTCTAGATAATGACCCATATTTCCACATTTTACTCCACCCTTCTGGTACAGGTTGATCTTTGTCTCGTCCCTCCATCACCCTTTCATGGCACTTTGCGCCAGAACGCTACAGGGTTGTCAATGCTGCCAACTTCTAGCCTGCCGATGAATATGTTATCTGTTGTTCAGATTGACACACCAATACTGGAAATAAATCTCGATCTGTTTAACAACTGTTCATTAGCACACTGTTTTTTTCTTCCAGAGTCTATGAAGTTTGCTTTTTTTAACAAGCTTTTTTCCCCCCAAACAGTTGGTTTTGGCACTCTTCTGGGTGGTGCCTCTAATTGACTTTTCAGCTGTCTTGATGGTGGCATTTACTGACTCTGGCACTTTGTCTCCTCTCATTCTGAAAGACAATAGCACATTTCAAATGAGAATGCCTCTAAACACCTCTATAAAACATTTTGCAAGGGTTTTGGTGGTGGAGAGTAACAGCTAAACAGATCACACACCTCAAATTTTGAGTGATTCCAGATGATTTTTCCTGTTTGTTTTGTTTGAACTTCCTGCACAGTTCATTTACTGATGATATAAAAATCCATAAAACATGAACTGAAACAAAGTTAATTTGAAATATAAGGAAAACATAAAAGTGCAGTACCAAAACATAAAAATGCCATTGTGCTATATCTATTTTCACAAATACATCAAATATACTGGTATTGCAACTTTAGGTATACTGAGATATGAAACATAATTTATCATTCATAGTTCTTTTTTTTTGTTGGGTTGACAGGGGCAAACAGTATGGTCACACCCCTCACTAAAGGGGATATAAGGAGGAGGGAGGAGGGAGCAGGCATTTTCTATGTTCTTGAGGACACACTGATTTGCTGCCCTTTCATACAGGACTTCCAGAATCAGATGAGTGAGTGTTGGGTTTATGCTACCATATTATTCACCATCTTAATATTATAGGTTGGGAATGGTCAAGTGCGATGTGGCACAAAGACTATGGTGAGAGTGGTTTAATGTTTAGAGGCAATGTAAACTATTTGAACATCATGGGTGTATAGTCTATGTGGTTAATTTCATTGATGTAAATTTGATGTAAAAGAATGACATTTTCTCATTTTTCAGTCATGTCTCAGGCTTGCTGGACAGCAGTCCTGGCCAGAGCATTGTTGGTTGTCTTGCTTTTGTGGGACCCTTATTATGCCACTGCAGACTCGGATGAAGAGATGGAAAGTGAGTGGACACTGTGGAAGCAGAGAAATGGAGTGTCCTATGATGAAGAGGTAAATTAACACACTGTGTTCCTCCAAAGTCCAACATAACACTATGCACTACACACACTGATATTGTTATTTCTGGTAAAGTGTCTATATCTACATTATAACCTTTTCTGATGGTAAACAGATGGATGATATGGAGAGAAAAGGGATTTGGGAAGGCCACATGAGGTACATCAAAGACAACAACAACAACTTCCTCCAAGGGACCAGAGGCTTTGCCATGGCCATGAACAAATATGGAGACTTGGTGAATTCTTAATACATTACTACCTTAATACCTACATTGTAATGGTTCATTGGATTGTTCTGTCTAAAGTCTGGAAACATTGCAAAGGGAGCCTCCTTTGAAGTGTAATGATGTTTTGCTACAACATAACACTAGCTTTAGTCACATCTGAGGACATGAAGGCATTTCGTCATTAAACATTAGACAAATTTTTCTAACTTCCTACCTTTCCTTCACACAGACGCATCGAGAGTACAAACGTCTGCTCGGCGTTGGCATTGATATCAAGACTGCGAAAAGAGGGAAAGATGTGTCTCCCCGTAAACTCAGAGCTGGAGCCAAGCGTCTTGGGTTGGCCACTGTGGATTACCGAGCTATGGGATATGTCACTGAAGTCAAAGACCAGGTGGGTGGTTAAGGTAATTTACTGAAAACACTTACTTACGTGTTAAAAGTATATTAGTGTTTAATTATCTTTTTTTGTGCTGAAAGGGCTTTTGTGGCTCATGCTGGGCATTCAGTACTACTGGGGCTATTGAGGGACAAATGTTTAAGAAGACTGGCAAACTGGTGTCTCTGAGTGAGCAGAACCTGGTGGACTGCTCCAAGTCTTTTGGCACGCATGGCTGTAATGGAGCCTGGATGGCCAATGCCTATGATTATGTGGTGAAAAATGGTCTGCAGTCATCAGCTTCATATCCCTATACATCAGTGGTATGTTTTTTTTTAGTTTAGGATATGTGTAGTTCCATTATGTATTTTCATCATCTTTCTTCATAGTAACAAGTCTCCTGTATTAAATATATTCTTTATTATATTATATTATATTATATTATATTATATTATATTATATTATATTATATTATATTATATTATATTATATTATATTATATTATATATTTCTAATCAAAGTTCAGTTTGGTCTTGAATTAAAAGTCACCATCAAACAGAGTTGTTCATAATGAAGGGTTTGTAATGGTTCTTGTTAGGATACCCAGCCTTGCTTCCATGACGGTGCCAAGGTAGTGGCCAAGATCAGTGATTACAGGTTCATACCAACTGGAGATGAACAGGCCTTGACTGATGCTGTGGCAACTGTTGGGCCCATCACAGTCGCTATTGATGCTGACCACAACAGTTTCCTTTTCTACAGTTCAGGTATGTTTTTCTCCAACATACTGCACCATACTGCACCAAACCTCTGAGAACAGAATCACCGACGCACAAATAGTGTACTCATTTAATTTTGGAAGCTTCATTTAGAATGTCAGTATTGTATTATAGCGATCATTATGTATGAGATAATGGCCAAAGAGGGGTGCTGTTATACAGAATTAATTAACGAGGTGGAGGCAAAGAACTTCAGGGTGAAGTTTCCTTCTCCATGTTTCTTTCTCTCCTTCTCCAAGTTCATTAATTCCGTATAACAGCACACCTGGGAGGCCGTTATGCCACTTATCACCCAACTGCAACTTATTTTGATAAACTGACTGAACAGAACATTGTGTTATGATATGTGTCTGCGGTGCCTGTTATGACAATGTATCTTTATAGTGTTATTAAAGAAAATGGCTTTCAGTCTTGCTATTGCCTTTCAATGGGTACCCACCATTAAAAAAAATACCAACAACAAGTATAACATACCAAATCCTGATTTTTTCCCGACATTTACTCTGATATGGTTATGACAGGGATCTATGAGGAACCTCTCTGCAGTCCCAGTGGCCTGAGTCATGCAGTGGTGCTGGTGGGCTATGGCTCAGAGGGAGGAAAAGATTACTGGATCATCAAAAACAGGTAAGCACATCACCACACACCACTGTGTGAAATATCTCTGGCACACGCCTTAAATTGTCTGTGTGGAACCACGCTTTCTAATGTTTATTATTTGGTGATCTAATGAGAGCACCAGCGATGCTTTAAAAAATACATTTCCTGTCTGTCGCATTAATAACAATCTGTGGTCTTCAGATTGTTGGCTAGTATAGTCATACTTGTCTTACTTGCTCTTGCCTTTTCAGCTGGGGCTCAGGCTGGGGAGAGGGTGGATACATGCGACTTATCCGGAATGGAAACAATACCTGTGGAATTGCCAGTTACGCCCTCTATCCAGTCATGTAAACTGCGATTAATCAAAATTTCAACACATTTATTTTACATTATTCAAATAATTGTCATTGACATTTAAAAAAAAAATATTGTAGCATGTGTCTTTGTCTTTCCAGTGTAGCTGTGTTGTAAGATGTAAAATGTTTTCTGAAGAACACCATGAGTCAGCAACACAGCAAGCAGACATCTGTGCGTCTGTGAGCTGACTCAACTAGCAGAGCTGGTTTATGATGAGATGCGCTGTTTTTCCTGTCTCAACTTCTCCCTCTTGAAATGTTTTTGTGTATGGTAGAGTATGGGTGAAATGCTGCCAGATAAGAGTCTGTAAGTCCAAAAGTATAAATCGTTCTCATTGGAGTTTTTTTATTTTGAGATGAACATAGTCTGTGTGTGTTTTTGGTTGTATTTCTAGATACACCCTATTTTGGTGCTCTTGATATATCAACTTAAAAACAGAATTTTTTTCAAAATGTCAGCCTATTGTCTTTATTAATTTCCAGGATCAAACAACATTTCAACAACTTATGTTTGAAATGAGTAAATGAGTAAAACTTCTAACAAAGTTTACACATAAATAGACAGCATAAATCCTGCTTATTATTTTACTGTTACAGTTGAGGTCTGCAACATGGGAGGAATTTGTCTACTGCAGTATCACAACTAAACAGATCCAAAGTCTTCATTGCTTTGTTTGTCCATGCACTATACACTAGATGAAAAAAATAAAACATGGACAGCATTTTAAAGGAGAGCTGTTTATATTGGTTTGGAGGTTCTTTCAGTGAAAAGCCAGCTTTTAAAAGGAGCCTATAATTTATTAATGAGAAAGGCACTGTTCCGCTGTAGTGCATTTCTGGCCAGTCCATGCAGAGCCTCTTCAAATGTCTTTCATGGGTCTGTCTCTCATTCACACTCCCCTCTTCATGCCCTTCTTGGGTGTGGTCCTCATATTAAACACGATGGCCTGCCTGTAAATAAGTAAATGAGGACTGAATTACTCTCAGGACTTTAATGTAATATTTCATATTACAGGAGGTTTATTAAATATTAATAAAGATTGAGAGCAATAAAACATTGGAGCCCTGTCAGTCTAGCAAATGGACGAAATGCGCCCCAGGCTCCTTCCCAACTGCAGACATAAGAGGCTATCATTGTTTCTTGACTGTCCACAAGCTTACCCATCAGGCACGTCGAGGGTGAAAGGTTGTAGCTGTCATCACTGCTGCGATAGATGGATCTATGCAACCGAGGGTAGTAGGGAGTGGGCGGGAGGAGTGGCTCACGCAGACATAGGCTTGGACAAAGCTCTGCCGTCTACAGTTAATGGGATGTGAGCACAGATCATAGACTGTTTGAGAATCTTCATCCTTTTGCGAGCACTAAATCCGCGACATCAGGTCTGTTGGAACGGCAAGGGGTTGAGTGATTGATAAATACTGCGTCGTGCGGACCGGATTGGCAAAAAAAGCGTTTCATCTCGTTATGTAATTGTATGGGTGCAGCGTCTGGATGATTATGTACACACCACTGGACGTCCAACAAGAATGATGAATTCATAGCTTTGTTGGGCTGGGAAAGAAGATTTTAGGACACAGTATGTTTTGTTTCTAGCATGCAGCGGGAATCCATATGATTACATTCATTGTTTATCGCATAAGAGACGTTAGCTGTTGGCCCGATGTTCTGATGCTCAAGTGACCGCTAAACAGGAAAAACGAGGCACGTCTGTCTGTTTCAAAGGAAGGTGCTTAGCTTCATCCTTACCAATGAGGTTTGTTTTACATGTATGGTAATGATCATATTATAGTTACTGTTTTCTTTTCTAATAATTTCCTAACGACTTCACTTATTTCAAGCTTCCAGACAATGGCGGGGCCTATCCAATCTCAGCAGGTAGAGGAGAAGAGCAATCAAATAGATGATGCAGAACTGGCTCTTCAAGGCATCAATATGCTCCTTAACAACGGGTTTAGAGAGAGCGATGAGCTCTTCAGAAAATACAGGTGTCTCCTTTGTATCAGTTTAAAGGCAAAAAATGCACATTGGAAATTATTGTCATTGTAAAATCAGGGTTTGTGAGCAATATATTTAGATATAAAATATGGGGTCACATGGATGAATTAAATATGTAGGTAGGTTAATGCATTCATTTTAATATGTTATAAAACTATGTTACCAAACTTAAATCAATAATTATGGGTTTGGTATAAGTTTCCAGTTATCTAGACAAATTAACATTTTTGTGAATGAATTAAGTAAACATGTTTTCCTCTGCAGAAACCACAGTCCTTTGATGAGTTTTGGAGCCAGTTTTGTCAGCTTCCTGGTAAGTCATGTTATACTTAATGTCTCAAATGCAATGGTATGTAGGCCTACCATTCAATATTTTAAGGACAGGGTATATTGTGTTTGAGCTTCCTATATACCTTCTCATTACCTACAGGACAATGCATTTACTGAGAGTTTTCTTTTGTGAGTTTGTTTGTTTTGTGGGTTTGTTTGTTTTTACATTACACTGCATCAGAGCATGATACAGAGAAATACATTACAACAGCTGTATTTACTTTCCCATTAATTTTAAATACTTTTATGCCAGAAAGCCTTTTTTTAAATGGTTGTCTACTGGCCATCTCTCTCTCTCTCTCTCTCTCTCTCTCTCTCTGTGTGTTTGTGTGTCCAAGAGCTAGAGAAAGAGAAGGAGGATTGGGCAGAGTAAAACAGATGTGAATTGGAGGCTTCTCCACACCATAATCAAGCCGTCCTGTCTCATCTATTTATTTCAGAGAAGGAACAGCATGACGTGAATGCTGATCTCATAGTCTGCCTGATGTAAATAAGCATCTGTTACAGCTGATAGACATCAAACATTGACATGAAGATTATTGTTTGTGTTGATCCAGAGATTAGTGACTTGTATTTCATACATATCCTTTAAAGGCACAGAATTGTTTTCCTAGAATGACAATAGAATGTTGCTATTTTGTGGAGGCCTAAGGCATTTTGCTACAAAGAACACGGGTATTTTTTATGGGAGACACACACGCACACACAGAGCATGTATCCAGTTTTCACCATGCAGTCAACAAAGGTCCCTTTGTATCCTGTTTTGTGGACCCCATTGTGTAATGTGGCCAATCTGATTGCCACCTTCTAAAAATTCTTAAGGTTTTATAAAAACACTTCCTGTTGAGCCTAGCACGTTCCTGACCTAAAAGTGAAAAATGCACGCAGATTGCTCGAGCTGTGATGTAACCCTTAATCTACTCTCCTTCCTAACCATGGCTCTTATCAACTCTTGACACTATCTTCTGGTGAACTGGTGACCTGGGCAGAAGTGATTGCCAAGAGCTGGTCCCACCATGTGGTTTTCTATTTCTTTGTTTTGTTCCATGTAGTTCTCTTTTTTGTTTGTTTTGTATTTTTACCTGTGACTTCTCTCTGGTGCTGTATGACAAATGCCGTTTTTAAGATGTAGAGGCAGGACATTGTAAAATGCATGTGCTTGCTTGTTACTATTTTGATAAAGAATAGTGTTGTATCTAAATCATATCAAATTTGTTATGTAGTCACTTCATACATGTTACTGTCTCAGCCCCCTATGCCTTGGTTCTGACATTTGACTTTGTGTGTGTAGAATGCAATGATGACCTTTGAGGAGGAGAAGATGCAAACAGCATGTGATGATCTGAAGACAACAGAAAAGCTTTGTGAGAGTGATGTTGGGGTCATTGAGACCATCCGTAACAAAATTAAGAAGAGTGTAAGTTTGTTTTTGTATTTTCCTGTCCAAATCAGTTGCCTTTCTCCTATTTTGTTTTTGTGTGAATCTCTTTGTATCAGAATGTATATGTATATTCAAATTTGCAAGAGTTTAAAAGATCTTCACAACATAGGCATTGTGTAGGAAGAAAATGTCATATTACAATACAATTGTGAAGTGGGAAGCAAATATTTCAAGCTGACACATACTGTATTTTCTTGATTGGTTCCAGGCTGCTTGTATTGACAATTAGTCGTGATGCTGCATGAATCATGGGGGGTTTAGTAACATAGCAATACCTTGTGGAACTGTCATAGCTTTTGTCAAAAAGCACTGTAATAGTGACTGTGAAATACAGACACATCATTCTCACTGATGTGTGACAACATCTATTTATTTAGTGAATGTTTCCCTAGATCTTAAATAACACCAGATTAATTTGCCCTGTTTCTAAAAATGAGAATACTGGTTAATTTAAATACTAATTAATACATGGGGTACTGGATTATTGGCAGGGTTTAAACTTCCTAGTCACTGGGTCAGACATTTAGGATTTGAATATCACATATCTAGTAGTAGTTTGTGATATGTAATGTTACATTATAATGTGACATAGTATTAGATGCACAGGAGGCTTTACAGAGTGTTAGCTTTCACATTTTTTTGGCTCTCTAGGTGGACAGTCAGAGGCCAGATCTGACTGTGGTGGATCGCCTCCAGAGGCAGATCATTGTGGCTGACTGCCAGGTTTACCTCGCTGTCCTCTCATTTGTCAAACAGGAACTCTCAGGTGAAACTTACACATAGATGTCTTCCCCTGTTTGAAAGTTGAGTGGTAGTATTTTGATGGGTGTTTTGTGATGCATGGGCAGCAGCAGTCGTTCTTTGAAAGAATGGAATTACATGAGCTTCAGCCTGGAGGGAATGACATTCTCATGAATTATGAGGGAGCAGCCAGCTTCTTTTTCATAAAGCACAGTATCTACTCAGAAAGGTGTCTGCAAAAATTGTCATTTTTTCCTTATGGTGCATGTCATGTCATGCAAAGACACATGATTTATTATTAGTATTATTTAGTAACATTCAGAGTAACAATAAAAAATAGGCTGCTGTTAAAAATTAAGAAAATAATTAACTACAGGGATATGTCACAAATCTTTCCATCTGGTTTGCCACGAATATGACCACTCTGTGCCACTACATAAGAAACTCTAAAATCTCCTTAAGTATTAGTAATTTTAGCACTAGCATAATTAGGCACTCTTTTGACAAGTTTCTGTCCTTTTTTTGCAGCTTACATTAAGGGAGGCTGGATCCTCCGTAAGGCTTGGAAAATGTACAACAAGTGCTACAGTGATATCAATCAGCTGCAGGAGTCCTGCCGTCAGAAGTCATCCACCCAGCATGAAGCGCTCGCCTCAGACCAGACTAACCACAACATGCCGGTCGGCGAGACTGATGGACTCACGGCAGAGGCCCTGAGCCGCCTGAAGGGCTCTGTCAGCTTTGGCTATGGCCTCTTCCATCTTTGCATCTCCATGGTGCCGCCCCACCTCCTCAAGATCGTCAACCTGCTGGGCTTTCCTGGAGACAGGCATCAAGGCTTGGCCTCCCTGGCCTACGCCAGTGAGAGCAAGGACATGAAGGCCCCGCTAGCAACGTAAGCCCTACCACACACACATCCGTCCGTCAATCCATCCATTTATACATCCATCCACTCATCTGTTTCATCATGATAACCATTCCTGTGCTTTTTTAACATGGTTCATGTTCCTATCTTGTAAGGGCATTATCCATTTACTGCAGCTTTTGAAATAATGAAATATTCATAAACTAGTCATTATAATTACTGCGTTAGTGTGCCAGTAGAGTGCCAATAGAGACGCAACAGAAGTGCATGAGACAGTCCATGTGAAACAGATCTATTTTCTTCTGTAAAATCACGACTCAGCAAAAAGTCATCTTATGACAGATCATGGTTGGTTTTTCAGAAATCAACAGAAGGATTCAATACAGCCAGTCCTATTAATTTGCTTTACTGTTCCTTTGATTGGTGGCGTTAAGCAGCTTTGACTGCTGAGATAGTTCATGCTTGTAGACCAGAGGCTGACTGCTTGTTACATGAAATCTAAGAATAGCTATGGTCTACGTGCACAGTCAAGTTGTGCAGTTCTGGTAGACTGAAAGCAGCTGCTGGATGTAACTTGGATGTAATAGTGCGTAAGAGAGATGTTACACTCAAGTTATCATTGCCTGTTACACACTAGCTGGAAATGGTCGAACGATAAACACATTACAACATAAAACAGTAAAGCAAGTACCACATGGTGATTTGAACCATCCTATCGCAATTTGGGTATAGAGATTCCTAGAATTAAGTCAGATTAAATATGTTACTGATACTTTTATCATTTCTGTTATCAATTAGCTTGGCACTCCTGTGGTACCACACAGTGGTGCAGCCATTCTTTGCTGTGGATGGATCAGACTCCCGAGCTGGACTGCTGGAGGCCAAGGCTATTCTTCAGAAAAAGTCAGTGGTGTACCCCAACTCCTCTCTCTTTATCTTCTTCAGAGGACGAGTGCAGAGGCTTGAGGTTTGTGTCTTTTATTTCTTGTGTAAATATATGCATGTACTTCAGATGTTGTTGAGATTATGTGCTTTTCTTCTAAAAGTCCTTCTTGGTCTTTCAGTGCCAGATCAATAGTGCTCTTACATCTTTTCATGATGCTTTGGAGCTCGTCTCAGACCAAAGAGAGATACAGCATGTGTGTCTGTATGAGATTGGTATGACTGAACACACAAGCACACACACACACACTCACATATACATACATAACATGGCAGATTTACATGTAGATACATAACTTATTGTCCAGACATCTAAGTGGGCTAAAACACAACCACCTTAATGTACTTAATCCTGCCTAGTCACTCTCTGCATCTCTTCCCTCTTTTCTTTATTTCTGCCTTTCTTCCGCTGGCTTCACTGTGCTAAACCAAATGCAGGTTGGTGCAGCATGATTGAGCTGAATTTTGAGGATGCTTACAAGTCGTTTGAGAGACTGAAGAATGAATCTCGGTGGTCACAGTGCTATTACGCCTACTTGACAGGAGGTAATGATTCTTTACATCTTTACCCAACACTGCTCCATCATTTCCCTTGATGTTTACTTTTCACTGGGATGTGGTGGTTCATAATTTATAGAACTACAGTTACAAAGGGAATAGAGTAATCTTATATAAGGATAGTTACACCATACTGGTCTATCTCTTACCAATGTCTGTGTAGTTGAAAAAGCCCCTCATTTTGTCTTTCATCCTCTTAAGTGTGTCAGGGGGCCTCTGGAGATCTGGAGGGAGCCAGAGGCATCTTTAAAGATGTGCAGAAGTTGTTTAAACGCAAGAACAATCAGATCGAGCAGTTTGCACTCCGAAAGGTGTGTTTGAACAGTTTGCAGTTCAGCATTTCAGTGCAGAAATTAATTGTCTTGTGGATTATTCTGTTTCGTAATTGTTCTGTTTAATCTATTTTTGTCTACTGTTTACCAGGCTGAAAGGCTTCGTAAAATATCCCCAACGAGAGAGCTTTGCATCCTGGGAGTGGTTGAGGTGCTCTATCTCTGGAAAGCTTTACCCAACTGCTCACCCACGAAACTACAGGTTATGAGCCAAGGTCAGAAGAAATTGAAACACATTTGTATTTACACATATATCTACATATGTTTATAGATTTTAAACTAAATAGTCTCATTTATGGTGCTTTTGATTGTTAAGCTTTTTTGAATGTCATATCAAATGATTGATATATACAAATTTTATTCCTTGTTGTTCAGTTCTGCAAGGTCTGGAGGACCCATCTTGTAATGGATTGAGATATCTCCTCCTTGGTGCCATACAGAAGTGTCTTGGAAACATTAAAGATGCAGTTCAGGTAATTAACAAGTGAAAAATTAGGAAATTTGTTTGGGCACAGGATACAGTATATATTTTAATTTATCATGCAAAAATATACTCCAAATGCGGCATTTGCAGTTGTGGAGACTGGGGCAGTTGAGTGGGGCAATTAACTCTCAACTCCGTACTAGAGTTCAAAAATCTTTACTATTCTTTCTGTGACTTTCCTCCAGAAGTGAAACAATAATTTTCTACATGCATGTTGTGACTTTACTCTTCCAGTCCTTTCAGCTGGCAGCCAGAGATGATCTGGGGAGGCAGACTAACTCATATGTACAGCCTTATTCTGTTTACGAACTCGGCTGTATGCTGCTCACCAAACCTGAGGTAGAGTGAAAACACTTCAGTTCACTTTAGTTTTTTTTCTTTCTTAATATTATTTGATTTTCCCTCACATTCCAAGAGCTATGGATTAAAAACACATCCAATGGAAAATGTCCTGTTTCTGAATGTACCGCAGGCTTTTTCAGATAGCGAAAAAAAAGAAAAGTCTGTTAGGACAGAATGTCTCACTTAGTCTGCCAGTCATATATGTTAGACAAGGCAGAGCATGCATTTGTTTAGAGGGTGGGACTTCTAAGGGAAGATTTTAATGAGATAATATTTCAGATCTTTGGCAAACTACTGTCTTTGGATTTCAGTGTAATCTAGAGGTCGACTAAGTATTCACTTGCTCTATGACTGTAAGATAAAAACCCTCAGGACATATCTCTGTTGTAATTTTTCCTTTTTCATGCAGACGGTGGGAAGGGGAAGGTCATTGCTTCTTCAGTCAAAGGTAAGACAGTTGCAATAACTTTGAAATGGCAAACAGTTTGGATGGATGTGGTGTACAGGTTATAGGTCAGGACACTCTGTTACTTCTGCAGGACAACTACGCTGGTTATGATTTTGAAAACAGACTACATGTCCGTATCCACGCCGCCCTGGCATCTTTGAAGGAAGTGGTTCCCCAGTGATGTCACTAATTTAAGGAAGTTGTTGTTCAAGTCCCATCCTCTGACCTCTGCACTTTTTTGTCCTTTTTAAAGAACAGTTAATAGCCATCTTAATTGACAATAGCATACATTTTACAAACAAAAAAGAAAAACATTTTATTGTAACCTTACATCATTTGTATTCCTGTGAAACTGTATTGGACTTCGGTAACCCCATCTGTTCATTTCTAATCATTTGAGGATCAAGGTTTGGAAAGGGTATGATTTTAGACTGATTTTAGATTTTAGACTGATTTTCTATTTTGGTACACATGGATTAGGGAACACATCTTAATGCCAAGTGTGACACCACATCTCAAACATTTTCAGGTGAGAACCCTGACTTTTTTTTGGAACCAATACCTCATGTGTGTTCCATCTAGTGAGCTGTGATGTACATCAGCAACACCCTTGGTTTACCTCTTTTGTCTCATCCTACACATTTGTAGAAAATAATAGCAGTTTGGCAGCTGATACATAACAGAGTTGAGTCTTAATCACAATCTGTGTCACAAATCAAGCAGGGTTTAATTATTTGTTCCCTTTTCAAGACTCATAATTTCTGGTAGGATAACTGTCTCCTGAGCAGTGGAGATTATACAGTATACTGCCATCCTTTTGCAAGTATATACACCAAAATACAGTCAGATTTGCCAAGAAGGACATCACAGATTAAACATATTTACTGGTTATGGGGACATGCTGTACTCTTCACTCTGTAGTTTCCATCTCATATTTATGTTCTTTTTATGATTTGCCAAGACCAACCTAACATCATCTCAGGCCTCTTGGCAGTGACATTTGAACCAAGTTTGGACTTTTAATAAAAATGATCATGACCTTAATAGTATGCTTAAAATGGAGGCAAGCTAAATACATAAATACTTTTCATTGTAGTTCAGACTAGTGCTCACTCCCATCATGCTACACATAGACATAGATTAATAGATGAATACTTACTTGTTCTTACTGGAGATAACCAGTGCATCCTTACAGTATATTTGCCTTAATTTGGCAGCATCAGTGTTTTCTGAGTGTCACCATGTTTTTATGACTTCTTGCTTTTTCTTGATTAACATACTGTAGATTTTAGGAAACACTCAGATGGAATCTTGTTGGTCATAATGCCTAATCACTGAATTTACAAAGAGGATTCCATCATGTATTCCAACATGTATTTTGTCAGAAGGACAGCCAGTCTTTTTCTTTACTTCCATACTAGTGACAAGTGCGGCTCCCAGACATAAAAGCTCAAAGCAGGGTAACAGAATATCAAAACAAAATACGCACTTCGAGGTGTGAGAAATGAGCAATAAAGAATAGTTAAGTAAAACTGTGCTGGTTCTGCAGAAGGTTATTAAGAAAAGCTTTGCTGCACTTTGTTTTCATGTGTGCTTTTTGTCACTCAGTGTACTGTAGCAAGGATGTACATGTCTGTATTTCATTTGATCTAATACTTGTGTGTTCATGTGTATGTGGCTTCCCACCCAAATGTTAAGTAGATTGAAAATTTTGGCACACTGCTCATGTGACCATGTCATGTCATGTCATGGTATCGAATGGATGGGCGGTCATCTCACATACGACACCCAAGAGTTTTATTCTCCTACAAGGGAGTAGTGCACAACATCAGTTCATTGATGATGAACCTATGCTTGACCCGATGCTTTCCATTTCCAAGCTTTTGTCAGGTCCAGTAAAGACATTGAAATGAGCCTGGGATTGCCAAGGGTCATTCTTACTCTTGCTTTGCTTATGACCTGAAAGTAGTGAATATGAATTGTTTAGTGGCGTTCAAGGACTTGAGTTGTGCAATCTCTCCGTAGGCCATGCACTGTAGAGAGTGGGCAGTCTGTTATGTCTCAGGGGATGGGAGAGTTGCTATGGAAGTGAAATGGTTCATTTTTCAGCAGGAACTGGTTTTCCTGCATGTAGTGTTTTCTCTCTGAACCTGGGTTAGCTGTAACAATAAAGTGCAATAGTACTAATTACCTGAATTGTGTGTTTGTGATGTTCTTTGGACACTGTTTTGTGTATGAGCTACTGCAGTTGTCAACATTAAAGCGCAGCTGTTGTCTGTTGAATAATACTGTTCACATTTGTCAAAGAATTTTCACAAGAGTGACAACATCATTAAACTCTGGACTTACTGACTTAGTCATTGTGACGACACGGGTTCTCTACATCATTCATGCAACAAAATGTAACGTAGCCCATCAGGGCGGTTGTAACTACATAACGCCTCCACCAGCTGGCGTCGGTTCCCCAGAAAAGAAGTGGCTTTGGACATCCCTCGTAAGGTTTCTAATAAGTTTTCTGACTGGCATTATTTTCCAACAGAGAACGCATTTGCAAATAGCTTACTTTTGACGCGTACAGCTATGTTTCGACAGGGGAACATGGAGCAAGTCCTCGCCTATCACTACCCCCCAAAGATCAATGTGCCACGGGGTCTTAGAACAATCACTGAGGGTCTCAGCCGAGCAGTTGTGCAAAGACAACCAGAAAGTATAACCCACTTCGCCACGCTTTACTTTGCAGAATTACTGCGTTTTAGAGAAGGTTAGCTACAACAAATGTGGTATAAATTGAGTCAAATGTAAAGCATTGTCAAATTAGAGGCTAATGTCTTTCACCTGTGGTTTTGCTCTTTTCTGCGCAGCGCACAAAAACGAAGAAATTCAAGGGCTTGTGAAACAATTCCATGAAAACACAGGTTAAGATTTAGAACCATGTTTACACCTCTGTGTTAAATGAGCCTGATCTAAATCTGAATTCATATCGGAGTGAAATATGTGTAATATTAGAAAATATTAGATTTCATGAATACCAAAGCTGGTAAATATATAAAAAATGTAGGAAGCCAGTCATTCCCTGTGTTGCAGTGAAAGAAATGTTGACGGCTGTTGTTTTTTTTTTTAAATAGTGGACCGGTTGCCTAGTCGGGGTCTGGGTACCATGAAAGATGTAAGAACCAAGAAGTTAGCAGTAGTAGCAACAGCAGCTTTAGCCACTGTCCGTGCTAATCAGCTGAAAAAAAAGCAGATTTCAGGCTCCATCCCTGCCAAACAGCATGTTAACAGCAACCAGGATACAATCACTGGGCCTCCAGTGGGTCATGTGGAACACCTGATGCTGTCTTCACTCCAACGTATCAAAAGCAGACTTTCCCACACCCAGAAAGCCATAGGGGTACACTCTAAGTGGGCCTCAGTTTGCTTACAGTCTCAAAATGACAGTTCTAAAAAGCTCATGGATCTCACGAAGGATGTAGCTGTTGTGGCCAGAAAGCCTGTGCAGAGAAAAATAATCAAAGAGTGTAAACTGGTCAAGCCTGAAGTGCCCACTGAGGAGCCTGTTCTAGACGAGAGCCTGGCTGTTTTGGGACCACAGGATGAGACCTTTACTTTTTTGGTCAACCCATTGGATTCAATGAAGAAACATGAAGATATTACTTCTCATTTGCAAGGCCCACCTATTACGACAGGATGTGAAGAAAAAAGCGTGTGTTTGGTTTATCCCCCTCTTCCCACAGAACAAGAGGTTTACTCAGTGGATCAACATGAACACAAGACTACCAGAACAGGTAGACACTTATGATTAAAAAAAAAAAATTATATCACAGGACTTGATTTTTGATTTGTAAATAAACATAGTTAAACTATCTATATTAACCTATATCTGTAAATATTTTGCAGCTATTTGGTATTTCTTACTAAATCTCATCTTTCACTAACAGTACTTAGACCAGCTGATGGAAGTTTTGTCCAAGTAAATGCAGACAATTCAGACTTTCTACTGGACTTTGAGAGTGAGCTTCCTGCTGACCACAGTTCTACAACAGCACTGGTCACTGACCCTCACAAGCTTGTCAGACCAATAGCTCCAGCTGCAGACCCTGAGTTGTTTGGTGTTACCCATACAGAGTGGATTCCACCCAAAATGGAGGAAGATGTAATAGCTGAGCTTATTGACAAACAATTGAAGAAGCTTCTGAGTGCAAGACCAAAGAAAGTAAA
Source organism: Tenualosa thibaudeaui (assembly GCA_027481765.1). Lineage (NCBI taxonomy): Eukaryota > Metazoa > Chordata > Actinopteri > Clupeiformes > Clupeidae > Tenualosa > Tenualosa thibaudeaui. The sequence goes on along the minus strand of JAIFZK010000173.1, from coordinate 1,912,041 downwards.
AAATGTTAAAGCAACCACATCCACTGTAACAAAACAGGAATTAACTTTACCTAGAGCCCTGTGCCAAGATTCTGCAGGACATCCCAAAAATAGTGATGCAAAGCTATCACAGACACCTGAGAAAATGACTGGAATGAGATCTCTACAGCCACCGAGTTATTCTCAGAATGACTCAGAAACTAATATCATAGAGCCCCCCCAGCTTCTATCCAGACAGGGTGCCCAGCAGATGCTTTATTTGGCTGTCCCGATGCCTTATGTCCTGGCTGGAGGCTATTTGCCTGAGAACTCTGACCGTACCACTGTCCCTGGAACAGCAGTGCCCCTTACCACCGAGCAAAACCTTAACCCACTGGTTACTGAATTGAAATCACCACAGTATTCCATAAACACCTCTTCAGGCATAGGTGAATTCTAGGGAATTCTAGAGAAATGCTTATATTGTTGTATGTTCATACAGGGTTATGTCTCAAGTAGTTTGGAAGCTATTGATTTCAGGCATAAAGGAAACCCCTCTCTCTCTCTCTCTCTGTGTCTGTCTCTACAGTTCAATTTAGCCCATCTGCAGGAGTGCCCACCATGATGCTCCCATTTATGAGCCCCCAAGCATGGTCATGCCTTGTGGGTCAGCCTCATTCAGCAGAGATAGCAGCAGCTGGTCGGTCAGAGACAGCAGGCCAACCAGAGCCATGTCAGCCTACTCAGAAAACTCAGCAAGCCTCACCAGGCCAGGCACCCATTGACACACAACAGAAGTGTTCTGCCTGCCTTCACATTCCTGTCCTGGCCCAGACTCCTGCCATGTATGCCCTGTGCCCACTGGGTGCCGACCCTCTGCCCATGAATCATGCAGCAGGCCCCTCTGGACCCTCACTGGAGATGAATCCCACACCACTGTATTCTGCCATCCCCTTGCTTCACCAGCCAGTAGTTCCAGTTTACCAGGCTGCCATGCAAACCCCTGACTCACACCATGTATTGCCAGTGAGCCCTCATCAGGAGGGTTGCTAGGATAATGCAGCAATGTTAAAGGCAGATGCTAAATTAGGCTTTGAAGGTATATTACATAGTAGTATCTGTGCTTAATTAATAAGTCATAACTATATATTCACCACATATGTTTTCACATTTAAACATTACACATACAGTAACTGCAGTTCCACTATTATCAGCTGATCTGATCTGATCAGTATCAGTGTGCTCTGACTGGAATAATTAACAATCATGTTGTAACCTCTATGTTCAATGACTCTTTTACAGGATATCAGGACAGGAACAGATTTTTAGACAGTTATTAAACACATTGTACTGACGACAGAGATTAGTGCCTGTATTCTTTAGTAAATCACTGCTGATTTTAGCTTACTGTTCACACCACTTCATAGCACATTTACAGCATTTTAACAGTGCCAAGTGCCTGAAAGTATATAGCCAGATCTTAATATAGGTCTATACTTATTTTAATAGACTATTAGTCATTACATTAGCCATTACATTATCTACATTGTCCCTACCATCCATCACATAATCATTTTTGCTATCGCTTCTACTTCCACCATCCGAGACACCCCTGTTGCAGTCATAGCTCATACAGATGTGATAGTTTCACTCAAAAATCTCCTGTACAAAATCCTAAGAGGGAAAAGGGTTTCTGTGCTTCCAGGGCGTGCTTCCCAGTCATTCCATTTTACCAAAACTTTTCAATGCTGTCAGGCCACTGTACATACAGGCACCGCCTCCCAGCAGTCCATATCTCTGTGGCCCCTTGTTTGACAATGAAAGACTAAGGCTATGCAGATGAAAACCACACAGTTCAAACAAACATCGATCAGGATGTCACCCCAAGCTCAACCCATGAAGATCATCAATGCGTGCATCCATTGCACAGATACGTGCCACCGTTTGCTCTGATGGGAGTTTGCATCCTCATTGTCATGCAGCCATGCCTTCGGCCTTAGTCCCCACAAAGCCTTTCCAGAGCCCTGTGATGGAAAATCCTGATTAGACTACAGCAACACAACGTCCATTCAGTGCTCTGCACAACAGTGCTCACTCCCATGAGCCCTGTCATCTTGATTCGAAGAGGTGATTTTTTATGTCCTAAAATGTTGCAAGCAAAAATGTTTAAAATTATGTTTTATTACCTTTAGGATAATAAAAAACACTTAACCAACAAATTTGGGGGTTTGTCATGTTTAACAACACTGCATAGTTTTTTCTTAAGTGAAATACATAATCTTATACATAATCTTATGTTAAGTGTCACAGTCAATGTTCGTTGATGAAGCTCTAGATGGCCAAAAGGTGTAAAGTCCCTATACATTTTGATAGCTTGGGGGCTTTAAACATATTTAGATCATAGACTGTACATAATAACAGGACAAGAATGCTGCCATTTGATTAAATATACATTTGCACATAATTAGTACCTAATTCCTTTATAGAATTATGGTATGTGTGTTTTTGTATGTATTAATATTTTTTGTGATGCTACTGATTGTATTGTTGCAGATATTATTATTACTATTACTTGCATACACAGTCTTTGCTTTATTACTTTTTATTATTTTAACTAGAAAATCTTTATGTGTTGTTAGTCGGTTAGGACAAAAACAAAAAGCCTAGACAAACATCATCCCTGCTTGCGTGTTAAGTAGAATGAAGCTAAGCCTAATAGAGCGTTCTGTAGAATGTTAAGTACGATCATACATCACTTTTATTATTAATCGAATTTATGATTTAGCCTACATTGGGTTAGTGTAGGCAACAGTTGTTGTTGGAGCGTTTGTAATGGGCCCAATTTGGCAACAACTTGTACGCCGACATGTTGCTTTGATGGATGTATAAAAATTGGGCTCTACGGGCGCAAACCACTTTCAGAGGTAACCTTGCTCAGCAAATTATTAAGTTTAGCGTGACTTTAAGTAGCCATTAATGGCAGCTAGAAATTCTATACATCGGAATAACTAGCCTACTTGGTAAGCTTAAGTTATTGTTAGCTTTAATTACTGACACAAACGCTTACGTAGGCTCTTTCAAGATGCCGCCGACAAAGTTAAAGCAACGACACACTGTTCTTGTTCCCTATGGCCTCAAAACTTGGTTGGAGTGTGTCAGCAGGGCTGCAGTACAGGAATTTCCCGATTGCTTAGGGCGTTTCGTTGCAAACTACTGTAAGGAGCTGCTGGAGTACAGAGATGGTGATTAGCTACTTTTCATAATTAACTAATTTGTGTTACATAATAGCTCAGCCAAACATTTTGTTTAATAATTTTGGCGACTCATTTCTTCATTCTTTTTCGTGTAGAAAACCCCAGAATGGACATCAGGATTCTTGTCTGCATGTATCAGAGATCTAGAGGTGCTTCTTCACTGCCTATCTTATAAAATATGCCTATCTAAATAAGCCTATAGACTGATTAAAAATGAAGTTACATCTTAGTGGTTGATATTCATCAGTTGTTACTTTTATTCAAATTCATAGAGAACAGACGATCTTTAAGAAAGCGTTATGGCGTGGGATATTCAAAATTTGGATGCCTTTGCTGCATGACACTTTTATCCTCTGATGCCTATAACATCCCAGGAGTGGTCCAAATGACAGGACAGACAGATGAGATGTGTCAGTCTGTGTTTGTCCAGACTTCTACCACAAAAGATTTGATCAGTTGTCATTCCAAAGACGTCTCCAAAGCTTCTGAGTTGTGCATGAGTCCTTCCTTAGTGAAGTCTGGAAATGAGAAGCTGTCTTCTGCTAGTACCTCAGAGATTATCCTAGATGTTGTGGTCCACTCTACGGTGCCCACATTGGTACCGACCCCAAATATGAGCCGAGCTCCATCAGGCGACCTTCAGGAACAAAATGTGGCCAGGAAGGAATTAAGTTGCCAAGCTACAGACAAATCAACTTGCCAGCAAAGCACTGAAATATTGCTGAGTCCCACAAAAGAACTCTGCAGCATTGTTCCATGTAGTAATGAAGTCTCTGGTGTGTTTGCACCTGTGGACGTACATGTGTCAGACACCTTGATGGAAAATGAACAGTTTTTAGATGGTCAATTTGTGATTGCTGCACAACATGTATCTTTAGTAGCGGATGGATATCTGACAGAAACCTTAGTGGAATATGACCAGTTTTCAGAGGCTGAATTAGTGATTACCACACAACAGATGTCTGAGGTGTCGATGCATGAAATAACCAGTACTGAAGAGAGTGTGTCAGAAGACAGTTATGGATCTCCAAAATTATCTCCTTTGTCATCCAGTGAATCAGGTCAGTAAAAGGACAAGAACAAGAAATATTTTTTGTGCATTAACAAATACACCATATTTGTCATATATCACATTTAGGATACATTCTAAAATGTGAAATGGCTTCCCTCTGTGTAGCTGTCAGAGTTCCATCACCTGCACAGAGAGCTGAGTCCCACTCTCTGAGAGACCACATTTGTGAGATCACTGTGAGAGCATCTGCTGAGCAACTCGATTTGACCTCAAGCTGCATGCTGTACAGCTCATATGACTCTCTGTCAGAGGAGGAGGAATCAGCTACAATCTTAGAGAGGTCTCTCAGACAAACAGTACTCAGGACAGTCAGCCAGGAGGAGAGAATGCAAATAAAGATATCAAGTGTATCAGGTAATCAGCAGGTTCTGTTATCACAGTTGGAACTACATCTAAAGAATCATCCCTCAGTTTCAGATTGATCTTTATCAAGCTTAATAAAAGATATAAATTGCTTTTTCAGGAGGAACAGATAAAATATTGGATGAGGTTGACAGGGATGCTGATTTAGTTGTCCTCTATGAGGTACCTTCAAATGAATGGAGAGCTTCATCTGAGGAATCAGAAGGTAGTGTGGAAGGAATGATAATGGACATGATAATCAGACACTGATAAGTAATTAGTAGGCTATAGTTAGTATATAGTATTAACAAATTAACATTAACAAATACACCATATTTGTCATATATCAAATTTAGGATACATTCTAAAATGTGAAATGGCTTCCCTCTGTGTAGCTGTCAGAGTTCCATCACCTGCACAGAGAGCTGAGTCCCACTCTCTGAGAGACCACATCTGTGAGATCACTGTAAGAGCATCTGCTGAGCAACTCGATTTGACCTCAAGCTGCATGCTGTACAGGTCATATGACTCTCTGTCAGAGGAGGAGGAATCAGCTACAATCTTAGAGAGGTCTCTCAGACAAACAGTACTCAGGACAGTCAGCCAGGAGGAGAGAATGCAAATGAAGATATCGAGTGTATCAGGTAATCAGAAGGTTCTGTAATCACAGCTGGAACTACATCTAAAGAATCATCCATCAGTTTCAGATTGATCTTTATCAAGCTTAATAAAAGAGATAAATTGCTTTTTCAGGAGGAACAGATAAAATATTGGATGAGGGTGACAGGGATGCTGATTTAGTTGTCCTCTATGAGGTACCCTCAAATGAATGGAGAGTTTCATCTGAGGAATCAGAAGGTAACATTGTGGAAGGAATGATAATGGACATGATAATCAGACACTGATAAGTAATTAGTAGGCTATAGTTAGTATGTAGTATAACCAATGTTATATTGGGTTCTAGAAGTGCCAGCTGAAAACCTATATTGTACTTCTAGCTTTTTTTTCGAAACCTCTGTAGACTGATAAAGGGAATGTTTCAGAATAGTAGAATAAGGTGAAGTAAATGTAAGGTACTGATTGTGCATTGGATATTCCCTCAGATGGAGTTTGTGCAAGTGGAAACAGCTTGTCCAGTACACCACCTCCAGCAGTTACGGAGCTACTTGATGTCTCTGGAGATGTTAACATGCCAAACGAAGAGGACATGATAGTGATAACAAGAGACATCCCTTTGAGACTTTCTCGAGAGAGCGTTAATTTGACATCAAGTTGGAGCCAGGCCAGACTTCATTCTTGTTCTAAATCTAAAGATGTTTCCATACTGTCATCCCTCATTAGGAGATCGCACACAACTGCATCGAAGGACAGAGTAGAGGGATCAACAAGTCGATTCTCTGAAGATCACCTGAGCTCAGTCGCACGCACAGAGTCTTCCATCACAATACTGTTTGAAGATTCAGATGAAGATGTTAGTGCATGTGAATGTGAATCCATAGATGTTGCTGAAAGTATAGCAGACTATGATTCCATTCCAGAGGTGGTGATTATCCACAAAGCTCTCTCACTTGAGGAATTGTCAGAGACAGATCTCAAAACAGATGAGGAGGACCTCTGTAGATCAAACTCCCTAAGTGCTGCAAAACAATCACAAGGTTCTGTAATGTCACCCAAAATGCCAGGTGAAGTATGTAATATAATGTCATATAAATTTATTAATTTGTTTTTGTTTTCACCCACAATCAGAAATGACATTTCAGTTTGAAAGAAGCTATGTAATACTACAACTTCCATTCTCTACACAAAGCTTAGAGGTTTGTCTTTCCATTTCAGTGAAGGCTAAAGAGTCAGATAGGACACCATATGTAGTGATTATTCACAAAGCTCCTTCTGAGGAAGATACCACACTTTCTGATACTACACTTACACTAGGAGTAGGAGATGTTGTTGGACCTGGATCAGCTTTAGGTAAATCATCTTCAGCACATAATTCAGCCTTCATTAGCTTAGAGAGGTGAGGACATGAATAGGCAGGCCTAGTTCTTAGAATTAAGCAAAAGTTGCCATTAGCAGGACAGCCAGCCAAGAGAAAATGAGAGCAAGGAGCAATCCGGTGTGATTCAATCCATAGCCCTGTTGTTTGATGTCCCCGCGTGCTGTAGGAAAGAGAATTAGACCTTAGACCAAATAACAAACTGGCAGCTAAGATTAACTGAGGCTTGGGGCTCAAAGTGAGTTTATGTGCCCCATTCATTTCGCTTTTCTAAACTGGTTGACTAGGTTGTATAAAGTTTTGTTTTAAGTTCTTTCCATCTTTACATTTGCCAGGTGCACCAAACGCTTTCACATCTTTTCACTGTGCAAAGCGTCTGGAATCCCTGAATTGGTATACGTTTCCTTCCTTGTGGGCAGATACTTCCTATGAATTTTAAAAATGTTGGGCATCCCAGAACCCTCTGTTCCCTGATTGCCCAGACAAAGAATTGTCAGAGAAAACCTAAGCTAATGGAGAGATCCCTGACTGTTCTATAGCAAAATGTGTACTAGGTGGCACTAGCCTGGCTATCTTTACATGCCTTTGGTGAATGAATATTTACCCTATAACTAAAGAGTTGAAAGCGTACTTTAAGTTAGTGCTGGTCATCACTGATATTCTATGTGTAGCTGAGATGCACTCCTCTATTTCAGCTGAAGAGTCAGACACTACTCCACATGTGACCGCCATTTACAAAGCTTCCTCTGGGGAAGATCTTCCCGAAGTCAATATTGCATCAAATGATAAAAGTGTTGGATCAGAGTCCAATCTGAAGTGGGTCCCATCAACAAATGAAAGAGGGTCCACATCTGAGACACAGACTTTGAATGAAAGAGATAAAAGTGTCTCATCATTAGCAAACAAATCTCCAAGACTGTCTCCACAGCATTCAAAAAGAGATGTTTCTAGAAGAACGTTGTCAGTCTCTGGCTTGAATAGAACGTCCTCTGCTTCTAGAGAAGAACAGCTGAGTGATGATATTGAGAAAAACCTTCCTGAACTGATCTCACTACACGAAGGGTCCTTAACCAACTTAAAAAGCGAAAAGGACTATGTTGGAACAATCTATTCAACTGAGAGACTCAGAGCATCACCTGAACCATCTTGCACGTCTGGTAAGACACACCTACAAAGTTCCAAGTAAAAGGCTGTAGGCCTATACACTGCTGATAGTAGTAGAGTTTACAACATTACAAGCAGTTCTAATGAAATTTCTGCCTCTGATACAGTTGTTGTGTGTAATTCAGAAAGGATGTGTATGCCCTCCATTTCAGAGGTCTCTGAAAAGCCAGGCCTTATTTTAGATGTGATTAATATTCAAAAGGCTTCTTCTGAGGAGGAACTGTCTGTGGTGGTGGATCATACATGCAACAGGGACTCGGTTTCCTCTTTACTGAAGGAAGATGTCTGCAAATTGCAACCGGGTGCAGAGAGCATAGCCTTAAATACACTTTTGGATGCAACTACATCGACAGGCAAGGAGAAGTTTGTTCTGATATATGAAACAGCAACAGCTGTGGCAACTGGTGAAAAAGCTCCAGCTGTAGAGAATGTTGTTGGATCTGTGAAGCCCCTAATTTCAAGAGAATCACTTCAGATATCAGGTAAGGAAGTGTTTATTTGATAGTCATTTCATATTATTGATGTTTTACACTTTTTAGATGCTCTGTTAACATCCCTGTTTTTACTCAATTTACCTTTCCAGTTTCAAAGTCTCGTGACAAATTTTCATCTAATGGTGACATTGCATTGCAAACTGGTCTCTCAACCCTACAAGATAGTTCAGTGTCCATGTTAAAGTTTGCTGCAGAGTGCAAGTGCATGTGTTGTGTTTCTCCATATGTGGCGACCATGGAGAAAGTTCCAACAACCAAAATCCTCTCTGAGGATACTGTGTCAGCAGAAGAGAATCCTCCTGAATCAGAGTCAGTTTTGGTAAAAGTGCTATCTGCCACCTCTCAGGGGCCAGGAAGTGACACTGCACTGATGGCACAACTGGAAACTGCAACAGTGCAATATACTTTCACAACAACACCCAGTCAAGAGGACAGAACTTGGGGAAAATCCCAAGAATTATCTCCACAGACAGATGTTTCTGGAAGAGAGCGCTCAGGTGAACTCAGGGTGTCCACCTCCAGATTGGTAGTAGATTCAGAGGGAAGTCTTTTGAGACCAGAGTTAATTATTGAAGAAATTTGTGTAGAAACAAATAGAGAACACCTCAAATCATCTTGCATGGCCAGCTGCTCATATAACAGTATTTTAGTTTTCAGTTCAGTTGATTGATCAAGTGTCTACTTGTACAATCCCAATTCGGAAAAAGTTTGGACATTTGATTAAATTTAAATAAAAAAACAAAATGCTATTATTTCTAAAACATGCAAGCCATGTATTTGATTAAGAATAGTAGAGAGAGGATCTGATGTTAATAATGTGAATTTCATTGTTTTGGGGGAATATTTTGAAATAGATGCTGTCAAGATGTCTCAAAAAAGTTTGGACAGGGGGAAATAAAAACTGTAAATTGAATAATATTGAAGACAAGGAGAAACATTTCAAAGTTAATCTAGTTAAAAAGTCAAAGTTAATTAACTGGCAACATGATTGAGTCTCTCAGAAAAAATAAGTTAATAATTTATTATATAACAACATTGTTATGTTACAATTTTTTGATAATTTTAGAAATTATCTAGCATCCTCTGGGGCGTTGGAGAGAGGGACAGTTCAACTTTATTTTAATCCACAGCTCAAAAGGGGGGAGCATTAGTGCTTTTGGTATGGCTATCTTGCACATTTGGAGAGTCAGGATTAATGTTGAATGATGTATACTCGTTACTTGTATACTCGTCTGCTCATATCCAGACACCATATCTTAAATATAAATATTAAAATCATATCTAGGAAAAATCTTAAATATTGCATTAAAACAATGCCGGCATTTTGTGTAATGCAGCATCATCAACAGCATCATCACTCAAATCTGTCGTATATATTTTGTGTATAGTGAAAAAAACATGATGAAGACACACACCTGCAGCTGTAATCCTATTATGGGGTAAAAATAATGCTCTTTTTTATACACATAATTTTGCCAGTTAACCTAATTCACAGTGAAATGTCCTTCCTTGTATAATCTTTATCATTACTCAACTTTCCCTACCTTTTGTTGTCCCCACCCCAACTTTTTTGAGATGAGTTGCTGGTATGCACATTAATGAATGTAAATAACAATTTATTTATATTCAACAACTGATATGTTGTCCTTGGACTATTCCCAAGCAAATATGTTGCTTGTATATTTTTTCACCTTTTTACCATTTGCATTATTTACATTTCAACTTCTTTGGAATTGGGGTTGTGCCTGTAATTCAACATAATGCGCTTATATACGATTTTTGTCAGACCATACACAGGTGCCAACTACTGTTCCTGAGCCACAGTCAAGTATCCAAGAAATACCTTTAGAGGATGGATTAAATGCCAGTAAATGTATTGGTCATGATAACCCAGAAAAGGAATCAGGCAAAACGACAGCAAGCAGGGCATCACCACTTCTTGCACAAAATGGTGAGTACGACTCAAATCTTTCTACTTTTATGCATTACATTTCTACTTTAATGATACTGAATCATGAAGAGAGATTAAATAAAATGGTTGATAGGACACTTGAAATGAGAATGGCATCCTCAAAACCCAGCGCAGAAACAATTCAGTTCTCTTCCATATCAAAAGATGCTGAAGAGGCTGAAAATACTCCTGATGTGATGATCATTCAGAAGGCACCCTCTAGGAAGGAACTTCCCGATTTGCGTGTAACATCTGGACTGTTGGAGAAAGTGGCATTTCCAACCTCTAAAAGCCTAGGGGATGACACAGGCCTTTCAACCAGTGATACTGTGGATGTTCAGAATACAGGAATTGACATGGCTTTTGAAGACTTACCAGAATCTGCAGAGCAATGCATTGCACATATAAGAACACCTAGTGAAGATAAAATCAGTACAGACATATCAGTTGTTATTATCAGATCCCCAAGACACTCTCCTCACGATTCAAGTAGAGATGTCTCTGAGAACGTTTCCGCAGAACACCTTCGGATGTCAACCACTGGTCTGGTGTCAGCACCCACTGTACCAGCAGAAGACGTTTCTGAACCACCTTTGATTATTGAGGAAGTGGTTGTTGAGAAAACATTAGATGTCGTAAAAATTTCAAGTCATAAGAAACCATCTGAGCTGACATCAAAGAAGGCATATGCAGCTGTTACATCAAGTGGTAAGTATTTCCAAGATATAGACGTGATTTTGCGAGATTCCAAAATTCTGCTTTATCCTTTATCCTGAATAATCTCTGTAGTGGTAAAACATTAAGTTAAATCCACGCTAATTACGCTATACGCTATAGCCATTTAATATATTACATAATACTATTTCTGTTTCAGATAGCTCAAGTGAAACTCAATTTAATGGAACAGGTGAAGTTCAAATGGCATCAGCACAATTAAGTTCAGAAGGGATTCATTTTGGTATTTCAGAGGCTGTTGGTGTTGCTGAAAATTTTCCATATGTGGCAATTATAAACAAGGCATCTTGTGAGGTGGAATTTATTGAAACTGGTAGATCCAGCTCAGACCCTGATGGTTTAGATATTCAGATGTCAGCAAATGGCACCACTGTTGTAGCACCACCTGAGTCGGCAGAGCAAAGAGTTGCTTATCTTGGGGCACCCAGTCAAGAGGAAATCAGTGCAGAAATGACAGTGATGAGAATTAGATCTCCAAGACTGTTTCCTATCCATTCAATTGGAGGTGTCTCAGAGAGCGCTTCCACAGAGCACCTTCAGGTATCAACCACCAGTCTGATGTCAGCTCTCACTGTACCATCAGTTGATGTTACAGAAATACTGCTGGGTGGTGAGGATGTATCAGCAGAGAAAACATCAGACATAGTGAAATGCTTGAGTGACCATAACTCAGATGGGGTGGAGCCCTGTGAAATGGCAGCAATTGTAGCACCACCTCTTACATCTAGTGAACAGAACATTACACAGACTATGAAGCCAGATGAGAGACTCAGATCTCCAGTATTGTCACCCAAATCATCCTGGAAATCAGGTAAAATTTCTTGCCTAATTTCAGGGATCATAATAATTTCCATGTAGTCAAATGTACATTTTAGCTGTGCTACTATGTCAAACATTTCTGTCTGGTTTTCTACCTTCTTCTATTTCATAATTACTTTTGTTTCAGAGATTTCAAACAAAGCTGAAGTGACATCACCACCTTTAAAACTATGTTCAGAAAATATTCAGTCCCCTTGCATACTGAAAAAAGTTGAAGATTCAGAAATTATTCTTTGTCTCATAGTGCCTTCAAGAGAGGAACTTTCTGATGGTATGACATCGGGAGTGTTGAAGAGAGTAGCAACAGCAGCACTGACAATGAAGGAACCTTGTCCTACAGCAAGTGGTAAGTGTATGAAATATTTCAATCTATCTGAGAGATTTCAAGGACTGACATTATCAAAAGAACAATCTTTGGGGTTGTATGTAATGCCAATCAGTAGTTTTTGGTGTAACATGCCAAAATCTTATGAATCAGTATAGGTGTGACTGACATTATCAAAAGAACAATCTCTGGGGTTGTATGCAATGCCTGTCTGTAATTTTTGGTGTAACATGGAGGTGTGAAAAAATACACACTTTTTCATCTGTTGCAGGCAAAACACTATTTTATGGGATAGTCAAAGTTACATCTGTATCAGGACAACCAATTTCAGAAAGCATTCAATCCAGTTGCATTACTGAAGCTGTTAAAGCAACAGAAATGGCTCCTCATGTGGCAATTATTCACAAGGCGGTTTCTGCAGTGGAACTTGATGAAATTAGTAGTTCCTGCTCATTAAGCTATGTAGGTCTTTCAGATAATGATTGTCAGAAGTCAGGAAGCTTAAGGACTATTGTAGCACTACCTGCATCAGCAGAGGAAAGAGCTGCTTACATAAGGACACCTAGTCTAGATGATATCATTGCTGAAGTTTCAGCGGTGAGATCCCCAAGATTATCTCCTCAAGATTCAAGTGGAGATGTCTCAGAGAGAGTCTCCCCAGAGCACCTTCAGGTGTCAACCTCTGGTTTATTGTCAGCTCAAAGTGTGTCACCAGAAGACTTCACAGAAGCACTGTTGGTATGTGAAGATGTCTCTACAGAGAAAACATCAGACATAGATAAATGTTCAAGTGACAATAATGTAGCAAGAAAGGAACTGTGTGAAATGGCAGCAATTGTAGCATCACCACATCTTACATTAAGTGGACAGAACTTTGCTAAAACAGTGAAGTCAAGTGAGAGACTCAGATCTCCAACATTGTCACTCAAATCATCCTATATATCAGGTAAGAAGTTTTAACTGATCTTAAAGACTAATAACTGCAGCATTTTCTTTAGGTTTTAATCATATTTGTTTGAAATGCATTTATTTTGCATTTCTACATGCTTAAATATGATGATGACATGTTGACAGATGCTGAAGATTCGGAAATTTCTCCTCATATGGTCTCCCTGAAGACCCCTTCTAGAGAGGAACTTCCTGCACCTGACACATCAGAGAGAACTTCATCAGCCACCTCCAAAAGGTCTCTGAATGGCGTAACCTTATCTGATGCTGTAGATACTAAGAAACCATGTGATTTTGCTCTTATAGGATCACCGGTGTGTGCAGAGCCAAGAGTCGCTTGTATAAGGACACCTAGTCTAGAGGAAATCAGTGCAGAAGTTTCAATAGTGAGAATCAGATCTCCAAGACTGTCTCCTTTTGATTCAAGTGAAAATGTCTCTGAGAGAGCTTCCAAAGAGCATCTTCTGGTATTAACTCCCCACATGTCAGCAGATGTTTCTGAACCACCTGTTGTAGCACTTTTTGAGTCAGCAGAGGAAAGAATTGATTATAGGACACCTAGTCTAGTTGAGACCAGTGCTGAAGTTTCAGAAGTGATATTGAGATCCCCAAGATTGTCTCCTCAACCAACTTTGAGTATGGAAGGAGTGTCTTATAACATAACATCTGATGTAGTTAAATGTTCAAGTTACATTGACCTGGAGAGGAAAACAACTGAAGCATCTCCATTCATTACATCAAGTGGTAAGTTTATTTCTGAGATTTTTTCCTTCTTTTTTAAAAATTTAAAATCCTATATTATTCTCAAAATAAACTCTGGGGTGGTTAGACATGTAAGTTGAATGCACTGAAAGTTTTAGGTGTATCTTGCCAAAATATTACATTACTCATGTAGGTATAATATGCACTTTAGCTCTAAAGTAATTTAGAGCACCCATCCTTTGCATTTCAGAAAATTCATACGAAACTCTGTTTTATTATACAGGTGAAGATAAAAATGTGTCATCACAATCAAGTTCTGAAAGAATTCAGTCCAGTTGTATTTCAGGAGCTAAAAATGTTCCTTATGTGGTAGTTATTCACAAACCACCTTCTGATTTGGCACTTGCTGAAATTGGTAGTTTCAGCTCAATAGGCCATGTAGACCTTGCTGACAATGATGGTTTACCTCGTGAGAAGTTAGGAAGTGGCGCAGATGTTGTAGCACCATCTGAATCAACTGAGCAAAGAATTGCTTATATAAGGACACCCTGTCAAGATGAAGTCTGTCCAGAAGTTTCAGAAGTGAGGATCAGATCATCAAAATTATCTCCCTGGCATTCAAGTGGAAATGTCTCTGACAGAGCTTGTAAGGACATGCTAGCAGAAGACACAACAATATTGTCTCAAGAAAAGACTGAATTGCCAGGATTATCCCCTATAGTTTCTGAAATTATAGGGATGTGGTGTGGTAAGTCTTCTCTTGTTTCTCCAATTGAAGGCTATGAATGTTTTTGTTCAAGAACATTCTCTTGAGTAGTTTTACACTTGTTTTCTTGGCTCTTGGCTCTACACTTGTTTCCTGGCTCTTTTGTCTTAAGACAAATTAATGTCTTGATGATCTAGTAAGGTTAGTGTTGTATTTGATCGAATGTTTGACACAGCTTCGTCAGATTTTGAAGCTGAGGCTGACATTCATGAAGTAGCAGTTGTGGAAGATGTACATAATCTTTTGAGGTCTTCAAAGCCTGACTTGGCTGAAAGTCAAGCTGACACCATACTTGCTGCAACAACAGCCTCTGCTACATCCTTTGTAACACCTTCCACTAGAGTACCTAGTAAAGACATCTTAGTAATGATTCCTGCACTATCAAACGAGAGAATGACATCTCAGAGATGGTCTCCGACCAGATCTCCTAGATTGTCTCCTAAATCATCCTATGTTCTTAGTAAGTAATTTTTTTTTTAAGTAAAATGAGAGGATTAAATATGAGTTCAGCATAAATAAGGTGTTTATACACACACACACACACACACACATTTTTTTCTCTAGAGAGTTCATCCCAAAATGCACCACAAAGCATATGCCTGTCATCAAAGCCAAGTAGTGCAAGAGGCCATTCTGAACCTGAAATAATCCCTGAGAAAGAAATCACAACAGCTGAGAGACTAGAATTTCCTCTGTCAAAATCATCTTCAGTCAAAGGTAAGATGACCAGAACCTGCCACCAATAACTGCCTTCCTTTCTTACTGTGTTTGTGTGTGACAATGTTGATTGTTTTTGCTGTTCTTTATTTTAGAGTTTCAATCCCCAGTAGATTGGGTACCACAGATATCATCTCTTCCTCGGATTGATAAAGCCACACAGATGTCTAGAACCTCACTTTTTTCAATCAGTCAAACATCACAGACATCAAGATCACTGTTACCAGTGGCTAAGCAAGAATCAAGACCATCACTTCCTTCTGTTGATCAAGAGACCCAGATGTCCTGGACATTGCCTCAGGGTCTTGATAAGAGAACTCAGACATCAATAACTTTGGTAACATTGTCTAACCAGGGCTCACAAATGTCATCAGTCAATCCACAGGACCAGGACACAGAAAAGATTATTCCATCTGAAGTGGCTATAACTGAAGAGACACATGACACAAGGAAGTTTCAATTGATTTACCAGTCCTCATCAGCTGGTAATCAGGGTGTGTGTCTGACTTTTATTTATTTATTTATAAATTTCAATTTTGGTAAAATAATGTCTTTAAAGGCGCTACCAGGCAAGCATGCCATTTTTTACCTCCGGAGCCCCCCTACAATCACCAATTAAAAAAACAAACAAACAAAAAAAAGTTGCGAGCAATCCATGTGAATTTGTTTGCAAACCAAAGAATAGGAACCAACAGTGGTTTCATTCAGTTGCAGTTTTGTTTATCAGCGGCTTGCCGCTTAAGATCCAACAAATGTAATAACTGCAGAATAATCTACACTAGAGGCGACTAAGAGAGCCTTCATTCACCCCGTAATGAGCCATTTACTGTAATCATCAAAGCTGGTAAATTAACCTAAAAATGTTGCCTGGTGTGCCTCTAAATAGCTTTCAGCTGCTGCATAGGTACTCTTGTATGGTACTGTGCTATTCTTGGCAGAAGATCATAATGTGAAAAAAAAATAATTCACATAATCATTCACATCATAGGAATACTATGGCGATTCATTGGCATTATGGGCATAACATAAATTCATTTTTTTTGTGGAATTGCCCAAATATAAATTTCTCAAATTATTTATATAATGACCTTACTTTGATGATGCATATACTTGAGTAATGTTTCTTTGTGTTCTTAGATGATGATAGAAAGCAGACTGCGCATGATATTAGTACTGAAGGTCTTATGGGTGAGGAAGCTGAGGAGACCCTGAAGGATAAGATATGGACTCTCTACCACTTAGAGCACAAGACAGATGAAGGGTTGTTGTCCACACAAGTACTATCTGGACCTCCATTCAATGGGGAGGCCTACATCAGAAACTTTGGGCCAGGATCTGTTCTTCTGTCTGAACGGCGTAAAGAAAGGCTGAAACCTCTTTCAGCCCCCATTAGGGGAAGATTAGTTTCAGCCAGTGCTTTCAAGTCTGGGCAGAGGCCATCCTTCCTCGGACCCAGTGAAATGGTCATCCGTCCACCTCATCCACCAAGCAGTTCCACCTTCACCTTGCCAGATTATGTGTTTGTGGTGGACACAAACACTGTAAACCAGGATAGTTTCTCTAGTGCACCAGGAACAAGCAAAGCCCAGATCAAATCCTTGGCCTGGATGTCTGGTCAGTATTGACAGAAACAGATGTCCTCGTCTTCCAATCATCACCATTTAGAAAATGTAATAGAACTTTGCTCTTGACCAACTTTAGCCTGATATTGACGGTGTTATTACATTTTCTTGTTTGGGTGGCTATCAAATTTAGTTAGAGGCTTTGAAACACCACTGAACTAGCTTCAATAAATATTATGTTAATTTAAAGTTTCTCTTCACTTGCAGCAACAGATGTAACCATACTGCCCAAGGTATTTAACGTATACGGTACTACACATATGGCATCAGTATAATTTACCATGGTGGGAAACAGGCAGATAGAGACTCTCTGTCTGGGAGTCCTCTGAAATTATTAAATAGTTTATTTAGTGATTTGTAAATGAGGACAGTCCATGTTCACAAATAAATGCCAAACAAATACATAGATAAGACCTAATACATCTAACACATCTCCCAATATAGATACATAAAGTTGAAGGGGACCTCATAAGCATATTCATGGGTCACCAGTAATATTTGTATCAGCAGACAGATAATGATTTGTACTTTTTGTGGTTAAAAAGCAAGACACTGTCCAAACAAAAGTCAATGATATGTAACATTTTTTTCTTATAGTCCTTCAGTGGTCACTTGGGTATAGGTGTCTCCACTCATGCTCTCTTCATGACAAAGACACTCATATCCAGACGTAGCAATACACCGCACACAGATGCACTCAATGTACAGATATGACAAAGACCCACTCATATCCAGACAACAATACACAGCACACAGATGCACTCAATCTTGAGAAATGACAAAGTACTAACTTTGTACTGTAAAAGTGACTAATGAGGTTAGTAATTATCGTATTCACATTTTCACACTTTTTACAAAATAATACATTACATTTAATTTAGCAACATCTTTAGCAAAAATGTGACCTTCAGTTTGAAATTCTCTGCCCTTTATTAGTTAACTGGTAAATTGTGTAGAGGCCAAGGTAAGGCATATCAATAGGTCCACAGTGAATAGATGAAAGATGAAAGATGACCACACTCAAGTCCTAATCATCACTTCGAAGCAACTGATATTCATTGAAGAATGGTGGTGTTCATGGTTAACAAAAATGGCAGGGCAAATGACAGAAATACATGAACATACGGAGCAAAGCAAAAGACACCAAAACAATTAAAAGCCTGAATGAAGTCGGGCCACATGGTGGTGACAGACTCATAAAATGGAAGCAGTTTACAAACAAAAACTGATTCCATCACACAATCCATCGGGGGATCAGCTCAGCAGATGACATTACAGACCTACAGGCCTGATTGCCACATGTGTTTTTCACAAGTTAAAAAAGGAGAGTAGATTATCTACTGAGGAAGAATCACTGCTTGAGATCAACATCCTAGTTAGTGACTAAAGTAAAAAATAAAACCAATATTGTGATGATGACACAACGCCTGTTTGATTGCCATAAGCTGAAAGAACACCACTGAATATTTTCTTCCTTTGAGTTGTAATAACGGTACCTGCTGCATTTTGAACAGCTGATGGGGTTCAAGTACAGTACCTTTTTAAATACGATTTTATAACTGCAAGGCCATTGGATGCTTGCATTTTTAATCCTAATCCTCATCACTGTCATATCCCTTAAAAAACGAGGCAAAAGTAAAACAAAACAGTATAAACAAAGGGGTAGAAAACACCCACAGCTACATAATAGCCGCATAAAAGTAAAATATGGAACATAGTGTATTGCTTTCACACTGTTGTGGTCATTTTCATACATCGCTGTACAACCTTGATGGACAGCAGTTTTGGAATGTTATTAGGTGTATCACAATAACTGTCTTGCATGCCACCTACAAAGTAAGCATGACACAGAATACAATTTGTCATTGTGTAGTTTGTTAGTAAATATCAGGCAGCTGGCTGTAGTTCCTGTCCCAGTAGTCACTTGAGAAGATCCAGTCCTGGGCTCCATTATGAGGATTTGGACCCTGGTGAAACCATCTGTTCATAGAAAGGGGCAAACATCAGAATCCAGTCCATCACACGCACTCAACTATGTTGCTTTTGTAGTATGTCGCTTTGGTTGGTCTCTTGCACATGTTGTGCACGTGTTGACCAGGAGATGGCGCTCTCTTCTCAACTACACAGATAACTGTTTGAGTTGAGCCTTTGGCTACTTTGCCAGGTGCAAATATGATTAATTCCTCCACAAACCATCCTACATCAACACCATCCTAAATCAACAATCCTATCAATCAATCTAGCATTTAAAAGATTATAGAAAAAAAAATAATCCTGTACTTAGTTTCTGTAAAATTTCAGATTCATTTGCAGATGCTGCCATAAAATAAACCCCTGAATAAGTTGAGCTGATGTCAGAAGCTGTAGTAACAAAGTGTCAGTGGAAATAGAGGAAACTGAACAAGAGCTTTCCACTCTCACTCCTGTTGTCTGACAGGCTTCATGGGCACATGCCAAGACCAAGAAGCAGAGAGAGAGATACAGAGATACAGAGATACAGAGGAAGAGCGAAAGAAAATCAAACCTGGGGCCGAGGGGAGGGCTTCTGTGAACCATTGCGAATGGGTTCCATAGCAAGTGAGATGGCAAAAGAGAAAACCACAGATGAGCAAAACAATAGCAAGCATGAAAATGACTCCCATCCCCTGCACCACCGCAGTGTTAGGCTGGCAATAGCATAGCAATGACTCTTTAAACTCTGCTGCCCATCAGTGCCTGCGGCTCAACACATAAATATGGTAAGTATGACTCAAATGAGAATAAATGCTGTAATGGTGTGAGCGTCTGAACATGTGTTGCCGTCTTGTATTCAGACTTACATCATTGTGGTTTTTGTCTTTTCCATCACCTCAACACCAAAATTCCAGAGATTATGCAGGATTTTTTCACCACTAAGGTTTTGTTTTTTTTTTACTTGTAGTTTCAAGAAATCAACCTGTACTTGACTGCAAATAATTGACTGCATTTCAAGTAGAAATAAGGGATTCAGTATAAATAGTATAAATTTCTGAATACCAGAGACACTTGTTGAGGTTCACATTACTTTCGCTGTGTTAGAAACTGCCATATATCTGTTCTTGGATCAGTGATCTACATTGGCTACATCTTAGACAAAAGGCAGGGAAATTAGAGAAATGGTGTGCACTCACTTGGTCTTCCATTCCTCATTTGTCTGGGAACGTTTCTTACGGGCTGCCCTCTGCTTCTCCTCCAACCTCTTCTTCTCCTCACTTGCCAAGTCTGTTGGAAAAGCATGGATGGTTTAGGATTAACTTGCAAAACTTGTAAAATCACAGTTTTGAAGTCTTTAATGAAAAGCTGCATGACAGGAACTAGCATTGCCAACAGTAAGATTAATTATTCACAATAATTATATCAAATCACAATAACATATTTTAAGCCAACACGACTTGTAATATAAACTTACGAGGGTAAAAAAGCCAAAACAAATCAAATACTGATAGTCAGTTAAATGCTATATAAACAAAAGCCTGCAAAAGCCAACCAATGTCTCCATTTTCCATAGCCCGAATGTCTGGTCTGAGCCTGCAGTCAGTCTTGGGGATTACTTCCTCAATGTCTTTATCCAGTTCGTTCAGCTGCATGGCAAACAGTGTGAAGCTGTACATCTATGGGGCAGACAGGGAACAGGTCAGAAAAGAAAGGAAAGATCCAGATGTTCCCTTTCAACACCACATGTGCAGTGCAACTGGGTAAAGATGAAGGCATTCACATAAACTATATCTTTGCTCTGTGCAGATTCCTGTCTCTATCAATCTCATGATGTATCTCATAGCCAGCATGTTAACATTAGTTATTCAATATATCAGGAAGAAAAAGAAGACAGTGGGGCTTGGTTTAAGTCAGAGAAACTGGATAGATTATATAAGCCGTATGATTTGGTCATCCACAAGTCACTACAGTATCCAAACAAGCTACTTACATAACATTGTCAGCAGCATACATACATTGACATTTACACATTTAGCAGACGACTTTATCCAAAGAAAAGTAAAAAAAATAATGAAACACCATTGTTCTAAATATTTAAATTAATAATTATTATTATGGACAAATATTATTATTTTTACTGTTGAAGTATTGTGGTCAGTTGGTGTAACCAATTCATGTCAACTGGTGTAACCTGCATTTTTTATAAAAAGATAATTTTGTACAAAAAAATCGATATGGATAATAACTTAGTATTCCACTACATTGTAATGTGTGTAAAAAACATTTTTACTCAAATAGTCAAAGCATAGGCAGAAAAATGCATGCATGGAGTTAAGCTCAATATGAAAAACATTTTTTGTAACTTTAGAAATAAATTTAACAAAATGTATCTTTAAGGGATATTACAACAAAACTAACTTATTTCATGAGTGGAGTGAGATAAACTAGGAATTTGAAATATTACAATTTTGTTGATTTTTTAATGGTTAC
Source organism: Tenualosa thibaudeaui (assembly GCA_027481765.1). Taxonomy (NCBI): domain Eukaryota; kingdom Metazoa; phylum Chordata; class Actinopteri; order Clupeiformes; family Clupeidae; genus Tenualosa; species Tenualosa thibaudeaui. The sequence goes on along the minus strand of JAIFZK010000173.1, from coordinate 1,890,736 downwards.
ACCATTTGATGATTTAATGAGATGTCTGCTCTGTTTTTATATAATGTTGTAATATAATGTCATATCAATATGAAACAAACAGATATACAAAATATACATTTTAACAAACCTTAGGCATGTGTTTCTTTTATGGTTAAAATATATTTTGAAGATATTTCATATCTTGCAAACCCTTATTTGTCACTGACCCTGGTGCCAATGTGTGTCTTATTTGTGTGGCATATTTGAAAGACTTTGTATTTTATATTTCTACCAGTGTGCGTGGCTTCTGGAGCCATTCAATTAAAGTTAAATTGGACATAATCCCAAAAACTCCCGCCCCTCTACACTGGGCGAGACTGTGAGACTGTTGCGGATGGGCCGGGTGATGACTAGCGAGTGACCTCAGGCTGACCTGTGTGGAATTGGGTGGCCGGGGCACTATCCTCCAGAGCAGCTGGCTGCCAGGGATCACCTCCACGGTGTCACTTTCAGGTAACGGGCTGGTGTCCGACTCGCCTCCTGCAGCCTGGGACTGGGAGGACAGAGGGAAACGATAAAGGTCATTTTGATGCCAAAACCTTGGGTCAAGTTTAGTTGGCACTCCTTGCTCTACTTTAACTTCCAGAACAATTAGGCAATGCAGGACCATACAACCTTTCATGTCACTGAGCAAAATAGAGCGACTCATTCAAACAGGTAAGAAGGGATGGCTGATTCTTTGGAAGTTGCCAAATTGGTTAGTACAGCCAGATGTATTTATTACAGCTATCACTGTCACAATACAAACATGAATACAATAGTATGTCTATAAGTTCAAACCACCATGATGTGAAATCCATAAAGGAAATATTAAAGAAAATGCAGCACAGCCCAAAGCACAAAATCCAGAAAAGAGTGCTTGTGTTTTTTTTAGTGCAACACACCGATTTATTCATCTTTTCCTCTGCAGCCTTCTTGTCATTAGTCTTATGGGCCTCAAAGGATGCAGGGTCCACTGTGTACAAGCACTCTGTCCACTTGCCATACAGCATGCACAGCTTCTTTTTACTAAATCAAAAATAATGACAGTTGTGAAAAACAAATGACAAACATGAACTAAAAACCAAAAGTCACCAAAAAGCTAACAAATGCAGTCTGATGAAAAACAGTTGAGCTAGTGGGTAACATATGGGAAGTTGAGGGAGGACATGTGCCACACAGACAGTTGCTAAACACATTGCCACACACATTCATGCAGTCATGAGGTACCTTTTGTCTAAGATGTAGCCTTCAACCTTGTGCAACTCTTTGCCAAAGAGCCCACAAGGTTTGAAATTTAGATGGCATCTTTCCCCAGTTCTGTGAAAACATTGCAAATAAAAGCTCAAATAAAAACTCATTTAATTGGCAAGTATCTCATTGACGAAATAAACATGTCAACTAAATAAAAATGAGTCACTATTAAATATTTTATTCTGTTTTACATTTTATGTATTAAGTATTTCATATTGCAGGCAATCAAAATAGCAATCAAACAGAATAATTGATAAACACCCCTTAGTGATGTAAGAGAACAGCATCAAACAGAGTTGGGAAGATGTGAAGAGTTTTACTCACCGATGGTTGATTATCTCCACATTACCATACTGCTCAATCCACAGTTGGCCCACAATGATGTTGTGCACACAGCACGTTGGATTAGTCCATGTGTAGGCCTCATTATATCTGAAACAAGCAGAAGGTTGAGTATGGCTTTATTGACTCCAGTTGCCTGTGAGGAAATGGGTCAGTAGAATTTCTAAATCAGTATGAAACACAACACTACTGAAGAAACTCTTCTCATTGACAGATATTTTTATAATGCATTTGACTTTTAAACTTTCAATTTTCCTATTTTCATTAACAGTTCTACTTGTCAGCAGTATAAATGAACATGTGCTGTACATATGCCTTACTTGGGCAACTCTAGTGTGATGGTGCCCTTGGGCTCAGCCTCCACACTCTTTCCCCAGAACTTGAGCTTGGGGTAGATGGAGCCGTGGAACACAAAGTCATTTCGGAGTCCCTCAGAATGGAAGGCACTCACAGGAGGGTGGTGGCTCACCTGCTCAGACATGAGCCTGAACCCTAGGTCCTCTCTGATAGGAGCAGGATGAGAAGGAGAAATACACACACACACACACACACACACACACACACACACACACACACACACAGTTACAGAGTGCTGGGACAAGGGAGAGGAACAGAGTAAAGGAAAAGATGGATAGGAGGAGTAGAGAAAAGTGCAGGAAGAGAAAAAGAATGGAGAGAGGTCAACTGAGGGGAAGGCAACACACTGACTGAGACACACACACTAAAAATCCAATCTCCAATGTAATTTCAATCCTGACAACCAGTCCATTGTGGCTCTCACCTGACAAGCTCGTAGGTCTCCCCCAGTAGGGGGTTGAACGGCTTCCCTGTCCGCTCCCACTGAGAGGCCACCGCAGACACAGCGAACGCCGCCACACACTGCAATGCACGAGAGGTCAGGCCAGGACATCAAAACACTTCAAGCAGAAAGTCAAAAAGTGCAACTTGAATGAGGGCTCTTCAGAAGCAAAAACCACAACAAAGGGGGGCAATTCCATCTTAACAGAAAATAACTCAAGCATTCAAACTGATGCATCAGTGACTCAAAGAGGGATGCTTTTCATAAAAGGCGATATGAACCGTCTAGACAGCCATGTATACGCCCCTAAGTTGCTTTCTTTCTTATCTTTTTTTCTTTCTTTTTATTCAACTCTAGTCAGTCAATTCAAAAGCTGTAACCAAGTGGAGCTAATGGAGCTAAGAGAAAGGATGGAGAAAAAAACTCTATGTGGTGCAGATAAAGATGGCAGAGCCTTGGGATTAAACCAGTGAGGTGTAGATAAAGGTGGCGGAGCCTTGGAAAAGGTCTCTCCTCACCTTCATTCTTTCCATGGAGTCTGTGGCGGTGTTGGCCTGGTGGATGAGGTACGTGTGCTCCATGTACTCAGAGAGCCTCTGAAGGAAGCTCAGGGGCTCATTAAAGATGACGGGCATGGTGATCTTAGACAGCTCCTTAAGGATAGCAGTAGTAATGGTGGAGAGAGAGAGAGAGAGAGAGAGAGATGGACAGTCAGAGAAAGAGAGAGAGGGGGGAGTGAGTGATGCAGAGGAAGAGAGGGAAGAGTGAGAGTCAGAGAGAGAAAGACAGAGATTGGGCCCAATGAGGAATCGTGCTCTGACATGACTCAGTTTCTATGACATGGTCCACACACAGACACACACACAAGAATGACTCGTGTATGACGAACGTCTCTTGTTCTCTTGGCTTTTGCCAGTCAACTAGAACTTAAAAAAAAAAACATTTCCACAGACATCAGACTGAAAGACCCATGGAGATATGTCATGCTATCCAAGCACACCAGCTTTGTGATTTTGATTTGATGTCAGATATTAGACAGCTATTCCAGTGGAAGCTCCTCACCATTCCAATGCATTTGCGCAGAATACTCCAGATGCTGAAGTCATTCCTGGAGAACATGGGTGCTGGCAAAGTTGTTCTGGAGAAAAATGTGCAACACACACAAATGCACAAATACATACACAAATGAAATGGACACAGTTTCTGAAACAATTACAGAGGACTGGGTGATAAAGTGACTACACAAAACTGTCCTAAGGAGTTCCTAAAAAAGTATAAACCAGAAACTTTTGCCCTTTAGGGTCTCCATTCACAGCCCAAACATTTTATCCACCACATCATTTCCATTTAACAGGCTAATTACTGAAAGGGAGTAGTTAGTAAGATTTGCTGTAATTGGCTCCCCAGCTGTCTAGACTCCATTTGCCGTCAGACAGGTAAATGGATGCTTTATCTCTTATTTAGATCCGCCACACCTCCAGCCAGATCACATTCAGGGAAGCGGCCCATAGGATCCTGCTCTTTTAGCCCAGGGCAATCAGTCTAAACAGCAGCACTTCTGAGGCGTGCACAAGCAGCCCTGGGGGGCAGGGGAAAGGTCAAAGCTCATGGCTGGGAGGCAAGCTGGGAAGGCCCGAAGCTCACCTCTACATTGATACTTGTGGCAGCTGTTGCCCCAAAATGCACCTATTATGACATTGTGGAAAGTGTGGAGAATACCTCTGAAGACAGGCACTGTTATTACTCATATGCAGCATTCTGTGGGAAGGGGTGTTATTGAAGGCATAGCACTTACTGTCAAGGAACATTAAGATTTTAGAATTTAGAATTTGGATACATTATATTTGGGTGTTTCAGTTGTATAGCTGTTGTGTTAATGCAATTTAACATGGACAATCTCCTAATCAGTAGAATATTAACAGAAACAAGGCACAAAAAACAAATGTAACTTCACTCACACATCTGTCCATACACTTTTTGTTGCGTCATACCCTACCAATGCAAATTGGAAGTTAATCCACCCTCTCTAGTGGACTTATTAGATGCTCCAAATATTTACAGTGTAACCCCAGGTACTGGTTAGTCTGTACCTCACATCACCAATCCATATAAACAACATCACAGAAGCAGAGGATTGTCAGTTATTTACTGGGCTCCATGCATTTATCCACTGAATGAAGTTCTGTTGATGCCAGAACAGAGATAACTGGTTGTGTATACTTCATGTCTGAAATGCGCTAAAATGTAAGAATTTTACCAAATGATACTCTAAATGATTCAATATTTTTCTTTCAGACAACTTTTCCTAAACTCAGGAATAAACACAATATCTCAAGACTTCTTCCATCCACACAAGGCCTTATGTCAAACTGAAGGCTTAGCATTGTTCAGAAATTTAGTGGGATCTATATTAGTGAGTACTTCATCTTTACATTCAAGTCACAGGCAACAGTTCTGTTAAACATCAGTCACCAAACTAATGGCACGGTCCCCAAAACTCATATCAGTGTCACACTTTTTAGTGTGGCCTACTGTGAATAGCGCACAGCACATGTGTGCAATAATCACGTTTTCTAACTAGCATCTTTTGCCACATCTGTCAGGTTCTGTATTACCTTGGCAAAATGGAAGTGCCCAGCAAAACAGATTTGAACAAAAGAGAGAAATAAGACTTCAAATCTATCTTTTACTACAACTGATGAAAATGGGAGCAGAAACAACAGAACTAGCAGTTTGAATGTACTTCATTAATTATAAATGTGCAAAAAAATCATTAACACTATTTTCATTCAGTCTAACCCAAAGAGAAATGGCCATTGGGTCAGACATAGCTTTTCTAATGAAACTACTTCAGCCATCAATCACTCAGCCACTGACACTAAGCACATCAGTCAGCACAGGACGCTTTCACAGTTCAAATTACGGCGTTACATGGCGAGCTCATCAATCTTTAAGGACACCTTTTCATTGGGAGACCCTCCTTGGCCTGATCCAGCCTAAATTATTCACTCGCTAGATTTGACTGGCAACAACAACGCAGTCAGTGGTACAAACGTCTGTTTTGCAAACAGGTTCAGACTTCAAACTGTGGGCAGAAAAATCCATTAGACTTGTGAATAATGCACTGTACATTTGGCCAGGCCAAGCTGAATAAATGAAGACCTAGTCTCAACTCAAAACCTGTGGCTGGTGATAAAGCGAGCTAGTGAAGTCGAATTACCAATGAAGACCACAACTAACTGGCAGGAAAAGCATGGTTTCATATGTACAGTACAGAGAGTGTCTAGCACTTAGTTAGTGAGTGTGTGTGGTGCTAGCATGACTGTGACGCACTTTACCTGTGCTTCCTCACACCATTGGGCCTGGCCTCCCCGTCCTCCTCGTCGCCGCGGTGATCCTCCTGCGACATGCTGGTGACGGGCCGGCTACGTGTGCTGCGGAAGAGCTCGGAGCCTTCTTCCTCCTCCTCGATGCGGTCCTCGTCCTCGTCGACAGAGTGGCTCGCCAGCGTCTCAAAACCGCTCAGTGAGCGCTCAGACTCGGAGTCTGGTGGAGGAGAGAGGCAAGAGGCACGTGTTTAGAGGGATGGGGTGTCACTGGCCATATCCAACACCTTTGGAAACCTGAGTTGGGTATCGCATAGCACTTAAAGGGCGCTCACACCAATACACTCTTTGCATTTATAAAGTTCAAGTCCAAATGCAATACCAAGCTATATCAGAGAACTTTTTGTCAGACGGTGGTTACTGCATTTAGTAAATTCAATCTCTGTCTACTGCACTGGGAAAGTTAGGCTTCACCATTTGACAAAGGAAACAGCTTTATCAATACATAAGACTATTGCAAAATTCCAAATTTGACCAAATATTGGAAATGAATGTCAGAATATCCAGAAAATTATTAATATCTTCAATCCCTCCTCCCCTAAAAAGGCCATAAACCAACATATTTGATCACTACACAATAGTTACTAATTCATTGCAGGGTTATTTGCTAGGCTAATTCTAAGCATAACCATCGCCATCTTGTTCTCTCTGCTCATAAATACTCTTGCACAGCTTAAAAGATCTTCTCTGCTCTCCAATCCCCCCTTCCCTCCCTCTCAGTGTCCGTCTCACCAGAGACGGCATCATAGAACTCATCTTCACTGAGGGCACTTCGCTGGGACGAGCCCTTCACCACTGACTGCTCCAACTCATGATGCTCAGTGGCCAAGGTCTGCAGAGCCTCTGATAGGATCTTATTCTTCTCCACTTCCTGTTCCAATCTCTGGGTCCGTGCCTACCGCATACATGCACACACACACACACACACACACACACACACACACACACACACACACACACACACACGCGCCACACACACACAAAGACACAAATAACTCATTATGTGTGTTAACATGCAAAAGTTACAATAGCAACAGTTTTGCAATAGAAAAGAACAGAGAGGAAAGATTTAACATACAAGAACGACAAAGTAGAACAGAACAGGATGAATCCAAGTCATTGAAGTGATCAAGCATTAATTACAACAGTCCAATTCTGGTAGTGTTATTTTGCTTTTAGTGTCTGGTAGTGATATTTTGCTTTTAACACAGCAATGGGTGGCTTTAAGAATTGGATAATAGTAAGCACGTCTCCTTACAAAATCACACTGACTTTCTATCAGCCAACAAGGATATGCCATGTGCGTAAACAATCATGCACACGTACAAATGAGACTGAGGAAAGTCTCAAGGCCAGTGCATCAGATGTCCACCAAGTTACACAATACCACCGGTGACTGATTGGGTAAGATCACGTAACAGCATTGAATGGGGAGCTGAACCACACATATAAACCCTCTGCTGAACCATCAGCCCCTCCCTCGGCTGTCAGAAAAAGCCACAGCTACATGATCCAGTGCTTCCTCACCACCCCCCCCCCCCCCCCTCACCACTGACAGCAGGGGCCCTGTCAAACACCACTTACCACCCCCCTGTGCCTAAAGGTGCCTGACGTGCCACAGACACTTCCCTGTCTGGCCCCATCCACCCCAACTCTGTCACTCTGCTTATGGTGTTTGCAAGCCATAGGATGCCCAGGCCTTACAGAGTGCCTCACTTAACAGTAACAGCCCAGTGGTATTGAGACTTGAGTATCAATGGCATGGTGAGATGACTGATGTTTGTCTTCAAACATCATCATACAATTTGAGTTGATTGATTGTATATGCAAGTCGCATCTGCCAATTTTGTTTTGTTCTGAATCAGGTTCATACAACTAAAGAAACATCACATCAGTTTTGTTTATCAGCTGCTAATAATTAAAGGTGACAAGGTTTCTTTTTGTGTGAACTGAACAAACAAACAACAACAAATCCTTCAGAGACCGACAAAAGAGTTGGAAGCGTGTCCTCACAGAGAAATGAGATTCATGTGCTACTTACCCCCTCCTGTTTGGAGAAGAGATTAATGCACTGGCACAGGGAGCTGCATGTCTCGTTGGAGAGCTCGCACACGTCTCGCACTTTCTGCACCATGCCTGGAGGAAGCCCTGAAGAAAACAAAAGCAGCCTGTCACTCAAGGCCTCGGCTATTTAATTTCCTGAGGATTTCAGCAGAGTGTCACTGATGACAATCGGCTTGTTATTAAAAGATAAACCATCACTTAGCAGAATAATGTTGATGCCCGTTTGCTTCACTTGTGCAGAAGCACAGAGTGAACATGGTGCATTCTGGGGCTTGTCTAGGCACTCATGCAGTCATGAACCAGAAAGCAAGATAATTCTGCTGAATTCTGTTGACTTAATAATAAAATCATTTGCTATTAACCACATCTAACCATTTCCATTCCATGCTTATGAGGATAGTTCTCCTAAAATGTAATCTATCTAAATGCCATTCTCATGCCTCCAGTTAGTGGCTGCGTGTAGAGAGAAAGTGTAGAAAAAAACATTAGATGACGTATCCAGAAAAAAAACTTAATCTTAATCTTGTGCTTAATAATAAATGGTACTCTGGCACAATCTCTATAGTTTTAAGTCCTTGTCCTCCAAATAGTAAATGTAATACAGAGTTCAGCTAGCCAAGGGGTGCAGGTCATTGCCTATTTGTCTCTGTTTTAACACTGCAATGAGACAAAGCGAGATAAAATGGACAAAGCAGAGACCACATTCTTTCCTTACAACATATTTCAGCATTGGATTCATTTTGCTATTGACCAGTTTAAATATTTCTTACAAAAAACATTTATGTAATAAGTAATTACCGAACAGTTCCAAATTAACTAATAAATAATTACCATGAATACAGCTAACTTGGCACTCAACAATGTTTTCTTAGCACTACATTACCATGCAGTTCTTAAGGTCATGCAAAGTCTATTTAAATGGAACTAATTGAATCAGGTATTTTTAGAGGGACTTGCTGGTCTCAGGACCAATACTACCCCTACTCAAACTTAAACCACCTGAAGTCTACTTAAGATTCAAGAGTCAATACTTTATTGCCATGCAACATGTATAAGTGGCTGGGGATTTGCTTCAGTATGCTCATTGTCAGAAGACAGAAAAGTCTCAAGTCTTACTTGAGTTCACACTGGGATGAGGGCTAGCTACCGGTTATCTTAAACTTCAAGAAAACTTACACTCACACACAAGTTATGAAATCAATTATTATGGTTATATCCTATGAAAATAATTTAATACAGGCAATAATTTATAAAAAGGCAATCCTAAATATAGTAAAATGTCCTACATCTTTGACATTAAATGTCATCTGTACAGTCAACAGAACATCCTTTACTTTAGAATGCCAGCAAAGTGTCAAACTGCTGGTGTGAAGTAGGAACAAGGCCCCTAACTGTCAAACAGGCCATCACTTCTTCTTCAAAGATATGAAATGACATTAATGGTGTTTTTTCCTCCATCACAGCTACAAAATTATGATCTGTCAAAAACAAATTCTAAAAACCTATTTGTGTTATCATGACAGGCTGATGGCTGACAAACACAAAACAAGTTTTCACATCTCATTATCCCCTGAGAAAATTTCTTTTTTTTTTTTAATTCATACAATGTCTCCCACAGTGATCCCCCAAAAATAACAGTAGCTTGGAGCTACTATTTCATATATTCTCGATGCCTTCTCTTGTGGTCTGGAGGGACTCTGCAGAACATTTTCTGGGTTTGGTACAGGTAACAAAAACTACACTGCAACTGGCAAGATTTGAGCTGGGAGCATTCAGATAAGCAGAAGAGGGCAGTATCTTCTAAAACTAACTGTTAAAATTAATCTAGTTACTGGTATCTCAAATCACACTGTTCTAAATGCAGGTATTGCCCATGACAGATTGTATGAAATGAAACTGCCTATACCTCTTTTTAATGAAAAAAAATTCTAATGAAGTTTAAAATGAAGATGTCCATCTGCTCACTTGATTTGAACAGGGTAGCCAGCCAGACGGTAACCACAGCAAAAACTAAACATTTGCAAAATTGTCATGCTGAGTGAAAGAGGTGGGACTGAGAGTTTTGAAGTGAACGTGCAAGAGAAAGAGGTGAAGCCGGGACATACTTAGGTTATCAGAGACATGGGTTTCTGTTAAAACTTAACATCACATGGATTTCTCTATAAAGTTTGCTTGCTGGGAAAGAGAAGTCAGCAACACAATGAGAACAGCTGTTAGTGATCTGCCTTACTTTCAGCCAGTCCATTGTCTTTCACCATGGACAGGAAGGATAACACTTCTGCCTCTAGTCTCTTGTGATATGCCTCAGCTCTCTGTGAATGGGGAGACAGAGCACACAAGTGAGGGATAAAGACAGACAGAGAGAGAGAGAGAGAGAGAGAGCGAGAGAGTATGCTTACAGGTTCTACATTTCATTCATTGGGTCACAAAGCTGACATTCATACACACACATTTTAATTTCACAATTTTATGTGACCCCTTGGTTCTAACCACTCTGTGGTTAGTCAATCAAGGCCTCGCAACAGCAAACATTAGCCAACACAGCAGAACAGAACCAGACTGCTAAGCTGATAAAGGCAAGCTTGGCTCTGACCAAAAAAAAAAAAAAAATCTTGGAATCCACAGAGGATTTTTCCCTCGGCTCACTTGGCTCTGTAATCCCAAAATCAAAAGCCAGCATGATAAAGTGAGCAATCAGACTGACTTTTCAGGGGTGATCAGCACTATACAGATGTCTCAGTAAGAATAACTGCTGTCTCTCCCTTGGCTGCAACACGGCCAAAAGACACACATCCTCAAATTCTCAGTGTATTGCTAGCAAAAAAAAAAAAAAAACAATATCTGATCCAAGCCATACACTATTTAGTTGCCATTTATAATAAGAAAGAGAAAATAACAATGGCTAGTTTAAAAGGAAAACAACTCAGAATCTCAATAAGGCATTCTTTGTCTCTTTCCCCAGTCACGGGGGAGTGGGGTTTGACATTTAGCTTTTCTCGACAGACTAGCAGAACTGACAGACAAAGAGTTGGAGAGAGAGGGATAAACAAAGTTTGTGTGTGTGTGTGTGTGTGTGGGTCCCGTGGGTCCCGTTTTGGGGGGTGGGGTGGGTGGGGGGGGGGGTGGGATGCAAGTGTAGCAAGAGCTGAAGTCTGCCGACACTCACATGCAGCGAGTCATTGAGCTCGCTAAGGGACATGACCTCGGCCTCCTCTTCCTCCTCACTGGTCTGCTCCTGGGAGTGGTAGTGTGTGCTGAAGGCTGAGTGCTCCTCCAGAGCATCCAGCCATCGCTTATGGTAAGCACACACAAAGATTACAGTCAGAAGCATTTTTTCAGTCAGTGAGGAACAACTTAAAATGTCTCTGTGTCAGTGAGGACACACACACACATGAGCACCTACATGCAAATACAAACAAACACACACATACATACAAATGGATGAAAACACTTGCACATACGTATACTCAGACAGATTACTTGCAGTTTTTTCACTCATTCCATCTGATGGACATGATGAGTCCCATGTGAGCGTCCTTTCTGAAAGTTCCTCCAGTGGTGCTGATCACATTTTCTCAATTACACTACGGGTAACAGCCACTACTTCAGCTGTGGGTATGTTTGTGTTTGTGTTTGTGTGTTTGTGTGGAGAGTGCCTGTGTGTGCGTGTATACACGTATTCATGAGTATGTATGGAGCAGGGTAGAACTGGATTTTGCGAATGACCCTTGAACTTTAATTGGATTTGAATTGAGGTTGCAAACAGAATGCAGAATTGCAATGGTGAATTAAACGAAGTAAAATGAAATGAAATTTAATTTGATTCCACTTGCAATTCCTAATTTGAATGAAAGCTAATTTTAAAATTATGAATTATGGACAAGCCTTTTATGAAGGGTGGCGGTCTATCTAGAGGTTCCACACTAGTCAACATAAGCAGCTATAAAATGCCACCTTTAAAGGGATACACCACCTTGTTGGCTAATTCACTCATTTTCCACCTCCCCTAGAGTTAAACAATTGAGTTTCACCTTTCTTCAGTTCGTCCAGCCGTTGTCTCAGTCTGACTGTAGTGTTTATAGCTTCAGATAAGCATAAATAATTGAATCGTTTGGTTGCCATTAGCATCTCATCCATTAGCATCTTGCTTAAAAGTGTCCACAGAATTCCTATTTTTTTCCTATTTAAAACTTGACTCTTCTGTATGCCAGAATGACAACATAGTTCCATGTCATATCGGTTTAGAAAATCGTCACATTTCATTTTCCATTGGTCTTGGTACACCTTGCAACTACAGAATTGTCAAGTTTTAAATAGATTAAATGCCAGAATTCTGTGGACATTTTTAAGCAAGATGCTAGTGTCAACTAGTGGCTAGTGGAAAGGATTCAATGAATGCTAACCTGAAACTAAAAACACTGAGACTGAGACAACGGCTGAATGAACTGAAGAGGTAACTCAATTGTTTAACTAATTGGGGAGGGGAGGTGGAAAATGAGTAAATTGGCCTAAATGGCCAATGCTCTTGGCATTTCCAATGATTTCTCAACTTTTAAATGTTGTGCATGAAACATGAGAAAACAACAGCATTAGGAATTTGACACTTGCTCACTTTTCTGGTTGTTTCTGGGTTGTGCTTGGGCAGCACTTTGAAATGATGGAGACTGTCATCGAAACACTTCACAGTAAAATAGCAGTTATCCTTGGCTTTAATCTAAATGAGAAAAAAATTATTTACAAATATATTTACAAATATGCAATGCATTCAACTCAATGATAGGGAACAGCATATAAACAAATTTTCATTTCCACAATACAGTATGGATTTCCAAAAACGTATACCTCAATACCAAAGATTATATATAGCATTACAACACAAGTGGGACTGGGGCTGTTCACGGATATCCCCATGGGTGTGGTTCGGCTGCAGGCACGAAGCCGAAGTTTTTATACAACAATTCTACTACCAACAAACGAAGTTTTGAGACTTTGAATTGTGATCAGTTTGTGGTCGTTCATCCTCTGCCCCCCCAAATAGTTCTAAGCTTTGTTTTCTGTCTCCAGTTCCTAAGCAACACAATGATGCTATGAAAATCACTGCTCTCTCGTTTTGAATGAATTGGACATTCACATTGGTCAACTCAATGTAAAATACGGAGTGATTGCTTGCTGTAAAGAGTCACCTGTGGTCTATTGTGGGATATCCCCACTCCTAGTGACAAGTAGAATGCTTCGTCCAATCAGAAATTGCTAAATAGTTTGGCCGGACCTCATTATATAATAGGTATAAATCTATCCAATCTGTGAGCACAGCTAAATCATGAATACACATGTACATCATGCTTTTCAACATTTACAGTCAATATATTACAAAGTAATATCACAAGTAAATTCGCCTCAGTGGCCACTGAAGGCACTCATGTGAACATTGACTCTTACACCTACTCAGTATTGGATTACATCAAGACCACAATCGATAGTGTTACTACTGAAAAGCAGATCACCACGTACCCAAATCAGAAACCATGGATGAATAAGGAAGTGTGGCTTCTACTGAAGGCACGTGACAATGCCTTCATATCAGGGCACACACAAGCCTACAGTACATCCAGGGCTGACCTGAAGAGGGGCATCAAGAAGGCCAAGCACAGCTACAAGCTGAAGGTGGAGGAACACTTCACAACCTCTGACCCCAGATGCATGTGGCAGGGCATTCAGGCCATATCTGACTACAAGCCCAGCAATCTCCAGCCATGGATCTGTCCTTCCTCAACGAGCTAACTGACTTTTATGCTCGCTTTGACAAGGACAACAAGGATAAGACTGTCATCACCCTCCCCCCTGACGACCACCATACTCTCACACTCACTGTCACAGATGTCCACAACGCATTGGGCCACATCAACGCCAGTAAGGCCCCTGGACCTGATGGCATTCCTGGACGCGTGCCGAGAGCCTGTGCTGGGCAGCTTGCTGGGGTCTTCACAGACATCTTCAACAGGTCCCTGGCCCAGGCAGCAGTACCAGCATGCTTCAAGACCACCTCCATAGGGCCAGTGCCGAAACACCTACGTGCTTGAATGACTACCGCCCTGTAGCACTTACGCCCATAGTGATGAAGTGCTTAGAACGACTGGTTCTGGCACACCTCAAGAAATGCTTGCCGCCCACACTGGACCCTCAACAATTTGCCCACAGAAGCAACAGAAGCACAGAAGATGCAATATCCACAGCGCTTCACTGTGTGTTCTCACACTTGGACAACAAGAATGCATATGCAAGAATGCTGTTTGTTGACTTCAGCTCAGCATTCAACACAGTTATCCCCTCCAAGTTAATCGCCAAACTCGGTGACCTTGGAATCAGCAACCCCATCTGCAACTGGATCATGGACTTCCTGACCAACAGACCCCAGTTTGTTAGGTCAGGCCAGAACCAGTCCACCACCCTGTGACTGAGCACCGGTGCACCACAAGGCTGCGTGCTATCCCCATTCCTCTACTCCCTTTTCACCCATGACTGCAGGCCTGTGTATGGATCCAACTCCATCATCAAATTTGCAGATGACACCACGGTGATTGGACTCATCAGTGACAACGATGAGTCTGACTTCAGGGAAGAGGTGAAGCACCTGACTGCATGGTATGCTGACAACAACCTGCTCTTGAACACCAGCAAGACCAAGGAACTCATCGTGGACTTCAGGAAAGAGAAGGGAAACACCCATGACCCCATCCACATCAATGGTATGGCTGTGGAACGTGTTACCAGCTTCAAATTCCTGGGGACCCACATATCTGAGGACCTGTCCTGGTCGACCAACACCTCAAGCCTGGTCAAGAAGGCCCACCAGCTCCTCTTCTTCCTAAGGACACTAAAGAAAAAACATCTGTCCACGAGCATCCTGAGCAATTTCTACCGCCGTGCGATCGAGAGCATCCTGACTAACTGTGTGACAGTTTGGTATGGAAATTGCTCTGTCGCTGGTCGCAAGGCTCTGCAGCGAGTGGTGAAAACTGCTCAGAGAATCACAGGGACTCCACTTCCTGCCATTGACAATCTCCACAAGAAAAGATGTCTGCGACGGGCACGCAGCATTCTGAAGGACATCTTTCATCCTGCCAACATACTATTCCAACTCCTTTATATTGAATCTATATAGCACATCTGTATATTACCCTCATTATCTCTTCACCTTACATGTATATTGCTCTTCTGCCTAATTATTATTTGGCCTATTTATTATTACTACTCTTGTCTGAATATAATTTGCTCTTTAACTGTACATATTGCATATACTGTATATACTGCACTTGCTGCTCTTTGTACTTCTGATTAGATGCCAAACCGCATTTCGTTACCTGTATTTATACATGAGTAATGACAATAAAGTTGAATCTAATCTAATCTAGTCTAATATGTATTAAAACAGCCTCTTAAACATTGTAATGCTTGGAAACAATTGTCAAAAATTCTCTGATTTTCTGTAATATATTGTGTAAAGCTCTGTACTGATTAATGTGCTAACCAAAATATCCTCACACACCTGTTGTACAACACACCAACAACATGCTATGTGGAATTAAATTGTTGAATTAGTGCAAGAACAAAACTAAACAAAAACACAACTTCAAAATGAAATAAACCTACCATGCAGTTAGCTTGTGTTAAGGGTTTGCAGCCTTGTCTGTTGCTTGAAGTTGCCGCATCTGACCTTGACAGAGGTGTTCAAACACACAAGTAAATAGGCATAAGTAAGATGTAAGTGGTCTGATTGAGGTTAAATCCATCTTAAGCATCTCTCTAATAAAAGACTAATTTGTTGATATCTACTGACAGTAACAAAGATTAGGTTACACATATTCATCATTAACTAGCATCATTAGAACCCAAATGAGTAACATACTAGTAACATGGGTAGAATAAGCTCCTGTAGAATAAAGTACTTATAAGTGACTTGTGATGACTAACAAATGGCTAGCATGCTACTAATGTGTATACCCTAATTTAAAGAGTCTACCGACATATGCAACATATCATGAGCAGGTGAGGTGATAGAAACATTGACATAAGCATTTTCAATCTAAACATTGTATATTTTAGGTCCCTGGACCTGTGAGAGAATTTAGACTATGCTTCTTTAACTGTGCTTAATGAATAAACAAAAACTGAAGCACTGAAACTAAATTGAAAGGTTTTTTTTGGAAGCTTAACAGACTTCACAAAAAACAATACATACTGTTTTGGGTACCATGACAGCACTCCATCCTGAAGAACAACCCAATATGCACGCCAGCCAAAGAAACGAGAGCTCTATACAAACCAGTGGAACAGAGAGAAAAGGTAATTAGGGGCTGTTTATTCATTTCAGCCTGAGAGGTTTCAAACCAACGACTGTTGCATCCAATCATTGAACACTGCATATAAGTTTGTGAGACATTTATATGGAAGGACAGCTCTTGTACACTAATAAAGGCAATCTGTAAAAAATGTAAAATATAAAACTTTTATTTTTTTTCCTTCAAAAATTCCAGTCTCATGCTTGTTGAAGGTAAACCTGGCAGCGGATGAGAATCTTACCTTTAAAAGTGGCCCTTCAAACAATTGTACATGTCGGGTCATGCCCTGAAAGATGCAAAGAGCAAACAGTAATTAATAATTTGGCACTCAACAATGGCACTGTTGATGGAACAGTCTATTGTATGACTGAAATATTATTATGCAAAATGATCGGTGTGCAACATGAATGCCTGAATGACAAGTAAACATGAACCTCATTATGATGGCACCGATCTCACTGCCATTGAAGTAGTGGCAACTTAAAGAGTGGGCAACACAAGAGGCGATAATTACAAATTGCCCATTTCCTTTAATCAGGTCAGACAACTTGAGATTAATCAAAGTTTTTTTCAGCAGCACAGAAATACTGACTTTTTTCATGTTGCCCTCCAAGATCTGTCTCATCTCTTGATCACTGGCAAGGTCAAACACAGTTTGATCTGACAGAAATAATAACATATATAGTTAGCAAACAATCTAGCAGGACATTTTTTACCATAATTTTTCAAAAATGAATCAAGGTTTATGCATTGATTTCGGGAAAATTTCTTAAGGTGTGCAGTTAATACATGAATCAAGGCTATACATTGTGAAAGCATTTCATTTCATCATTGTTCATTGTTATCATATCACGATATGATTCTGGCTTATTATAAAGCAATGTTTAATAAAGATGTGTTAATAAGTAGATGTGGTCAATTCATTTTTGTTTTACTTGCATTATAAGACACTTGGCAATGATGGTAATGATGATTCATCTTGGCCACAGTGTGCGTCATTCCTTATGTCACATCTATTGATGCAGGCTTACCCCTAAATCTTTGAACTGGTTGCCATACCAAAGCAATAATTAACATTTTCATTTACTATTCTATAGACCATCTGTCCCATTTCTCTTCATATGCTCATATTATTACACATGCACTATTGCCTTTAATGAATTCTACTGCTTCTTATCTACTTTTGATTTCAATGACTAAGAAATCAATATACATTCTACAGATATGATACAGATTTGACCCTGATACATGGGTCTTTTTACCATTTTTGTTCTTGATGTTGGGGTTGGCTCCACTCTGCAAGAGCCTCAGGGCACACTGCTTTTGCCCACGGTAAGCTGCACAGTGCAGAGGCGTGTTCCCAAGCAAGTCTACGCAATTAATGTCAGGTGGCTTCTTCCTGTTCAACTGTAATGAGAGCAATGGGTTAAGAGCATGGCATAGTACAGAAATGCCAGGGGTGAAAGGTTGCTTAAATGGGGGTTTTGGTCTGACAGTTTATTCAAGAAACATGGTGTGCAGGGTGATGTGAAAAACATGCCTCTCATAGCTGACGCCATTCATACTTACGCTGACAGTTTCATGGCCTGAAGACAGACTGGAACAGCTAGTCTGGAGCACAAGTATTCTAACACAATAGCTGCATAAGAGGGTTGGCAACAAGGGGTTAACTTACAAAATAGCCTTAACCTGCACTGAATGTTCTGCAGCAAGACTGTTGCCATGGTGAGAGATTTAAAAAAAAGTGCATACTACTGAGTATGAAACCCATGCACTAATGCCACCAACATTTTAAACAGAGTGCAGTGTGTTCAGTGAGATTAGCCTGGAGGTAAACTGCTGCACTGTGTGTACATTCACATGTTGCTTTATGCTACACATACCTTAACCGCAGTTGGGGAAAAAAAAAACCTTCTCAGAAAAAACTTAACTGTGCAGCCATAAATGGCATTTTCAACAATGTAGCTTATATCCTGTCATCTCCATATATCAAGATGCCAGCCTAAAAACTCTGAAGAAAACAGTTCCATTTATAAAAATTACTTTTGCTATATAAACTGTGTATTTGTTGTTTATTTCACTGAGGAGGTGCCTGCAGAACAAAAGGGAAAGAGCGCAGGGAGTGTGAGAAATGTAGGATGTATCCAGTATGTGAACTCACCAGCTGGGTTAGCTTTGACACACCCCCTTCTCTTGCCGACTCCAAGAGCTGTTCTTCCAGTTTTCTCTCCTCCGTCCTCTCAGCAGCTGTCAGTTTTCAAAGAAAACATATATAAGAGAGTTCATCTTCTGACTCGAAAGTGTTACCAAAAAAATAAATCTTTTCTTTCTTATAGGTTATCAGGACATAGCAGACAGTCGTTTATATAATGGCTCAAAAACATAACATTCCATGGCTTGATCAAAGCAAGTGTTTAATCGGAGCTAACATCAAAAGCATGTACAGACAGAGACACAATTAGCTTGCGTCAAATCTCCTCAAGAACAGTGCCTAGCAAGTCACTAGATGTATGGCGTTCAATTGTATACAGCCAACCCGGTCTCACGACTTTTCGTGGAGCCGTCACGAAATAAAAATCTATTCAAACGTGCTGTGATCATGCTTTAGGCCCTTTTTCGTGCTTAATCTAGATAGGCTACTAGATCACAATTAATGTGCCTTTAGTTGTCTTCTGTTGTACATTTACATTTATGCATTTAGTAGTAGTAGTAACTTTCTAGGCTACTTGCACATTAGCCAGGTTCCTTAACCACTACACTACCACCACCTGTAGCCTATGAATGGCCACTGCCTTAACAGGTGGTGGTTGTGTAGTGGTTAAGGAACCTCGTTAACATGCCTCGTTAATTGCGATATAGTAGCCTATGTACATTAATGCCTTAGAACAGGCCAAAATTGTTGCAGAGTTTACAAAGCCTACAAGTCACTTCTAGATTTTACAACACAACTTCGCATGAACTGGAAGCCGAGACGGAAAAAACTGCGCAAATTTCTCTCGTACTGTCCCTCAGTCACCAGTTAGCGCTGCTAGTGGCGGTGTTACGCACTGCGCATTAAAATACATAGGGTAGGAATTCGTTCTCCTAGCACGAAAAAAAGGCCTAAAGCGTGATCACAGCACGTTTGAATAGATTTGAGATTTGCTGTATCAACGGGGTCTTCCCCCTGCAGTATATTAGTTGTGTGATGCTGACTTCTGATGATTTCAGCTCTTGCCTAACTCTTTATGGTTCTATGCTATTTTAGAGCGTACACCCCAGACAGAAACCCTTAATCATAGGTTTGCTTTACCTTCCAACATGCTTTTAATCTCCTCACTCTGGGTGACATCTTTGGGAATCTGAGCAGTCCCATTGATGGTGGTGGCACAAGCGTTGTGCATCAGCAATAACATCACCACCTCCTGTAAAGCCAAACAGAAACACCTCTGTGAAAAACGCTTGCCACACACAAGATGAGAATTTCAAAGGTAAACCAAACCGACATGGTGGTGCCATACTACCTTCCTCCCTGTAAAGGCAGCTTTGTGAAGAGGGGTGTCTCCAACATTGTTAGGCAGATTTACTTCGGCTCCTGCCTAAGTAGTAAACAAAGCAAAAACACTGTTGATGACACCTTCTGGCCACAAAATAATCCACATCAACTGTAACACAAAATAACTATGGACTTAACTCAACAGTAAGCTTAATTGTAATGTACACACCTTCAACAGTTCCTCCACCACATCTTTGTGTCCAAAGTAGCAGGCCAGATGGAGAGGTGTCCAGCCCAGGTTTGACTTGCTCTTCCCTGAACATGACAAGCACATGGCTATATCGTTGATCTTACTAACACAAAGATGGTTTCAATAAAGTGTGGCATTTACTAATATATACTTATATATATATTAACACAAGATTGGTCATTTAGTTAGTCACATTATCCAAATATAGTTATTTGCTTTATTTCCTCGCAGCAAAAAAGCGACATATTTTTCATCATGCCAGAACAGAAACTTCAAAATGTCAACAAGTTTCAACATGTCACCACTCAAGACGTCTTTCATATGAATGGATGAAAAAAACATTCAAGGGAACATCTAGGGAATTGGCTACATTTCAGGTTTATCAAGAATACAGCCAGACCTTTACAGTTGATGTCAATCTTGGTCTCCTCCTTAATTTTGGACATGAGGAGTCTCTGGATGCCTTGCAGGTTCCCATTCCTGGCATCTCGGAGGAACTGCTCCTCTGGACCCACCTCCTCCATCGCTCTTTGAAGGGGGAGAGCACAAATGGTCACACACATCAGCGAACATTAACGACCATAACAAGCAATTACAATAATAAAAGTCATAAGACACACAACAGAAGTAATGTCCACTATTAACCACCAATATGACATAATTTTTGCTGTTACGGTATAACATGTTGGTTGATCTGTGGGCTGACTGTCAGAGGAAACTGTCTTGTTCTGTATAGAATGAAGCTGTTCAGATTCCCTTCTTTCTGAATTTCCACAGCAATGGCAATGTGAAGGCTTATACTTGCTAATCTTACCACTGATGAAAGCATACAGCACCAGCTTTAGACAAATGATTCAGAATAACCAAGGGTCAATGTTCTAATAAGCAGCTGCTACAGAAATGTACTCTGGCATTAGCACAAAAAGCAAAAAGAAATACATTTGTAAACTGGAGCAACAACTCAGAACTAAAAATAACGTGAAA
This sequence comes from Tenualosa thibaudeaui, assembly GCA_027481765.1. Lineage (NCBI taxonomy): Eukaryota > Metazoa > Chordata > Actinopteri > Clupeiformes > Clupeidae > Tenualosa > Tenualosa thibaudeaui. Next base: position 1,869,843 of record JAIFZK010000173.1, on the reverse strand, counting down.
CACAGAAAACTAGGAACTATACACGAGTAGGATGCTCAAGACTACCCATGCACGCCACAATGTGTATGACCACCCTTCTAGCAACACAAAACAGTTGTGTATTACTGGGTAAGAAAATAACACAAAAGAAAGACACAAATCATTTATTGTGTCTAATGTTGTCTCTATTCTTTAAACTCTTTAGTCAGGAGGGACATTTATCAGAGTATATGAGGGGAAATGACATTTAGATATCTGTACTGAAAACAGTCTTGAATGTGCTACTTATTATAAGGAACTTAATGTCAGAGACAAACAAACACAGTGCTGGCTTTGTGTGCTCTCATGAATTCTGTCTGGAATGTTGGTGGCTGTCTTCCAAAGCAGAACCTGGTATGAAGTAGATTACGTAGGGTCAGTCCGTCAAATATTATGCTGATGTAGATGCACTTGTTCAGTTGTTTCAAATGCTGTGCAAAATCTTTACAATTGAAAACAGACAATGTCTATAATCTGAATTGTGCAACAAAGGATCAAATGGTCTCTCTTTAATAGTAATTGTTTAATAGTAATTGCATGGCCTTTTTACATCACAGTACATTATGTTCACTGTATTTCTATAAAGAAAACACTGTTGTTAACTTCTCTCAAATGTATTTGAGCCCTAAAGTTCATCAAGACAGCTGTCATCAACAGGTTTGCCCTGATCTGCTTCACAGCTTATGAAATCATAACATGGTTCAATGACTCCCAAAGTTGTGGCATATTGCCTCCAAATAAAGAAAGCTTACTAACTATTTCTACGCAACCTTAGAGGGAAATGTCATAGGCAGAAAGATGGTTCAGCCACTTTGCTACTTGAGTTTCAAAGGATTTCTGGAACCATGCGGACACAAGATCAAAGTTAAAGTTTTAATTATGTAAAATACTGAAATATTTGGATCTCAGTGCACACTATATGCCTCAGTAGAATCACTGGTTTTCCACCTCAAGGAAAACTAAGACAAGTTCATTTTTCTGTGTCTAAATGACCAGTTTCTCTAAAGCACACTGGCAGTGATGACCTTAAAAACAAGGGAGAGAGAGTAAAAAACACCCACAGTGGTCTACATGCAACAATCCTACGGGAAAAAAAACATTAACATCTTGTGACTATTTTCAGCAGCCAAGTGCTTTCAGGAAGTTGTGAAAATATTCATGATAACTCACATGATTCCTTTTTCTCATAAGAAATGCTGACCATGACCCACTTAGCTCTGATCAAACAGAGACAACTAGTGTCAACACACATCAAGTTTCACTTGGAATTTAAGTCAATAGGCCTATCCTTCATCACATGCTCCTTTTCTCTCATTATACTCTGTGGTCCCTAAGTTAGTTACAGCAAAAGCAGTTTAATCACAACTTTTAGGAGGTCATTTCTGTTTAATTGCACTTGGGGTGTCAGAAGAATGCGTTAAGAAATACAACTTTTACGCGACACGCCCACCTTACGCCTAATTTAACCTAATGTAAGAAATATACCTGATCAATAAAAAGAATGCAATTCTTGCTTTAAGAAGCATCATCGTATTCCTTCATCCAACTTATTTCTTGTTCTAAAGTCAACAAACTCATAACACCATAGCCTATACAGTTAGTATTCACTTGCTTAACTGAAAAAGCACAGCAATCCACCAAACAAAACCCAAAACAGACTAAAGTAATAATGTTTCTTACATAAAACAGTAGCGTTGATGAGACAAACATTGTCCACACATCCCTTACTATGCTCAACACCCAGAGAGAGTAGCTCAACTCGAAACTTCCATGAGTCATTGCAGAAGGGAGGGTAAGTGACTATCAACTCACTTTCTACGTGGGACAGGCTAAGTCTGGTGACAGCATCTAGTCTGGCATTTACGTTGCATACAAGGGTGGACTTACCTACCATTCACAACAGCATGTCACAGACGTTTGACAGAAACGAAGCGTTCATGTCTTAGTTTTTGGCAACGCGAGTCGATGGACCAGCTGTCTTCGCTGTGTGGTCTGGAGAATGAAGGGGGAACTTGCTCCCTCTTCTCGAGCCAGCATGTGATGTCCTAAGCCCCGCGCTCTGTTCCTGTTTATTAAAACATAGAGTGGACAGCCACTCTAAAGATTTTGCAATTACCAAACCTACATTCCAAAGGTGGTTCTACGTAACAGTTAGGACGTGTTCTACGGCAATTTAATCAATCAGCCCAGAAGTCTGAATACTCCAGTACTCTAATACTGTAGAACTAGCAAACTGCCCAGCGGCTTTATCTTCGTGCACGCGCATATTTTTTTTTACCTAAGGCTAGGGCTGGACTGGACAGCAAGCTACAACCATAGCCATGGTTGATAACAACTCAGATTATAAGAGACACGTTTTTTTTGCAGAATTACGCAAACAGAATATTATGCAAACAAATAACTGGGCGAACTAGTGCACATTAGCCGACTGGAAGTTAAGCACTCAGATAAACTTGAGACTCGCAATAAACTAAAATCTATATAATATCTATGAACACTAAATGCAACCCACTCAGCACGTTACGTTAAAAAGTAAAAGAAAATAATTTTACTATTAACTAGGAAATCCAAACCATGCACCGGAAGTAAATTGTGAACGAGCAGCACTACATTTTCTATTGGCTGGATAATAGATGAATTTAGGGTTTTCTATGTTGATTGGTTTAGGGATGAGAGACACATGACAGCCTACACACAGTCAACACATGCAATATGATCAACTTTGGATCCGTTGTAGGTTTTTTATTTATTATTGGTTGATGACCGTATGCCCTTATTTCCTCTTTAAGGCATTTGCGTTAGTCATACTGGACACTTCTGGAGGGGGTTGCTGCAAACCAAAGCAACGTGGATTGTTCGAACTCAATGTACAGTATGACCTAAAGTCAAATCAGCATGGCTCAACAGGATATGGGCGATCTCCAATCTCAGGTATGTTACTGTAAACAGAACTTTATTTTGAACGGGTTGGTAGTCCCACTAACGCAACTGAAAATACTAATGTAGCTAGCTGTGCAACATGTCACTACCACCACAGGTCACTAAGGAGCATGCAACCTGATCAAACCTAAATTCCACTTATCTATTATTTTTTTCCTCAGATTGATGAGATTGAAGCTCTGTCTTCCATATATGGTGACGAATGGTGTGTGATTGATGAAGCTTCCAGAATATTTTGTATCAAAATATCTGACAGTTCAGACCATCCAAAGTGGACAGCTTGTTTACAGGTGGGGCTTACTGTAGGTCTACTTGTAATCAGTATGCTATAAATGCAATACTGGTGTAAGGCTGTGTGCTTTATTTGTTTTTTAGACGATTCTACCTCCAGATTACCCAAGTAGAGCACCACCTCTGTATCAAATAAAGTAAGTTTGAATGAAAAGCATGTGTGTTTAATGTATTTTACTCAAATGCACATGCTGATAAGATTTGCAAGTTAGGTAAACCATGTCCTGTGTAGCCTATGTGATGAAGTAGCCTATTATGGAATTTCTTTTGAAAACCTAAAAAGACAAGGATAATGAAGATGACTGTCGCCTTTGTGGAAACTTACTTGAAGCGTCAACTGAGAACATAAAATACAAATATCAAGAAAATATACCTGCGCTTTTGATGTCATTGGTTTAGATGACTATCTGCAGGATACTAAAAGTGATGGTACATGGAGCATCTTTTTGAGCAGTGATGAATACTGATTAATAATTGTACATGGATATCCCAATATTTCCCAATCCCAATATTTCCCAACTAAAATAATCAACCAAAAAGGTATATCATTAGTTTTATAGATATCTTAACATCCTTCACCCACAGGAAGTAGGGGCTTATACAACTGCTTTAAACATAAACTTCAACTGTGGATTTATAGACAGAATTATTTAAATTATACACAATTATTAAAAGCACTCACTGCTTTGTATAATTGAAATAGTAAGACTAACTTTAATATTAAATGTTGTCACCACAGAGGGCCAAGCTTAAGCTCAAATGAACTAATGGTGCTCCAGCTTATCTTTGTGTTACCAGACACATCCCTATTTCCTACTATTAGATACTACCATTGTTTCATCTGTGTTTTTAAAGGAGTTGGTGGAAAATTAGGCGATTGTAATCATAATTTGTCTGCAAATAAATTGCATCTGTTGCCTCCTCTGGCATTTTTAATCCTCATAAGTGAGTGACATAATTGCACGTGTTGCTAATCACTAGATGATCCATATTCACAGTTTTTGTTGCCACCTCCTTTGCTTTTAGTTAAGGCATTTTTTACTCGGTGTAGTTAAGGTTCCCTAGCTCCAGTTTGTTCATTTCTGTCTTAATCATTTGCATATTTTAATTGTACTCTTGAAAATGTGACTGATGTAGCAGCAGACTTGTGATTTCATAAGCAGTGCATGTTTCCATCACTGTGTTATGGAACTTTAAATATCCACTCACAGGCACTCTGCTTTTTGAGAGAGGAACTGTGAACAGCTGTGGAATCTGAATGTTGTTGTCATGGCAAATTGAATTGAAACTCAAATGTGATTTTATGCAAATAAACTTGTTTCTGTCATCCTGCTGTATATTTCATTAAACCCTTTGCAAATTTAGAGTTAATCCATCCCTTTCCCGAAAATACATTGCTTGGACAGTTGAAGAGATTTCGTGCAACTACATATCCCCTTTGCATCAATAATGTTGTATTTTGAAGGACTATCAAAATAGAGGTAACAGCATGTTGTTGGGTGTTTTATTATATTTTCCAGTGCTGGGTGGCTGAGAGGTCCAGAAAGAATGGAACTGTCAAATAGTCTTGAAGAGATTTATCTGTGAGTTGACTTGATTCTACAGTCTTTTCTTATATATCTGTTGTCTGTACACCCTTTTAATAATCAGATCTATTATCCTTGTGCACATTCTCATATTTAGAAAAAAAGAACACACATAGATGCCAGTTGTACAGTGGCATATGTTGGTAAAACATTTGTGCACATTTGTGCACAACCGACATTTGGTTAACCTGTGCTGTATGTTACTAGGGAGAATGCTGGTGAAAGTATCCTCTATCTTTGGGTGGAGAAAATCCGGGAATTTATTGCGGAGAAGTCTCAGAGCTCTGATTCAGGTCAGAGATCAATTCATCACAAAATGGCATTATGCAAACATCCATGTTCAGTATGTATATGTGCGCACACACACACAGACACACACATAGTGTTTGAATTTTGATACCCATGGCACAAAGAAGACAGGCTGAACCATAGAATTGCTTGTGGCTTCCTGGATGGAACATTGTGTGAATGTGTTTTTTTTGCCCATCATGCTCTCTTTCTGTCTTGGCTGGGGTTCCCTTTGAAGTCAACATTGCATGTTATGACTCATACACTAGGTGGCATTACTTAAACAAAATGACAGCGAGGATCTGGGAAATACATAAACTGATGCTGCTTCCAAGTGATGCAGTAAGCCTAATGGAAATAGGCAATTAGTCCTATTCATGATTACGCCATTTTTAACCATTGAACAGAAGTTTGAAATTGAGGACTACTTTCATTTGTCTTGTGTAAGGAGTAAGCAAGAAGATACGCTTTGATAACAGTTATGCAGTTTAGCTCATTAATTTACCGGTAAATAATCTACTGCTTTGCTGTTTTCCTACTTTAGTTTTCATTGTCAGTGGTACATAGCATGAGATATGACCCAAACACAGTAGTAAGAAGAGGTATACCAGCAATCTGTTATGTGTGACTGTGGTGTTACCAAAAAACAAAAACATCAACAACAGCAAAAAAGCTTTTTGAGAGTCATGCATACCAATTTGCCACTGGGATTTTGCCAGAATATCACTGGGGTCCTGTTGCCCCTGCACAAGTCATTTGTTCCCCCGAGACAACTGAGCTACTGTGATGTTTTTGCTTTGAAAGTAATGGCAGTGTGTCAGTGTCCCCAGTTTCGAACAAAGGCCTTTTGATCTGGCCGGTTTTATAAAATGCAATTATGTTTAAAGCATCCTGTGAGATGCAGGTGGGTGACGGCCAGGACCTCCTTTTTCTTTCATTCGTTTGTTTCGCCTGTCAAAGGAAGACACAGGGTTGAGATTGCAATCACCACCCAAGGAAGCCTCCATTACTGACACTGGAATCTTCTTTAGAGTGCCTAATGGAGACAAAAAGATTACATTGTATTGATGACAGGCTCAAAATTGACCCAGGGAGCTGAGGCTCAATGTGTTTATGTCGGGTCTGTGTGGACAAGGAGCTCTTTGATGGAGATGCTCATTAAATATACCTGATCTGCAGAGCTGATGCTTTATTACTCCATCATCATCTCAGCGAATACCCCGGGACCTTTTTTCAGTTTCCAAATTAGTTTCTGATGCAGATAATTCAGAGCCTTGATACCAACAGTACTTTCAAATACTGAGATTCTGGCTCATGCAGTATTCACACTGTGTTCATTTCCTTTTGGTGGCAAGTCCCTTTCAGCTTCATGTTTGCCATGATGACTGATAGACACTGAAGATTCTTTTAACAAAGGCTGCCTCAATATTTTATGTTTCAGTTGTTTACTCATAATAGATCACCTGCTTTACACAATTTGTCAACTCAACATGCCATCTGTTAGACAGGACTCATGATGGCACTGCTTATCAGAAATCTTTGTCCATGTGGGCTTGGATGTATTGTTGGTTTTGATACAGCATAAAAGGTACTTCACATTTGCTGGCCATAAGCTGTTATGTTAATTGCACACACAGAACAAATGAGGTTGTTACAGTGTAGTTTTGAAGTGGCAAGTGTGTGCTAAGTGGTTTTGTTACAATATGTTTTATTTGTGGAGTATGCAGTGAGTACAGGGTGAGGAAGACTGAATAACTGGTCCTGCAGAATTGTCCAAGAATCTGTTTGTTTGGTGACATCTCATCACAGCATTATGGTAAGGAAGTCTAGAGGTATGTAGTCCTAAATGTCTGCTGAATGAGCAGTAGATGTAGTGAAGGTAGTCAGCAGGCAATTAATGAAGTTATTCATGAAAGTGAGAATTAGTTTACTGAATTAGTATTGATTGTAATGTACAATGTTAAAAGTAGACATTATGGGAAGGGTTGAAGATAGAGCCTTAGGCAGGGCTGTGTACAGCTGTGCTGTGATAACTGTACACAGGTTGCACTGTATGATTTAGGAACTAGGTAATAACGACAATAACGACTATGTAATCCTAAGGGCCCTAATCTAAACAGTGAGCAAAGTGCATAGTCTAAAGTCAAGGTTAATTTAATAACAAGCTAAAGTTAATGTAATAACAAGGTAAAATCAATTACTGATTTAATACCATGACCATCTTTTGACCAAAGCTCAATGCTCAAAGATAGAACCTTATGGAGAGAACATATAAGTGAGTGCACTGTCATTGCTCATTAAGTAAAATGCACTTTGCATCTTTTCAGTTTCATGTAGCAAGTTCATAACAAGAGCAAGGTGTTCGGGGCACTTCCCTCTCCGAATTGTAGCCTCCATCAGTCATTAGCTCCTTTATGCTGTGTGCAAGTTTGTGTATGAGACAAAGAAGTTTCACTGACACACATTACCGTTGACGGCTAAACATGATGCAAATTTCATCTGTCACTCTTAATGAAAATTTAATGATAGAGAAGGTTACATCATCCAATGACTGTAGGGTGTTGCTTGAACACAGCGGGCAGTATCTTTGAAAAGGCGTAATGCGCTGATTCAATTAAGAGGGTTGAAAGAGGAGAGAGCACAAAAACATTTGCCTGTATAATCACTGTAATAAGATCAATTTAACAGCCATAAAATGAAACATTGAATGACACTGATGACAATGAAAAGTGCAAAAATAAATTGTACTATGGAGTATTGGTGTAATTTTCTACACACAAATGGAGCACTGCAGAAGAAAAAACCTGTCTGCTTAAAGATTACAGTTCATACAGTATTTTATACATATTTGTTTCTGTTACTCCTGTACTCCTACACTCAGTCCATCCTGTTAGTGTGGAGATTATTGTGTGATGCATTATTTTTGAACAGCAGTTGCCTTAGTTGGTAGCTCCAGTTTGCCTTCAAGTCACCCTTATTTGCCTGAGCATGAAGTCCACCCACTGTTTTGTACAGATGGTTCAGTGCTGGCTGGTGTAAATATGGCAGCAGAGATGACTGCTTATCATATCCCACAGAAGCAGGGATCAGCTTCTGGATCAGATTAGGGATCGGTGGAGTGGAGATGGAGCGACGGGCAGATCCTCCTGTTGTTGTCAATCCTGTGTCCTCTTCTCTTCTCAGCCTTGCGGTGTGCTGCCACACCACCCGACTGATACCCAGTCCCAAATGCATGTGCTGGCGTGAGGAGATGGAGTAGTGCCGATTTTCCACTCTGGCAGGATTAAGCGTACACGACTGCACTGCTCTGGCATGTGCAGATGCTTTGGACTTTATGTCAAGACACATTATATTTAGTGCTGTGTGCAGTTTGTATGCAGTTTGTTCTTTTGTAAAAGATATTTTCCATAGTGTTGTAGTTTGTCATGTAGGCTGTTCCCATCCAGCCTCTGTCAGAGATAATCCTAATGCTTTAGAGTTACTCTGTAAGCCTTAGCCTTGTAATCAATCTTAGAAACTGCATGCCATGGATTGCACATCCAGGATGTCTTTCTTATTCCTTGACACACAAATTGGAATTTGGGCCTGAGTGGCTAGAGCTAGTGATTTTAAGTGTACAAATCAATGGCTGGCTCTAATTACACAGAGCTAACGCATTTTATAGTGTTAGCTCTTTCAGAGTTTGTCTGTTGTCTTTCATCAATACTGTATCTGAGGACCATTGTAGCTTAGGGATCTACATTTCAAAGGCTCTAAAATGTCTTTCCCATGCATTCTCTTTGCCTCTTTACTTCAGTCATATTTACTATTAAAGTGAATTAAAAATGAGGAGGTTGTCACAGGTAGTAAGGGAAAAAATGCATTCTTGGTAGGATAACTTTCCAAATGTGGTTTGGGTGCATAGTTACTCCCATGAAAATCTTGCAGCTTTTGTATGATCATATAAGCCAGAGTGTTGTGTGGACTGTTTTATACCATAATTTATTCTGTCTTATTTCCCTAACCTGTTGAAGGTACTAGTGTGATGTTCGGTGCTGTCATAATAAGGAAAACAAGCTGAAACAGGCATGGAGAATGTTTTTTTAAATGGACTGATATTTTGCTTCCTTGTGTGACATGTCTGTGGTGGGTATTTTTTGCAGTGGCTGTTCTGATCATCTGTGCTGTGTTGAGGTTAATTGACTGCTTTCCAGAGTGCTTGATTACACTGTGTCTGTCTCAGTGGAGAGAAATAAGGTTTTAGGACAAACCATTCCGAATACACCCTGTGGGCTTTAGCCACGTTAATTACCTAGAGGCATCTCTTTTTATAGCATGTACTGTTCCATTCTGTGCAGTCGGTGATACTGGATGACATTTTGTTTGTTTGTGTTTACATTTACATTTTTTAACATATGCTTTTGTACAATTCAACTTGTATTGTATGAATCAAAGACAAAAGAAAACACAGCATGATGTAGTTCATGGTGTAGTTTTCTGTGCCTCCTGAGAAACTCTACACAATTTTTGGGAAACAGGCTGCCCCCACCGTCTTGTTGGGCTGTGGAACAAGACCGATTTTTTGTTTATTTGTTTGTTTGTTTTTTACAGTCTACTCAGAGAATCGGTAGTGAGATGTGGTGGTGAGATGTTTACTGTGTGTTATAAAAAGTTCATTATAGTTATTGTAGTCACATGTAATGGATGTGCCAGCACATACTGTGTTTATAACTCAGTGTTAATGTTGAATTACCATTGGGTGGTATGACTGCCTAACATTTGGCTGTTGCCTTCAAACTAAAGCCTACAGTTGGTATTTTAATTGTATGACATTAGAAATAAATTTGCAAGGTGTATCTCCCTCTCTCCAAAGATTGAAACCTCTGATATCACTTTAGCCCTACATGTTTTTGGGTCTTCTTATTAACAATTAATTAGCTCCATGGAGTGAGGAAGATATGCATGTCCCTTTATTAAGAGGAGTGAAAGTGTGCATCCTCTGGGACATAATTATGGTAATGATATTCCTGAGCCTGGTCGAGGAGCACACTCTTGTCAGAAAGATCAAACAGGGTTTTACCCTGCCAAAGTCATTAATATTTCAACAGGAGGTTTCAGGAAGCAAAAAAAGTTGAGTAGGATGCGCTAAGTTACTAAAAGGTCACCAGGGGGAGTGGAAGTGGCAAGGCAAGTGACAAGTTAGAATTTACATGGGTTTCCCTGTACAGTTTGTCTCTGATACGTGGGTGGGCTAATGAAAACACTAAATGAAGTTGACATGAGTACATAGCAGGTTTTGCAGATAGCGGATTACAGTCCTATGATACATATAAATAAAAGAAATAAAGAGGTATGATAGCTGAAATCCTGCTATCTATCTGTTTCTGCTTGATTAAGTAGTAATATCATCTTGTGCCTAGATTGTGTCTTTGATGGATGATGAAAATTGCTTGACAGTCCACAATAAACATGTGAGTCCATCCTTCTTGTAATCTTTAATCACTGTCTACGAATTGTTTGCTAACCATAAAATCGATTGTGTCATTGATTTGACAAGCATATAGCCTCATTCACTGCTGCTGAGAGAGTAACCACGATCTGAAGCTCCTATCATGCTGCCCTCACTGCCTGAGACCGTTAGCTGGGGTCTTTGTTGTGGGGATGATCTTTGGACAGTGGACCAGGGACAGATGCACACTCAAGACTCTGACTGACTTAACAGTGGCCTCGCAGCCAGGCGGTAGTTAACCTTTCCTCATCAGTATGCATTATCGCATCACTTCACATTATCTGACGATAAACAATTGCTGCCTGCTGGAAAGAGGTTTGGTGCCATTTTGGAAGGGAACAAATTAAAATCTTTTCTGCTGGTCGGTCATTCTGCTAAATGGGATCATTCTCCTTGGCCATTATACTCTGCAGCCCCAAAGCCCTAGAGAATTGAACAGTGGCTGGGTTCTACATGTGCCTATATAATTTAGTCAGTCTTGAATTCTGTAAAATGCTCAGGGTATAAAACTCTCCCCACAGTCTCATTTTCTGCCCTTTCTCTTGTTAAGTGTTTGTTTCGCAGTGTGCCTGCTCTGGGAGATCCCATTTGTATGCTTTATAAATGGTTGTGGAAAGCGCCCCAGTGCTTTTTTTCAAAGTGTGAACAGGTATGGCAGGTGGGAAAAAAAAACCTTGTCACCACAGATGGTCATGAGCCTGACTTTTTGTGTGTGTGTTTGTGTTTTGTGTTACAGTGGAGGAGCCAGAGCTCAGAGGAACCATGGTGACAGAGGAGGAAAATGACGGGGATGAGGAAGACCTTCTAGATTACAGCATGCTGAAGAACACAGACCAAGCTCATCTATTTGTAGATCATCTTGCGGGTATGTTACTGTAGTTTGTTTTATCTCAGGACTGCAAGTCTGTCCCAATATGTATATATAAGCTACCCTGTATATGCTTCTGAATTGATCAAATCTAGTTGTAATTCTGTCTGATATTGGGATTGAACTTGACAGTTGGCTCTGTGAGTGAACACAGAAAAGGCCGCTTATAATTGTGAACATGTGATTGTGGTGGAGCATACCGCCTTGTCTTTCTTTCTACAAGAGGACAAAATTCACACATATTCAGACGTGTGTTGCCATGGTTATTGGGTGAGTGTTACTGAAATGGGACAAGAAATGCAGTGCTACTTACCTTCCATCTACTGGAGCCACCATCAAAGGCGTAAGAAACCGTTTACTGTGGGACACCACACAGTGCCACTGTCTGCAGTTATGTTCTCCATGGTTTTGGGTCTGTTATGTTCCTGGGTTGAATAACATTAAGGTTTGCATAAAACAGAATTGCACAGCTCTCTCATGCCTTGCTACTAGTAAACATAGATTCCGTCTCCAAAGCAGAAAATCTCTTAATGCTGTCTTTAGGCTAAGCACTGGAAGTGAACCCTGGTAATGTCTGATTTCAGTCTGATTTTCTTGGTAAGCTTGTGGTTTGTGGACTCTTGGGTTTTGAAGCCTTGAGTTTGAGTTCTCCCCCTGAAGTAGTCAGGTGAACGACTGACTGGAACTGGGCCATTGACCGCTGCCCTGTTGTTTTGCTTTCTCATCTCAAGTGAAAATTTATTGCCCCATGCTTGCCACAGCCTTGGTCAAAGTCAGGGAAAATCAGGGAATATCAGGGAATTTTGGCAATAGCGTTAGTTGTTAGTCTCGTAAATGTAATATTCATTTCCTTGCTTCCCTCTTGGTAGCCTATTACCTTGCTTGAGTTGTGGTTAACCTGTTAACTAAGTTTTGTGAACCTGAAAATTGAGATTATTGATTAATTGGTTTAAAACAGCATGTATTTTTAGCTCTGAATGCAGGCGGTATATTGTACAATTATTTGTAGAGAATGTCATAGAAATTCTACTTTTTAGTCAGGGAAAGTCATGGAAAAGTCAGGAAATTTTAAGTTTGACTTACAGTCCAATGCTGTCTGACATTTCAATCCACTGAGAGTGAGGCGTCATGGAAATAAATTGAATGACAGGGGCACACTTTCCCCTGGTCCACTTACACACCTGACAGGGGCACAATGTCCAATATGACACTCTGCACCAGTTCCTAGCAGCAGCATTGTCAAGGATACAGGTGTGACATGTCTGGAGGACTGGATTCTCCCATCCACTTTGCAGGCAAAGATTCTATTCTCTATTTATATTGACACTGGCATGATATGCCAGTGTGTTTGTCCTACTCTAAATTATATGCATTGTCTAAGTATTGGCCTGGGGACTGAAAAAAATACAGCTGCCCTTTTTAGTCAGGGCACAGAGAGGTTTTCCATTTTTCACTGCTACAGTGATGGAAATGGTTCTGTTTTTCCTCAAAAGTTGTATTAAAAGTTTGGAGAGGAGTCACTGCTGAACAATTTGTCTGTGGGTGACGGAGAGAGTTGGATGTTAAATGAAGTTGACACCTTTTGCTGCTGTAGTATTTGCACACGGTAATAAGTTTGTACATAACAGATGCACTGGCTGTGCTCATATTTCTTTAGAGACGAAAATGTCAAATGCTTCTGTGTGTGTGTGTGTGTGTCTGTGTGTGTGTGTGGGGGGTCCAGGTGATGAATTGCCTGAAATTAAACACGGCGAACCCATCACAGACAGACGCAGCACCTTCCAGCCTCACCTAGCTATGGTGGTCACTCCTAAGCAGGTATGTAAACCTCTTCGCTCATTTACCATTGTAGCCAATCTGACAAGTAGCCTTCACTACATAACAAGATAAGGCATTAATGCCCAAGCACCATTCACAGAAAACACAAAATCAGACTCTAAGGAAATCACTCATTGTTCGACAAAGAACATTTACATTTAGATTTACATTTAGGCATTTAGCAGACGCTTTTATCCAAAGCGACTTACAAAAGAGGATAACATACAAGTTACAACACAATGAAAGAACTAACAAAGAGTGCATATTGCTAACATAGAAACTGCACTATTTTAAGTTGAAAGTGCAATAGTGTAATACAGTGCAGAGAAATAAAATTGTTAAGTGCATTCTCAAAATTTACGCCAGGAGATATTCTTGGAAGAGCTGGGTCTTCACGAGTTTCTTGAAGGTGGAGAGGGTATCAGTTGATCTGGTAGCACTTAGAAGGTCATTCCACCAGCGCGGAACCAGATATGAGAAGAGTCTGGATTGACCTGCACAAGGTGTTGGCCGTGCTAGAAAATTTTCCTTAGAGGAACGAAGGGGTCGTCAGATGACAAAGAATGCCTAACGAGTTGGTAATTGTTTGTAATTGTCCATCCGAGTGCCTCTGAGAGACGTTCAGCTGTTCCACAGTGTTTGTAGGTATATCACCTGAAGTTCTGTCCACTTATTGTCTCTTTCATTCACCCTCCACTTGGCCTTTTACAGTAATCTCTTTGTTGCCATTCCCATGCACACACTTATCCACAGCCTGGGAACACTTTTCTTTATGCGGTCAAATATATAGCATTATTCAGTTATTTATACATCCCTGTCCTTATGCTATTCTAGGGTGTCCTTTAAACTATATACTGTTTGTCAGAACAGTGAATACAGTGTGCATTTTATTATTTTTATTCAACAGTAAAGGGTTTGAACAGGAAACAGGGATTTAAATGACATCCCATATACACTAAAAGATATCTGACTGCCATCTTTTCATTCTTTCATTCTGTTTTCGCTGAAAATAACCACAATCACACACAAACATGCACAACAGAGATGGAAAGACATCGCCAACATTTTGTATGCAGCGAATTAGCATTTGGAAAGTCCGGCTCCCAAGGAAAAATTCCTTTGAGAAAATTGATGACGTTTTGGGAAATCAACAAAATGACGCAGCTGATGGCTGATAAACAGTCGTGCAGCTGTTGCATACTGGTTAGGACTTTGGGCTTGAAACCGAATGGTTGCCGGTTTGATTTTCCAACCAGTACATCCACAGCTGAAGTGCCCTTGAGCCCCCCACTGCTCCAGCATCGTGTGCTTCACCTCACTGTGTATTCACTGTGTGCTGTGTGTGTTTCACTAATTCACGATTGGGATACATGCAGAGACCAAATTTCCCTCACAGGATCAAAAGAGTATATTTATGTGCGCCGGGTTTGCAAAAAACGTTTTCACCTTACGAACCAGTTAAATGCTATCACGAAAAGCTACAGGCTTCAGGATTCTTGCTAACTCTATAACACTACAGTAACAACCGTAACATCTAAAATCATAAAGTACAAACATATCAATTACAGCAAAAACTGCATAATGAACTGCTTCATCAAATTTCCTATTTAGAATTTGCATTATAACCGCTCTCCTATGGCGACGTTACACTTTTCTGGCTGTATTGCACTTGCATGTCAATTCACAAATCTCGATGTGAAGTTTAAATGAACTGTCACGTTAACACAGGGTTACAATTTAGCGGCCTGACCTATGTTCACAGCATAGCAACATTTTAACTTGTGACTGAGATGGATTCTGTTACGCTGTGTTTGGGATTATGGAAAGCGGTAAATGATACAAATCATATCATATGGTTCTTTATCTTATTTTCAAAAAAATCCTGTCTTGAAGGGAAGCGGATCCATACTTTTTTTTTTCAACAACACACATTCCTTCAAGGCTGTATGTTTCATCATTCAGAGTTCCCACTGTTCCTTTAAAATTTAATTAATAGATGTAGGAAGTGCTTGAATCGTGCCTTATGATTTTTCAAATAAATTACCATGATAATCTGACCAGGTTATATCCAAGCCACTTTTGGTGAAGCATAACTTGTATAATCTCATAGCGAGAATAAAAACAAATCCTCTGTGTTGTGACCATAGTTAACACTGGTTGATATTAAAGCAATATTATAGAGTTTTTGGTGTAAAACTGGTGAACTAGTTATCTAAGGCACACACAATCTTCCAAACTTTTCTTGGCGTTTTATGGCAATGCAGTAAACAAAGTCATGCTGTAAGGCCTTTTCTTTTCTTTTGTTGTGGTATGTGTGCATATCCTGGATGACAAGTGTTTATCCACCCTTCCTGGCATCCAAATGAATTTGGAGGGACCAAAACGAATAGTCTAGTAAAAAGGATACCTCAGATAGTGGTAAAAAGTTACATAGTGTTGCTTTAAATAATGTGTGGGAACCCTGACACCAACATCTTCACAATATCTTGTCAACTGTCACCTAAATAAGCATTAACACTTCCACTAAGACTATGATTTATTTCAACAGATCTCTCAAGAAATTCAGTAGTGTACTATCACTATTGTATGTCTGTCTGCAGTTGCCACAATTAAATGCCACAATATGTGTGAATATGGGGTAAAACTGGTGTCATGGACACTGCTGCATACACACACTACATCTTACAGACATTAGGGGAAAATGATTCAAGGATTTCAAGGATTTAAGGTAGAATATATTATGCGAATATGATAAACTGGATGTCAGCATTTTTTCAGTATACAACAGGGAAAATATTGAATACATCTGACATGAAATTTTGACCAAACATTGGTATTAACTCAAGAAATAAGAAAGAAAACAGAAATTTAGAAATAAGAAAGAAAACAGAACTTTAGCCAGGCACTCACAGGAACTTCTTGTAGTTTCTGTATTCTGGGTGTCAGAGGGATAGTCAGATGTTTAGCTCAAGACTCAAGGCCACTCAGAATGAGCTCAATAAAGATTTGGAGGCAGGAGTTTTTTTTTTTTTTTTTTACAGAAACACAATGTATTCCACCACCATTGCCTCTATATGGGCACACTCGATAAGACTTCATTACTGAAGAAAAAAATATGTTCATGTTATATGAACTGCTGTTACCTTGTAGTCTGATCAGATTGATAACATACTGTATAATATGCCATATTTAATGAGATGTCAGTGAAGAACATTGCCTATTGTTTCCTGTAACAAATATTTCTGCGACCTGCTACCTTCTTCGGCTACTTATCTGACTACCATTTTGATTCCCAGAATAGGACATCTGCAAGAAATGTCTAAAAACTGTTATATTGGTATGTATTAGCAACAATAAGTTTGCAAGTGTTTGCTGAGAGCTTTATGCCTGCACACATCATGAGATGTTTTTGGGAAATAGCTTTGTAATAGAAAATGTGTGGATTTCTTGGGTTAATACCAATGTCTGGTCGATATGCCATGTCAATAATCCAGTCAGAAATACTAGTACTGAAAAAAATTCAATACTTATTTTCCCTGTTGTATATTTCCAATTGGGCTACTGTCATGGAATGTCTACTAGATATTTAAAATCCACATATAGAGAAATCAAAACATTTAAGCCCATAAATAACGTTATGTGTAATAAAGTGGAATGGCACAGGGGGCAACTAAAACCATAAAGTACATACATATCAATTACAACAAAAACTGCATAATGAACTATACCCACAGTAACTAAAACTACAGTGCCCTTCACATTTATAAGCACCACTCATGGAAAAATTAAAGTTATGGGGGCTAGTTTTCCAGTCCTGGAAGACACCTGTAGATTGATTGAAGTTATCGAATACCATGTAAATAAAGCACGTTGTCATAGAAAATTATAATAGCCCCTCACTGAAATTCCTCCTATGTAGCCTACATCTCTGTGCTTATGTTGTACAATAGCGTAGTAGTGAATTCATGTAGAGGCAATAGACCAATGGTACCACCAATAGTGTGCTCACAATTGGGCATGTGTATTACTGAACTTCTAATGCAGATCCTTAGTTAAAAAATAACCAGGGAATTCTGTATTGTCTCTTTGACAAAATTTACCTCAGTCTGTGTCTCAAGCATGCCTAGAAAGTCCTTGAATTTGATTGAATTTTTTTTTTCTTTTCTAAGTCTTACTAGCAGTACCAACAAATATTCACACTCTACATTCAACGCCTGAGTCTGCATATGAATAACAGAGCATTCTTTCCTGTTTGCTGATACTCACATCTGAGTTGTCACCTGTCGGGACTGCAATGGCAGCACAAGTTGACAATATGTTTCTGCTCTGGTGCCGGTGCTATTCCCACGCAATTTTACACGTCTTTGACAAATATTCCATGCTCATAAGAGCTGTCAATATGTTTACATGTAAACACCTATGTGGGATGAGTCATTTATACACCTATCGCTTCCGCCCCACGGTCTTTTCTCCATCTTAGATGCGGCCTGAGGCTATACCCACAGTCCCCTACTTCAGCGTCAAATCACTGAAGGACTATGACAGGAGCTATAATTAGGCAGGTTATACACCAGGGTGCTGCAGACCATTGTTTAGTGCACTTAACACTACTGTCATAGTTCAGAATGCTGGTGGGATTCATGTTGATGGGCAATCATGCATCAGCCCGTGCAACAGAAATAGGTAAATAAGGCACCCATGTACTTTAAAACTTGCTGATCATCCTAAGTGTGCAGTGCCTGTTTATAGTGCAAACATTTAGAAGTAGGCTGTAATTGGAAAGGTAGAGAAAAATGATTACTCAGACCTCAAATAAAATTCCACACGTTTTCACCCTATTTGTATTGGCTCTGAAGCTGAAGCCCAGTGTCCTTTTTTAAGTAAGTATCAAACTACAAATTGGCCCTTGTGCTCTCAAGCGAAACTCTTCTTTCAAATCCGGCATGATAAATTGTCATGCAGAATCCACCTTTAGTACTCTTAACTTTGGCTCTGTAGCACCAATACATTTTCCTGGTGTTCGCTGTGTCAGCGCTTGAAAGAGATGGAAGACTTTGGCTAATTTCACTGTGATAAATACAGCTGCTATTGTGGTTTAGTGGTCCAGAAGCTAGTCAGAAGCCAGAGAGGCACTTTTCAGACACAAGCATAACGATCCGTTGAGCTCCTGTACCTGCTCTACTGTTTTGACAAGCAATTACCTTTGTTGAATGCCATTGTTTATGTTTTGGGGTTGATGTTATTATTGCAGGATTGAGGTTTGACTTTAAAAAATGGAAATGGTTTTGGATTCTTTGCCGTGTCAACAAATACACACACACACACACACACATAGACACTCAGCCCCAAATGTCAAATTTTGAATATTTGGAAGTGTTGGCTCTCTCCCACTCCTCTGATAGAGACTGTGTGTGTGTGTGTGTGTGTGTGTGTGTGTAAGCACTCCTTGTTGTCAGCCTGCGAGAATGAGTTGTGCACTTCAAAGTGAGATTGAAATTCCCAGAAAAGCTGAGGCTACAAACCGGCAGCTTATGTCATTCTTTGTCATCATTGCTGACGGTTTAACAGACCCTGAGATAAACAAGAGACAGAGGGCCTTTCGACAGCTAATAGCCTGACGCTCAGTGTTTCAGCTTGTTGAGTGCTGCTCAGTGCGTGTTCCCTCACTGTTGTTTAGTTACTGTTCTATGCAGCCAGAACACGGAACACATTGACAAGCAGTGGCTCTCCCACTAGAGAGTTGTAGTTGTAGGAGAGTTGTAAGTTGTAGGAAGTGATTGTATGTGTTTGTGTATGTGTGTGCATGTTGGAAGGGGAGTTGTGGCTGTGGGTATGAAAGAGTTTTCTTCCCATCACATTTCAGGAAAATTTTCTTCCCATCACATAATCTCTGAAAACCAACCAAACCAATACAAATATATTTAGATATTTATAAATATCCGGTTCTTTTTTTGAACATTACTGGACTGCCTGGTTTTATTTGATCGAGAAACCAGATCAGGCTTAGATTTGAATAAGAAGGAACTGCAAGCACTGCATTCTTTGGACTCTCCTCTTAAAAGTGTTTATTGCACAGCATACTCTGTGTGCAGTGCATATTTAAACGCTACTGTCTGTCAATACTTTCCCTGGCCCGTTCCTCCAAAGTCTGCAGAGTCTCAGCAGGTGTTTCTCTCTAAGACTGCTCTAGGGTGGAGAGGTAAACAGATCACTGAAAGGAGCCCAAATCCTTTATCTCAAGTGTGAACACAGTGCGCCAACTCCAATATTTGTGATGCTCAGGTAAACACCTTCTCCATTATTACTGAGCATGGTGCTGTCAGGGCTTAGTTGATTGCAACTGTGGGGAGATGGGTGATTTGCCATGGGAATATGAAGGCGTAAGATATTTGTGAGACTAAAACTGTCCGATTAGTTTCTAATTAAAATGGTGGAAAACTGTGTGGGTCTCTTCTTCATGTTTGAGGACACGCCTGAACGAGTGTGTTCTGAGTGGGTTTGGCAGACGCAGTTGAAATGGCAAAACACAGGTGCATATACACATACACACACACACACACACATTCCACTCACTTCATTGCACCATCAGTCTAGATCAGACTGAAAAAATGTCAAATGAGGGGAAGTAGAGGCTTGTGCAGTGTAATTTGATGCATGATTATCAGGTTGCTTTTTATAAATGGGTGAGGAGACGGATTTGCTCCATTGGTTTCCATAATCAGAGCCTGTTAATGTTTTGGTCTCAGTGTGCATTTGTTCAAGGCAAATACAGACAAGAGACATAAAGAGAAAATGGAGGGGCCTTTGTTAGAAAAGAAAACAGTGGGGCATTGTGAATACTAAAATTGTTTTCTTTTTTTTGGTAGTACTGGTGGGAGCTAGGGGCTATACATGCCTCAGGAACGACAATCACTTAATGCAACCTGCAACAGACACACAGCTCTCAGGCAATACATGCCTCAGGGACGACAAGCACTTAACGTGACCTGCAACAGACACACAGCTCTCAGGTTGACTTTCAACACCAGGCAGGCCATCACAAGCATTCTGCCGAACAGAAGTAACCTTTGATTGAGGTTCATGGCATTGTCTGCCTCATCAATGCTTTTCATTAGCATGTGGTAAAAGCATCCCTCTGCCCAAGTCTGCTGGTTTCCACAACAGCACTGAATATTAATGTCAAGCCCTGTATTTGCTTTTTTTTGTTTCAGGTCCGACTGGTTCTAGACAAACTGTATGAGAATAAGAAGATAGCCAGTGCCACTCACAACATTTATGCGTACCGGTATGCGATTTGGCTTTCATTGTGGGGGCATGGGCACGCATCACATCTTTCTGTTTTCATTGTTGTTGCTTAATGGTGTTGTGTCCTCTGGTTTGCTTTAATTTAGTGTATTTTTTTCTACAATGATTCATTGTTTATTTAATGATGTGTGAGCATGTGGAAGTCTGTAAATACGGAGGGTTGTGTGTGTGTGTGTGCATGTGTGTGTGTGTGTGTGTGTGTGTGTGTGTGTGTGTGTGTGTGTGTGCACACATGTGTGTATGTGCATACACTTGTATCTTGTGGGCACACATGTGTTTGTATTCCTCTGTGTTTGTGGAGGATGGGTTGTATCTGAGTGGACATGAGTGTGTCACCTGGGATAGATTATCCAGCAGATGATGCTGACATTCAGAGCTTGCCTGCTGCATCCATCCATGTGTAATTACATGCATATACCAAGGCCATGCAGATAGAAAATGAACCTTGAATATAGCTTTCACTGCATGAGCCTGGGATTAGCTTGAATGAGCCCAACCTGTTGAACATTATAATTAACATGTCTGTGCTGTTTGAAAGAGCCATCATCATCAGAGGTTAATGTGACTGGGAGGAAGTCTTTGTTCTCTCACTTCTCATCTTGCAGCGTCTCTGATTATGAGAGTCTGATTATCAAGGGCTGATTAAGTCCAGAGTATAAAAGACAAAACCTTTTCATGCATTTGGCTACAGAGAAGCGGTGTCTAGTCAGTCCACTGCTCTCCTCGAGAGACTTTCTGCGCGATGCTTTCCCCAAGTGTTGCATGCACAGATGTATGTTGTCAACATGGGCACTTGTTCTCACACTCTTTGTTGCTGTCCTTTCACAAACGTTCGGTGATCTCCTTAAAGACATAATCCGGGGCATTTCAACCCATACCCCTGTTGTTTGTGGTCACTGTGACGGTAAGAAAAAAAACAAGAAAATTTTATACAATATAGACAAAATTATGAACTGACATCTACAGCTAACTAATAGGGTCTTCCACTGGTTAGCTTTAACTGCCGTTTTGCCGTTCAGTTGTTTTACCAAAGTTTCTTGTGCTTTTTCCTACCGACAGCATTCAGTGATCTCAAACAACAAGGCTATAGGTTGAAATGCCTCGAATATCCTTTTAATTCGTGGTGTCTCAGTCTTGTTATGTTTTGTGCAGGATACACTGTGAGGACAAGAACACTTTCCTGCAAGACTGTGAAGATGATGGCGAGACAGCCGCAGGTGGAAGACTGCTTCATCTTTTGCAGGTACATTTTGCGTGTGTGAGAGAGAGCAAGGCTTGTTTGCCTGGGAAACGATAACGGCCACATTTCAACATAGGCACTGCTGTCCCTTTTGTCAGAGCTAATTTAGAATTGTGTCAGAAGCTTACAGATACAAAACAGTATTGCTTCTCTCAGAAGGTAATTACCTGAAGCAAAAATAAGTTGCTGAAGGTATGAATTTATGTATGAAATGTGTTAATGAATCAAAATCAAAAAACTTTTGTGTCATCCACTTTCCCTGTCATGTCTGTCTGCATATCTCTCTTTCTCTCTCTCTCTCTCCCTCCCCCTCTCTCTCAAAAAAACCCACAATATCACAATCTCCATTTGTTAGCCACCCCGGAGAGGAGCTATGCAAAACACCCACTGAAAGAACATGAAACTATTGCAGCATTTCAATCAAAGCCAAGCACTTTGTCATGTACGCTTTGCCAGAGGGGATCTCCAGCATCAACATCTTATCTTTCTGTCTTCCTCTGCTTTCCTCTCCTCCTTTCTCCCTCTCCTCTCATCTGGTTGCATGACAGCTCATGATTATATCTCTTTCCAGGTTGACCCCTCTCCTTTCAAGGAATGTTAATACGTGACTACTCGAATGTAAATCAGAGCCAACATGTAGATGTTGTTGATGGTCTATTAATTCAAGGCATAACCCACACTTGACAGCGCATTAATGAATAGCTTTGAGATCTTTATTCCTTCCTGTCATATTAGGAACTGCTTATTCAGCAATGAATCATGCGTGCAGTGACCATTATTCCATATCCTCAGTTGCCTTCCTCATTACTGGGCGGCATTAATTCTAGGGCCAACCCTGCCATTACCATTTTTGATGTTTTTGATGTTTTTGGGTAGTCTGTCTGGTGAACTCATCTCACACCTCAAGGCATGAGCCATGACCATGCATGTCCCAGGTAGGTGAAAGCTATATGTCAAAAATGCCTTGATGTATGCTGTATGTATTTTGTATGTCTGTGATGTATTTTGAAGTCAAACTCGCTGTGACCATATATAGAATGCATTGAGTCATGTTTCTGATCATTGAGTTAGGCTAAAAGATTCATTTGCTTGATTGTCTTGCCACATAAAGCGTATAGAAAGCAAAAAAATGTTGTACCATGTTATACCACTCCAATGTGGTATCTCTACAAAATAATTATTTACATAATTATTGATACTTTAGCTGATACTCTTATGGTTTTAATCCATCCCATCTGATTCTCTTGAAAAGAGTAAACATTTTTAAACAAACAAAACAAACGGTGCCACTGTCCCCGTTATTCTAAAAAAAAAAACCAAGAGCCCTCACTCCCAACCACAGTAACTAGGATCATAATTCATATTGGAACAAATGATGCATCCCACTATCACTATCAAAAAGGTCGATTTCATCAGCCTTTTTGACTTTCTTGGGCATTGCGACAAGGCAGTCTTTATTTCGGGCCCATTCTGACGTTTGGCTTTGGGGACTGCCATTTTAGTCGAGTTTTTAGCCTTCGCACCGGCTTCACATGGCGTGTGGAACAAAAACTGTGCATTGTATTGACAATTTTACGCTGTTTTGGAATCGTTCTGACTTTGTTTTACAGTGAGTACACCCAAGCGTCTTGGGCTAGGTGGGACACCTAGCAGCCAACATGCATTTAGCCAGAAATGTGCTTCCACCTGTTTACGCAGTGGCAACATGAAGTAGAAAGTCCAGAATACACTCAGTTTGTAGGGCTAATTCCACAGATCTCATTCCCTTAGCGCAGCGTTCATGAATCTCTGCACATCATCCCATTTCACCCTTTTAAATAAGTCATTTTTAGTCAATGATCTCATTTATACACATGAAATTGACTTTATGTTAAGTGAAACCTGGCTGGATCAAGCAAAGAGTGCCACTACTACTGCTATTGAATCCACTCCTCCAAACTATAATTTCTTAAGTGTTATGCACTTTATCAAATGGAGGAGGACTCTGAGTGCAAGTCTTTCTTGAGGAATTTGGGAAATTGCTGTCAGCCATCTGTTTAGAGTTTGACAGCATCATTATATTAGGGAATTTTAGTTTATATGTTGATAAACCAGACAGTACCAATGCCAGAGAATTTCTTTAACTAATTGACATTCTCGACCAAACAAGTTAAATCAAAGTCGCTTTTATTGTCAATTTCTTCACATGTACTTGACATACAAAGTTTACAGAAATTACAATTCTAGTCCTAAGTTTGTATAAATAAATAAGTGCAAGTAGCTTAAGGCTACTTTTGCCTAGTACTACTACCTAACATAATAGGTATGACAAGACATAGAGTACCCTAAGTACACTACTAATGTAGCAGGGCATGACAAGACAGACGAGGCATGAGGTGAAGTTCACAGAGTGTTCCAGCTTTGTGCATTTAGAGGTAGTTGTAATTGTGTTGTGCAAATGTCAATAGGCAGTACTTGCCACAGTAGCAGCAGTAATGATAATAATAAGTGGTGCAAATATAAATATAAAAACAACAATTAGCAGCAGATATGTGCAATTTGCATATGCAAAGTCTCAGCTGGGGGGGGGGGGGGGGGGGGCCGGGAGGCCAGTGTCTTCCTAGACTCCTGCCATCCTGGTGCTGGGGCTGGGAGTGGGGAAGGGAAAGAGTTCAGCAGTCTTACAGCCTGGTGGATGAAGCTGTTGGCGAGTCTGGTAGTGCGGGAGCGGAGGCTCCTGTACCTCTTTCCAGGGCAGGAGACTGAACAGACTGTGTGCTGGGTGACTTGCATCGCTGACAATTGTGATGGCTTTTCGGGTGAGGCGGGTGGTGTACAGGTCTTGCAGGGAGGGGAGTGATGATCCTCTCGGCTGTCCTCACAACATGTACAAGGACCTACAGACTCTCATGACCATAGCCTTGACCTTAATATCACAAAAGGTCTCAATGTACATGTACATGATGACATGGCGTCATCTGATCATTATTGTGTATTTTTCCAATGGTTGTATGTCCCCTTATGTCCAGAATTGGTCTAAAACAGTGAAAAAGAGAGCCATTAACGCTAATATGGCTGTGCTCTTTGAGCAAACATTGTCACAAACCTCAAGTCAGACATCAGACTTTGTCGATGACTTGTTGAACAACTTGTCTCATATTGTTGATAGTATTTCCCCCCTAATTTAAAAAAAGTTACAGATTGACAAAAAGCACCATAGATACTAAATCTAGCAGTTACACAACTAAAGAGACAATGTAGGAAGACAGAAAGAAAATGGCGCAAATCTCAACTTCACATTGACCAAATTCACAAAACATGCTTTGCCTAACTAAAAAAATGAGCTAGACAGTTGAGTTAGACCGTAATTTTTCTCTAACATAATCAATAAAAATATGAATTTTCAACCATTGAGAAGTTATCAAATCCTCCACCACAATTTGTACCCGAGTTACTCTCTTTTGAAGTAGTCTCTGAAGAAGTGCAATGAATTTGCCTTTTTAAGTGCCCATTTAAAAGTGCCCTTTTAAAAAAAAGTGCCCTTTTAAATGGGTAAAATTGATGAAATAAGACAGCAAATATCAGCTCAGCTACAAACAACTCATCATCCAGTTCTGCCACCACCAAAGACTGGGCTCTACACATCAATGTCTGAGTTTAGCTTTATTGACAATGAGACTCTTAGTAAAACCATACAAAATGTTAGCAATTCCACATCTGAACTTGACACTTTGCCCACTATTTTTTTTCAAATCTGTCCTTAACCTCATTATACCTGATATTTTGTGGATCATAAACACATCATTACAAGGAGGTATGTTTTCACAGTCTCTAAAAACTGCTATTGTAAGACAGATAACTTGGACGTTTAAGTCCTAAACAACTATAGGCCCATTTCAAATCTACCATTTATTGGGAAGACCATAGGGAAAGTTGTTTTTAATCGGTTGACTGCATTTTTAACAGCCAATAGCTACTTTGACAAGCACCAATCAGGTTTCAGACAAAACCGCTGTTCTGGTGTTAGTGGACCTTAGTGCTGCATTTGATACTGGCATATTACTGCATTGCCTCGAACACTGGGTTGACTTTTCTGATGTAGTCCTCAGTTGGCTGAGGTCCTATCTACAAGATAGGAGTTTTTTTCGTTGCCTATGTCTCATAGCCGTTGTCTCAACTTCAAGGTCCTTGACTTGGGGACTTCCCCAAGGATAAATCCTTGGACCACTCTTATTTAATCCATACATGCTTTCACTCGGACAAATTATTGAGAACAACATCTACTACCATAGCTACGCTGACAGCACACAGCTCTATCTAGCCCTGTCACCTGATGATGATGCCCGTCTTGAATCCCTTTATCTTTGTCTTGACCAAGTTGATAACTGGTTGTCACATAATTTTCTACGGCTAAACACAGACGAGACAGATGTGATTATATTTGGGGAAAAAATCAGACTTAGAATATTCGCTCTACTTGCCTCAAAGGGGCTTCAAGCTAAAGACTCAAAAATCTTGGAGTCATTATGGACAATGATCTTAATTTCTGCAATCACATGAAAGCGGTAACTAAATCAGCACTTTACGACATAAAAAAACATTAAATTGACAAAGAAATTATGTCAGAAAATGACCTTATTCATGCATTTATGTCCAGCAGGTGACTATTGCAATGGATTCTTTATAGGCCTTCCCAAAAAAACTATTAAGTCCCTTCAAATGATACAAAATGCAACAGCTACGGTCCTGCGAAAAACAAAAACAAGAGCATATTACTCCCATTCTGGGGATTCTTTTTACATTGATAGCTAATTTGTTCACAAATTTGGTGTGTCTACAAACACTAGCTCCAATGATGAATTGCAAACTAGCCAAGGACAGTTGTTCCAGGCAGGTTGCAGCGTTGTTCGGTAGTTCTTGGTAGTTCCTGTTGGTGTCAGTCTAAAAAGAACACTTGTCTGTATCGTAGGCCATGCCTGTGAGGTGCCTAGACAGAAATCAGGAAGAATATGCAAAAAATGCAAAAACATTATCTGTAGGCTCCATGTTCTTCAGGAAAAAAAAATTGAGAGAAGATGGCTTCCTGTAAGCTACAGGATTAACTTTAAGGCTCTGCTGCTGGTTTTTAACTCATTTAATGGCTTAGGACCAGCCTACCTATCTGATATGTTTCAATGTTACACTCCTGCCAGGACCCTTAGATCTCAAGCTAATTTCATGTTAGTTCATCCTTCCATAAAATCAAGGAGTGGTGAAGCAGCTTTCAGCTGGTATTTGTAATATGTGAATGATTATGTGAAAAGTTTCATGAAACTTTTACAGCCAAGAAAAGTGAATGTTCAGATTTTATGTAATCATTGTTCACATCATACTATACCATGGCATTGTGTTGCTGTTATGGATGTGACAGTTGTGTGTGGAATTGGCTTTATTTATTCCGGGCTGTTTTAAATACTGTTTTAATTAATTTAATGTTTTTTGTCTTTCTTTTACTTACTATACTTACTATAATTATTGTTATTATTGTTATATATCTGTTTTATGTCTACTCCACTTGGTCTTGGAGTTCCCATCTTTTTTCTGTAAAGCACATCAAACTGCTTTTTAAGTATGAAATGCACTATATAAATAAACTTTGCCTTGCCTTGCTGTGAGACACTGAATCAACTACAGTAGTTAGTGCAGAGCCTCAGCCTTCAGATATTCTCAACACAGACCTCTGTCCATAAATCAGAGCCCAAATCTCTTACTGCTGATCCACCACTGTTCCCCTAACAACATATCTGAGCACAGTGGAGCTGAGCTGGAGAGTTGTGCACACAAGTCTCCTTTGTCTGCCAGTTTACTGTGATTAATTCCCTTTCATCTAGTATCCCATTGTCTCCAAATAAGATGCATCTTCTTTGTCTGCCCCTTTGTTAGGGGCAATATTTTTAATTTACATTTGTTTTTAAAAAGCTATAATTAACATCCTGTATCTTTTCTATTTTCACTCCGTTTTCTTTCTTTTCCTTCTGCATTTCTTTCCTTCCTTTCCTACATTCTCTCTTTTCCACTCCGGCTCTGGCTTCCTTTCCTGTTCAATTTAAACTCAGCTGAATTCATTGAGTGTGGGTTGAATGCCGTGACACATGCTCCTCCATGGAGCAGACTATTCCCATTGAAGTGTGCTTATTCAGAAACCAAATGAAAACAGGCAGATGGCACAGACACCCTACTGCCTCTCTGCACTGGCACTCTACCAGAGAAGCCATAAGATGATTGACAGACGAAACAAAGATCTTGCTCAGGCTGACTCATTTGTAACTGTCATCCTCACTGTGACACTCCAACCATGCCAGCCCCCCCACCCCCATTTTATGATATTATTTTCATCAACAGTATGCAGATGGATCACACAAAGAGTTGTTTACTTAAAGACCTACTTAAGCAGGTAGTGTCTCAGGCTTCAGATTCTCATTGAGTTTTTTTCCCCTCTGTGTTCTCATACTTACCGAAACATATTCTTTAAAAGGCATTCATCTTCTGCTTTGTCTTTTCATTTAGATTCTGGGCGTTCGGAATGTGTTGGTGGTGGTCACTCGCTGGTATGGGGGCATTCTGCTGGGGCCCGACCGTTTTAAACACATCAACAACTGTGCCAGGAACATCCTGGTCCATGAGGGCTACACTGAAAGTCCGGTAAGGGCAGAGCGATTTATTGGGCCTATCAGTGAGATTGGACTAATTGCTTATTTGCATCGCTGTGAGGGCCAGAGGGACTAGCATTTGCATCATATTTGATATTTTAGACAGAATCAGAGGAGGATTAAATGTTCTAGAGCACTTTGTTTCAGGCAAAGGAGTGATGTTTTCTTTAGTGAGCCACAATTTGCAGCCATTGAAAAGTCCTTTTCTCTGTGTCAAAAAAATGGATAATGCAGAAGAGAGTTCTTTTTGGAGTAACACAAACTTGATTGTTTGTTGTTGGGTGGCGGTTCATTTCTGTGCAAATGAAAGTGCTGCATCGTCATGGTTACAGAGCCCGGTGGAAAAATCTGTTACCAAGCACTGTGCTTCTTTGTTCACAAACTAAGCATTCACTCACAAAAATGAACCCCAAGCCCATGCTTGTTGTAACATATGGCTTGTATGCAATTACTGTATGTGGGAGGTTGTAGAGGACAGTGTAGTATTTGCTCAACTTAGAGCCTAATCCATCAATGCTTGTAGCTGGAAGCAGTGAGACGCGTGAGCCTGTTGTGTTGTGACAACAACGCATGTCCATGCCGTTGTTTATTAGCATGACAATGAATGGAGTAAGCACTTAGCTGGGAGCAGGCCCTTTGGAGTGTCATAATTAGATTATGCAGAAGGGCTCTCTCCATTTCCTGTGATCCTGGCAGCTGACATGCTTGTTGTAAGAGGCCAGTGCCCTGCTCTTTTGCTGCTCCTGCCAGACGTGGTACACAGCTTATTTGGAGATGGTGAAACTGAGGTCTTATCACTTTGTCAGTAACGGAATAAAAATACATTTTTTTAATTAGGTTTAAATAGGTTTAATAAGTGCTGTTACCTGCAGCGCTGCTACTTATTCACTACACGTTCTCAATAGCCCTTGTTTTCCTCAAGCCAGACTTCATGCCATGCTAAAGGGTTTGCTCTAAAGTAAACCAAAGGATGGCTGGTTCTGCAGCCCTTTGAAGTCCCCAAGATAAACAGTCACTCTTGAGCTGTTGCCACCATCTTATTTAGACTACACATTTTCAGTTGTTGCCGGCAGCTGAGGAGTTAAGTGGTTTGATGGCAGCCTTGATCAACAGATCACTGTATCCAGCCCTTTTCAACAGATTAATCCCAAATCTTTTGATAACACATTGTTATTTTGCATACGATCAGAATTTCAGATTAAAAACAGAATCATCATAGAAAATCACAAAAAAAGAACATTTGTTGCATTGATTATATGGATAGGACCAAGCTGGTTTGGAATTAGAGCTGTGAATGTCTGCAGCTATTTTTAATAACTGTAATTACATGCTTATATTACTGTCCATTTGAATGAGACAAGAATGCACACACACACACACACACCTGACATCTGAATACACAGATAGAATTCCTCTGGAGGTGGTCTGACTGTCTGACTGATCAGATTAAATTCTGATCACAGTTCATGCTTTGTGCATTTGTGCCCTCCATAATATACTTTGCTTTTTTGTAAGGAATTTGAGTGTTTACTGTAGTGCGTAAAATGTGTCTAAAAATGCCACAATAGCCATGTTCTGGTGCCCAAAGAAAGGACAACAATACAGCATCAACTACTTTAAATTGATAATTACTGTCTTTGTCATTACAATATCGAGCCAACAGCCAATGCAGTTTTGAAATGAGCCTTTGCATAGCATTATGCTTGAAGAACAATCATAATTTACCCTACCCTTCCACACAACATGAGATCTATGCCTGCCATCCGTGACATAAATATTAGATGAGGTAGTGTGGAATTAAAAGTAAAAGGCTGAAAACAGCTGCCTAAACTTAGCTTTAGTGTTCTCTAAATGTTTACATAGAGCTCTAAAAATGAACAGCCAATGATCTGTGTACCTGATGTTAGCTGAAGCAAGCTACAACGAATCTAAATTTAGGGAAAAAGTCAACATGTTAACACTTCAGTAAAGGCCAGTGGAGGACGTAAGATTTTTCCAACTCCATTGTTGGAGGAATGAAATTTCCTATTACCATCATTAAGGCAGTAAGAGTGAAAAGGGCTATGCAGTTACTAGACACTGCATTAATCACATTCCAGACACTGTTCAGGCTAACATATGTGTCTCTGCACAGAACTGAGTTCAGCTTTATTAAGATGATGGATAATCTGATAGCCTAGTTACTAATAAAATTACACAACATGAAAGTGCTATGAACAAAACCATCTTTGTGGTAGTAAAAATAAAGGTTGTGTTGTGTGAACCACTGCCCCCCTCCACCACCACCACACACTCACACACACACACACACACACACAAACATTTCACCTTTTAAGATTCAGTCTGCCACCATGAAATTGGCCCTGTGCTATAATAAAGTACAACTAACACTCCATCAGGCTGATACCTGCCTTGCCGTTCTTCCAACTCTGACACGCTGGGTCGTCTGATTGCCAGCCTGCATGCTGTAATCTGCCCCCGAGCTCCGAGCACTGAGCACTGAGCACGGTCATGTCGCTCCCCAGCATGAGCCATGTGTCAGAAACATGCCCAGAAAATGTAACAATTTGACTGTAGCTGCATTCCTCTCCACCAATGAAATCCAGTTCTTAAATGTTGTTTGGAGTAGTTTTGATATGCACATGTGGGTGTCACAGCACTGTGAATGGTACTGTTTGCTCCACAGAAGTCTTACAGGGACTTACAATAGCACTGTGCCACAGTGACACAAGTAGTCTATTAGGCAGGCTGCAGCTCATAGATGGCAGCAGCAGAACTGACAGGTAAAAGCAGGTGTTACACAGTGAGTGGTTGGCTCTGTGAAAGGAGGCCCCTGAAAGCACCATTAGTTTAGAATTACAGTAGTACAGAGAGCCAAGCACCACTGCAGCCCAAGCTGATTGCAGGGGCATTTTCAGTCATGAGAAGCTAGAGATCTCTTCACTCAGGAATACTTTCCTGTCCATCTTAAACATGGTTCAGAGAGAAGAAGAGACTTCATGCTTCCTGCTGGAATTTGTGAAATGTCAGTACCAGCAGATAATGCATCCACATGCTATCATACTAATGTAATTGTTTCACATGAAAAGGCCCGGACTTTTTCAAAAATAATTTCTTGTGGAAAAGGAACATTTGACTAATGGGATACATTACAACCCACACCACAGCCCTATATGTTGGGACAAATGTGTGGTTCTTTAAATAGGCAACCTGTTGAGCTCATATTCCCATTCAACTTTTTTAATGCAGTGCTGGTCCAGGATTAAACATCACATCCTTTTAAGTCAAATCTTTAAATAGGATTAATATTGTAATTTTGGCTGACTTTTGTGTGTGTTCTAATCTCAAATACAAGTTGCTGTGCTGCTGGAATACTGTGGATCCACTGAATGAATTGTAATTAAATGAATTGTAATTAATAAGATGTTGAGAGCATGAAAAGAGAGCGAACAAAGCATTGCAGGTAGTGCAAATTTGCTCAGTAGAGAAAAACCCTGGAGAGACAGCACAGCACAGTGGAGCTGCTCACTGATGAAGTCACCTGGCCCGTGCTCACGTTCCATACTCCTGCCTGTTTACTTGTTCACTCTGTCCCCTTCCTCCCACAGGAAGAAGCAGCCAAAGGTGAGGGGAAGAGCAAGAAGCCCCGAGGCAAGAAGATAAAATGAAGAAGGGAAAACCACAGGATTCTGACAACCTCAAAGCAGGAAGATGGATGGATGGATGGATGGGCCCACAAACAGACAGGTGTAGAGAATGTGGAGGATAGACAAAACAAGTTCGATACTGTAAGAATGACACCTGGAGGGGCATCACTGAGGCCTTATTGAAAAAAATGCTGTCAGGCTGTGGGTCTGTGCTATTGGCTGATTGTGCCTAAACAAGTGGCTGATGGCAGTGTCAGATTCTCAGGCTTCCTCGGTTCTCTCAGTCGTAATTTCCCCATATGGAGAAGAGAAAAAACTGTCATTAATTATTACATTAGTATATGAGCAAAATGTTGCTACATGGTTGGTTATGTAATTTTTGATAAAATAATCACATTTATGAGCATTTGTGCTTAATGGATTGTATCAAGGGCTATTTTATGATTAAAAAGACAAATCCTGTCTATAGTGTCTACATGTTAGATGTGGTAATTGTTTTTTTTTTTTGTTGTTTTTTTGGAGAAAATTGAGAGACCTTTTCACTATGTACACAGGACAGTGTTTAGTAATAAAACCTCTGACACCTGCCAACAGCATTTATGTCAAGAGGCTGACAGGTTGAATGGATCCTATTAGGGTATAAAGTGCTTGACACCTGAATTTGTCTGTCTTATCAACTAGAAAAGATATCCAGCTCATGCCATTATAAATTAGATATTTCAAATTGAATTCCATATTTAATAAGCTACTGATTTGCAAGGGGTTTCTGATTCACATTAGACGTCTTTCGTAATGTCTCTCCCTGTCTCTTCCATTTTGTCACACTAATGACTGAGAATTACTATGCAAATTATGTTAATCCAAACCATTCTGTCATGACTGCTCTTTGATATTAGGCATTTTAGGGCATTGGTAGGGCTTACATTCTTCCAAAAGCCTCCTTACATCACACCATCTTCTTCTAGCCAAAGCCCTCTAATAAATATTCCAAAGCTGATCCCTCATCAAATATAAAATCTTCCTCCCCTAGAGAAAATCTTCCTACTTCAGAATCTCTTCACTCTTCAGAAACTTCACAGCCACAATAGCACCCACTGAACTTGTTGTAAGAAAGATTCATTCTTTGGTATCTCAGCTACCCTGATGATTTTAACAGAATTCAACCTTAGACCCCCCCCCCCCTTTACCAGGACTTTCTCTTTTATGACCAGAATGAATTTCCAGTCGTTTGTTCTCTTTCTCTTTCTTTTAACTGTCTCATCTTATAACCCCCACACACTCCACCTCGCTCACTTCTGTAGCACTTTTCTACTCCTGCCCTCCTTCATCCCATCTGTCCTCCCCCATCTCTCTCTTCAAGCCTCCAGCCCAGTATATGCCCTCCCCTCTCTCTTTTAGTCTTCTTTTTACCCTTGCTCTTCTTCTAGTCCCTATCTTCTGCCACCTTCCCCCACAGAGGCTCCTACAGCTGATGAATGTTAATCAGCTTTTTCAGTCTGGCTCCTCTTTCACTTGCGCAGGTTAAACTCCCTGGTCTCCTCCCAGAGCATCTTCACCCTGTTTATCTCACTACTTGTTGTGTCTCACTCCTCCATTGTCTAAAAAGCCCTGCATTTAAATGCTGCTGTCCTTCGTTATGAAATGTGTAGCTCTTCAGTGGCTAATTCTTATAGACATGCAGGGTTGTGATTAAAATGCCTTCGCAAACCTGGTATTTACCTGGTATGAAATTATCACTGTTAATGACTCAGAACAGTTATGCTTAGCATGTGATGATCATCCAACCAGATTTTGTTGTTCTACAGATGTTTCCGTAACCTGTCAAGTTGGCTCTTTATCTGTTAATATTAATGGGTTGAAGTGGATGTATGAATGCATTCCATCTATGCATCTTATCGTAAAGATCAGTTCCAAAATGTAGCAAAACCACAGCTACTTCTGGTTTTGTGTAATGTAATTCTAGGGTCATGGAAGGTAAAAATAAGTCATTATTAAAGGGTTTATGTTGTACTTCTGCAGTTTGTGATGATTTTTTTCCAATTCTCTCTTCACAGCACCTCAATTCTGAGACCTGACCTCCATCACCACTTGCACACTCAGCCTAATCTTTTTCCTCTCCTCTGCTGCCTCCTCGTTTCTCCTAGCCCCTCGTGCCTCCTAGCTCCTCTGTCTCCTAGAAAACTGACATTTTTTTCTCTGCAGTTCTCTTCTTTTTTCGATAGCAGGTTTTTTACCTGGAAGGTTTTCCCTTTAATCTTCGAGCAGTAACTGGAGATCAGATCTGATGTATTTGGTATATATGTATTTTACACATACACCAACCATCAGAGTGGACTGAAACTTGATGGTTGTAGGTTGGGGTTCAATACCTAACACCGCAATTGAATTTAAACACTGAGGTTGCAGACCATGAAACAGCAGCTCAAACTCTCCCTGACCTGAATCCCTTTCACACAAGTAAAGAAATTTTGAATAATGATGGTTAACTGGGCCCCATGGTGCTGCAAGACTTAGTGACGAGATGCCAAGTCATTTCTCACCTCTGCACAGAAACTAAGGTTGAAATCTGCTGTTTCTTTGTCTCTCAAGACTACCATCAACACACAAATCTTGGTTATTATACTTCAAATACTTTTTCTGAGAATTACATCAGTAGGATTTCAGCAAATGTATAAATTCAAAGGTGGCACAACCACACATTACTGGTATAAGGGCATTAACGGCTTCAAAATAGGACCCTTGAGATGAAATGAAAAGAGGGCTAAGCAGGGAAGGGCACATGTTATCTGTGTCCCCTCAGATGAGGCTTCATGAATTTTTAGGGCCTGTTCACCTAAACGTTCAGCCCAAACCCTTCATTTGAAGATCAAAGGCGGGAAGAGTAGGGAAGTGGCTTTCTCTTTAAGTGTCTCTCGGGCAGCTCTCTCTGTGGAAATAGCCAGCTGGAGGGACAAATGAATTCAGTTGTGTGTCATGTCCCCCTGGCAGTGGGTGGGTTTGCTTGAGCACTTGCAGGGCACCGGCAGACAACCCAGAAGCAATCAAGATATTGAAAAGGCGCTTTGTCTTTAATCACTTTAATTTAATCAAAGGTTTGTTTTAGCTGACTGCCTCTTTTCACTTTAGTGCCAAATTTGGTGGGTACCAAATTACAAAGACAAGAGACATCACTCGTGTAAACAAAATGAAGCTGAGCCTCTCAGAAATGGCCTTCATCTGTCAGTGTTTTCCATCAGTACCAGTCCATCAGTACCATGACTGTTTTTTTGTTCAGTACTTTCGATTTTGTTTTTGAATTACAATGTTCTGTTTTTCAAGTGAATCCACAGTATATGGCTTTGCAATGACCAGAGAAAAATCATTAAATGCATGCCTCAATCACGAAGTGACAGAGGTAGACGAGGGGATGTTTTGTATGTGAGGAGAGAGACTGTTTTACTTCCCATCGGTCCATTGAGGAAACCTCATAGTCTATCTGTTCACCAGGCAGCCAATCAGACCTGCCCCCACCCCACCACCACTCACACAGTTACTTTCGTCATGGCCTTTTCTTGGCATGACAGCTGTGTGTCCGATACTTTTGAGACAAAACACTTATTTGTGTCTTCACCGCTACTCATACCCCGAAGACGTCTGAGGTGCAGCTGAGGGTGCATTAACAAGCCTATATTGGTGTTTCTGTGTTGGCTGACTCATTCTAAAAGGGGAAAAAGACCATTGCGGAGGTTGGTAATTACTGTCCTCACAATAGCCAGCCTCAGGCCTGATAATACAGTATTGGTGTGAGGGGAGGGAGGGTCCAATACGCTGTCGCATGGGAGCAGGCAAATTACACCAGAGGCTCAGGAAACAACCAAGCTGACACGCTCACGTCAGAGCAGGGACCGGTGAGGGCTAAGGATGAAGCGTGATTTGAGAGAGCCTCAAGACATGCAGGGCTCGCTGCTGTGAAAAGGCACATTCAGTCTGCATTCTGCATCCCATTATTGTGAGGGGTTTTGCACAGGCACTTCTCCTATGTCTATTTTTGTGTTATTATGTAGGCCTATGCTACCCACCTGGCTTTGCTCAGTTTATGATTTCTGAACTGTAACACCATCACTGACACAAGAATGGAATTCACTAAAATTAAATTTCAATACTTTTTGGTGCGAGGGAAGGAGACCTAGCTTTCCTATGTAGACTAATCATGAAAGAAAGGAATAGCCTGCCTTTAAAAGTCAAGTCCTCTCTGTTTTAAAGACTGAAGGTTGGTACCAGTCATCCCCATCTCCTATATCAGATGATACTACCTGAATCATGTAAATCAAAACACAAATCCAGTGAAGTCACCATAGCTGACAGACTGATGCACTATTCTCATTCTTATTATTAGATTGGATTAAAATTTAAGGGTGAAATTCACTATAGTTAAACATTACTGCACTATAACTATTAGGGTACTGTTATTAGAAATGTTTTC
The DNA here is from genome assembly GCA_027481765.1 of Tenualosa thibaudeaui. Taxonomy (NCBI): domain Eukaryota; kingdom Metazoa; phylum Chordata; class Actinopteri; order Clupeiformes; family Clupeidae; genus Tenualosa; species Tenualosa thibaudeaui. The sequence goes on along the minus strand of JAIFZK010000173.1, from coordinate 1,833,224 downwards.
CTTTTGCTTTATGCCTACATGCACATTCCTCCCCATGGCTATGACTGTCTTAGGTTTATAATCTACCAACAGCATGCATACTTTACATAGAATGAATATTACTTTTTGTATGACTACTACATTGATTTAATGAAAAGCACTTGATAATGAGCTTCATTACGTTTCAGTTCTTCAGTTACCTCCCTACAGGCTACATAAAAGTAAATCATTGTAATAAAGCTATTACAGTGTCTTTCAATTTGTCCATTCTATTCTTGTGATTGACAGCGAGAGGTTCATGAGACGGCATGAGAATCCAGCCGGTGCAACAGGTACAGTCAGGATCATTTTTGCCCAGCGCTTTGTCTTGAAGACGATTCTTATCTTTCGTCATGTGCTGCAAGTCCACATAGACGAGAGACGCGTCTGGTTGCATTCGGGATTTCCAGTTACGCATGCAAGTACTTCGTGCTGGGGGTTCTGCGCGTAAATGAACAAGGCACACAGAGAACTGAATTTATAACAACAATGCTACGGACAATACTGCAAGAATGCGGCTTATATTTAGGCATATGGTGTCCTAATACGAGCGTATGAAAAAAGCTCTTTTCTTACGGGTAAAAAATGTAACTTGATAAGACGAACAGTAATGCCCTTTGATAACAAACTGGGGTTTCTACCTTGCTGACCACGATGGGGACTTGTGGACCTGAGCAAAACGCAAGCTGGAACTTCACTTCAGGATTCTCTCCTGCAGACGGAAGCGGGAACGCTGTTGCGCTCTCTGGATACGTCTTGGTGATTTTGGCTATATTGATGATCACACTTATAGTTGTAGTGGTGGGTGGCAATGCGCTCGTTATACTGGCTTTTGTCGTGGATAAAAGTCTTAGAAATCAGAGTAATTACTTCTTTTTGAACCTGGCCATATCTGATTTCCTTGTTGGTGAGTAAAATTCACTTTTTCAACTGTAAAAATAAAGACGTATCACGTGATGTATAGTGCGGCGTAGTACAGTATTACACAATGTAGGTGACATTATAATACACCATGAACTTTACAGTTGCACATACAAAATACCTGTTTTCTTGTTGTAAATCTTACCATGGTGTAGGGGTCAGGAGATGAGTGAGACTTTTGGTAATAAATTAAATCTGAATTCAGGAAAAAAGACCTTATATTCTCTCATGACATACAGAGATTAAATTTCTGTTGTAATTCTTTGAAGCAACACACTGTGAAACTGAATTACAGTAGCCTTCCTTCCGTTCAAAACACAAACCTGTGAAGTTAAATGGGAGTAGACTGTTTTAATAGTGTCTGACCGAGAGTGTTTAGAATATCTTTGATAGATCTGTGACACAGTCAAATGAATGGGTATAAGATACTTCTGTAAGCGTGGACACCACGGAGATTCACATGAAAAAAGTGTCTGTGTGTGTGTGTGTGTGTGTGAGAGAGAGAGAGAGATGAGAAGATTAAAGGATTTTTAGTGTCACAGGTCTTGTGCTGTCATTCAGCAAGGAGCACAGATTAGAGCAAGGGGACTGTCTGACGTACTTGGATATTGTAAAGCTAGTTGAAATGAAATGCTCACGCTGGAAGCTGCAAGACAGCACTGGGGACAAAGGAGTGTGCTCTTTGCCATGTCTTGCCTGTGAGGCATCAATTTAATTTGTTATGGAATGTGGTTTGCAGTGGATAATTAATACTAAAAATTGCATCCCTCTGTACATATGGTCAATTAATATAGTGAGCCATCATCAATGAAAAATTAATTTGGAGACTTAACATATCTGAACGTAAAATGTGAACTCTCCTTTGTTTGGCTGGAATCTGCTGTTGACATCAAAGTTTGTTTGTATTAACACCAATAAATCCACAGTCTATAGTTCAGCTTGTATATTCTTGCTTGAATCTCACTCGTTCTTAAGGAACCATAAAAAAGGCACCTTGTATAACATTCTTTGAAGCCATTTAAAGACCCTTTGGGACTTCCAGTGAGGGAGCTAAAGAATTCTATATGGTTCTGTTCATTTCAAGTTCAAGATTCCACGATTCCACACTAGTAGCACCTCTCTTTTCAGGGGCGTTCTGCATTCCTGTCTACATCCCGTACATCCTTACTGGGCAGTGGATGCTGGGCCGTGGATTGTGCAAGCTGTGGCTGGTGATAGATTATCTCCTATGCACAGCCTCTGTCTTCAACATCGTCCTCATCAGCTATGATCGCTTCCTATCTGTCACCCGGGCGGTGAGTGCAGCACAAGTAAACACCAGGAAAGAAAACACTCATCACCACATCAAAATCTGAACAATATAGGGCATAGACAGATAAGCCATGTCCAATTCACTTAGACTGCACTGCAGTTGTGTTGCCAATATGCCCACTGTCAATAGCACAGGGAATCATTTCTGCTACAAGGTCTTGACAAACTGTGTGTGTGTGTGTGTATGTGTGTGTGTGTCAGTGAGTCTTTCTGTGTAAGATCAATAGCATCAGACTGGGCCAGGGGTGGGATCACCATTTGATGCACTGCACAGATCAAATGTCTTGTGACCACAGGGGATGCAAGTGAGGTTTTGCACCTTTCTTGATGACCTTTCTAACCCGTTGGGGAAAATGTTACGACCACATAAGAATCGATGGATCAAGTGTGCTGTAAATTCCCCACTCTGACTTGGTTGGCTGAATAGAGTCCATAAAATGCTGCTGTTGATTGTAGTATTTTTAAATACCATCCACTGTCCTTATAGGATCTAGCGGAAAAAATCAAGTGAGTTTTAGAAACGTTAAGTTCACAGGTGACAAATCCACAAATCCACAGCAAAAACAATAACTACGGAGCCATGCTGGGAATATTTGGTTTTAATATTGGCAATATTCAGTTTGAACGTGAGTCCTCATTTCTTCCGACCTTGGCTGTCTTCTAGTTTCTAAAGGCATGAATAGACCTCCTGGTTCATGCCCGAATTAAATGGAATTCAGGGTATACACCTTAATCAGAAAATGCTCCTTACCGGAGAGAGTTTTTGCATCTGTGCATGTTCTGTTGGCATGATGCAGCCAATTCAAGGCAACAAGAATATTTGCATAGCACACTATTCTTCCACTAGCCAGGCCATGCCTTCCTCGAACTTCTACTTGATTATCACCTCCCTACAGTGCTAGTCTGGATTTGATCCCATTGAGCTTGTTGTCTCAGGAGGCATTTTAACCTGTCCAATCAGTGTACAGGAGGAGGCATTGTGAATGCAGAGCTAGAATGCTATCAGTCAAGGCAAGCGATCAGTCAGGGGCTCATCTAATCAATCGAATCTCACTATCGAATGTCCAGACGCTCTGTACAAAACAAAAGTGTAGAACAAGGCTCTGGTTTTATTACCAGGCTACTCTTCCACACATGTAAACAGATTATTCAGGATCTTGCCCTGACCAGAATATTGATCTTATTTCGAATTCAATGTGCATGTAACCGTAGTCATTGACTTACTTTCACCCAGCAATAAAAATATTGGTTTTGTTCTTTACACATCCTTGGATCCAAAAGAGTAGACCACAAAATGTCATGCATCCATGGAAGCATAGTTGACACACAACAGTCTAAAAAAAGAATGTCTATGCCAGTTACAACAAAGCGCATTGCAAAGAGAGTTAAGCAAAGAGTTAGCAAAGTTATAGTCTGGCCTTATTCCAATCATAGTCCTGTTGTTTGTCACCCTTGCTGAGTGCTGACAACTGGAAGGAGAATAAAAAAATGTGGAACAACGTAGACCGAATATGCACAGCTTATGCTAACTCAGTGGTACCATAAGCTCACTTTCACTTTTGTTACTCATGGTACCATTCAGTTATCATTAGCGACCGGTTTACTATTTGGTCTATGTTGTTCCAAAATATTCTTTCGTTTTCTTCCCTATCAAGATCTCTCGTCAAGCTTCTACAAGAGGGCTATGATTGGAATGACGCCAGACTATTGCTTTAAATATAGTTTTTTTTTTCAGGCTTTTACATTTGATGGCTTTTTAAGGTTCAAGGTTAATTTTATAAATGGCAAATTGTCTACTCTCTGCTGTTCTCTGTAGAAATCCAGCCAGTGGAGTGTAGATTGACTCCTGCAGACATCATAAGACCAAAGCAGATAAAAGCAGAGAAGTTTAGCAAAAAGTGACATTGCTACTTAGGAATCCACTGAGCTATCATCATTTTCTGTCTTTCATACAAGTGTCATCAGAGCCAGACATTCATGTATTCAGCCTACAGAAATGACAGACTGTATACCATATATACGTACTATATAATGAGAATAATAAAATGGCAGAATAGGCAAGAAATTAAGTTTGCCCCAGATGTGTTCATTGACAACAGACTTGACCTTGAGCTCATTCACAATGAGTCATGCTCTCAGTCACTCATCATTCAAAGACTTTGGACCATTAATGTAGGTTAATTTTTGTCACCATTTCCATTTCCTCTATAGCTGCATGAGTAAGCACATTTGGTTTGTAAGCCTGCGTCCAAAATACATACACAAGACATTCTATAATGCCCTACACTGCCCTAAATGACATTTAAACGTACAGTTATATTTACTGTGAATGAAAATGACTGTAGTTGAAAATGTTTGAAATATGACTAAAATATGGTGTGTCTTAATTACTGAAAAACCCAGTCATCGCAAGTGGCAGCCATATGTGTTATAATGAATGTGTTTTTGTTCTTGGCTGTAAACTCAGTGCCAGCTGTTGCTTATTATAGTGCATATTCCTGTCAGCTGACAAATAATAAATTGTTTTAGTGAAGTTAAAGTGCAGTTATGTAATGCCACTGACACATCATTAACACATTTTAACAAAATAGCCTGACCAAAATGTTCTTATTTGAAATTAATGTTCTTAAATATATTGAAATATGTTGTGAATATATTCTATTGCACTGTAACAGGGGATACGTTTTGGCGATATTGTCTTGATAAAGTGTAATCTATATGAACAACATTTAACCCATAGACATAGACAGCTTTAAGCGATTTAATTTAATTGTTATAATGTTGCATTCTTGTCAATGTCTCCATCAGGTACGGTATAGAGCACAACAGGGAATGACCAATCAGGCGGTGGGGAAGATGTTGATGGTTTGGTTGCTGGCTTTCCTACTTTATGGCCCTGCCATTATCTTTTGGGAACTACTGGCGGGCAAGAGTATAGTTCCCGCGGACCAGTGCTTTGCAGAGTTCTACTGCACCTGGTATTTTCTACTCAGTGCGTCCACCTTTGAGTTCTTCTCCCCCCTGGTGTCCGTGGCCTTCTTCAACTTCAGCATTTACCTGAACATCCACCGTAGGGAGAAGATCAGGGGCAGGGCTTTGCACAAAGGAAAGAGGGAGCTGAGTGACGAGCACAGGTGGAGGGACTCGAATGGAGGAGCGTCGGCTGTGTTTTTTATCAAAACGCGCAAAGTGTCATCCAGTGAACCGGCGGCAGTCTCGGCGGTGATCGAGGAGGACGAAGAGATGTCGCCGTCGTCCAGCGGCGAACCCAGCAGCACGCAGTCAGTGGGCTTCTCCATGAGGAAGACCAAAGGAAGGAGGAAAGTCACCGGAGGCTGGACTTTTGCCTGCTCGGGCGCTGCACCAAACCACTCGTTGTCCTCCTCTGGGGCTCCCTCCCGGGGAGGGGGACATTCGCGGCTGTCACGTGACAAAAAGATTGCCAAGTCGCTGGCGGTGATTGTGTGCGTGTTCGCCGTGTGCTGGGCGCCCTACACGCTGCTCATGATCATCCGTGCTGCCTGCAGCGGCACCTGTGTGGAGCACCACTGGTACGAGGTCACCTTCTGGCTCCTGTGGCTCAACTCGGCCATCAACCCTTTCCTGTACCCTCTGTGCCACAGCAGCTTTCGCAGGGCCTTTGCTAAGATCCTCTGCCCCAAGCGCCAGTCCGTCCAGCCTCATGCAGTTATCCATTCCAGCCAGTGACAGCCTGATTACCTGATAATATCAAGATGTTTTTGAAAACACCCTTAATTTCCCCAAAGGAAATAAGATTACACAAATTATATTGTTTGACATAATATGATTTGAAAAAATGACAGGTTCCTCACTCAAGCCCTTCAGTTGTTCATGTTTGGCATAAAAGACAACAGAAAATTAAAACAAAACAAACAAACAAAAAAACTGATTTTAAGGAAGTATTATATATAAGAATTATAAACAAGCATCCCAGCAGTTTATATCTGAATACAAGCTGAATACATTCAGTTTGCTACAATTCTGTAGATTGGATTCCCAGATGGCATTCGCTAAAATCATGTTTCAATGGATGATGATCAGTGTCTTTCTATGAGACATCATCTTGGTTACTGGTTTGTGGGCATCAGTGATCATCAACGTGATTGTTAACATTGTTGCTGGACCATTAGGGAGCTGTATTTTCCTGCCACTCGTCAGCATCACATAGTGTGTAATGACCATGAATTACAGCTCTTTCAACTTATGGTTTGGTGAAAAAAACAAAGGTAGGCTAAAAGCTGTTGTGCACAATGACATCCTTTAACTGTTCTGCCATGCATGAATATCATGGGGAGATTTTTCATACTAAGTGCATAATGAGTTACAACCATCTGCCACAGTGGTAAACAATTGACAATACTTGTTTGAATCTTCCTAGACACTTAGCAGTCTCAAAATGCATTGTTATACAGTGGAATGCTATAACTGGTAAATATTTTATGCTTGTGAAACAATGTGGTGAATATTTTTATGTACTGTTTATATGTTTAGAGGATCAATGTGAGGAAAAATAATAAACACACAGAGTGTGGATATTGTGGTTGGTAACTGCATTTCTTGGTAAGCTTTTCAAAGAAGCTTTGTTGCAATGACTGTTTTCTACAAATTTGTACATGTTTGAATGCACATGACATCTTAAAACAAAACCTTCAAAATGAACAGTGGGAAGAGAAAAACAATAAAAAAGAAACATGGTTAATGAAGATGAATCATAGAACTATTTGAGCAGCTATGACTGATCTGACAAACAACAAACCTACAAAGGGATCACATAGGATTAGATGATGGTATGGTGTGGATATTTATGGGCTGGGCTGTTATTTGGCTACTGGCTTGGCTGATGTATATATAACACTGCAGTGTATAAGCTTTGTATAAGCAAGAGGTTGTCACCTATAGGCAGTGACAATCAGAGCCCAATCTAAGTGCCTCAGATCTATCCAATATTTCAGAGAGGAGGCAAAAAATGAGATTTCCACCAGACTGTGGATAATCCACAACAAATTTCTAGTCTGAGTGGAAAAGACAGAGTTAGTGTCGCAAGAAACAGTAGTAAGAGAAACAGTAGTAAGAGAAGGCAGTTAATATTGTTACAGTGTTTCAATGTTGATGTATGGTAGGGGGCTATTGCATCCTCAAGGCTGGAGCAAACCCATTTTAGGCTAGGTGAGGACAAGACCAGAAACAAGAGATGAGCAGTAGTCTAGATCAACAGCTCTGGAACTTGATATTTCTATTTCTCCCCTGCAAGCCAATTTGGTGAGGAAACCGAGAACATGCAAAGAATAGACAGCAGGATACTTGTAAGATGAAAGCCATCTCCTGCTTGTTATACATTTTGCTCCAAATCCTTTGCACTTGGGCTGCCTCAAAGAAATCGTACATGACACTTGGAATGGAATATCCTGTGTCTCTCTAATTGTTCACAGACTGTCTATCTTCCCACTGGAGGGTGCAAACTCAACTCAGTTGATAAGTAGGCTACAATAAAATCTTGCTGTGGTTACACAAGGGTAAGAATACCGGTACTGCTATGTCCTTTATACTGCAATTCCAGTTGTCTTAGTTTAGATATTCCACATAGTTATATCACAGCACATTTTAATGTTTGGTCAACGTTTTTGATGAAAAAATATCTGTAATAATAATGATAGTTACTCTTTTGATCCTGTGTGGAAGTATTTCAGCAACTATGTATATTCAATATGCATTTATTTAATACACAAGAAACACATTTTATTAAAACAAAACATCTGAACAGCTACCATAATTCATGATGTGCACTATCAGGTTCTCATTTGTTGTTGTTTCCAATGGAATAGAGTGCAAGTGGCCCAGAAAACAGCTTTTTATGCAATGCCTCTTGTGATAGAAATAGCTCTGGAGAGTGTTGACTACAACTAGTTTGAAACTGAACAGCTGTTGATAGTGAAATCTGTGCATGGAAATGACTACTTTGTGTATTAAAAGACAGAAGGTCATATGTTTCACATTCCTGGAAAAGAGCATGTCATAAGGTGCCTTGTTTGTTTACAGGACAGTTACAGCATATTTCAACATGTCTATTTACATTGACCTAAAGCAGTTGAGAACATTAACCTTGTGATAGTGAATAGTTAGAGGGAGAGGCAAAGATACAATGGTATAGATGATTTAAAGTGTAAAACTTTCTATGGTAAGATCCTTGCTCACTGGGCCTTGACTAAGAAACATTTCTGTTCCTGAACTGAAGCCATCAGAAAAAATTCTGATTCTGAAGGTGTTAAATGCCATTTTCAAATCTTAAATGTCTAGACCCAGTGCAAGAATTCAGGCAAGAATTTGTCTGAGAATTTAAGCCTTTCATGCTGTTTTATGGGATCTCATAGATTAGCAGGATTAGAAATCTGTAATTTCCTTGCAAGAGAAATGGGAGGCACTCTGTCAGGGAAGGTAAGTGGTGAGAAAATTATTTTTGGATCAGTTTGTGGCAGAGGGCTGTGTAGAGATGGTGGTGGAGCGGGGTAATGTGGTGAATGGTGTGGAGAAAGGGCAAGAGCTATGTGGTTTGCTGGCTTACTTGAGGGAGTGTGTGTTGGGGGGGGGGGATGAGTGGCATAATTCTGGTGTGTGACCTAGATTAAATAAATGCAATGTACTATGACTGTTGACACAAATTTCTATATCTGGTTGTTGTATTACAAAACAATTGGCAACAAACTTAATTCTTTTGTTTGATTGCCACTGTGTCATGTTAAAGGCAACATCCACCACTCATCACTATCGTGATGGACAGACTCTATTATCTGATGTCAAGGCTGAGCCACTGTCCACAGCTGGCTTGTGTATGGCTCTTATCTAGACTGCATCAATACATACCCTGGTCCACCCCGCCATCATTACTCCAGTGATGACACTTCCCTGACAGAGATAAGCAAAAGATCAATATCTACCTGACTTCAGAGAGGCTACAAAAGCAATATGTTTTTTTTCTCTGTGCCAGCAACAGTTCATTCCCCATCCCTTGGCAGTACTCTATGTGCCAGGCAATGATACTGAGGCAGCTATTATCACCACAGGAAGCCAGCAAAAATGATTCTCACAAGTGATGTGGTGAGAGAGAGAGCAGGATACATGAAATTTATAGTCTTCTGTCAGATGATGAGTCTTCAAGCTGTGTCCTTATATCATGGCACCATGCAAAGCAGGGTAGATTGCTTAGAATTGTGTGTGTGTGTGTGTGTGTATGCGTGTGTGTGTGTGGGGAGGGGGGGGGATTCTACAGTGGCAATTAAGAAACATTATTCTCTGGATGAGCTGTTAACTGCTTTAGCACCAATATAGTGATAGATATACAATAGTTAAAAGTTGTATCATGGAAAGTCTGTAACTAAGGTGTTATACACAACAGAGCCACATATAACTCCATGACACAAACGTATATAGTGCTCTCTAGTGGCTAAACTTTGTAAGTGCAGTTTTCTAGCTCACATTTATGGCCACTTGTATTGCTGCACTGTACGGACTTACACCCTCAGTGAGGGGCGGGGCTCGACGTTGAGCACAGCCCTCGCTTTCACGTTTCTCACTGTGCGGTGAATTTTACCAGAACTTCTTAAACTTGTCTGGCCTGTCGGTGGTGCAGTTTAAGTAATGCTAGGCGGAGCGCAGAGGCACAAGTAACGCAAGGTTAAATGTAACACTCACTTTTTACCTAGTTGCAGATCAGCAACATGCAATTAAATCTATGAAGTTTGATAATATTGCTCTCTAGTGCCTGAATGGCATAACTGCACATTTCAGTAAGGTACTGACTTTGGTTGGAGAGCCGCTCTCTTCAGAAGCTCACATCTCACATCTGCTGTGAATGACCAAAAACACCACATGTAGATTTTTCCTGCCAGATTAGATTTACCAGAGGGTAATGTAAGATGAATGATGAAGTTCAAATAGACTGGCACCAATTCAATGCATGTACTATGACTCTGTAAAGCCAATGTATTGGATGTCCAGTCGCTTGAAACAAAGTTTACTGTATCTAGAACCACTGTTAGGAGGACAGACTGGGTTGGATTTCTTGGGCACACATTGGAGGCATTTACATTAATATTGCATTGCCATTGCTGTATATTTGTGCTTTCAACATGTCTTCTTTTGGTAGAGTGTAGAAAGACAGCTACAAAATAACTGACTGATCTCTCTGCTATTCCTACAGAATTGAGGTGAATTAACTTATAGTTAAGTTTTAACACTATTAATAATGATAGGACTATTGCTGGTGTAGCTTAGTCTTTGATATTTCTTGCAGGTCAGACAAAATGAGCCAAAGAAGAACTCTCCCATCTAGGGAGAGACTGGAGATCAGACCATTGGATGTCTGCGACTGGCCTTAACAAGCTAATGTTGACAAGAAATATGACAGCATATTGTTAGTGGAGGAAATCGTTGGAATTAAACTGCTACCTTCTAAAAAGCAAGATCTGTTTGAGCTTGGTGTTAAGCATGGCCATGCTGTAAGAATCACTGATATGCTGCAACAGACAAATCAGTCATGTTTAGAGTGGCAAAACTCTAGTAATTTTGTGCAACAAAGGGTCATGTAAATGTATTGGAATCTAAAGAAAATTGTACTGCAAACAACAAACCAGATGAAGTAAAACAAATATGAAGAGGGCGGCTGTTCAGAAAGTCTACCAATACAAAGGACCACCCAAAGGACATGTGATCCCAAAGAATCACAAAGAGACTTTCATATCTCGAAACACAAAACACAAAGCACTATATCCTTCCACCAGAAACAGTGCCAGGTAATCTCATTACACTAGTGCATGAGTTCAAATGGGAAGACCCTCTGACATCAACATTATCAAAAGAAAACGTAACCAGGAAGTTTTCTGGTTTGCAGCAGGATGTTTGAATTCTCTGACCAATTCACATAGGAGTAGCAGCTTCAAAAGACACAGATTTTGTCATGGAGAAATAATTGGAATAAAGATTGAGCAATGTGATACACTGAATGATCCTATTTTGAGACATTCATACATTTTCACAAAAATCTAGATGGTGCACAGAACATCATCCACATTTGTGCATCAGAATGCGGACCCTTCTTCTGCTGCTGAACACCGCTTCACTTTGCAAGAGCTCCGGTGTTCAGCAGGCTTTGGCTCCTGAGTGAGCCATCTAAGTGGATGATTTATTGCATACTACTTGAATTTGTAACAGACGGATTGGGACCCAAAAGCAGATCGGTGCAAAAAATAGTTTATTAACAAAAGTCAGGGGTAATTTCAAAAAGGGGACAAAGCTCAGAAGATCGTAAAAGACACAAAAGATAATCCAACAAAAAGTCAAAAGGGTTTGGGGAAGAAACACACAAAAGATCAAGCCCGACAAAATCAATCAAGGAACGGGCAGGCAGTTTGCAAAAACAGATATCCACAAGTTTGCGGGAAGCAAAATCCAAAGTAGCCAAAAGTTGACAGAGTCCAATAACACAAATAATCCACAGATAAGCAAACACTGGCACAGGCAAAAAACACGAGAATGAGGTTAAACATCAGATTAGCAACTCATGACATGGAACACGGTCAGACAATCAGACAAGGTGCAATGGAAGGACTGGAGAATATATAGGGAAGGGAGCACTATAACAAACAAGGGACAGGTGAAACTCATTACAGAAATCAGGAACATGAGGACCGGGTGCAGAGCAGGGAGGAGAAAGGGGCAGGGCAGACAGCAAAACAGAAGCACATGGATGAAGTAAACAATACACAGAGATTGCAAAACGTAGACAGTCCAGTAGGTGGCCGGAGTTGTAGAGAGCAGGATCATGACAGAATTATTCAATTGATCTATCTTGAAAACAGATTCACTGACTTGTGTTCCCTCATAGATTTTATGAAAGCTTGGGCCATGGCTATAATGGCAACCATACAGGAAATTTATTCCGCTGGCAGATAGTCATGACCAGTGTGTGACCGGTTGCTCACAGACCCACATATACCTCCCCTTGTGCCCACTTGCGCACAATTGTCCTATACCAAATTTCCCAGCACACCACACTGCTTCACAGCTCTGATCCACCCTGTTATGTGGATCACATGAACACCTGCACCACACGCAATGAGCCCTCGGCTCACACAGTACTCAACACACTCAGTGCATGAGTCAGGTGGAGGAATGGGGGTGCCACACTTGCACTGCTTCTCCGCTTCTCCGTTTTCTCGTTTTGGTAGCCAGGACTGTAGAAATAAAACACAGATGAATTATTAAAAAAACTGCTTAAACACTCGTTACCGCCCTGGCTCGAACAAATGTGAGCGTTGGACAGTTAAGGTAACAAATCAATAGAATGAATACAGCTTACAGTACACACAGTATTGTGTTTGGTCACCCTAAAGGAAAGAGGACGTATGTAGGCACAGCATAGGATTTTATAGTGGTGCAGCGCATCTGTGATGTGCATGCTTGAGGCCATCTCATTGGCCTCAAGCATTGGTTTCCCTGGAAGGGCTCAATTCCCATAGTGTCTCTGATGCAGCATCTTGGAACTGTTATGAGAGGAACCTTTTCCATTGCAGGAAACGGAAAAAAAGCGATCCCTCTGTCAGTCTTGTTCCCTTGTAGATCGTACTGCCTGCTATAGAGGTTTATCATGCAGCAGGTTGATCAAAGCATCACAAAATCTCTAACGTTGTACTTTTTCTGCTAAGGAGCACCCAAGAGCCACAGGGACAAGGAAAACTCCCTTATGTATAGTTAGTCTAGGAAGAAACCTTGGGCAGATCCACAACTCAAGGGGCTAACCCAACTGCCAAGGGTCATGCAGGAAAATTGCATGATAATCAGTCCATAGGTGGTTATCAGGACTTATGCCTGGATAGTGTAGCAGTGGTCAGACATAGTGTTAAACTCAAGGAGTGAGATGGGTCATGGGGGTAACAGTACAGGTCCATTTGACAGTGCCATTGTGAGGGGGGGAGTTGGTCCTGGCATGGGCGTCTAGGAAGGGCCTCTATGATGGAGAGTCGGTCCTGGCACAGGCCTCCTGTAGTGTTGGTTGCAGTCCACTCAAGAGGGGAGGGTGAGAGGAGTCTGCTGGGAGGAGGCAGGGATGACACTCGGCAGAGATGATTATGGACAAAGGAAGCAAATGAATTAGGCCAGGCTCACACACCAGTGAGCAAATGTGTCATTTGTGCATACATATATGTATATAAATAAGTATAGAGAAAGAGGGGAAAGGGAGAGAGAAAGAGAGAGAGAGAGAGAGAGTTGTACGGCATGACACATGAAGGTTTTGTGGCGGCACTACGCTATAGCAGCATAAGTAAAGTATGGTGCATGGCAAACCAGCACCACTGCAGGGATGGTCAGTGGCCGCCATGCCTCACAACTGGGGGCAACAGCAGAGGCAGTCCCTCCCATGAGAAGTGATGATTTGCCATGCACCATCCCTAACTATGGAAAACAGTAAAGAGGAAGGTTTTAAGTCTAGACTTAAAGGTATTGAGTGTCCGCTTGTCGGAAGAAGAGGGGGAGATTATTCCACAGGAGGAGCGCACGGTAACAAAAGGCTCTTCCTCCTATCGTAGATTTTGATATTCTTGGGATTACAAGAAGACCAGCATTTTGGGTTCCTTCCTAGGTTTCCTTTAAAACGCATAGACTTCCCCCCTTTTTTTCCACTGATTTTCCATCAACGGTTGCCGGGACACTGAAACGCTGGGGGACATTAATCTTTGTAGGCATGTAGCCCTAGTAGGATGGGAGCGACTAGAAGCTTTTGGCCCCAAAGGGCCACCCCCACTGTGCCAGTGTCCGTCAAAGAATAACTGAATAACTCAATGAACGTTTTACCCAACAACATGAAATTTTTGTGAAATGTCGGTGTTACAGGAGTTTCAACCCAGCCTATAAAGACTCACTTGTAGCATAGCGCTACCTAGTGATATGGGTAAATGCAAAAATTGAGATTTTGAATTGCCAATATCTTGGGCCGAGAAGCCGGGAACTGCACAAAATGTGTTGTGTACGATCAGCACAATGACTTAGTCATTAGGAAGTACCATACAATTTGGCCCATAGGCTGCGCTGTAATTGTACAAAATGTCATTTTGCCTATTATCTATGGAACGCTAAAGTTTGCAACCAATTTTTATGTCTTTGACCCTCACGCACTGAAAACATTGTTCAACGCCCACTTCCAATAAAAACGATTTCCGTGAAATTTTAAAATCGCGAAAGTGAAAGCAAACAAACTCGTCATAGGCCGTTCATGTGAATCTCACCAAATTTGGAAAATGTCATCTATAGACAATGCTGACAAAATGTTATCATAGGGATTATCTTGAGATGAACCGTTTCAAAGTTACATGTCAATCAAAATTCAAAACGTAGCTTAAACTTCTTTAAAAGTCCATATCTTGGCTTCTAATTCCTCAAATTCTGTAAACAGCTTTCTTGTCATGTGCACCAAATTTTCATAAATTTCAAAATATCATCACAGGGGGCGATGTTTCTCACCGAAGCTAGAAACTACAAGCTAAAAACAAGCTAAAAACAGTTTTTGTTAAATAACTCGTAAATAACTCGTCGTAATTTTGCCCAAGACAGCGATTTTGTGTTAGTATGGCGGTGTTAAAGAGGCAGCCCAGAAACACTCACTTGAACCATAGTGCCACCTAGTGATACGTGTAAATGGCAAAAAAAATTGAGTTTCCAATATCTTGGACCGAGAAGGTGGGAACTGTACAAAAGATGTCATGCACGATCAGCACAAAGACCTCTAAAAGTACAGCACATACCATAAGTTTTACCTTAGTTTTCTTCATGTTTAGTGACAAAATTCAAGACAGCTGACTGTACATAAAAATGACAAAAAATATGTTTTGGTTCTATAGAGTCATCAGTTAGGTATACTCCTAGTCAGTCAAACGTGAGAAATATACTGTTCTCATCTATCTATTTCATCTATGGTCAAAATGAACCATGGCGTCCACCATATATTGGAAAAAAGTCTTTATGCAACCAGATTATATGAGAGGCTGCATAAGCATAATAACACATAAGCAGAGCCTAGAAAGGAATAGTTAAGAACACCAGAAGAGCTATGCAGCAACAACTAGTGAATAAGGCAGGCTCCAGAGGCTGCAAAGCCAAACAGACCAATCTGCATATTGCCTTGATTGACCCCGCCAGAACACAAAAATCAGTACCTTACAGCATTGGGCTGAAAGTATCCACTTGACATAGGGAAGTCAAAAGGAACATCCACATCAAAGAGGCAGTTAGGACCTGTGGCTACCCCAACTGGGCCTTTATCAAGCCAGGAAAGAAACAGGAGAAAGTATCCAAAACACAAACCAGTGACAAACAAAGCAACAGGAGAAGCCACATGGTTATCCCCTATGTGGCTGGACTGTCTGTGAAACCAAAGAGGATATGTAAACACAACATTACAGTACACTTCAAGCCCAACAGCACTCTTAGACAGAGACAGGTCTATCCCAAGGACAAAAGTACATGACACAATATTAACAATTTTGTTTATGCAGTGCAGTGAGGAGTGCTTAGATCAGTAGGCTACATTGGGGAAATAAAGCAACTACCTCACAGATACGACACAATACAGAAGGGCCACTTCATCAGGTCAGCACTGAAGGCCATTCCTTTGAAGATACAAATGTCCACATTTTGCACAGAGAAGATAGGTGGTTTGAGAGAGGAGTGAAGGATGCCATCTATTTTCATCTGGAACATCCATCATAGAGCAGGGGTGGGGGGCTTCATTATCTTTTTGCTATCTACGATCCTGCCTTGAGATTCCATACCAGGAAACTGAACTACTCTTGAGTGGTTTTCACACCTGTCCCAGTGGTCCTGTATAGTCCTGTATAGGGGGTGGTGGTAGCGTAGTGGTTAAGGAACCTAGCAAGTAGTGTGCAAGTAGCCTGAAGAGTTGTGGGTTCAAATCCCAGCTGCTACTGTTGTGCCCTTGAGCAAGGCACTTAAGTAGCTCTAGGGGAGACTGGCCCTGATCAATTGATAGTTGACAAGTTGTAAGTTGCTTTGGATAAAAGCGTCTGCTGAATGCATAAATATATATAATGCATACGCCTTGATGGCAGATCTACACTCCCTAAACTTATCGGGGTAATGGCACCAGTGTATCCAGCACATGCCCCGATCTACACTCAGCTCCCTAAACTCATCGGGGTAATGGCACCAGTGTATCCAGCACATGCCCCGGCTTGAACCTGCAACTAGCAGCGCCACGGGAGTCCAGCGCACTAGCAAGTGAGCTAAAACCCTATACTAGCACAATTGTAAGGTGTTGTTGGGGTTTACCAATGTACTTAATGCACATGGCTATGCACTGGCTATGGTTACACAAGCTTGGGGGAAGAATGACCAAAAAAAATGAAAATTTATCAATATTTTAGCTAATTAATCATTAACTAATCATCAATACTAATCATAATTATCATGATAATTTTGAGCATTTGTATAAATGGCCCTGCCTACCGATCATTTTGCCTGTGC
The DNA here is from genome assembly GCA_027481765.1 of Tenualosa thibaudeaui. Taxonomy (NCBI): domain Eukaryota; kingdom Metazoa; phylum Chordata; class Actinopteri; order Clupeiformes; family Clupeidae; genus Tenualosa; species Tenualosa thibaudeaui. The sequence goes on along the minus strand of JAIFZK010000173.1, from coordinate 1,816,424 downwards.
GGTGGTTTCCAATCTCACTTGGGTGGCTCAAGTGATGTCATCTCCATAACCACCTTGGCTGAAGACAATCACTCCTCCGTCCTAACTTCATAGCAGCCATGGTCTTTGGTAGATACTGGATCCAAACTGACTAACCGCATCTGGGTCTGTAGGCTGCATGGATCCTGATCCCATATGGACTAATGCCCATTTATTTGATTTTGCTGTATCTTTCTTTTTCTCTTTTATTCAACCAATTCTCTAATTTATGCAATTTCACTACATGTCTTACATTAGTATTTCAATGTGTGTGACAAATAAACTTCTTGAACCTTGTATAGTCGTTAAACATGATTGGTGTCCATAACTTGCGTTCAAATAGTGTTTCTAAGCAAATTATTATTACATATTTGCCATCTTGGAAAAAAAAAATGGAAAAAATGGAAACATGTGGGTTTGAGAACTATGGGGTCTCTAGAAGTGAAAAAAACGTATCTATATGAAATGTTCCTAAACCTGAATTTTGCCAAATATCAGCATATACTATTATTATTTCGGGATATCTGCTAAATAAATTATATTTTAATTTCAGAGATGACTTTTATTTTGACACAATTCTTAATGCTTAAAAAATTCAAAATAAACAATACATTTTAAACCTAGATACAAGCTACAACATTTAGCCTATCTTTATATCTGCCCATGATATGTATTATTTATTTTTTTATTCATGGCAATTCTTCACTGCAGTATGCGATATGCGATTGTTGCCCATACTAACCCGGAAGAACTTCGCCTAATGGCAGACGAAACATTTCAAAGTAGTTCTAATACTATGTTAGCTCTTGTCAGCTTGGTTACTGTAGCTTGTACTGAAGCGAAAAGAAACATTGTTGCATTTTGTGCATGATCAAAGATACATTGTAAATATTCGCTATCTTGACCATAATGGAATGACGTCGTATCATTTTGACATTTTTGGACAATAGGACATTTCTGGGATATGTGACCGCATGCCATAAACATCATGGGAACGTTAACCTAGGTCAGTGATCATGGTTGATGTATTACTTTTACAATTTTTTATGTCACACTATAAGACACTCAGTCAGATTGCGTATAGGCTTTCTCACGTGAAAAATCAAAGGTTTAGCTAGCATCTCTACGATAAGTTGACTGACTCAAAACACAAGTTACTGTGACCATTTTTTTTCTTTACTTGAACAAACTGTCGGTTTTTTCATGGTCGGCAGCTACCCTCCCAAGAAGAACATTAGGCTACGAGTGTTCTGGTTCCAAGACGTGTCAAGGCGAGATAGAGATAGTTGATTATTAGCTGTTAAACCTCAACTGTCAAGGCAATGGGTGCATTGCGTTTATTTACCAGTGTCATGGGCAGGATCAGTACTTTCAGGTCCTACCAGATCCTACTCCTCATTGGCGCTGCTTTGGCTGTGGTTGCGTTCTATTATTTTGGGTCAGAGAGACAGAATTTCTCCAGCACCACTAAGCGCATCAAACAGTCCCACGCAAGCCATAACGCCAATCGCAATGATGCCGACCTATCGCTGGACACTAGGTTGTTACATGCCGAGGAAAAGGCAGGGGCAGTAGGGGACAGCAATGAAGATAAGGAGAGGAGAAGCCATGGTCAGACCAAGGAGATGCAGCGTTACCACGCCCTGATGATGTTCACCAAAGTGAACAAGAACAGGGGTCTTCAGGCCAAGTTCCAGGTGGCGATGCGCTCAATGGCCAAACACGGCCGCTTTCTGGAAGAGGAGGTGCTGGTGCTTCACTTTGTGAGTGACGAGGCCAGCCAGGAGCTTGGAAAGCAGTTGCTCCCTGAGCTGCTTCTGGATGCCTCCTTTCAGTATGAGGTGAGTAGATAGATCATGAAACATGCTATCACCTATTAAATTGGTCAAACAATATTTAATTCATTATATTTATCAACCCAGTTTACAATAGAATTACAGACATTAACAAGACAATTTACAGACATTAACAAGGAGCATCCTAGAGCAACAAGGGGCAAGAAAAAACTTCCTTATGGAAGTTATCTAGGAAGAAACCTTGGGCAGATCCATGGCTCAAGGGGCAACCCAACTGCCAGGGGCCATGCAGGAGAAGTACAGTCAGTAGTTATCATAATAGGCTACAGTTTGTCTTTGGTTTTGGCTGAGCATCATAATGATTCCATAATATTATCCCACAACATTATATAGTTGTCAAGCCATATGTGGTTGTCTAAAGTTCTGGCAGGATAGTGTTGTAGCAGCCAGACATAATGTTAAAGTCAGGAGTGAGATCGATCATAGGGTTAATATTGGGTGGGTCCATTTTGACAGTGCCATTGTGAGAAGAGGTCGGTCACAGGGCTTCTGGGAAGGAGAGTTGGTCTTGGCATGGGCCTCCTGTGAAGTTGGTCGCAGTCCACTCTTAGCAGAGATGATAGTGGTGTATGTGGACAGAGGAAGCAAATGAGTTACTGTAGGCCTAAGCCCCTATTAAACTTGGTGTCTGTCAGGATTCATCTTTGACTATGGAAGCTCCATATGAATAATATCTGTAAACTGATAATTGCTCAGCTGAAATTATTCATGTACGGAGCCCCTAAAGAGACATGGTGAAAGACAAAAAAGAAAAATTCTGGTGTGCACCTAATTGTTTCAGATGCGCATGTGAAAGTTTCTGGTCAGTCAGAACAAGAAATGTAAAAGTTTTCTGTAGAGGCCACAGATTCTGTTCGCGCCTTTCCTCTCACTTGACCCGTATCCCAGTTGATCTAGTTGTAGGTTCAGATTGCTGTGTGCTGCTTGATGAAGGATGATTTTTAAATAAATTGTAAACTACAAGGTAAGCATTTCTATGCTGTAAGCTTTGTGTGACAAATTTGGAAACTTATGTAGTCTAAAAAGTCTTTTGCACAAGGTTGCTTATTAGTTAAACAGTAGTCAAGTCAAGCTGCAATATCTATATGTAAGTTAACACATGGGGGCAGTATTGGCCTTTTGAAAAATGGTCACTCAGCTATGCAAAGAATGCTACATTACTGTAGCAGAGTTGTCAATTAAAATGCCATGAGTGGCAGAATTAGAATACATTGGCATTCATAGTTTGGACAAGACAGGTATCTCTAGAATCTGTCTGCATGCCAGAAAACCCCACTGTTCTTCTGCAGTGATCTTGATGCTCTTTAAGGTCCCAGACTATTGCCTATAGACAGAAATAGCAGCACCATTCTGGAATGTTTTCTCAACATTACTCTCAGATTCTTGCACTATATTAAACAGCTCACTGTGCCAGAACATTTCAAAACATCTGCCTCTCCATACATGACTGTCATCCTTGCTTCAATTTAAGCTGATCCCTAGCTCGAACCTGGATCTATGGGGTAGTTTGTGTGGATTAACAGAGGTGGCATGGAGCCAGAGAGGCAGATTACGACCCATATAATCTAACCCGGTTTCGTACCCATGGTCCCCCTCCTCTTTCAGACTTTTTATGGAGCTTCCACTATAGGAAGAGTGTAGAGCTAACAGTGACATCCTGTTTAGTGTAATCCACTTCAAGCGTGCCACCATGTGTTGCCAATGCATTCCCATTAATCCCCTTTTTATTTTGTGGGTTTGGCAGGCACACTAACATGGAAGAACGTTCACCAGTAGACAATGGTTAAAAGACAAGAATTTGTATGTTTGAAGCCATTAATCATATGGATTTGTTATGTATTCGGAAGGGTCAAAACATCAGAGTTTTTGATGCTGAATATTGAACATGCATAGGGAGACATGCATATCCAGTGAAAGTAATTTTTATGCACGTGGGTGCATGGTAGCTTGCCGAGTCTTACTCTTATGTGTATTGTTATAGGCTATGCATTTTAGCATTTAGCTTCTGTTTCCATTGTTCTCACAGACTATATGTAACATAACTCTCTGAGGATGACATTTTCATTTCACTATCTCTTCACACATTGCTGGTGTGTTCAGATTTGACATCCTTTGTGCTAAACTGTAATTTTTAATTATTTTATTTACAGTTTACATTTCTTAGCCTGGGAACCAGACCAGACCTATAGAAAGCAATATGTAGCCTAGGTCTGGCAACAAGTGACTGACTGCCCATTTCTAAGAGTGTAACCAGCATGAGATTTTGAAGTTAAATAGAAGCATGTAACACTGACCAAAACTCTTTGGAAGGCAGCAAACACATCATTCATGTAAACAATGGTTTAATTGCATTTGTTTACTCAATTTGAAGGAAAATACATGTCCATAGTTTAACCATAGACAGGAATGTAGATGTCTTCATTACTTGTGAATCATATACATATAAATGTTGGATAATAGGCTGTGACCTTGTGGCCAGCAAATTGAAATCAGCTAGTAGTGTGCCTGTGTTTTTACCCAGGCTAACATTTACAGGCTTTACAGGCTGTGTTTCCTTGATTTTCTCCCAAATTGTCCTACTGGCCAATCATTAGTGTTTTTTCTTTAATGTTTTTTTAATGTTTGATGGTTAATTCCAGCAGCTGTTTTGCTTTCTGCTTAGTCAGTATGTCAGACTAACAGGCCTTTGGAAACTAGAGGTATACACAAACCCCCCAGCCCATCTCCTCCTTCTTCTGTTCCATGTTAGCAGGAGCCAATCTGCCCAGCTGCTCAGGAAAAAGGAAGCTTTGCTTAACCCCAGCTTCCGCTTCATGAACGAACTCTGATTGGTTGTAACAGCCTAACCCATCATGATTTGTGGTACAGATAGTGAGTATGATGCAGGGGATTTATGCACATGAAAGCAGAGAGTTTTTATACTGCTAACGTTTAGGGTTAAAAAGGTTATTTTATGTTTACAATGTGCTTATGTCTCTGCAAGCAGGAAGTTGAGAAGATGTATTTTTATTTGGTATGGACATGATGGACATGCTTCATGAGCCAACAAGGATGGACTCTTAGCAACAAGGCTTTCTTATGAAATTACTCCTATAACGTTCCTATGACTGAGATGTTCCTATAAAACCTTTAAGCATAAATCCAAATCAGGCATTTGGTGCTTGGCCAAGGATTTATAACTACCGTAGTTTGTGACAGCTGCAAACAAGTCAATCAGTCATCAATGAATAGGAGTTAATGCATCTTGAGAGCCCACAACACTAAATAATTAATTGGCTACAAAACATTCATTCTTTGTTCATGATCCCTCCTCACACATTAACACAAACATATATTTAGTGTTAATATAATTCACTCTGCTCCTGATATTTGTTACGCTTTGGAGAATTTTATGCAGATGATTTACTAGTCAGAGTGTCCACAGAGAGGGAGGAAGAGAGAGAGAGAGATTTTAATTATATAATCACCTCCATCTCAAGTAATTACTTCCCAGTAATCTGTGTGAACTTTGAGAACTGTGTGAGCTTCACATATCAAATATTTGGTAGAAGCTTAACCATCCCACTCGCTCTGCCCTCCTTTAGCAATGTTGGTAGACCTGCCAGTCGCCATTCGATCTTAGAGCCTTTTACTGATGTTCCCTAGTTGGCTGGCAATCAGAGACCTCTTCTCTGGGCCTTTTCCAAACTTGATGCATCCTGAGGCTGTTCTGCACCACTTTGTCACTGAATGTCACTTTGCATTAAGTCACATTCACGGCTGTGCAGGGCAGTTCTAATCAAGGTAAGGGCATCACTAAACAGGGAAACAAACTGGGCCGTCCTCTCCTTCACAGGCATGAAGCAGCTGTCGCTATGGCTACTGATGGATACCTTGCTAACACGCTGGACTTGCATGCAGAGAGGACTGTTTTCATGAAGACTCATGTGGTTGTTTTTCAAGCCTTTTTGCCTTGCTATTTTTAGACTATTTTTTCCCTGTAAATAAAAATACATTCGTATGCATCGTTCTCTGTCATTGTTGACACTGCCTTTGGCCATTTGACTATAAAAGTTGCAGTTATAGTTACTATGACTAAAGGCAGTGTCACAGCAATGCCACTAGCATCTGTTAAGGTATCTAGTGTTTGGCATTGTCTAGACTTGGTAGAATTGTAAGGTTCCATATACAGTACTGTATGTATGTAACATTTGTTATATTATGTTTTGATGGTTTTATGTTTTGGGCTAGCAGCTTCTCTCATCTAAATTAAAGAATTGAAAGCATAGCCTGGTCTTTTTTTATTTGGAAATAGAGGATCTGTGCAATGTAAGAAGTGGCACATTTGAATAGCCATATTTGTTAGAGAATTTAAGTAATGTTTTTATATCCCATATGCACAGATATCCTCATACTGACCAAGTTTTGCATCACAGCGTTTAATCTGGGAGGGGCCTGGTAGACACACTTGAACATATTTGTTTCCTCTGGAATATTTAATGGGAATCTGTGGTTACTCTATCTCCAATCCTCTTTCTCTAATCTGGTGAGGGATCTCTATTATCTGATGGATACTCCTGCTTCACTGGTAAATCCCTGGGATGGAGTTTGGGATTAGGCTTTAAAGGCACATAGAGGGCCACATGGTCCAGCTAATGAAAGCAGAATGTGTAAAATTATTGGTATGGTCTACCTCTATTCACAACATATTTGTTCCTGAAAATAGGTTTTCATTGACGTTTTTCTCTTTTCTGGTGCTTTATTTGTATCTTTGTTGATTTTACAGATCACTGTCAGTTTAAAAAGAATTTAATTGGAATTTTAAGATTCACACCTGTGGAATTAATAGAGCTATTTTATGGCTCTGTCTGCTGCAGTTTACCTATTTGTACAGACCCGTCAGCTATGTGTCAATTTTCACTTCTTACCCAGTAATGGTAATGTAATGCTCAAACCTAGGCTTTTGAAATATAGCCTACTTTTAGATTTGTCAAGGTATTTCCACTCTATGGCCCAATGTGTGTGGGTGTTCCTGAGAATATTTCTCATTCCTCAAAAAATGAAAGATGAGTTTCACTTGGTTTGTTACATGATGTCTTGGGTAGTTTTTCCACTTTCAGTGGTTAACCCATTAACCTCAGTATTACTGTAGCTCAATAGAGGTGACCTTATGATTTTTATTCCCTTATGATTTGCATGAATAGATCAATTAATGAAGAGAAATATTTAATTTCATAAAATGAATCAAGTACAGGTCACCCCTCACCGCCCAGCTTTTTATTTGGTCTTACAGAATGTTAGTTTAAAAGCCTCATGAATAGCTGCCCATGGGTTTCAGTGTTGTTGAATGTCAGAAATGTCAGACCTATGCATAGTACATGTTATGGTGGAAGTTGTGACATCACAGTACATGTTAAATCAGGTTTTTAAGCATTAAGCATAGCCAGACCTTTAAAAAAAAAGTTGGAAGGTGGGAAGGGGGGAACACTGTAAGCCTCTCTGGCCCCCAACCTCAATCACTTTCGGTGGATTGCTGACCTGGACCAATACAGATTTATTTCCTCTGGTACGGCAGGTGGTGTTCCATGATGTGGCAGCCCTAACGGAGAGGCTGTTCCCTATTGTGGAGGCCATGCAGAAGCACTTCAGTGCAGGCTCTGGGGCCTACTACAGCGACTCCATCTTCTTCCTGTCAGTGGCCATGCATCGCATCATGCCAGCTGGTGAGGAGGCGTCTCTAAGTTTTTCTTGTGAATTATCCAAGACATACTTTTACACATTTACACAACATTGTAAATGCATAGAACATTGGAAAAGAAAAATATGCCTTTGTGTGTGCGCATGGTGTGCATGTGCGTACATATCTATGTGAAAAACTGAATTGAACAAGGTATCCTACACCCTGCTTTGTGACTTGGTTTGGACATTTATCAGTCTTATCAGTCTCTCTGTCTTATAAGTCTTCATTTGTCTGTTTAGAACTGATCAGTTGACTTTATCAACCAGTCAACTGAAATAATATTTCTGCAGCTTATTATTATCTCTGGGGTTAAAATCACACAGTTTGCACATTTAAAGGACAGCACACAATGCAAACTCCCTAGATAACCAGCTGTGGCTCATCTCATTTGTGGGCCATCTGAGAGAAAACCTGTTATCTTGGACAAGGCCCTTCAATTACATTAGGATTGTCCAAGCAGAATACTGGATTTGGCCTGCTTAAACACGGCCACAACACTGAGCCTTTTTACACCAGAGTAGTTAGTGGATCTGTGTTCTAACTGCTGCCAAATCCTGTGTGTGGATTTGAAAAAGTGAAAAAAGATCTGCACAATGCGTCTTTCCTGAATCTTGGGGTGGTGGAGCCCTTGGGCCAGGTTTGAGGTTATGGAAGAAACAGTGTCAAGGTGATATGATAACCTGTGATGAAAGCTTAGGTCTTCTTTTGATTCCTCCCCCCACTCACTGATGGCTTGTATTCATCCTTAAGGTCATAGATAATTGCAATGCAAAATTACAGTCACACCACAGTAATTTGGTGGTTGTTAAAAGTTGGCTTGATCTTTTCTACTTTGGCTTATCAACAGAGATGTGCAGGCCTAATGTTTTTCCGTTTTGCTTTGTTTGTGCCATTTGTAAGTATAGTGTAGGAGTTAGAGTTTAACTGGAAATAAATAAGCGTGGGAGAAGTGAGATTTTGTTTAATTATTTGTGTGGACACCTACCCGCTACCCACCACTTGCTAAAGAGATCATTTCATCGTTGCATGTCTAACTTAATTTCTGACTCTTTAATATATCTTTTGGTTTGTTGTGGTTTTGACATCCTTGAGTGATCTGTTTTTCTGTTGACTTGCATTTCCTTCAGGATGTTTTTAGACAAACAATGTGTTGTTAACAGGCATCATGTGCCATTTTGTGTTCTGTTACCTGTCAACAAATTTGAGCCATTCATGGAAGACCAGTTGATAGACCAGGCATGAAGTTTATTTTGCATTTAGACAAACACTTTGACCGGTGAAGGCATGGAGGTGGGTGAACACACTTGTGTTGTGGATGCTCTGTAATGGACGTCAACAAACATTCTCCACTACCCTTTCATCTCTCCCCTAAGTGTATTTATTATGTCTGTCTTTGTCATAAGAAGTAAACAACAAACCTAAGTTTGTTTGAACTATCTGAATTAATTTCAAAGCAATTATCCTACACAATATTATGAATTGAAATGACATCCTCTCTTTTCTAGAGAATATACAGTGCATTTTGTGGTTGACTTACAACTGACAAGTAGAATTTGCGTTTTTTTTTTTTCAGTTGCCACAAAGGATTCTGAAAGTTTGCTGTGGTTGGCTATTTACTTTGTTGGAGATCTGGGCCAGAAGAACTACTTTCAGTTACATTGTAACTATCAGATGGCGAGTCTTTTGTAAGGGGAGCGCTTAGGGTGCCATAAGAGTTGCAGGGTTTTTGAAGGAGAAGTGTGTGTTTTGTTTTTGAGTTAGAGAGGAAAGGACGGCGATGCTCTCAGACATCTAATAGTATGAGTAGTTAACTGTCAGCACAGCCCAGTCAAGGAACACTGTAGGTTGACTTCCCCCGCACCGGAAAAACCCAGTTTTGTTGTTTTGGTGTGTGATCATGCTGGCTAACATGTTGCAATGGGTTATGGACTTACTAGCCCACAACATACACACTTCAGCTCTGGCAGCTCAGTGTGGTTATCATCTATTCTGTCAAACCCAAGTAAGCACCTGTGGCAAAGAACAAGGTCAGAAGCTTTAATGACTGGATGTCTTGTCTTGTAGACATTTGCCATCAGGGTAAATGATAACTGGTGCCCATTTATGCAAATGAAACTGCTGTCACCACAATCTTCCAGGGTGGAAGATTGTCTTCAACATAGCACTGGTGGTGGAGTTGGTGTTGGTCCATGATTAGCAAAGTCATAAGTGTTTAGCGTTCTAAAAACATCCATTTGGCGTGGACACAGGACTTCAAAAGGCCAGCCATTCCCCACTCCTGGAGACCTTCAAGAAATCACTGTGCATTTCCCTGCATGGCCCAGAGGGGGCCTGTCTGCTCACATTAGTATCCCCATATCCCCTGCCAGGCTTGTTCCAGCGATCGAACCCTTTCTGGCGGCTCAGTCAATAGGAGTCTGAATGGACACTGCATTACGGTATGGAGGCCCAGTGCTGAGTGACGCATTTGGCTATGGAGGCTGTTGGGAAAGCTTACTTGGAGCTGGCTTGGTCGGACATTCACATGGGAGAAATAGAGTGTAATCTCAGGGTATTGACAAGCCAAGGGTGTGTTTTGTTATATTGTTTTTTGTAAACATTAGAATGAAAAAAAAAAACGGAAAATGAAATGATGAAGTAGCCTGTACCTATACCCAACTACTATCCATGTAAGTGAATGTAGTCAATGTCTATTAGTTCCAATGCACCAGAATGGTAAAAGCACCTCATTATTATCTCATAGAGTATCTTGTTTATTTCATTATGGCCATACATTGACAGTTTAATGTCTAAGTGTGGTGAGAGTTTATTGCAGTGTGGATATGTGCCATGCATTAAGTATTATTGTCGACTGTTGGATTGGAGCCAAATAGGTGTATATTCACCATCATTTTCACAATATGCGCTCATGTGAAGCATAAATACTGCTCATTCTGGTTAGCTATGAAGGTCCTTGCTCTGAGACAGACAATTCAGTTAAAAATTTACAAAACCCTACTTTACCAAAAGCCATGAGTTAGCAAACGGTTTTAAGAATGTAGATAAATTACTTAAATTACTATGAAACACCAGTGAATGTGAAAAATGCATCTCAATTATGAATTTAGTATTTTTACCTGAATGAGTTGATGTCCCTACTACCTGTCTGATTTTGGTCATTTTACCCTAGTGGGTGTTTTTTGATTCAGATGCTGATATATAGTTGGAATTGTGACATGTTCCAAGAAGTTAGGGCCAATAACTCTCCAGGAAAATCAGTGAAATTGGTCATGCAACAGGGAGCAAGGTTGTAAAATCACAGTTTCCCAGAAAGAACAGAACTGTGAGCAAAAATCAGACTTTAAAATGACCTGCCAGTTAAAGGCAAAGTTTAATATTTTCCTGTAGGAAATTCAGATATTAGGCTACATTGTACAGTAGTGGGCTGCACATAGTAGAAGCTGCAACTTTCACGACCTGAAGTCAGGAAACAGTGTGTTGTCTGTTGTTAAAGGCATTGTGGACTGGGCTGCTGGAAAAGTGTGGCAAGGAAGGCACCTCCAGCTTCCGGTCCTGTGACCTACATTCTAGCAACTCTTATCTGAACTTTCCCACCGACCTGATAAATCTTAACAAGCACCGCTCGAGATGAATGACCATCAAGTTTAGCAAATCGGTGTATGATCACAAGCACTGAAGTCTCTGTGCATACTGTGATGGCCTGGTCCGGGCACACAATTCATTTGTCTGATGTAGAGCTTGCCACCGATGTAGATCATTGGATGTAATGCTAGATCATTGGATGTAATGCTCTGTAATGTAGCATTAAACATCATTTACAGGACTACAGGACTAAAATCAGAATCATTTGAATTCAAAACAAAACAAATAGGCCTAGTGCCTGTGAAAGACTACTTATAACTGATGTATCTGAGAAAACTCAGTATAGATCTGTCAACACTGACTGTACATAGTAGTAAAGAGGTTGATGCAACTGTTGTTCAATTGTGAAGTACCTGCTTAGATGCCAAAATTTACTATAAGCCTGACAAAATGTAGCTGTTCTAATGAGGTTGTATAAAACATGATTATGTATATGTGTATATACGTATGTGACCTACATTCCTATACATAAACAGGAAAAGATCAATTTACTGTATATTTCTTCTCATTAGGCCTATTCAGAATGGCCAGACATAAGCCACAGTATGAAGGACAGAACTATGTTGACCTACTTTTTATTACTTTAATTGTTTTTTTTTTTACTCTCTTTTTCTCCAACAGAAAATACAGTAAGGCAGGGACATTAACTCTGCCTAATACAGAAAGGAACCTTCCAGGATCATTATAGCCCCCAGCCTTGCTCAACATATTGGCCCGAATACCATACCATATTGGCCCAAACATAAGAAGATCCTGAATATAAGACGACCCCCCCTTTTCCAGAATCATTTTTAGGGAGAGAAAACTTTTTTGTAGACCAAATTTTCCCTTATATAGAAAATTATTTTATTTGAAAGTGATGGTGAAAACTCATAGAAAAACATTTTAAAAGTTAGCGTATTTTTGAACATCATTACTATAAGTTAAAGCATGAGATCAAGTTAATTAATGTGGATAAATTTGTCTCATTTAAATGAATATTTTGAATGAATGAATGAATGAATAGTAGGCTACTATATGAATGATAATTTTCCATGAAAGTGCAAACAATACACTGTAGGCTAGCTACCAGACAGAAAACCATATGCATTACCCATAAAGGTCTAAATAGAGGCTACAGCCTTGCGTGTCAAAGGGGAAAGTTGGCCCCGACTCCGAGACTAACAACGGTGATTCGCTTCTCTCATTTGCACCGCAGTAACTGATTTTCAAGCTTTCTTTGCAACAGTACCAGGTGTGGCACGTCGAAAAACACTGACGTTTCGTTAGCATTGCCTATCTGTATGAGTAGGTTTAGGTTAGTTTGATCACACACTACCGCTGAAAAGCCAGTTTCTCCTCGAAGTCTGTGCAGACGGTGGGCAAGACTCATTCGGTCATGTAGTGAATGTCCATTGCGTCGGAGACTTCGGTATCCCGCATATGAAGTGCCGAATCCCGAATATTATCAACACAGGGTCAAGGAATACTGAAGTGCATGTAAACCTAGTCATTCTTTTACACCACTCAAGGCTAATTTTGAATTTGTACAAGACAATCTCTTACCTCTACATGGTGTGTGGCACTTGTAGGCCAATGAGACGCTGCAGGTTCATTTAACGCAAAAACATGTTTGGCGCCCTTTATATATTTGTTTTACTATTTGTGTCTAGTCCGCGAATATACCCCCTTTTTCCAAGTATTTGCAGGACAAAAACGTCGTCTTATATTTGGGCTAATACGGTACATTTGAAACGTAATCTATTTTTAGAAGAGCAAATCCGTTTACGGCTTTTATGACCACCAAGAAATGGATTGGTGACCTTTTGACAGACAATGTCAGTTTCGACCAGCAGAGCCAAGATTACCTTCTTGATTACTTATACAGATCTCCAAGAATTTATTTTCCTCTACACTGCTGTGTTAGCACTATGGGCTCATTACCTCAGGAGCATACAGCGTGCCCTAATTAGAACTTGTCACAAACCATGGAAACGTGCGTGTGCGAGAGTGACAGTGAGACAGTAGGGGAGGGGTCTGGGTCTTTTTTTCAAACGTGGTTCTGGGAAGTCATTTAGCTTTTGCCACAGGCATGTAAAGCTAGTTAGCAGAAGCAGTCCTTTGATCGCCATGTCCTTCATCCCCCTGCAGTCTTGCGTCCCCAGCCCAGATTCAGGGCAATTCTCTACTGGCTGCTCTCTCAGCCTCGACAATAACTGCACTGTTCTTTTGGGGAAGCAGATACAGAATTTCATGTTTTTCTTTTTTTATGGTCTGATCAGTCAGGTCAGGTCTAGATTGAGGCCTTGAAATCAGGCTGACTTATGTAACAAGCTATCAGTGCCTATACCTTGGAATTAATCTGTCTACTAGCAATTTGGTTAAATAATTCAAAGCATATTTGTGTGTTTTTTTTTTTATTCGCCGAACTCAAGCACAGATTCTCAGTCAAGAATTGGAAAATTTCAAGCATCATCAAGGCCCTAACAGCAGTGCAAGCATTTCAAATCCTATGATGTCAAATGAGTTTGTTCTACATTTAGATTGTGGATTTTCCCTCCACCCAAAAGCAGTCACAGAGGAAGTGGCAAACATAACAGTCTACTGTAAACAGACAACAGTTTCAGTGTGAACTTGATCCTTAACTGGGCTTATGTGGTATGTGTTTGCTGTAGCCACTGGCTTTATCTTTGACTGTGAAACTCATGCAGTGGCAGTGTAGTAGACTTCCTTGTTTTTAGTGAAGCAAGGGAAGAGAGGCGATTGATACACTGGTTTTAGTTGATTTCCGGGCGGCTGTTTGGACAGACATCAGTCCGAAATCCTCCTGCGGCTAATCGGCGCGTTTTTGTCTGTGCTTCTGTCAGGTCAGTCCACATTGTTCTCGGTTCAACAAGCTTAGTTTTCGCTGGATGTTTTCCTTACCAAGTCGACAGCATTGTCTGTATGGTCAGACATCACAATGGCAGTACTCAGGAGTGGGCTTTGTGTGCCTTTGTGTATTTTACCCAAGGCCGGTGGTTTGGGTGAAGCGGCTCTCCATTATAGCCTCTTGAAGGGTCTTTTGACGTCACCAACATCAGACAACCTTGTAATCTGTAATCATATTTTGCTGTTTTGATGCTGGTAGGTTTGCCCCTAGAAATGAACTTAAACTTTTGACAACATTTGGTGAGTGTGTCACCATAGACCTTTTACAATAGTATTATCTCATGGCACTTTACAGAAGAGCTTGTGAAACAAAAGACAGGAGAAAATAAATAATTGATACATCAAATTAAATCATAAGTTTACAACATACCTCATGTGAAATACTTTCCACTTAGATCTGATTCCTGTCTTGAGTGATGTCCAAATCAAACTTCCTTCTCTTGTCTTTCTCCTTACAGATATGAAGTGTATTATTCAGCTGGATTTGGACTTGAAATATAAGAGTAATATTAGGGACCTCTTCCAGGAATTCAACCATTTGCAACCAGAAGCTGTCATTGGAATTGCTCAGGAAATGCAGCCTGTGTACAGGTAAATACAGTAAATACAGATAATCATTCATGATACTTTAAAAGCTAAGTATGGATGAAAGATTATCACAGAAAGCTCTTTTTTGAATCCAGGTGTCAAATATAATGAAAATTATCTTTGCAAAATATATAAAATATAATAGCACAAGGAAAAATGTGACAGTGACCAGGGTGTGTTGTGTTGTGTGTAGATAGATAGATAGATAGATGATAGTTAGATAGTTAATTAGTTACTATTGATCCCAAAGGAAAATACAGAATCCAGCAGCTTACACAAATACAAAAACTCTGTATGAAAATACAGTGAGAAACCTATGGTTTAACATAAAATGCAAAAAATAAGATATGAAACAAAGATAAGAAATATTTAGGATATGATATAAAATAAGATGTCATATCTATGTGCCAAAGATATGCTATGCAATGATGGTCTATCCACCTAAATTGCTGTTGTGCAATTGACTGTAGTGTCTATTGACCAATAAACAGTAGAAAGTGACATAGGAGGTAGCTATGTAGGTAGTGTAAGAGTGGTGAGTAGTGCAGTGATTCACAGTGTTCAGTTATGTGCAAGGATGCAGTTGTTACCAACAGAACAAGACATTTTAACTGAACTAAAAAACAGATACTTTTGGGCTTAAAACACTCATTAGCTACATATAAGTCTACATATAAGTTCTCAGCCGCTTATGCACAGTGGCCAAATAGTCTCAATCTGACTGGCCTGCTGCATATATATGGCCAGGGTTGTTGTAGGCAGTATTCAACTTCCAACCTTGCTCCTCTGTGTTGAATTGAGGGGCTGGATAGCCCCTGGGACAAAAGACTTTCTTAGTCTGTCTGTAGAGCATGTCAGTGACAGGAGTCTGCTACTGAACACTTCTCTGCCTGGCAAATGTAAAGTGCAGTGGCTGTTGGTCATTCTCCATGACGGACATCAGCTTGTTTCATTTATTCCCAATCAGTACACACACACACACACGATAAATCTAAGAGCAAAACCCTGCCAGTGGTTAGATTTAATCTTTCCTAAGATTCACTTTCCATTAGCTGTCAATGGATGGATGCTGATTGATCTGAAAAGCAGTCTTTTAATTACAAATGAATATTATTCCAATCCCCCTATCCCTCTAACTTGACATGTGTAGAATGGAATGAATGCTAAATAACTATGTGACACTGAAAACTGAGTAAGCATGAGCAGCTAGTTGTTGGCGCAATTGCTACCTTGATTGGCCTCAGGAGCACGTGCAAAGGGAACATGAAGGCGTACACGTGCTAAAGCAAATCAATGCTACCCCGTGCACAGGCACTGCACTACCCTGTCACTTTGTCTGATGCGAAAAGTCCAGGGGTTGGGCGCTCTATACTTTTCTTTTGGACCTTCCATCAGCATACTGTATATAACAATAAACATGTGAGGGAAACATACTGTATAGATAAGCTAATAGACACAGAGATATATGCATTGTGCAAAGTAAGTATTAGCTTTTTGTATCATTGGTCAAATCATCATATCATACAACACATTGTTTTGGAGTATAACTTCTACCTATACTTTTTATATAATCTATTTACTCTTAATGTATATTTGTTTTGGCGATATAAACTGTACTATTTACTGTTCATATATAATTCGATGCCCTCTAGTATAATGTTTTTGAGGAAAGCATTTGCTTTTGCTAATGCTGCCCTGTTCATCAGTTCAACAAATAGAATGGGGGTGTGGAGGTGGCAAGGGGTTTCAAAGCCACAAAAGTGGAATCAACAGAGGAAAATAGTGTTGGAGTCTTTTTCCTCCTCTCAGAAGGTCAGGCTAGTTTTTTTTTTCTAACCAGTCATCATCAACAACCGGATGCCTGCACTGGTGATGTTTGGCCCTCTTGAGGACACTGTAGTTTTCCTGTATGTTGTCTAACATGGCAAAGTCACTGCATGCATTTGGGACTGAAAGTAGCTCTCAGTCCCAGGTGTGTACCAGTTGTTAGTTAGATGATGCCTTGTAGTAGTGAAGTGCATACTGCACTGTAACTTGTCAGCTTGTCAGCTGATTGTTGACATCCGCTTTCTTTGACTGTAACCACATAGAACACTGTGAACTTACACTCACATTCATCTTGCTGTAAAGCACCTCTCATGACCTTTGGTTTGTTAGTGGGAGTTGCCAGCAGTTGTTAAACTACTGTGTAAACCCCATAGATCTCAAGCATACACTTTCCATCACTTTTCAGGCCAACACTAGATGGAGCTATAGATGGCTTATCACCTCATTCCAGTCAGGCTCTCCTCAGGCCTCTTAATATTCCCTAGGCTTTATACTGTAAACCAAATTTGATTGCTAATCTGTGAAATTGAAAAGCATTGAACTGTGGTAAATTATTGGTTAAACAAAACTCATGAACATAACATGACCTAATTAAAACATGTTTTGCCCACAAACAGCAGTCGCTGAGCATAGAGTGACCTGTTTGCTAAAAGATACACTTTATAAATGTCACTTGTCAGAATGGGCTCCACCCAGTGTCACCCCCATAATGGACTTTAGCATTATGTCTGGCTGCTACTACGCTGTCCAGCCAGAACTTTAAACCACCACCCATGGCTTATAATATATAATGTTGGGGGACAATATTTTGGAATAGTTGTGATGCTCAGCCAATACCATGGACAAATTGTAGTCTATCACTGATTGGAGCTACTCACTGTACTTTTCCTGCACAACCCCTGGCAGTTGGGTTGGGCCCTAGAGCCATGGAACTACCCAAGGTTTCTTTCTTGAATATCTACCATACGTTTTTCTTTGCCCCTGTTGCTCTTGGGTGCTCCTTGTTAATGTCAGTAAAGCACCACAAGACGATTCTGTTGTAAATGGCGCCACATGAAAATAATTGAATTTTATTGAATGAATTATTTGCTTACTTCCTTACTTAACTTGTCATTGGAGTGCCTCATTTTCTTGGCTATTTAGGTAAACAAGATGACAGAGCTTATATTTAGCACATCCTAAGTAGCACTCATTCACTATGATGGACTATATCATGCATAGCCGCTGTATAGTTAACCTCTGTAATGTATCTTAAGTAGTGAGTGGATGGCTCAAATGGAAGCAGAGAGTGTCTACTGTAGGCCTGAAGCCTCACCATGTACAATAGAGGTGACACATGTCTCAAAACACTGAAAGTAAAGTAAGTCGGTAAATAACTCCTACACCTGAGGTAAAATAGTCTACATTACATGACCCCAAAACCAGGGGTATAAATATTTACATAGAACCATTGATATCGATATGGATAATAACAGCTATTAAAGAGAAAAAACTGTTAGTTAGTTTAACAAGGGCACTGGTTGCTAGGTGGCATGGATCAGACAGATGGCGAGGGAGGATAAGGTCTGACACCTGCTCCAGGTCGTCTCAGACTAATTAATGTTTTGTTTCACTGAGCCAAGCCCCTGCATGACTCAAATCACATGTAGACTTGTTTGTGAGCTTGCCTCCTCTTCACTGTCCTTTTTTCCATTTGTTTTGTTTATTCCTCACAACCGTGTCTCCTTTTGGAGTGTTGCTTAATGTTTTTGGAAGTGCTCAAGTCCTCCCCACCCTGCTGCCTGCAGTGGATGCGTCAACCTGTCAGTGAGCCCTGGGTCAACCTGAGGTAACATCTGATTGTTAGGTAACTGTGCCAGCTAAACTACACTTGGAAAGAAGTAGGGCCCCACTGTTTTCAGGGTCACCTGTGTGTAATGACTCAAGTGGTTCTGGTCTCTTTGGGTTGCGTAATGCTACTGGAATACAGCAGTCATAGACCTCTTCAGTGTCTCTTGTTGCAACTTACCAACCATCCATCCTCTTCCTCCTCCTCCTCTTGGCATCTTTGTTTGTAGCAGCACCGTGCACAACATAGAAAAGGCCAGCGCACCAGTTGGTCAGGGATCCTCTGAGAGGCCAATGGTGTGTGAAAAATGGGGGGAGAGCTTGAGCATGGTGCCAGTACACCACTCCACTGCTTCCATATAGAGAAGAGCAAACCAATTAGAAAGTGAAGGTGTATGGAGAAAGAATAAGTAGATTTGGAATAAACACATGCATACAAGATGAATAAAATCTTGACTCCTTCGCAGCACTGCCAGTGTGTATCTGCTCAGAGTTTCAGAACAACAAGGATTTAAGAATCACAGGATATGTATGCTTAGTTGTAGCAGGGAAACAGCACCCCCACCCCCCCTCAAACACATGCACACACACACAAACACACACACAATCCCTTCCTAGTTTAGTGGAAGAGTTAGTTTCACCATGATGACATCTTGTCGGAATTTGCCAGAAGGATGTTTTCAAGCTTTGTTCTTGCCACAAATCCCAAAGAGGAAACCCAAACACAAACATACAGTAACAGGTCAGTGTAGACTTGCCTGGTCTCAGTGCTTAGACAAAAATACCAGGCAGTGAGAGTTGTTGTAAGGGGTCACTGTTGCATCTTGCTTTCCTGCAAACACATGTGCTATACCACACTGCCTCCTTGATTATTCTGTTATTTTTTCTGCTCCACAATGATTTGGAAAAGTTACATTAAAATTGACTAAGAAGTTTCATTAAGGATTAAGTGAAAGAAAAACTGGATAGTTTTAGGTCATAATAGGCTGTCTTTTACACAAGACTGCATTATTGTCTGCACATGTTTTTCTAGCGTAGACAATGTAGTTGGAATCAAAAAACCTCTTCCAAAGATTCATGTAATTGAGAAAAAAAGCATTCCCCAAGCATGAGTCTAAACAGATCCTTTTTGAAGCAAAATAATGTGTACAGGTGCAGCCTCTGTGATAAGCATCTTTTTGCAGAGAAGGTCTCTGATTCTGTGAAGGGTTCAGCTGTGTGGAGACCGGTTTTCCTTAGCAACAGGCTCAGTCTTGTTGCCGAGTGGAAGGAGAGGAGTACAGAGCAGGGGACATGCAGGGAAATGCTACCTACTTACTTTATAAGCTGTTGACAGACTATGTTAATAGGTCATGTCATTACAACTAAAAGGAGGTCACATTTAATAGATCCTTCCCCACTCTTCATTAGTTAAAGACACAAGATAGAACAAATAGGTTTTAATTGACCACTTGTCTGTTTTTTTTACTCTGCTGGTATAATTTTCCAGTTCATTTTAATGAAAAATAGTCATGCCAACCACTGATAAACATTTGCCATTCTACCATTTGCACTGGTTTCACTGGTCTGTGCCTGCATGTAGTAACTGCGGACAAAGAAAGGCATGACATCACTTGCTGTATGCCTAGTGAAAAGAAGACAAAAAAGACAAGACCTTTTATCAGTACCAGCTGAACTGTTATTGTTTGTTGTAATGTTTGTGTGTTGTAATGATTTTTATAATGCTTATTATATAAACTCTTATGATTTGAAAGTAAAAGAGGCATTTTGGCTGATGGTGAAGTTATTTGTGCCCTGCCAGCTGGTTATTCTTGTGAACTATGTCAAGTTATTTTCCGTAATT
Organism: Tenualosa thibaudeaui; assembly: GCA_027481765.1. Lineage (NCBI taxonomy): Eukaryota > Metazoa > Chordata > Actinopteri > Clupeiformes > Clupeidae > Tenualosa > Tenualosa thibaudeaui. The sequence goes on along the minus strand of JAIFZK010000173.1, from coordinate 1,796,194 downwards.
TAATCCCAAATGAAATTACAATTGAGAAAATGGTCCCTAAATCATGATTTGATCTGCATTTAAACCTCTCAAGACTCAAACTTCTAGAGTCACTGCCTGAAACCCAGTCAAAAACACAATGCCCTTTTACCAAACCCAAAGACTACTTTAGTGTTTGGATTTGTAGTTGATAGAATAGTGTGCATACAAGGTATGGATTGGGTGAGGGGTGGTGATGTGATGGAATAGATATGTTCTCTAAATAAAATGTTTAATTGGTTTTAAGCCTTACGCCTGTTGGTCCCTGGAAGTCTTTGCCTCAGCCCCAGTCATGAGCATGGCTTTTACAGCAGGGTGGAGGAAGTTGAATCATCCATTGTTCCTGCTGTCTGGCTCTTTGTGAACATTGCTGCATGCTCCATGCTGCACATTTTTGTTCTCATGAGAGAAACACTGGAATGAGAGGGAAAGGTAGTGGAGGGAGAGAACGCAAGTGAGGTAGCACGCGAGAGGAAAAAAGTCAATTTCTGCTCTATCTGCCATCATCAATCTTTGCCTGAGCTTTGAAAGCAATTTCACATATCTTCTGTAGAACAAGATGAATGGCCTACTGTTTTTTTTCCTTCTTCAATTGATTGTCTCTTTCAAGTGCAGCCTTCACTGGTCTTATATTGCTTTTGCATGAGATGGAAGGGTAAAAAAACAATTTTTTGTTTCACAGATTTTCACAGGTGCCTTTGTGTCACTTTGGTCCATTGCCTTTTAATTAGGTAACAGCAGTTAAGCAGTTGAGTGAGGTAAAAGGATTCACTTAATCACTTTTTCACTTTTTTTTCTCAACTTACTTCGAAAAAAAAACCTCACCACATAATAACCTGACTGAACTGGTACACCAGTGTACTGCCTTCTTAACATACAGAGCCAAAGTAAGAAGTAAAAGGAAAAACAACAAGAAAATGGAAACACAAGAATGGGCACTTTCATGTCTGTTGGCTGCCCCGCAGCATGTGCTGTTTAACTCTTTGACGTCACTGTAATGTCACTCTGGCCTGGCGCTTTGCCACAAAAGCCTTATAGTGTGCTGTGAAAGCTTTTATATTTTCATGGAGTCGACAGACCCAGACTAGAACTTCATAGTGAACAGGTCATGGGCTGTTGATCTGTCCTTCACATGAACATAAACCATGCATATGAAGTTGACAGTACCAATAGTTGTCTATGAAAAAAAATACATAAAAATTTTATCCTAAAACCTTCTGCCTACGTTCTGCGTTCTGCCTACCAGTGTATCTAGACTAGGAGTAAGTTGTGTGCCCTGGAAGTGTAGCTCTGGGCTGTGTGTGTGTGTGTGTGTGTGTGTGTGTGTGTGTGTGTGTGTGTGTGTGTGTGTGTGTGTGTGTGTGTATGTATGTGTTTTTCCTGTGTTTGTCTCTGTTTATTTGTGTTGTGCTTAGGTCATGTAGTACATATGTTAGGGGTTCTGTCTTCTGGTGTCTGTGTTCTTGTTGCTCTGTGATGTCATGATGGAGACCTTGACCTGGTTTATCTGTCTGATTTTACACCTGTATATATGTTTGTCCTTGTATGTTTCTTAGTTCAGATGACTGATCTATATGTCATTGTTCTGTGCATGTGTCCTCAGCCTCTGCATATGGCCTATGGACTGTATTGTGCGCCTGGCTGAGGATGATCATGTTGATGATGATTTCTGTGGTTCATTCCCTGCCCTGATTCTCATATTATTCTTGTTTTTGTCCTGGTTTTATTTCCTGAATTCCACTCGCAGTGGGTTCTCTGCATGCCTGCTCTGCCAAAATTCACAAATCTTTCATGCCCCCCTCTCCCAATCAGGTTTGTCCTGTGTTTGTTGGTTAAACATTCATCTGTGGTATGGACCCCAGTGTCACCATCATGGTCTCGGTCTATGTTTGGTCTAGTCTGTTTGTTTGTTTAGAATCCCTGTGACTGGGTATATACACAAAAATGTGATTGTTTTCACGTTGCGTCCTGTGCTTGTGCTTTCCTGCTGGGCTGCTGCCTGTGCCAGGCTTTTTCATTCACACAGGAAGTGATTACAGAAACAGCCAGTCTTTACTGGCAGCTCTTGGAGGGCTCCAGTTTCAGCAAACAGATCTGTATCACGGTTCACGTTGTTGTAGGTACTGCTCCATTCTCCACTCTCTCTCTCTCTCTCTCTCATCCTCACAATCTACAGTACATTTTTGGAGGGGAAACCCCCCTGTCGCCTAGTGTCTGCTGTCTTGCACACTTGAACCAGCTGCGTACGTCACTTACCACAGCTCTCCTCTCCAGCACTTACTGAACATCCTACTGACCCCCACTCCCCCCCCACCCCACGTCATCCCTGCTACCTAGCTCTGGCCTGGCCAGGCTGTGTATGTGTGCGCGTGCACAAGATGGGCTGTCCAGTGGGCACTCTGTAAATGTTGGTCTGGTCAAGAATGAAATGTTTGTCATCTTGATTGTTGGAGACACAAGAGAATAAAAGTCAGAATGCTTCTTTTTTCTTTGTTTTCTTGAGAAATATGTTTTTTACATCGTCATGTTAGTTATCCAGATCAAATGAATCTGTCTTGGATGAACAGTACAGTGTGCATATAGAGGCTTCCTTGAAGTGATAGGACTGAGTCTACTGTTGTGTAATGTTTCATATTCTTTGCAGTGTGCGGGGGGGGGGGGGTACTAAATACTAAATAGTTTTTCCTTTAGTGTTGTTAGCATCATCTTGCAGTTATACCATAATGCCAACAGCTAAAGGCATGCGTTGCTGGCACATTTAAGTAGAACAACAGTTAAAAAAGCCAAGTTTCCGTAAGAGACACCGTGGACACCTCATTCTGAAACAGTCAATAACTGCAGAATGGTGTAATTCATCAAGTCCTTATTGACCTAGGCTATTTAGAATGGAAACAGAATAGTTGCAGGCCCATATTACCACATTCAGGACTGAATATTGTAATTAAAAATAAATGGCTATGCTTTAAACAATTAGCTTTAGTATACATATTGTCTGTAGGATCTAAATGAGTGATTGTTGTGCAGCGTGAGATATCTCTGTAGTGGGGACCTATTTATTTTCTAGGCATCCATTTGAAGAAGGTGGCATTCACCCACACTCCCTGGTGTACTGTGGGTGACATGTTGCAGTGGCAGGAGAAGAGTAGGTGGCCATTGCCTGGCTTGATCGTGGCAGGGATAGTGGTAACGCTGTGCTTTCTGTGCACCTCACCCCACCTACATCTGGGCTGCAAGAAGCTTTGCTTTGTAAGGCCTGTAGCCCACTGCACCACCCACACACCGTAAACAAAATGAAAAGAGAGAGAGAAAGAAGGAAGGAAGGGAAAAGAAAGAAAGAAACTACCATACACAAATGTGTGGCATGAGACATGTCTATTAAATGTAACCTTGGTTGTTTTTGAGGTCTTTGCCAACTTTCATAATGGGGCTTTTGGACTTTAATGATTTTGTGTTGATGGCCTGTCTGCTTATGTGTCCACATCTCCCCAGCCCCTTGGCCGAGGGACACAGGCAGGCTTTTTCTCTATCCAGGCATCTGCTTTTTTGGTCTGCACCTGCATGCACCTTCTGTTTGATGGTTGCAACAGATTGTCTAAGGGTTGGAAATGGTTCTTGGATTTCTTGTGACAGTCTTCCATTGTATGTGTTCCACATTTGACTGCTCCTTTGCCTTCCAGTTTCTATACGTGGTGATGGTGTTGCTATAATGCTATGTTTATAGAAATCTCTCTCTCTCTGTCTGTCTCTCTTTTCTCTCTGTCTCTCTCCCTCCCTCTCCTTCTCCCTCTCAGTCACCCTCTATACGTGTGTGTGTAAGAGTTAATTTGCATGCACTAATGTTTGCAGCTTTTACATGCTTTCCTCCTCTGTTTTCATTAGTTCCATTTGACTCTATTTCCTTATTTTATCAGCATAATCCCCATAGACCACACGTACACACACACACACACACACACACACACACATTGGCAGTACCCTGACATGCCTTGGGTTTGTATGCAGGGTGTGCTTTTGGCATCGGAAAGTGCTCTGTGCTCCTGGTCCAATTTATTGCTAATGGATGAAACGTCATTGCGAGGGGAACAGACTCACCCGTGCCCTGCATGCTGCAAGCGTCCTCCAAATGAAAAGTTAATTATCGGAAAAGATGTCAGATCTCACCCAGCCTGTCACTGTCTCATCTGTAATTCACTACGAAGTGGCGTATCCCCCCCCCCCCACTCCCTCTGTGTTACATAAGGCCCTGCTCTGGGAGCCAGGGACCTGATGGTTCATTCACAGAGGAGCCATGGAGAGTTGCCTTGTGTGTCCCCTAGCCATGGTCTGGCTTGTCCCTCCTGCATGTTCCTGTTATGGGTGAAGTCTGTTAGTGTGGAAGACGAACGCCTTGAATGAAGTTAGGTAATCGCCCTGGGAACATAAACACACACACACACACACACACACACACACACACAGCTGGCTAGGTGCCTGTGTGCTCAGGCTGTCAGGCACACAGCAGGCCACATTTCCGTTCATTTGCAAGTTACAGCTGATCGGCAGTTTCATGGGCATACTCTTTTTGTCTCTCTCACTCCTACATTTTGCTAGACAATATCACACTACATTACTGATATCAGACAGACAGACAAAGGCTGGGCTCAAGTGTAGCACAACCTGGACAAAACTACAGGGCAGTTTATAAGGAAAACACTTATGTGGTAACACATGCATCTGTTCATTCTCTGCACCCAATTAAATTGTTTCCTTGTAAGAAACCACTTCTCAAAACAAAGATTTGATGAGTCTGATTCATTCAATCCAATCCATACTTTCAGGGAAGCAAACAAGTGTAGGCTTAAATTTTGATTGTGCACTCCAGCTGGTCTGCAATCAGTGTTAAGGGACTAATAAGCTCTTGAGCCACTTGACCACTTGGTCAGAGCCAGGTGAAGGTCAGGAGGAACCCTGGCGCCTCTCTGGTACAGCAGCCAAGTTCCTTCTTGATTACTTGGAGCTCCACTCAGCATGCCATAGGAAGCCCAGAGATCAAACTGGTGGATTGAGATATCAGAAGTCTAGATGAAAATAACCCAGACTCACCAGAATGAAGATGACCAAGCTTAATGGGAATGGCAAGACAAAATGTTTACCTGCAATATAGGGCATTGTTGTTCTATGAGTCAGGCAGTTTGTGAAAATGAAAGTGTTTTATTTGCTATCGATTTTGTATTGTGTTGAGATGACCGACATTTCAAAAATGTATTAATCAATAAAAACTGTATACAGTAATTTCCAGAATATAAGCTGTACCGTGTATAAATCTCAGGCCAGTGTTTTATGCAAACTAAAAAAACAAAACCATGTATTGACCTCACCTGTGTATTAACCTCACCCATGTATTGACCTCAGTTTACTAAACATTACCTACTGATTCACAATCAGGTCATGAGTTCATGACAAAGTAGAATGATGAAAAGACATGCTTTTCTATATATAACCCTTACCAATGTATTAACCTCACAGATGAAGAGATTTAGCAAAATCAATGTTTTCACTGAAAAAGTATAAGTGAAATGCAAAAGTAGTTTGGAGATCATTTAAAACAAGGATTGCAAACCTCAGTTTGTTTCCCTTTCCCATTTTTATAAATATCATGTTTAAACATCACATCTTTGTGGAATGTTATGTTTGATGTGCAGGTGTTATCCTCCATATATGTTTTAGCCTCATAAACACATAGGCTGATTGAATCTGCACAGCAAGTCTGAAAATACACTCAACAGCTGTGAAAGATGCACGTGCCAATTGTGGGAAGCCACTCTGAGAGGTCTCTGGGTCTCTGCTTAATGTGTTGACCTTGAAGAAGTGAGAGAAAACTTTCTGGATCAAAGCAGTCGATGGAACTTAATTCATTGTAGTACAGCTGAGGCATGTCACGTTTTTCTGAGATCTGCTCACATGCTTAACATCATCGCTGCGTCAGTGTGGTGCTTTTTTGGTCAGGAAACACATTAAGTCAAACAGACGTTACAGACCAAATCAGGAGTTTTTTTATGGGGAAATTTGTTTTCAACACAATGGAGAACGAGTCTCAGGTTTAGTGATGGAACTGTCACGAGGCCACGTGGACATCACCAAGCTCGGCCGCACCAAACTTGTAGACAATGTGAATACTAATTAATATGATGAGTCAGAGAGACTTGCCATTCTGTGTACAAATTGTGCTCTGTAGTCTGCTTTTTCAATCTTAAATCACCCCATTAAATACTGTTGTTGTACTCAGATAAAGTTGGCAAATCATGCCATTTCAGCGTACAAATGCTTTGCCAGAGCTGGGTCCAATGACTAAAATATAAATTTTGAACTGCCATGGCTAGAAATTCATGGGTAATTTTTCCTCATCTAAACTTAATGCTTGCAGTGTTCTCTATTCCAAAGTCAGAGAAAGTATTTGATGAATCTCCTCTCATTCCAGTGTGTAGCTTGGCAGCAATTACACACATAAGTGATGACTGAGGAGTAGTTTCTTCCTGATGTTCTTTATATCCTGATGCTGCTATGTGTATTTATTTTCCATGTATTTACCAATGCCATCTGTTTACAATTTAGGAATATATCTGGGTCATGTTAGGATGCTCAGACCCGGGTGAATTTGCATATTCAGAGGCAAGCTGTGTTTTAAAAAATGAATGGGGGTCTTTTATGTTGGCAGAGTGTGAATGCATATTTATGAAAGCTGATGCCAAAAGAAGAGGGGTTTTCACACTCACCAGCTCAATTGTGAATGTGGGTTGTAACTCAGACAATTAATGTGAAGGAATGTCCTTTACCAGACAAGATTGGGAAGGGAACTGTGAACAAGTGTCTCCAAGCCCATTCATAGTTGTGTACTCCGCATCAGTTGCTGCCTGTGTTGTCTCAGTGCCTCTGACAACCTCCCCCTCACACCTCTCATCTACACCTATCTCTTTTTCTGTCTCTCTTTCTCTGTGGAAGGAAAACCTGATTGAGCCCAGTGTAATTGAAATGCTCTCAATTCAGTCCATCAGCAGTGCTTAGTGCATCGGAAGTGCCAAGTTCAGTCAGGTATGCAGAACAGAGAGATCAAACATGTGCAGGGGGTTGGGCTGTTGGCCTATTTTACTGTGAGATGGCATCATATTTTAAGTAGTGTATACACTCATACTAAAAAAAGTCCTCTGCAGTGCCGGTGCTGGCTTACAAAATGAGATATTTTTTTTATTTAAGCACTTTGTGATACAATGCAGCATGTGGGAAGGAGGCGTAGGACAGAACAGAACATATTGAGACATCACTGATTCTGTTCTATTTGGGAAATTACATTCAAATGAATATTCTGCCTCGAATTACTGTTCTGTGAACCATCTCTTCTGGTTTATCACTTTTGTTTATCACTGCCATTCTCCAACTCCACATTTTAAAATGCTGGACAGAAACCTGCCTAAGCTACGTGGCACTCTAAACATAACACAGGGTATTCATTCAGTCTCATCCATTCAGGAAATCATTGGAGTTGTCGATTTTTTTCACTCCTTTAATTCATCCCCACTGATAGTGACAGATTGGCTTGGCTTTCGGGATCATGCCGTGCGTGCGGAGGGAACAATGCATATGACAGATGAATAGAAAAACGCAGCACAGATTGTCCTGTCGGCAGCACGTGAGTGAGTTCTTATTTCAGCGAGGCATGGTTGGCTGGCTGACTGCGAGTGACTGTGGCCTGGGCGTTTGGCTGCCTCTCCTGCACACATGAGGGAAATAGCAGATAAAAGTGCTTTGGCAGGGTCTGGGATTTATACTAAAGCCAGACACATCCAACAACAAACCAAGTAATTCTGGATGGCCTGAAGGGTAGAGAGTGTTATGGAGGGTGATGTAGGGGCGTGGAGAGTACTGGCCAATTTGAATACTTCAGCAGTTCAGCCCAGGCCTTGTCGAGGTGATGGCTCAATCAGGTCTCCAACTTGTAACGTGGTTTCCAACATGGTTGAATCTTTACTATAAACGTTTTCAAGCATAATTCATGGGAGAGAGACAATGATTGTTCATCTGTCGTGTTTAATACCGAAAACTATCAGCTCAGTACAGACTCAGAAACTGTCAGGGCAAGCAAGAGCGGAATGGCACATTATTACCATAGCAGACATGCAGATATTGATGTGTTTTTATCAGTGGTCTTTATACATTCATCTTTGAGCCCACAGCTCCAGGGCTCTGCTATAAAATATGCTGCTATGGAACTGCATATCAGTGCCCTCTACATCTGCGGTGGCAGATTTGGGGTCAGTGTAGGCAGCATATTCCATATTTATTAGCATGTGCCGTTGTTTCCATTTTCTGAAGAGATGGGAATAGATGAAAATAGAGACAGCTCAAGTCTCTTTTTTTAAAACCTTTGCTCCTATCAGGTATTTGGTAGAACAACAGTCATGTTGACATGAAGAGAGGGTTTTAGGGAGAACGTTCTGCTAGTTGGGAAATTGCAAACATCTGGTCTGGCACATTAGCTGCACTGCTATTTGAGATGGCTGCCTGAGCATCATTGCTTGAAGATATTTCTTGGAAACTCTCCTTTTCAGTTAGTTCTTCAAAAAAAGAGTTGTTTAATCCCATGCCTTATTTAGATTTGAGTTCATCCTTGCAGCATTTTTCTGCCTCTTATGCTTTTCCATTGCAACTGTTTGCAAAGAGGATGCACAACGTGTTGGCAAATAAAAGCATAGCTCAACAGTCAGATATTTGATGTCTAGCTGACCCCCATCAGTATATTATGTAGATAGATGTACTTTATTTATCCTAAAGGAAATGAAGGTGTCCAGTAGCATACATCATACACACAAATAGGCCCACAGGCCTCTGATATCGACTCGCACATAAATACAAAAAAATAAACCTTTACTTGTATACAAAATACAAAAAACAATAGAAGATATTATTTGTTTGTCATACAAAATGCAACTTAAATTGTATAAAAAATGCAAAATACAGAAAATACAACATACAAAGAAAGATATCAATTGTGCGCCATTCCAGTAATGTTAGTTTGTGCATGTCAACGAAGTGGTGTGCTGACCATACAGGCCAGCCAGCAATGCACTAGACAAGGAAAGCATGTCTGTGTGTGTTGTCTGTACAGCCTTTCCAACTCCAACAGTCTCAACAACTCATCGCCACCCCCGCCACCCCTCGCCATCCCTCCGTCCTTCCTGGAGCACACAGATCAACTTGTGTCTGGAGAAATCGAAAAAGCCCCGCTCTTTCTCTGTGTACACTATACATACCCAACAGACCCAGAGGAGCCGTAACTTCTCCGGCCTTTGGACAAGTTCTTATTTACCAGGCTCCTGGCACTGCAGCTGGGCCCATTGTAGCTTACTCCTCGCCCCTCATCTCAGTGGTGGGCTGTTTGGACAGTTCCCTTCAGCTGCCCCGGGAGTGGATACATTTAATGTGTTGGAGCGGTTTGTTCGCTGCCAGGTTGGCAGCTGCCTACGTGACGGAAAGTGAGGCGAGGGAATGGGGGAGGGGGGAGGGGGGATATTGGGATGGAAGGGGTTGTTAGTGGAGTTGGGGTGCACAGGATGAGGGTGGGACATCTGCGTGGTGGCTGTTGCCGGGAACAGACACCTAACTCCATGTGTGTGTTGACGCACATAGCGAAGTTCTGTGTCTCTACTCAAGCCCCAAGATGGTGGTGATGGGGACGAAGGGTTTGGGTCTCAAAGTGGACATGACGGCAGGGGTTGACCTAGACCAGTGTGTGCACAGCAGACTGCCTATTTATAGGAGGGCCAGGCCCCTCTAATGAGGGGAAAATAAAAGCCATAGACCAATGGTCAATAGTCCTCAAGAGCCTCAAGTCACTGGAAGTGTTTGGAAGGAAGCACTCACTGTGCAATAGGACATATCACTCACTCAGTCCCTCAGTTTCCCTGCATAAACCTGTCTCCCTTGATCTCGATTTCTCTCTCTGTCTCCCTCTCTGTCTCTGTCTGTCTCTCCGTCTCTGTCTGTTTGTCTGCCTCTCTCTCTCTCTCTCTTTCTAACTCTCCCCCTCACATGCAATCTTTATCAACATCACTTTATTCAGTGATTTGTATGGAGGGCCTCCATAGGTGAATTCTATCTCCATAAATTCTGTGTATTATTTTGGCTGGGAGCTGGAGATGGGTAATTGGGAAGGATCCATTCCTGGAGCTGAAACTCCCTGGCTAGTGGTATCTGCAGAGCACCTTCAGATCTCATATCTGGCGGCTTCTCCCTCTCCCTCCTCTGTCTTTATCTGAGCAGGACATGGCTGCATGAATATTTCACACCCCAGAGAGGAGTTGTAGTGGGCTGGCCTAAATATTCTGAGTTATTTCTGCTCGGAAATGAAGTTGTTTTTTTTTTGCTCTCTACTCCACCTCATCCTCTTATGAATGCAAATTAAAATCGACTTGGGTCTTGGCTTATTGCCAGCTTCTAAAGATTTTCTCCCCAACAAGGCGAGCTGGGCCTGGGCTTCACAAGTGCCAAGAGTCCCCCATCCCTCCACACACACTCTCTCGCTCTTGCTTTTGCTCTCTCCTGGGACCTGATCTTATATTGGCAGCCACACAAGCACTCCTTAAAAAACAAAATGTCAAAACATTCACACACCAGACCACAGCGTGGTGTCACAGCCTCAGCCACAGACTTGAGCATCTCTTCCTCTTTCCAAATGAAACCAGACAGATGGAGTGGTATTTGCTACAGAGGTGTGGTAGACTTGAGTGATTAATGGCAATGAGATGCTATAGTAGGCCTATGGCCTGTGTCAAAGCTGTTGTGGTATTCCAGAATCGGTTGGTGGTTATATTATTATTATATATATATATATATATATATATATATATATATATATATATATATATATATATATATATATATATATAGCTGAGATGCTAAAAATCAAGACACCTGATCCATCTTGAGAGCATGCTCAATACATAGTAACAGCCTTTGGCTCATTGTGTGTTGCTGACAGTAACTGCCTTCATGGTGTAATTTATCTATAATCTATATTTTACTTACATTTAACATATACATCTGCAGTGCAAGACCTCAGTTCTACAAATGTTTTTGGCGTATCTCAAGTGAACATGCATGCACTTCTTGCACTGAAGAGAATAATGAATTGGAGTACTAAGTAAATAAAGTAAGCAAGATCAATATTTCACCCTTTAGTTTGGCTTCAGTTAATCCAATAATGAATTGGTTGCATTGTTGATACCTTGATTTTAACAAAGAAAAAATGGGAAGGAGCACTGTTGGCTCGCACTCAAGTGCTGCCTCAGGCAGGTGATGTGTGGTGCGGTCTTTTCAAACCTGGACTCAGCTGAATGCAGTGCTGATCAATTATCATCATGTCATCATGTCTAAAAGCTAGTGTTTTGTTCCAACTGAACACAATTGAATGAATGTGACTGTTCTGCCATTTGTAACTAGATTCTTATCCAACTCTTTCATTCTACCACATGTGTTCTTTGGAGTTAATTTAATTTGGGTCTGACAGCTCACATTGAGGTTAAGCCACAGTCTTTAGACCAGCCTTTCCTGAGCCTGTGATGGGGGGGCAGACTAACCTCTGATAAGCCCACTGTAGTTTGCCTTAGCTTTCTGAGCATCTCTATCTCTCCCTCTCTCTTTCTCTCTATCTCTCTTTCTCTATCTATCTCTCTCTCTCAGATGGTTCTGAAGGGTCTCATTAACACTTGTGTTGCCTTGAGGGATAAAAGCCGCTCTTCTGTCCTTTCTGCATGTAGTCCAGTGGTGGCCAGAGGCACAATCCTCATCAGTGGTGGGGATGTGGACTACAGGGCTTGCCTGTGCTTTCTGCCTCCAGGTCAGCTCCAGCTGAGCAAACAGGCACACAGCCCTCCAGGTTCTCTGGTTTGCATTCCAGTGGTTGTGTGCCAGGGGAAAGCTCACTTTGGGCTGGAAAAGGGACTCTTTTTTTAACAAGCCACCAAGTAGACTGAAGATTTTATCTTCACAATCTCCCCTATTTCCTGGAATTTGGTAGTCTTATCAAACATATTTTGTTCTATAACATCAGTCATAATACATCACCCACCTGTGACCACTATCCTTGATCTGTCAGTGCTTATGCATGCATGTGTGTATGGATGTACATCTGTATGAGTAGTGTGCAATCTTGTGTTTTTTTTTGTGTGTGTGTGTGTGTGTGTGCGCGTGTGTGTGCGTGCGTGTGTGTGCGCGCTACATGGGTTGCTGAGCTGGCTCTGTCCTCTGGTGCTCCATCTGGCTCCGGCTCCCTGGCTCTTCCTGTTTGTGCATACCTAGGTTCTTTCCCTGTGCCCCTGGCCCACACTCCTGACAGATGCCCAGCACAGTTCCAGCTCTGCCTTTGCCTCTGCCTCTGTCTCTGCCCAATGGCCCCTGATCTGTCTGGCCCACAGCCCAGACGTACAGCTCTGAATAAGCAACTTCACCCCTCTCTCTCTTTCTCTCTCTCTCCCTCTCTCCCTCCCTCTCCTTCTATCTCTCACTCTTCCTTTTTTTTCTCTCTCTGTGTCTCTTGCTTTTTCCTTTTTTCTGTTTTTATTTTCATCAGTGTGCTTTCATCCCTTGTGCTTTGGTTTCAGCTTAATACCTTTTCTATGAGTTTGGACTGTGTACACGCACACACTGTCCATCTCCCTTGCACGCACGTGCACACACACACACACACACACACACACACACACACACAGACAGACACAGACATAGACACATGGACACGCAGACACATACACAGACACAGTTTTCATTTCATGGCTGTTTGCATCCCATACATGGCACGCATTCTTCAGCATTCCCCACTCGATCCCTCAGCTTTCCCCTGTTGGGGGGGGGCTCTGGTTTAACATTCAGAATTTGATGCCGTGACAAAAAAAGCCCTTTTTTCTTGGACTAGTCACGTGTGCGCTTGCTAACTTAAAGTCTAGTTTTGTTAGTTAACCATGCCATTTCACACTCAGTCAAGTCAGAGTTGAAAGTTATCTAGACTGGCTGAAAGTTGGAATTATTAACATTTTTGGAAATGTTTCTTCACTATAGTTTTGACAATTTGTAGTCCAGATAGGTAACAAGCAGAGGAAGTGAATTTAAATCTGAGAACAGTCTGATAAGTAAGGGATTGCGGTCTGTGAGACCGTCTTTATTGTGGAATAAGCCCCAACAGAGTGATGCAGGAACCTGACGTGGAATGGATGGGTGTTGGGAAGTCGTGAACTAGAGTGAATGGAGCATTTTACAGCATTCTAAAGAGCCATGTAATAATAGAGTATTATTGCAGTCCACCTTAAATGGCTGAATACCAGTATAATTACTTCCTTCCCAATTTTTTCCTATGTATTTCTCTTCTAGGCACACATTCTGGCAGTACCGCAAGGAGAACCCCAAGTCCGGCGTGGGTGACCCGCCACCTGATGGCCAGCCAGGCTTCAACAGTGGTGTGATGCTGCTGGACCTGGAGGCCATGCGGGTCTCGACACTCTACAACCGGCTGCTGGAGCCAGAGCGTGTGGCTCGCCTGGCCGAAAAGTACCACTTCCGGGGCCACCTGGGCGACCAGGACTTCTTCACCATGATTGGCATGGAGCACCCGCGCCTCTTCCACGTGCTGGCCTGTGGCTGGAACCGGCAGCTGTGCACCTGGTGGAGGGACCATGGCTACGGGGAAGTCTTTCAGCTCTACTACCGCTGTGAGGGCCCTGTGTACATCTACCATGGCAACTGCAACACACCCATACCGGACGACTGAACAGCCCAGGTTGGACTAGGACTTGAATCATCCAGACCATTCCATAGCACTTAATCAAGCCTGAATGTGGTAGCATAATGTCATAAAGACCTAATGCAATACCAAACTGAGCACAAAAGCAGAGGAACTTTTAGGAAAATAAGTCCTTTGGGAGAGCACTGGACAAGGTACCTCACAACATTTTATATGGTGCCAATCTGTTTTTTACAGGTTCAAATCTGGCAGTTGTAGTACTGTAAAGGGCTATTTGGTAATTCTACCACTGTGTTGCAAAAAAGGGACAAGATCCATATTAAAACTATGCATAATTGATCCATCTTATCATTTCAGGAATGTCTATGTAAGAAACAGCCTATGAGTATTTTTTTGCCAGAATTGTACTATAATCCACTGTTTCACTGTTTGTACTATAATCCACTGTTTCAATGTTTGACTGTTGCTTGTAATTTTTTCCCCATTGCTGACCATGTAAATCAAGGTTTCTGTTACCGCTGGTCCTTTTGTTTTCACTGTAGGAGTCACCCATCTGGCTGTAACTGAATGGGTATGATGGAGTCCATTGTTAAGGCCCACGCCGGCCTGAGATGATGCACTCATTTGCGTGGTTGTTTTCAGCAATGCCGCTACAGCCTTCCCTGCACAAGTCCATTCCTTATCTGTGTTTCAGGCAGGGAAATGGTGAAGGAAGGGGGACCTCTGTCCACACCAGCATCCCCCTTTCACAAGCTGTGGCTGTTAGGATCTGACCACTGAGCCATTTTGTAGTTAGGGAAAATTATTCCCTCTGACTCCTTCCCTGTGAGTGTGTGTGTGTGTTTGAGGGGGAGTAGATAGCTGGACTGAGGAGAGGATGGGATTGTAGCAGAGGAAGACAATAGGAGAGGATGATGAAGGAGAAGGAAGAGGAGGAGAATAACTAATGGCAGTGCAGAGCGGTGCAGTGGAGTGGTGAGGTGAGAGGAGAGAAGCAGAGCACTGCTCTCTCTGTCTGTCTCTCTCTCTCTGTGCCCCCCCCCCCCCCCCACACACACACACAGATATCAGTTTTCTCTTTGATGTGTCTGCTGTGCTGCTCGAGGACTCCCACGCAAGCTCTCACATATGTGTTTACATTTACGAACCTCTCTCTCTTTCTCTCTCTCTCTCCCTCTCCCTTTCCCCTTTCTCTCTCCCCTCTTGTCTTTCTCTTTCTCTAACCATCTTTATCCATCTCTATCTCTCTTTCTTTCTCTCTTTTTCTACCCCTCTCTTTTCTCTCACTTTTTATCTCTGACCTTGTTCTCTTTCTCTAAGCCTTCACCTCGTTCTTAAATATGTGAATCTATGCAGAGCAGTACCAGGCATGCTTTGCCCCTCAGTCTCCCTCATCTCCTCTTATCTGGGCGAGGGGCAGGTTGTGTGTGTGTGTGTGTGTGTGTGTGTGTGTGTGTGTGTGTGTGTGTATGTGTGTGTCTGTGTGTGTCTGTGTGTGTCTGTGCGTGCAGAGAGCCGCGCCAAAGCTTCCCTGCGCTCTGACCTACTTTTGGGAGTTTGACACTCTCGGCCACCCAGCTCCGCTCCACTCCTCTCCTGGCTGCTCGAGGTCTCCTCCAGTGCTGCACGCTTGCAGGGCCACTGAATGGGATTAACCCGCTGCTCAGTGGGTGAATGAAGGGAGGCAGACGCTCTCAGCAGTTGGCGGTCTGTAGGCAGAGACTTTGTGTGTGTGTGTGTGTCTGCGTGCGTGTGTGGAGGGGGTGTTAATGTTTGCTGATTGGCAGATGCATTTAGCGTGAGTGTGTTCTGCTTGGAGACTAGGTGTGCCAAGGCACATTCCTGACTGCTGTAGAGAGTCTTGGCAGTTTTCAGCAGGATGAGAGGAAAGGGTGAAGCCCCCCCCCCCCACGCACACACATATATACACACACACACACACAATACACACAACACACACTGTTCTCTGTGTGTGACCCCCTGGGAGGATCAGACACCCATCAGATCAGAAGGCTGATAGCAGCCTAAAAGACATCGTGCTGCTTGTTTTGCTTGGCTGCCTGCTGCGTCTCTTATCATGGCATGGCATTGGTCCTGGTGTGTCTGCACTGGATGCTCTGAGCATTAGCACGAATGGGAGGCCATGAGGGAGCAGTGGAGACATAGAAGAAAGCCTCCCTTTCTTCCCAACCCCCACCTCCCCCTCTGTTGATGTGTCAGAGTGGTTGCCAGGCAGTGGCCAGACCCAGACCCAGTTTCCTGAGGCCAGCGGTCTGAATGCACGCTCAGAGGGACAGGGTCAGATGAAATTGTGCTGGGAGGCAGCAAGAGAGAGTGAGCGAGAGAGACTACGGGGTAGAACTCGCTGTGTTGTGCTGTGCTCTGACTCTGGTTCTGGCTGTGCCCTTAGTGAACCAGATTAGTCTGTCCCCAGAGAGGTCCAGTCAATACCATAAGTCAGATGGGTCGCTGCTGACACTGCTAGAGCTCTGTTCATATCTCAGACAGCTGTAACTGTGAGACATTGTAACTTTTTATTAGTTCTATCACTGGAAATGTGTTCACTTTTCCTTCATTTCTTTAGCTCACAGCTTATTTTCTATTTTGAGATAAACTGCTTTTTTTGTGAATATCCCACAAGTGTTGCAGTCTCTTTCATTATCAGTTGCTCTTATTTGTCTTATGTGAATCTGTGTCACTTTATCATGGCCAAAAAGAGGCCAAGGCCCTGGTCATGACATTGAAAGAATAATGGAAATATTTTCTACTTAGAACCCTGAGTTCAATTGATTAATCCACTTGAAGTATTTGAAAAGGTTACTGACCTGATGTATTTTGGTTTTAAAATCCAACCAATGAAGGGTAATCTGTCAAAAAGGGAAGCTGTAAATATGAATGAATATGGGTCTATTTCAAATCTAATATGGGTCTATTTAACATCTGATTTGTAATTTATTATATATGGAAGATTAGCAGTTGTTTTGGTTTTGTGTCAGTCTTGTTACTCACATATTGTGAATCATCATTCTTTAATTCCAAGAGAACACTTGACCATGAGTACTACAACATACTCAATCATCTTAGGAACAAGTGCAGCGGCCATAAACAAATTAGGCATTTTATTCCCAGAATAGCTCTGTGTAGAATTGTTTACGTTTTGTATCCGTTGACCTAAATCTGATTGTTCATTTGTATTTTATTTGCTGTCATTATAAAAATAAATTGCTTGTATTTGTCCAATCTAACAGTGTGACAGGCTCCTGTGTATCTATTTACTTTGACTAAATATATTTCTTTGGTGCTCTTTGCACTCAGTGATTTGATGTTTTCTTAGTGCTCCTTTGGAATGCATTGGTGCAGCATGTTGTGTTTTCCCTGTTGATGTTTTTATCAGCACAACTTTCTGCAGAACTCCACAGATTCTCTCAGATGCTGAAATAACAGTTACTTGACCCAGTTCTGTCACTCTACCCACCGTTCCCCTGGGCCTGGCTGTTTGACACTCTCTCTCTCACCACACACACACAGGTTTGCCATCCTTTACTCGAAATAGAGTTTTCATATGGCTTGTCTCTTTTTTGATGCTTTGTCTGATGTGGGTGTAAAATGATTTGCAGGGTGATGGATTTTTTTTTCTCCCCCCATCGCAAACTGCTGTGACTGAAATTGATTCAACCAGTTCAACCAATGGTGAAAATAAATATTACATGTAAATGAGTTATTCAGAATATTTATGATGTAAATGATTCATATCCCTTAAGCCTTGTTTTGATACTTGTCATCAGGTCAGTCTTGTATATGGTCCAATGGTCCCCTTGAGGTATGGGATTGAGGATGAGTGATTTGAACTGTCAGCAATTATATAAACGGCGTCTGTGTCAATTTGCCGTACACCTTTTTGAGAGGGTGCTTGTCTTATCTTCAGAGCCATGGTTGTCATTTTCCCCTTCTTTAAGCAAGCCCATGCTCTGCTCCTGTGCCAGAAGTGATCCTCTCACACAGTCCTCGCTCCAAGGACCATCACGGCCAGTGTCACCACAAAGGTTTTATAGACACATAAACCCCTGAGTGGCCTGGAAATGGAGCCCCTGTGCCCACTCTTTGACGTGCAATGGCGCCCACGCAGCACTGGCATCAAGCATCTGGTGGCATCACTCTGTCATATCTATTTCATGCTAATTGAGGGCAGACAAGTGTCTCTATCACCCTCTCGAGGATGGCTTTTTAGGACGATGCCCTGTGCTGTCAGCAGCTTATGCCCCAAGACACTAGTCGGAGTCCATATCCACGTCACTCACTCCATATTTGTTAGCTCTGCTGCTTCTGACTCGGCCCTCCCCAGTTTAAAGTGAGGAGGGGTCGCCTTTGGTGGTGGCCGACGGTCATTTCCAGAAGTGTGTCAAGTGTGTTGTCCTTACAACGGAGGTTTCTTTGTCCTTACAAAGAATCAGACTTTTCATTTTCATCACGGTTAGGTCAGATCACAGTGTGGGACCTTGCATTTAAATAGATTTGATAGGTTGCATTGTTATTTCAAATATTATTTGAGGGGCACCACAGGAACTTGGACACATAAAAAAGACAATTTTGGGACTGCAACACGGTATGGTCAGGTCTTTTTAACATTGTATTTACAAGGCCTACAAGCTAGGCTACTGAAATATGTAAAAAAAACATAACTCCCAATGTCTGTGGAATAGGGTCTCTCACTAATTCACTTGAAGGACTAATGCCACAGTACACCTGGAGATTCCTGAAAGATGTTTTCCAATAAAAATTAGGATAATCATACATGTAAATGTTATAGAAAATTAAAAGCTCACTTTTTTTAGAGCAGGATGGAACGCTGAGAATAACGAACCAAGGAATGGGAATGTTATGTAAGCAATAACCCACGGGAGGCCATGGGTTATGCTGATTTTTTTAAGGGGGGTTGTTATATATATATATATATATATATATATATATATATATATATATATTAATAGATACTATATAATATATAATAGATATAATATATATACAATGTGAAATGAATTATTTCCTTTTTTGTGTGTGATCATTTCTAGTTGGGGCGTGGAGATGAAGGATGTAATCATCTTTCATCATTGTCTTCAAAAGGCCTTGTATAATCCTTGTATAGTCCTTTATCCGTATTCTCTGCTCTCGTTTCATAACTTTCATAAAGGGCCATTAACATTGACCTCTTTTCCACAAATTTGAGGTATCTTTGCAAGATAGATAAAGAGCAAGACAATAATTGGACTCAACTGCAGTCATGAAGACTCATTAAATTACTAAGCCTATCAGCTTAGTCATAGCTCTCTGACCTCAGGTGGAGGGTCTGCAAAATTACTGAATGATTGCAGTTTCTTGATGTGAAACAAAACTGAGCAAGTACCTAGCAAAAACCTAGGCAATTTTTGGGTCTGTGTTCTTCCGCTCCATTCTGAAATCATCTGGTCAAATGACTGAAGTCAACTTTGTTTAATGAAGAGGACAACACCACATATGGGTTTCAACCCAGTTCCTCAGTGAAGAGAGCCTTTATAGAGGGTGGTTGTGAAAATGTAGGTCAGACCTGAAGATCCGTGCTTTGATTTCATAGATCCTCATCTAGTATATGATTGTGACCAACCATCTCCATTTCCCTAGCACCTCCCACCCCCCCCACCTCTCTCTCTAACACCCCCCACCCCCATCTCTATCATTGCCCCCACACCTCTCAATTACTAGCCATTGGGAAAACAGTGACAGCATCATTCAGCCAAGCTACTTCCAAACAGCGCCCAAGAATTAATTTAATCAGCCAGAGCACGTCACACATGACATTTCCAAGGCTGGACTGCTGACGTGCCTCAGAGATGGATGTAATTCACCCCCTCCTCCCACCTCACCTGCCCTGACCACCACCACCCCTTCCATGCCCCCTCCAACTGGCCCACAACCCCCATGCGGACTTGGATAAAGGTACTTTTTGTGTCTCTCTCTTTGTCTAACGACAGGTGGTCCTCCCATGGAGACGTGGCTACTCACGAACATCTGTGTGAGAGACGTGCAGGTGTCACTGGCACTGACCCAGATAATTGTGAAACTCTGTGGCCTATTTCTCCCCTTGTCAATCCCCTGCAACCTCCCTTTTAAGACTGTACCTTTGAGTCCTCTGCCATGGAGGGTCTCATGCGTCATGGTTTTCCTGTTTGTTCTACAAAGATAAATGGCATAACTCACTGCATCATCAGCATAATAGCTTCTAAAGAGATATGGCCTATATATTTATTTAGAAATGAAATTATCCATATTTCCATGTGTTCACATGAAAAAAGTTGTGAATAAATTGCCATTTGAAACTCTGACAACTTATTGATCTGATTTGCAGGTAGGCTACCACCTACCTTTACCTTAGTCTCTGTTGGACACACATAGGTGAGAGGTGAGAGGAAATATGAAAGAATAAGCCAGACTTCTGTAATAATTTACACATACTGTAGCAATTTGCCATATAAAAAATGAAATGAAGTCAAATTAAACATGGAAAAAAATATATTTAAATTCAAATGTACTCTGACTAGACCTTGATTTAACCCTGTTCATTATGAGTGACACACGCAACAAATTGCCAGGCTCACTCCTACATAGTCCTATCTCCACGTTCTCTGTGCTCCCATTCTTCCATAGGTGAAGTGGCAGCTCCAGTGGACTGGATCAGTCAACTGACTCCTATAGACAGATCACCTGACAGCTTTACATTCAGGCTGTACAATAAGAGCTTTGACCCAGTGCTGGACTTGAAGCATTGATTTGGCTTGAAGTGTGCTGAGTAATGAAGAGCAATGTGTTGCATAAGTATAAGTAGCACTTATTGCCTGGGCTCCTGGAGTTGTGAGCAGCATGAGTGAGTCCTTTTTGTAAAATCTGCGTCAGTGCCTGAGTGGCACGTTAATAACTTGAAAGATGAACTGTTGTCACTGGCCTGAAAGTGTTCAGGTGCACTGTGAATTCTAGAGATCCTTTGAGAGTGTGCAGTACAGATTAATGGACGTACATGAAAGTCACATGTGATAAGTCAGGCTTATTGTATTAATTATATACTTAATTACAAAGAGATTCTTTGATTTAACAATACTCTACTTGCTATTTAACAATAGTCTACTTGTAGAAGCTGTTAAGTTGATTTTGTAATGGTGGGTAGGGCAAGCAGGGCTGCGGGGGGCACATCTGACTGCCCTTTACTCCTTTGTTGTGCCTGACTGCACTCAGACTCTAGAGCCATAGTGACATGATCCAGATGGTGACTATCGGGCATGTATCAGCATCAGACGCCAACAGTATGTCTCTCTCTCTCCTCCCGAGGGTATTTGAGTCCAAACAATTAAACCTCGAGAAAAACACATTACAATGCGGCCTTGTGAAAGTCAATTATGCATGTCAAATGCTCTGCAGTTGAGAGATCTCTCTGGATAAAGGCCAGATGAAAAGAAGTGAGGCATTGTGGGCCTCAAATTCAATTTCCCAGTGATGTGCCAGTGTAATTAAATTAAAATCACTCGGCTGCAATAAGTGCACGTATAACATATTGGTGCAAAAGCATCATCTCTCCTTGTTAATATTTCTGTCTCTGGATGAGCAAGAAAGAACGGGAGACAGACAGCCTTCTGTTCGGTTAGCTAAAGTCCCTCAGGCAATACTCCAGAGGAACAAGTGCATATTTCTCTATGGGTGGAGAGAGCTCATAATTAATGTTGAGGCAGCAGTCAATTTCACAACCTCAGACCATCAGCACAACTCTCTGAACCACTTACACTGAACCAAGTCCTGAACAGTCTTCTTTTTTTCTTGAAGTTTGACTGGGGATAAAAAGCTATGATTATCCTACTCAGAATGCAGCAAGAGTACAGCCTTTGTGCTTTTCTTAACATGGTTCCCTGGTGAGTTGCTGTCTCCCTGTTTGGATGGGGCTGATTATAGGGCGATCAAAACCCAAGCCTTTGGAATACACAAACACACACACACACGTGCCCCTAATTTTACCCAGGTCACAGCAGAATAGGAATTGACAGCTGTTATTGTGCACAGGAGGCAGAGTTAGGTTTTTTTTTCGAGGCTCATTCCGGGGACCTCAACAGCCTGTTCTGCCTGTTCCCATCTTGGCAGGAAAAACAGTTCTGATCAACGGCGACACTGACGGCATTTGTCACCTGATCAGGAGATGGGGCTTTAGCAGGGGCTTGAGGAAGTGTGACAGTTAGCACAGATTTCAATTCCAACTCCCCATTCTATGGGCAATCAGTCACCTTTATAGCAGTCATGGGAGGCTGGTGTTTGGTCCCTCTGTCTTTGTATTTCACACATTTCACTGGAAAATGTTGAGCACTCATTGTTCAGCTGACTTTCCACCCCTAACTGTATGTCATGGGTTTCAGGTTGCTGAACAGTAACAGCTAGCGCCTGACAGCTGACAGCTGCAATAAGTTTCATGTTATGCCTGCCATACAACACAGGTACAGGCAGTGGGAAGTTCCTTGTCAAGGAAAAAAGTCCATAAGTCACCTTACCACACAGAGTGTCAACTTCAAGTGATAATGGCTTAATGGACCGCATGCCACATCCATCCCATCTCTCTCTCTCTTTCTCTCTCTCTCTCTCATTCACACACACACACACACACACACACATACAACTTCACAAGAATGACTCACACCCACATACCAGCGCTGTGATACACTGTAGTGTACTAAGTACAGTCCAGTAGGAGTAGCAATCTGGCAAAGCTGTATTTTCCTCTGACTATTGTCATTTTGCGTTATTGCCCTCAAAGATTTGCAGCACAATCTATGCTGCTAGAAGAGTTTTTGGTGCTATGTTAAAGGAAGATTCAAGGCATGACCAGACTGCATCCTGATGACTGTGTGTCAGCTGTGAGGTAGACATTCATAATGGCTGAGGAGTAATGACATGGAGCTGTAGAAAGCAACTCAGACCTAAGACATAATGTTACTGTAGGTAAAAGCTGTCAAAATACAAGAGGAAGAATGCAAATTCAACAGAACAGGAATTATAGGCAAACATATGGGTCCAAAACACACATTTCCTTTTGCACTGAACAAAAGCTTTCTTATATTTGATACCTAGTCACTCCTCAGGTTTCTGTCAGCACATCCTGGCCTGCTGAAGGGGAACAGCTTACAGCATTTGGACTTCAGTTTTCACTTTCAATAAAGTTCCATCACTAGTGGACAGTGAACAGCCTGAACAGCCAGGCTTAGAAGCACAAATGCTGTTGCCATTGTCAGCAGTCATGAATGGGTTTACAGCGATCATTACAGATTTATTTGACCTCTGAATGTTGAGGGGGATAATAGGGTCAGCTGACCACTTGGAAGAGCCACATAATAAGGATATAAGATGTATAACACCAGTGGTGAGAAATTGCAAAAGGAAGTTTTAATAACGAAGCGCATGATGGTGTGAAGCTCTGCATGATCTTTTGTGCCATCAGTCACTTTCAACTGCTTTGAATTGAAAAGTAGAAATAATCTGCAGATATAATGTATGATATGTAGGTCAATATCACTGTCTGGGTTGATCATTAACCCATCCCTGTTCTTCAAATATCTCATGGACCAAATTATGGCCCACAGTCAATCATACCCTTGAGACAGTTTCATGGTAGGCCTATATGAGCCAACCAAAAGAATAGAGCTCCCTGTAGCTATAGATGGGGTGGGAAGAGCAGCGGTCCATGTGATATCCGTCTCCCCACTGCGTCAGTCAGGTTAATCTGCCCTCACATGAGGAAATGAGGTCTTGATACTCTTGAAACTTAGATATGGTGTTTTTTATGGTGTCATCCTCTTTAGGTGTTATGACAGATCTCATGCAGAGTTATAGAAATTAGAGTTATACATGTTATCACAGAGTTAAAAAAAATGTCAGTCAAACAGTGTCCAGTGAACAGGAAGCCTATATCTTGAGATTTAACTCATGTATTATTTTCCCCTGGTTTTATAAGGTTCTAAGGGCCACATGCTAAAAAGTATTCCTATGTGTCTGTCTGTGGTGTATGTTTTCTATGCATATCATCAACTGATAGAATCTGCCTTCTTTATTGATATTGGCATGGAAAACACCATTGTTGCACTAAGCATGTGTCATACTAAAATGAAAATATAGCCTACATCCACACAACCCTGCTTAGATGCTATAGAAGTCATGATTGAGGTCATCCACTGTGAACTCACATTTTTCTCACTTCTTGAGCTCTGTAAGCTGAGCAATATAGGACTTTATAGGCCTCAGCGGAAAAAGCAGTGGCTACAGTGTATGTCTGTCCGTCAGTGTATTCCTCTCCTAGCTGCTAACGCCGATGCTACTATGCCACGTCATGGCTCTAGGCTGCCCCGTGCTGTGCCAGTCTCCTGTGCCTGTGGGCCTGCTTCCCCTCTCATCCTGTGCAACCTCAAGGGGGCCTGTCTCCGCTCTCGCTGTTATTCACTCGCTGTGGAATATAATTACCACACACACCAGCAGGAACAGTAGTGGCTGAACACAAAGACATCGCTCCCCTCCCAGATGCTCGCCTCGTGGGTGAGCGCATATGTTGTTACTGGAGTGAGTCAGTAATTGGGGAATAAACACATCCAGCGTGTGGGTGAGTGGGACCCAGCGTCTCTATGTTTCTTCTCCGCTGGGCATGCGCTTGGCCGTGACGCCTCTCTTCCCATCCTCATCACTCACGTTGCAGCCCATTAGCCAAAGTGTTGGGTCCACATGACACCTCTGAATACACAAGTGAATGACCAGTCGATGACTAGTGATCAGTCGTGGAAGTGGCGCTCAGTTTGTTTGGAACCTGCCTGGCTAATTCATCTCCTGCATTTGTATGGCGCTGTAAAATGGAAATGCTCTGTTTTTGAACATTTTTTGGTCAAGCACAGGATGTATCCATGTGATACAAACATTCATGTTCTTCACTGGTTTTGGTACCCCACCCTCGGGTGTAAGCATAGAATGTGCATTTGGGGTGATTTGATGCAGTTGCCCAAAGAGGTATTTATTCTCCAGAACCATCTTTGCTGAGTTTTCAAATGGGTGATAATGATAATGATAACAATACTCCACATTGTGTCCACTTGTAAAGAAATTGACACCTGAAAATTAGGTCCACTCCAAACACCAGTCAGAGTCCAAGGATGGAGCTCAGTAGACCTAGATGAAATCCATGCCCATAGACAAAAAATGATCAGGTATGAAACTGGATTGACAAGCCTTTTAGAGTCCATCAGGCAAGCGCGACATCTGGTTGTCTCATCTGAACTCAATACAGCCCACCGCTCTACTTTTTAAAAATCTTTAGTACAGCAGTCCAAAGGGGTAAGCCAATGAGCCGTGCCACGCTAGCCTCATAATGAGTTGTGTCAATCAGTCACCTCTGTGCCTGTTCACCATGGATGGAATCCACTCAGATGTTATTGCTTTTTGCTGATGGCTTCTGCACAGCATTTCCAACTGCAACATTTGCAAGTAGATTGCTGCCATAAATGTTGTCCCCTTACCATCAGATTACTGGAACAATGGAGCAAACTGTTGTGGTTGTATGTTTTCAGCTGC
This sequence comes from Tenualosa thibaudeaui, assembly GCA_027481765.1. NCBI lineage: Eukaryota > Metazoa > Chordata > Actinopteri > Clupeiformes > Clupeidae > Tenualosa > Tenualosa thibaudeaui. The sequence continues at coordinate 1,770,801 of JAIFZK010000173.1, read as the reverse complement.
CCAGTTCAGCACAACAGCTGCAATCCAGAGGACAACAGCAGTGCAGCTGGTGTTGTTCACCGGTCGTGGATGTGGAGTGAAACTGAGATGCTCTGAGCTGACCTAGTAATCCAATTCTGCTCGAGCAGGGAGTGAGTTCGCTCTGTTGTTGTGACTGTTTTGTTCTGGGCTCAGATGAAAGGAAATGGTAACACTGTGTTTGTTTGTTTCTGTGTGTTATTTTGACACTGTACCTGAATGCAATGGTGGGCTTTGAAGAAGGATGCATAACAAACTATTTATACCATTCACACCTTTCAACACACACCTGTGTCTGGAAATATAATGCCTTACTATATATTCACACATTATTTATATTAGTCAGTATTGTTCATTGACAGAATTATTATAAAGGAGAAATGGCCTAATGATTACACATGCACATTAATCAAGGCCATTATGCACTTAAAACTAATAGAGAAATGTGATTAGTGATGTGAAGTATTAGTGCAGTTGAAGACTAAAGGCTCCCAGTCATCAGCAATCCTGATGTTAATAGGAGTGAACTAAGCAGGCCTGTTTTTTGGCGTTCCCAGAACTCTGACATTGATCGACATTGAGAGTATGTGATTTCCACTCACGTGTGCTGTTGCTTTACACAGTGATGAACACTCTGATCATTGCTAAGTGCTTGTGGGTGAAAACACTCTCATCTGTTTGTGTGTGTGTGTGTGTGTTTGTTTGTGTGTGTGTGTTTTGGTGTCTGCAAATGCTAACCTCAAATGACAGTTGACATGTGAAGGTTGTTCACAATTCATTAATGTGCAGAGATATTAGTAGTTGGGCTAAACTCACGTCTCATAGCAATTAAAAATTAGTCATCATTTTTGTACTGTTTCAAGTGTAGGCGAATGGAAAAATGTTAATGTTAAAATGAACGTTCTCTCTTTCTCTTTCTGTCTCTCTCTCTTTCACTCACACACACACACAAGACTCCACTAGGCACACAATTCATCCTCTGTTGTGCCATGAGGCCAGGGGCAGCACAGTCTTATCCCATGGGCCATGGCTGTGACTGCACCAGCACCTCATGCCTTCTTTCTGCCAGTCTGGCTTTGGCTCAGCAGACCTGGGGTCAGTGCTGAGTGAGACCACTGGGCTCCATTCAGAGTTATCAGACACACTGCACTGCAGCAGCCTGACTACACTGCGCTCCTCTTACTCAGTATTACTTAACAGAGCGGACCAAAGCCAGGGCGCTTCTCAGCGCACTTATGGGTGTTGATTGCAGACAGGTGTCCTCCTGTAAGGCCACCTAACACATGAATCGCTCAGTCCTGAGCCACCTTACACTGAGACAGACTCATGGGTTATGATGATGAAGAATGGATCATTGCTGGATAATGTTTGTCTGCAGGAGTGCTGGAAGGAGGAAGGCAGTAATGTGTTTAATCTTCCCAGCAGCGAGCTGCTGCAGTTGATTCTGGGTAGTGTACTGTGGGGGCTGCTTGGCAGTCGTGTTTTGACAGTCAGTGGGACACACAGCCAATCGATATTGTGCACAGCCACAGGAGACCCGTTCAGTTTGAAATGGGAAAATCAATGCTCCCCCATATCCCCCCTCTGTCTCTCTCTCTCTCCCACAGACACCCTCTCTATTAAAGTGGGATCCCCCTGACAGACCTGTAGAGAGCTGAACTCCTTAACTCTGTTAAGACTCAGCCTGTTGGTATTCAGCCCACTGTTTCCAGTCAGCTCTTCCCTTTCTGCTTGGTGGCAGAGACAGCTGTGACGGGGTCAGCTGTTTGACTGCTTGACTATGTGCATGGTGTGGGAAAATGTTTCACCTTGATCAGTTCAGAAGATTTTAGTGGATCAGAAGAACACACTCATGTATTCATCTAAGTGGACACTTGTGTGTGAGTGGTTATTAATCTCTAATGTGTATGCACTTGTGTACTATAAGAATTGAATCACTTCTCCTGACAGATTGGGTCTCACTGGGAGCAGCTTGAGCAGCACAGCCGCAGTTTTGCCCCATGTCTCCCCACCCCTTGTGCATGGCTCCACAGTCTCTCCACGTGCCTTGCAGCTATTAGCTTAAAGGGCACACTTCATGCATGAAGAATATTCCTAACACAAGGCGCACATACACACACACACACACACACACACACACACACACACACACACACACACACACACACATATGCAGCACACAGATTGAGCCAACAGGATTAGTCTGCAACAGGTGTTGTTGATCCATCTGCCACTCCCTTTAGTGAGAGAGAACAACTGGTACAAGCTCTACCAGATTGAAATGATCCAAATATTTTCACTCGAGGAGATGACACAGGCCAAATGGAATGAAAGGTTTGTTATCCCAGACAGACAGATACAGTACCATCCATCTTGAACTGTTGGATATTTAGTGTGTGTTTAGTAAGGGATAATGACATATGAGGTGTGCTGTTATACAGAATTAATCAAGGCAAAGATTTTCTCCATGACAACGCTGCTGTTCCCTCTGCCAATTTCATTAATTCCGTATAACAGGACACCTTGTAGGCTGTTGCAGCTCATGCGACACCTGTTCAGTTGATGTACTACTTTTTTTTTACTAACTGTAGTTATCACTAGTAACAGGTGATTCCATTGTTGCTGGCAAGTTCCACCAATGTTTACTGTGGTTGTTTTAGTTACCATTAGAACATTGATATAGAACAATGATAGAACTGGTTAGGAGAGCAAACCCTCTCCTAACCTGTGCTCTTTTTCCTCACCATGGTTACTGTCATCAGGGGCTGATTGTAGGTGGCAGCCTCTCAGAGACGTAACTTATATTACTTGCTCATAATGTCAGTGAGTAGGGGCCCCCATTAGGTTGGCACAGGTTGGAAACAGGTTGGAAAATCTTTGCACCATTTGACAGACAAAATGAGAATCCTACTCTGCTTATTAGACTCTTACAGCTGCTGTTATATATGAGTGATTTGTATCCGGTTGGCCTGTCGCTAGATTACAATACCTTGTGAATCAAATTAATATGCATCATACAGTTCAGTACAATTTCAAAGGCCATGTGCAGGGAATAAAAGTATGGCTCTTAGATTTTCTTATATGACATCTCAACAAAATGCTCTTGTTCAGGTATATGAAATGTAGTTAGTAAGTTAGTAATAGTGTAGTAGTAGTAGTAAAGTTTTATTTCAAGTCAGGAAAAGCTGTGGGACAGTGATGATTTTACAAACCTACTTTTTATTATTATTATTTTCCAGAAATTCATACTATCATCATACTATCACAGGCAGAGAAATTACCAATATTTTTGTGCCTTTCTTTTTCAGAATGAGTGTAACATAATATGTGAAACTTAGTTGACTATGGGCTGTGTCCTAAAACAATAGTCCCCTTCCCCTTTGGGTACCTGTCTTAATGTTGTGTGAATAAGCATGCCCACCAAGCTAGTATTGTGGCTTGGGTCATATGATTTGAGCCACAGCGCTACTTATGGATTAATAATTCAAGATCACATCTCTTGACAAATCACAGCTCTGGAATAATAAGCTGCGAATCTATCAGAAGCTCTGTATTTCGGAATGTTTCTTTGACTCTCTCCATTGCTTCTTCTCTCCTCTGTCCCTTTTCTTTCTCTCTCATTCTCTCTCTCTCTCTGTCACACACTCAGTAATAATCCATACATTTCCTTGTGCTGCACCTCTCTCTTTTCTCTCCATCTGCCTCTTATTCCTCCCCCTCGCTCAGAATTCAGAGGATGCTGTGAAATTGCTCTCTCACGTTCTTCACACACTGACACACATTTCCCCTTGATGATGACCTACATTCACACACACATTATGTGCTTTGTTGTTCCTCTGTCAGCCTGCCTCTGCATCATCAATCAGCAGGTGTACATCAAAATCAGAACCACTGCAAAATAATAACAAAAAAAAAAAAATAGAATCCTGCCATTCTCAGTCTGGTCTTTTCTATTTTGGAGGCCTCCTCTTCTACAATAAGGGACAGTTAATTTCCTGATATGAGATTTGAACAGCAGGAAGCTAGGGTGGGGTTTGGAACTGGTGTGTGTGTGTGTGTGTGTGTGTGTGTGTGTGTGTGTGTGTGTGTGTGTTTCCCCATCTTACCCAGTATAGAGCTGGAATATTGCAAAAGAAACAGGAGCTCTAAATACAGGTAGATTGTGTTCCCTTCACTTATGGGATAGTACTCCTGTCTCTTGTGTTTGATTATCACTTATGGGATAGTACTCCTGTCTCTTGTGTTTGATTATCACTTATGGGATAGTACTCCTGTCTCTTGTGTTTGATTATCACTTATGGGATAGTACTCCTGTCTCTTGTGTTTGATTATCACTTATGGGATAGTACTGCTGTCTCTTGTGTTCAATGATGATGATGATGATGATGATGAAAATGGAAATACAATTGTGTAAAGAGTACACAAATGGTCTTCAACAACCTTGGAACACCACATGCTGACTCATTAAAGGACAGATTATAATGCTCTGCAGTGGGTCATGGTCACAAATGCAGCACAAGGCAGACTGCATGCTGTCCTTTGATACTCTTTGTATGTAAAGATGTATAAGCCTCACAAATACACACATGCACATGCTCACACACAAACACCTTCTTCTGAAAAGAGAACTCCTTGCTGACAGTAGTTCGATTGTGACACCGTTCTCCAGTTTGACATCAGAGAAACAGTGAGCACAGACGGTATTCAAGAAGTTAATATCATTCACATTTTTTTTTTTCCAATTTGGGTTTCCTATTTGCTCCATCATTACAATTTCACAAGAATGTGCTTGTCCATTTGCCCATGATGATTCACCTCATCACTCTGTGTGTGTGAATAGGTTGGTTCATCACTGAAATGTTATTGCCTGTAACTATAGTACATGCTTTGTGTGCATGCATCTGGCCCTTTTTTGCTCTTGAAAAAATAGGTGCTTTATTTTAATCTGTTTGTTCCAGATGATCAGAGTAAAACAACAAATTAGAGATAATTATTTTTCATTTAATCGGGAACAGTTGTTGAACATTAATTCACCTGATTCATTTCAGGCCATCTGACTGGGTTTTTAGGACAACTAAAGAGTTTTCATTTTCAGCATGGATAGAAGAGAGACAGAGGAGGTGCGTCAAACCCTCTCACTAAATTGTGTCAAGGTAGCATGTGTGGCAAACACTGCAACATTAAAGCAGGTGATGAGTGTAGTCTGAACCCATTACCCCATTACCCAACACCATCACACTCGTGCTGAGGATAGAATCTATTTCTTTTTTAGCATGCTTCTACATTCAGCCAACCTTGGTTTTGCCAAGTAGCTTTTTTCCTCTAAGGTAAGTAAGAAAGAGCTGTAAATCTTACCGCTTAAAAAGTAGCATTTATTTCTGCTCTTAAATAACCCGATACAAAGCAGACTTTTTTTCTCCAGCCCAATTTAGGGGGGTCATATGAGCTTACAGGCAGTTTTCAGGTCTCCGTGGCTGTAACAGAAGCATGGTGACCTGGACTGCTTGAGGTGAAACCTCCACACGGCTTAGAGGGCTGATATGCTAGCATGAGCCGCCTAGCGCTGAGATTGCGTGGCTAAATAATTTAGGTCTTGGCTCTTTAAGCCTGGGAAACTCAATACACTATGGGCTAAAGCTTCTAAAGGGGCTTCTTTTATCAACTGAGCTCAGTTACAGCTTCCAACAAAAAAATGGCATTTTTATATACCCCACCTCACAGCTCCACCACCACCAGCAGCACCTCTCCAAAGAAGCCCAGTGCACAAGCCCAAACTGGTAGCTCAAACCCAGGAGCATGTCATTTCAAACCCCAACATTCAAGAGTACCTTTGTTGCTTTTTCACAAGCACAGGAAGTGGAAAGAATTAGTGTGAAAAATACACATATACAGCACAGTGATTGCCTTTGAAGTCAGCATCCTGTCACAAGAAAGGGAAGTGTAGAGGCGGGGTGGAAGAGAGGCTGCTGGGCAGCAGGGGTTAGGTTGATCTTAATTGAAGCGTGGAGCCATGAATTCCGGGATTAAAGGGCGCTTTTCTGAAGGTTCAGTTTCACTTGCTTAATAGCGATAAAATAAACGAGAAAAGGAGAGCTCTGTGTCTGGAGGTCAGATGTGAGAAGAGAAGGATTGACACTGAATGGGGGGGAGTAATCTGAGCGAGTGATTTTCAAATAGGGCCACAGTTTCATGCAAACCTTAGGCCTACTTCCAACTTCCAAAACTTCATCAACTTTACTGTACTTCATCAGCTTTGGTTGTCCCATTTCAAATTGGCACAGTTGGTACAGTAGAGGGGGGTTTGGACTCCAAGGGCTTTTAGAGGTTTCCATTACTCAATACTTCATTCAGTGCCTTGGTGATAAGATAAAATAAAACATGGCATCCGAAAACATTGTAGATGGAACAGCCTATTTTTCTAGTATTTGTCTATAGGCACTGCATGGCTGCATACTGAAATAATTAACTCTATCAATAAGTGCAGCAACTGATACTTCTGCAGGCATGACAGTGTTCTACAGCCTTGAATTTCACAATGTGTAATGTGAGTGTGTATATGTAGTTGTGTCTCTGTGTGTGTATCAGATCATCCTTGCAGTTTAATGGACTGGGTGCTCAGCGAGTGCCCCACTTCTCTTCTGTCTATTTCCATCCACCCTCCCTGCCCATAATGCAGACTAAAGCAAAGTCCTACCACTGGTCGACGACTAATCTCCAGCCCCTTATCCTCTCTCCTGCTCATTATGCCTATTACCAGACTGCCATCCTTGCGCACAGGAGCCTCATCCCATCGCCAAACTGCTACCCTGCCTGTCACAGCCTACTTGTCAGGCAATGCATACTCTCCCTTAGTCTCTTTCTCTCTCTCTCTCCAGCCTAGAGAACTGAACTAGATGGGGAGTAAGAGTGTTCCTGCTAAAAGCTACCAAAGCGACAAAAAGATACCAAGGATCACGGTTGGAAAAAAGTGATAAAAAGATACCAAAGATTACTGCTGGAAAGGTACAGATAAGTGGCTTCTTGGGTTCTAAAATAGGGTGACCAGACGATCCCGATTGCCAGGAACAGTCCCCGATTTTGGTGGTCTGTCCCTGGTAAAACACACTTTGTCCCTGATTTTCAGGGAATTCATGGAAATGTCCCCGATTTTCATCTCAGAGGTCTAGTCACCTTAGTCTAAAAACACATCAGTGACCTCATTGCGACCATATTATTTGCAAAAATGCCAGGAAAAAGCCTTTCTTGTCATATTTGACTTACACAGAAGAATGGCTATACTGATAATACCCCCATGCCATATGGTGGAGGGCCTATAATGTTCTGGAAAATTGTCACTTTAAAAGACCTGATCATGATTTATTCATTCAGCAGGTCAATGATCCAAAATGAAGATCCAGATCAATATAGAAATGGTTTAAAATCAAGTTTCTGTCATATGTACTTCAGTTCCCTGGCCTAAACTCCATACAAGACCAGTGGATTGAGCCTAAGAGGAGAATGTGCAGGAGATGATCTTCTGTAAAAAGAAAGGATCTTAGATCCCCTGCTCTGTATTATCCAACTGTATACTGGAGTAGACAAAGAGCTAATTTATTGTCATAGAGAGGCTTTACAAATAATTAAAAACAGGTTTGCTAATAATTGTGACACGTTTTGTGATACTTCAGTCCACCAAAGGAGACAAACCTTAAGGCCTCATTCACACAGCAATCAGTGCGTTCGCGGTCTGTAACCATTTTTTTTTTTTATTACTCCTGACCAATCACCAGTCTCTACCTATCTTGCAGGTGCAGTGATCTTGATCTTCCTCCACATCATTAGCACTTTGGTCCCGGTCTATCTCTACTGGGTGTAGACTCCTGTCCTGCCATCTACTAGGCAGGGTCTAGATGCTCCAAAGTTTGAATTCTTTTCTTTTTTTCTAATTGTTGGTTTCTTTGTGAATTAACTATTTGAATCTCCTTTTTTGGGAAAAATATGATAAAATCTTTATATGGGTGCCAGTAAACCTTTCATTTTTTATTGTGTATTTTTTCCCTTTCAGTGTGTTCTAACCTTTCCATGACACTCCACCTTGGTTGATCATGACTAAACAAAGAAAATGTACCTGCTGGCCAGCTACCTAGTAGGGGCCCATGACCCTCCCTTTCACCTGACATCACCTATCGCATCTGCTGCCAAAACTCCCTGAGGAGACCGTTTGCCTGTCGCTGTCTTTGGGTCATTTAAGAAAATGCACAGTTCCCTTGCCCTGATTATGGATCCATTTGTCCTCTTTGTTATCACTTTTGTGGATGGTTGCGTCAGCACACAGTCAGATCGATCCCTCTGATACACCCATCCCCCCAGGTGGTACAGAAATTAGGTCAATGGCGTGTGGCTCAGCCTGGCCTTTCTTTCAACTTCTTTCTGTCTGACCAGTTCTTTCCAGCTAAGCCACAGCAGCTTCAGTCCCGTGGGAAAATCGGAGAGAGACCTAACAATGAAGGAGCTCTTACTGTATAGTACACCATTGTAATTGTTACAGCCTAATGCTGATTAATTAAGAGCAACAAGTTTAAATGCATATGCATACACAAATCCAGAAAATAATTTGAGTTTTCACAAATTAAAACTCTAATTTATATAACGTAATGGGTGGCTATGTGTGTTTCAGAGTGGTTACAGCTTTGTTTCAAATTCATGGAGATTCAGACAAAAAACTCTACCCCTGTCAATTATGGACGTATTGTCTGCTTTGCATATGAGAAGTTCAGTAGCAAACCTGTCCTTTTGAACGCTGTTGGCCATAACCCTCTGGCTTACTTACACTTCACTCATACATTCAACCAATTCATAATGCATGCCAGCATTCTTCACAGAAAACAGGCCTGTGTAAACCCCAGAGAGCTATAGGCTACTCAACTTTAGTAATACTCTAACAGGGTATTTAACCTCTTGCTAACAAATCAAGCCATCTGGCTCTGCCTTTCAGTCTACACAGTGGTAAGCTAAAAATGATATGAGAGTGATCATCATCAGATCATCATTTCTACATGGTATCTCTCTGCAGATCCCACATAATCTCATAATTGCTTAGAGGTGGTAAGAAACGGTCAGGTAATTATAGATGTAGTTAAAGGCTAGTTTTTCTTTTTAAATAGCTTGATAGATCTTTATTTGTTTGTCTAAATATGTGTAAATATGTGTAAATGTGTGTGTGTGTATGTATGTTGGGTGTTGCAGCAGTACAGCAGTGCCTCATCACTAACCTGTACCTCACTTACTAAATGCAAATGAAATTTTAGTTTCACCCATACTAAACACAAAGTCTTTTTACAACAAAATTCACTCCCCAACCCCCCACCCCTCTCTCTCTTTTACTCTCTCCACACCTTGGACTCAAAGGCTTACGTGGTTGATTGTATCCCAAGGCCAGCTCCTCATCGGGCTGTGAACCTATCAGATAGGGTTGCAGCTTTATCCTGCCAGCTGGCAAAAGCTTTTTGGCAGTTTGAGTTACATGGGGTCTCTGCCCCATAGAGACCCAGCAGAGATAGAATGGCTGTTACTGTATATAGCAGAAATGACAGGCCTCAGGAGGGCCTCTGTGAAGTGTACTATGGCTAAGTTCCAGGTACTGAAGGCATCATACCATTCATGCTAATTAGCCACTCTTGCTAACAGATACGATCCAGACACGGAGGTCACTGAGAACATAGACAGGTGCGGTAGTGTACCATGCACATAATTACCTGTGTCTGGCTGGTCACAAATGCGCACAATAGAAAGTTGAGTGGCCATGCAGGCAAGGAGAGAGTGAAGCTGATTGAGATAACAAATCAAATCAAATCTGCAATGAGGCCATAATTCAATCACTGAAGTTGAGCTTAGTTTTGATTGATAACAGAGCATTGTGAACTCAGAGAAAATAGGTTGTGCAGTGAGATAAATTTCAGCTGTTCTGCTGATTACACATACAGACAATCAAGAACGGCATTTACAACATGTGGAAGGTGATCGTGCTATTTAAACCTGATGAGATATTGTGTTTTCATTAGCTGCATTAGTAAATATTAGTAACTCATAGATACTAGTTTACAGTTTACAGTCAACATTTACAGTTGTCCATGTCCAGGTTTCATACTTTTTGATGTGGATTTTGACTATCTGAATATAAAATCCATCTTTCCTGCATCATTAGGGAGTCTAGTTGCACAGACAAGAATTATGAAAAGCAAAGAACCAAATCCATGATCATGTTTCATACACTTTAATGACCAGTGCAGTCTAGTTGCTGTAGGCCTATAGCTTTGCATAAAGACATCACACATGACAAGAGGGTTATTGGATTTCCTGTCTGCAGTCATACAGGTAAAGAGTCAGGACATGGTGAGCTGATGTGGACTGTCTAGAGTCTGAGGAGTCCCTCAGGAGCACCTGAGGAGCAGCACGGGCAGCGTGGTGCCGACTTACCATGAGACGCCAGCGTGCCGCAACCTAGCAACAACAAGGTGGAGTGGATAACTGGGCATGCCAACAGTGACACTTTAGCTACGCTTAGCGACGGTTAGCGATTGAGTGGCTGTGGTTAGCCTCAGTGCGGATCCCCTCTGGCACTGGCGTGCACCGAGTGTGGAGGGTCGCGTGGTGAGGAGCGTGCCCAGTCACATTACTGCTCGATGAGACCACATGTTTACTGCTGTGAGTAGCCTGGGTGTGAGCCAGCCAAATAAACCACAGGGTCTAGGATCTCCAGCACATGAAGACAGTAAGACAAGAAAACAAATCTGCTGTAGGCCTTTGCTAATCTATATTAATCTATATTAAAATGCTGTGTCTAGCAGTGTCCCTAAAAAGGCATTAAAGGGAGAAGGGAGGCCTATATCCAGCTGAAAGCAAACTTGTCAAACCAACTGACACCTGACTGAGTCACAGGAAAGCTCACAAGAATGATATGGCCCTATAGTTCATAAAGAGAAGTATGTGACAGAACACTTTCTTGTTTGTACCGAATTTTTCTTGTCATCCTTCCATAGATGGCATTTCCACTTCCGTAGATGGCATTATCACTTTTAAATGTCCCATATCATGAAACTGACACCTTTTCAGTTTAAACATTTGTTTGCATTTGGGATGTCTACCATAAATAACAATAAAATAAACATAATATTTTGCAGCTTCTTGAAAAGTCACCTTTCAGGAGTTCCTGCTCATGACTGAAGAACAAAAGATGTGGATGTTTTTAGTTATCAAAAAGGAAAGCCATTGTGCCATATGATGTGTCTGTAACAGATCAGGCTTACAGATATGCAGTATCTCTCTGACTGGGTTGATAATGGTGTAGTGCCTTTCTCTAAAAAGGGGGTGATATTGGACCTTTATTGAAGAGACTGGGTTCTTGTGGTCACATCAGTGTAGTTTTGAAACTCAGGAGGCAAGATTAGTGTTTTTAGCTTGCTGTTATATTTGCTGTGCTGTGTTTTTAATCTAACAGCACTGCATCACCTCTAAAGCAACTCATTACTGGTGTTTCCCAATTTACCATCACATTGCGAGCAATTAGCATCTGCACCGCAAGACAATATCAGGGGTCTGCTGCTGAGCACTAATAAATGTCTGCTATCTTTCAGAGTAATAAAATCTCTCACGTTGTCATCTGAGGCTGGATTCACATTAGAGAGAGTGTCAGGCCGCTAACGAGTGGGGACGCACTGACTGCTGTGGGATGCAGGCACGTGTCTGGCCATCCACCTGAAGCCTGACTGCAGAGTGTTTAAGCTCACGTGTGGAAAGAAGAGCTATTGCTTCTTTTTTGCCAGTCTTGCTTGGCTTTCTAAAAAAAAATCATCACTGGCAAAAAAGATTTTTCCTCAAAAAGTAATAAGAAATACTCTCATATCAGAAGCGTGAGCCAAGATTGGATGGTAAAATAGGTCATTGCAGATGGCAATGGCTGGATTTATGTAAACACAAAAGCTATCTTTTTCTATGGACATTCTCTATTTGTGTGTGCTGTAAATCATATCACAGGAGTTGGCTAAATAAGTTTTGCCGTAAGATAGATGTAACTTAAAAATCTGTTGGCCCAGTGCATGCAGACAGTCATCTAGCAGCATTCATTGTATCATGAAATGACAGCCAAGCCTTTTGTCCCTTGATCACTATTCCTACTGCAAGAGCTATGTATATACACATTGACCTCTGATATGTCTAACTCTGCTGACATTCTTATTCTTTGAGGCAGGTGTTATGTATAGCATCACTCAGGTGTCACCTTGGAGTCCGTGAGTCAGTGGCAGTGTTTGGTGGCGGGCACGTTGACTACAAAAGTCACATGTCTGTCTCACAAGGCACGTGTTCCTTCTAAGAGAGAACAGGACATCAGCAAAAAAGGAAAAAAAGAAAGCAGGTTCTCTCTCCACGCTGCACTGCATTGTGATATAGCTCTCCCTCACACCCTATATGCTGTCGTGGGTTGTGTTGGTTTCAAGGAGCAGGAGGACTGTTGAAACGTGCTCATTCGATGTCAAGTAATGTTATTACAGGGTGGAAATATGCACAGAGTTGCCTTTTTTCTCTTTCTCCTTCTTGTTTTTTTTTTTTACAGAGAACAAATTGTGTGTGCACATGGGCTGAAAAGCAACCTTAGAAAAGACATTTTTATTGGACTGAGGCAGAGTATAATGAATTTATCTTTCTAGGAAACACACACTTGTTTTTAAGGAATGCTTACACTTCTTTGAAGGAGAAGTAGTCATTTAAAGGCAAGGTCATGCAGTCCCTCTCCTCTCTGCATGCATGGCAAAACTGATAATACTACCTTCTACCAGAGTGTTTGCAAAGTACTTTAGGTGTTTACAGTGGTTACACCTTACAATACATTCAGTACTTTTTTACAGACTGAAATAATGAAATGTAAAGATATAAATGTCTGACAAATACTGACCATACTTCTTCTACTTTCTATTCAGTGTTTTTTAAAAAGTCAAAAAAAAAAAAAAACATTAAGACAGTGTTATTATAACTTTGTGGGATGAAAGATAAGGGTCTGGATTTATGTTTCAAGTTCACCTAGAGCAGTTTTGTTCAGATCCCTAAAAAAACATAAAAATGTTTTGTTCTGACAGGGAAATCCTCTGAATGTGCTCCTAGCCTTGTTGTAGTCAGGATTAACTTCTCAAAGCATTGTAAAATGCTGTGCAGCACCTTACTATCAGCAGTTCTGTTGATTTAGCATTAGTCATGTAACTCTGAGTATCCATATGGTAATTGTTTCCTGATGCAGAATGTAATTTTATTTATGTTAATAGCTTATGTGCAATTCAGTAGCTGACACAAGAGGAGGAGTACGATAAACACATAATGTCCCTCATGAAGGACACACTGGAATTCTACACCAGGTGCAGGTGGTTATTGTGAACTTGAGGAGATCGTAAAATCAAGTTGTACTTGAGGAGGATATTGCAAAGCCTGTAATTGGAATGTCATAATATGTGTGATTTGTTTAACTCAAAGAGATTACATAGCAGCCAAGAAAGGGAGGGAGGGAGAAAGAAGATCCACAGACACATTCACATTTTTCTTGACCTCTATAATGAGATTGCCTGCACGTGTCTTTTACTGAAAGACTTGCAGCAATAAGAAGACATGCTGTGCCAGCTGTGCTTCCTTTTCCCTGCAAGTAATGGTGTCTGCTGGGCTGCCTGCCTTGCCTTGTTTCACATTTTTTCACTCAAACAGAGAGACAGAGAGAACTTCTTCCGGATTGGTTTTGTGTCTGAAAGGTCCTGGAGGCTCTTTAGGGTTGTCAAGTGGTAATGGAGGGTGCCGTTGGGAGACTGGCATTTAAATCATAAGCACTGAAATTAGTTTCCATTGATATCAGAGCTTTTATAATCTCCAAATGCACAAAAAGGAAAAGAAGAAAAGAGTGTCCAATAAATGTAGTTTCCTTGCAGTAACCTGCTGCAGATCATAACAGACTGAAGGCTACCAAGGTCAGCTGGCCATCCCTGCCATCCAGTGTTACTGTCACTGGATGCCACTGGCCTCTGGGTTATGATGGCTTAGGTGACCCAGTGTTATGCACATAGGAGACTGGTACTGCAAAAGACCTGGGAGACACCAAGGTGTCAACCGACAGAATAAACAGAAGAGAGCAACAGGCAGCGGCAAGGCCAGTCTTGACTGGCTGCTCTGGCCATTTGGTCTCTCGGGGGGAGGGGCTTCTGGGCAATGTTCTGTCCCTAATGTCGGCAAATTTAATTATCCGCTCAGACATGGCATCATGTCGGCAAAGTAGCGTCCACGCTGCAAATTAGTATTGTTCTCAGATCTCTTCTCCTCTTGGGCCTACTTACAATGCTGCAGTACACTTACATAACATGTTTTCCTGTCATTTATTCCATCCTTTTGCAACAAAAATTATAACAGCTGATTTCTGCTCTCCATCCCATGGGCCAATTTAAACGCCTTGATTGGTCTATGAAAATAAATAAAATAAATGGCAATAATCAAGTGTTTCAGGAACTGTGTAAACATGCAAGCAGCTCTTTCTGCTTTAAAAATGCTAATATCCATGCAACTAATTTGATGTGGGTCAGAGTTATAAAAAAAGTGGTGGCATGGTCAGCGTCTTTCAGCGTATCAAAAAGGTCATGTTGGAGCCCTGTGGCCTGGTGCTGGTGTCTTGGCCATCTGATCTAATGAGAGGCAGAAGGTTGTTGTGTTCCTCATGGAGCAACAGCATGGCAGATAAGAGGCTTAGGCAGTGTAGCCTGCTGTTAGCGTCAGTCTCATCTGTGGCACAGTCACTGGACTGAGTGGGTGCTGTGCAGTTAGCAGGCCATGGGCTTAACTCACATCACAGTGCTTTATCGCATGTGTTACTAGCCTGCAACTTGGCACAACATATACATTGTGTAATCCTACAAAGGGTTGGTTGTATGTTAGAATTGTTGTTTCAACCTAACAACAACACTTAGAATATTGAAACATGCCTTGCTAATTGCTTCCTTTGGTGTAAGTAATGGTGTACGCCAGGGGGGATACTTTCACCAGCTCTGCTGAACATGTACATGGATTAACTATCCAAACAACTAAATAATTGCAAAACTGGTTGTGTGATTGGTAACATTTGGTAAACCACCTTCTGTATGCTGATGAGTTGGTTATTCTCTCTGTTGGCTACTGAGCAGTGCTGGTTACTGAGTATATGTTCTGAGTACGGGATGAAATATGATGTACAATATAATGCTAAAAAGAGTGTTGTTGTTGTTATATGTAGAACTAAAGAGCTGTGATTTCCAGATTTATATCTGTCAGGGCAAGTTTTGAGTGTCTGTAAGAAAACAAAATACCTGGGTCACTACATTACAGATATCTGCTGCTGCTGCTATTTCTTTTGTGTTCAGAAAAAATCTAACTCACTGCACCCTTATGGGCAAAGTTTAAAAAGACAAATTTACAGAAGTTACAGGCTGCCTATAATAACTGTTTAAGGATTGTACTCAGGACACCAAGGTGCTGTAGTACTAGTGCCCTGTTTTGTAATGTACGGCTCAGCACCTTTAGAGCATTGCTGAGGAGCCTGGTGTATAAATTTATCTGTCGCTTTATCTGTCGTAGATATGTCACAGAACAACTTATAGCATAACTTTGCTGATTAATCCCAGCTACAGTGCTTGATACTTGATACCAGTCACCAATGTGGAGGTACTGGAATGAATGTCTTTTATAAGAATGTTGTGTTTTTGTTTGTTTTGTTTGTGTATTTCTGTTGGGCATGTATAGTTTGCCTGTTCTTTTATTGACCCTGAGTCTGGTAAATGGAAAAAAGGTGATGATGGTGATGTTAGTGTTTGGCATCTAATATGACTTGCTAATAGTGAATACACTTATATACTTATATTTTATCCTGATGTTTGTAGGAATTAATCTGCTTGCTTCCAATTCGTTCTTCTCCTTGTCCCCTCCAACTTCAGTAATGTGCCTTGAGACCAGTTAAAATGGTACTGACACTGTATAAAATCATTTAGAATCAAATATAAGTCTTGGAAGACACAGACACCCAGTGGACTACTGACCTTCAGCACAGATTAGGCTGCAGTTTAGAGGAATTTAGAAATGCTTTGGCAGTGCTGTTTGACTTGGGGATTTGAAGGTGCTTTACTGGTGAGCCCAGATAAACAGCATTCATGTCTGGATTGTACACAGGGCTCTTCAAACATCTTTTTCCATGGGGTCCTGTATTTTTTATTTTGTATTGTCTAAATTCTGTATTTTTGTAGGTTTGTGTTTTAATATATAGTTCCATGATCATTGATCATTGATTACTACTTGACCAGCCCTTCTGATAACAGAGAAGACGATGTGATCTCAAGTGTGATGATTTCCAGAAGGATTATGCTCCCTGCTGTTTGTCTCTTCACTTCCTGATAGACCTCTGCACAGCCTATTTATCTTCATCTCTGCTGAGCAGTGGCATCAGTATTTATTTCAAACTCATTAGCCTGAAGCCTAGCATGGGTGGCAGTATAGACAGACTGATTGCACAGAGGTTGGGCTCATCAATACACTTGAGGGTGGCAGAGGGGCCACAGACTACATGCAGAGTATATTGTGCCTCTCAAAGAGCTTACATTGCATTTCTCAGGTGAGTCAGACAAACTGAGTGGGCAGCTAAGCACACGGAAAGTTTCAAAAGTGCTTTAGAATATTCAAATCCGATAAACATTAAAATAAAATTTTGATGGACAGGCAGAGGTGCAGAGACGGAGAGTGATCTAAACAGATTTGAGTGAATGCAATGTTATGTAATGTCTCCTATTACTGTTTTTGTAATGCCCCTGAGAGTTCTCTTTGAGTTTTCATTTGTCCTTTGTGTTCATAATCTGCAGTATTAAATCTATTATACCAGTAGAAGACAGAGGGAAAGCCCAGAGCCTGTGGTTTGCTATTCCCTTCGGAGAAATAACACAAGGCAACAACACAGCAGCTGTCTGCACACCACAGGGCAATGTAGGGAATGCACATAAGTAAGAAAAGTAGAGACAATAACCTTAGTGGCAATATCCCCTCCATCTACCTCTGCTTCACTCTCTGAAGTTTATATGCTCAGACAACACTTATGCAACGCATTATATCACTCAGTACAAATAACTTGTGTATACCGCATTAAGGCTGAAATCGGACTGGAGGCGCCCATGTCTTGTTATCTGCCTTCTGCACCTTCTTCCAATGGATACATACGTTAGGATTTATATTGCTACAGGCCTTATACAGGTTGTGTGATATTGATATCGGTAACAGGAAACAAAATTAAAGTCATTTGGTTAGCCTATTCCATCTGAGCAGGGATGCAGTCACAAGGGCTGTCCTGGAAAAGCAATAATAATAGATTAATGGCTGCAAACTCCGCGTTAAAATTTTCCAATGTTTTGGTTCATGGCCTTAAAGTACAGTGCAAAGAAATATGCTGCTAATATTCTATTAGGTCACTGTTAAATAGGGTAAACCCCACAAAATGCTTGGACTTTTCTGTCAATTCGATTCTTAAACTAGCCTAAATTAAAATACCGGCTATATTGGAGAAAGCAATGTCTTAGCTGTCAAAAATCGTCCATTAGTGCAATCTAATGTAGTGGGAGTTGTCAGACTTGTGCACCATATGCAGGGCATGCTTCCGCAGCATGCACAAGTAAACTATAATATCCACTATCATATAGTAGAGTATAGAGTAGTAGAGTATAGTATCATATCCACTATCATATAGTAGAGTATAGAGTAGTAGAGTATAGTATCATATCCACTATCATATAGTAGAGTATAGAGTAGTACACTATAGTATCATATCCACTATCATATAGTAGAGTATAGAGTAGTAGAGTATAGTATCATATCCACTATCATATAGTAGAGTATAGAGTAGTAGAGTATAGTATCATATAGTAGAGTATAGAGTAGTAGAGTAAGCTGATAGATGATTCTAGTACTGTGCATGGAAACTCAGACAAAGGACTCTGGTCCAATTAAGACACAAATGGAACTACTCTTAGTCCGGGTAATAAGTACATGCACATACTGACCCCCTTTGGGCCAGGAGCTGTGACTTCAGGGATGGGACAGGCAGTGCTACCAAGGCAGCTAAAAGCCACATGGTTTTCTAACCAACTTGTGTGATACACTGGCCCATGCCATTGTGTGTGTGCTTGTGTGTCTGTGTGTGTGTGTGTGTGTGTGTGTGTGTGTGTGTGTGTATGTGTGTGTGTGTGTGTGTGTGTGTGTATGTGCTTGTGTGTGTGTGTGACCATTCTGGAGTTCTGGTGAGGAGTAGAACACCTGATGAGGAGAATGGGTCAGTGGGAGACTAGGAGACGTATCCAGTGACCTACTTCTCTGGAGAACACAGTGCAATGCTATATTGATTCTTCAAGTGCTTTCAGCACCAGATTGTCCACTTTTTACGTTCTAATGCACTGGAGATTTGCTGTCTGGCACTATGGATCTGCCTGCATGTGTATAAATATGTGTAGCCTACTTCCTCACAACAAATGCACCAGCCGCTATAACAGCATGGCTGTGAAAGCGCATGTGATGAGTTTCTAAGACTGTGTGTGCGTGCATTCATGCGTGTGTGTGTGTGAGTCTGTACATGCATATGTGCTTGTTGCATTGCACATGTGTGTCTGTCTTATCATCGCCTGTCCACAGGAGCAGAGTTCACAGGATGTAAATGTATATAAAGAGGGTCTCCACTTATTTTGTCCCCTTTAACCTCTGCAGTCTCATGAATGTCTACATCCTGGCTTCAAGGCAGACCATTACTTATGGTCTACAAAAGATGGAAGAAAATCAATGACAGAGTACTCAGAGTACTCTCTACAGTCCTCCCACATTTTAAGGAGCCTTTGATCTGAAAACATTATATTTATAACTCTTTGAAGATATTAAGTAGCACCATATTGTGTGCCATCCATGATTCCTTCAAGTCCAAGCATTGCTGAAGGTTTCTGACATTCTTTGTAATTTCATCTAAATTATAGTTCTCTAACCCTTATATGGTGTGGGCTTTGCCTGATCCAGATTGATACAAATTAGTCATTTTCATGTGCTCTTTCCTCTCTCTCTCTGCATTACCTGAAATATAGTTTTGTTTGTGTAATTGAACAATGGAAATTGCTTCATGGCCAATTGTCCTCTTTCATTTGCAAATGACCATTGCATTCATGGTCTGTTTTCTGCAGCAGACTCACTTAACTCTGACCACTGGTGTTTGCAGGTCTATAAAACTTGGTAAAACTGAGAGTAAAATTGAAAAGGTCACCTTGAACCGTCAAGATTGCTATCTTCTCTGCCATAAAAAGGAAGGATAGATACCATGCCATGAGAAAGTGGCTGATAGTGGAGAGGAAAGAGCCTGTCATTGCCTGAGTTAAGGGGAAAATATGATGTGGTCATGCAAAGTGCAGAAAAGGAGAGGGTAAAGGAGAGCTTTCCTCTCAGATGGAGCAGAATGACCCAACAAGCTTGTTTGAGCTGGTTTGAGCATCTGCCAGGACATCAGGGGAAGGGAAAAGCATTGCCATCTTGGAGGTAAAACATGGTCAGTAAAGCTTCCTTTAACAAAACTGCCTGAGAGAGAAGGAAAATTGACTGGGAAAGTCCTGAAGTATTTTTAAGGGCCTAACCTGACTGAAGTAATGGATATGTTCACTGAGAATGTTTTAATTACACCTGGGTATTGCCTTCTGTAGTTCACAACCCCAAGCTATCCTCAGGGCCAACCAATAGACCATTCCCCAAAAAAGGTAAAGTTATTGGATTGGTGGCATGTATTCCCAGGGACTTATGCTAGATATTTTTTAGGGACACTGAAGAGAAGGGACAAGGCTGGAAAGATGAGTTTCTCTCCAGCCCCACCCCCTTCTCACCTGTATGTTTTGAATAAAGAAACATAACCTTTTGTTTGCACACCCTAACATGTATTGAAGTATCCATGTTCAAACTGCATTCTCACAATCAACACACTCTTTTTCAGACACTAGAAATGCTGGCTGTACCCGAAGCAGACAACACTGAAAAAGTAAGAAAGGGGAAGGGCAACGTACTGTTCTGGCATTTTGGAATGCAGGAGGCCGCTGCTCATATACTCAGAAATTGATAACATAGAATATATAGGAATCAAAGAACCAGAAGAGTTTTTTTGTTGTTGTTGACAAAATTTTAATAGCTGCTGCTCAGTGCTCACTGAGTTTACCATGTTATGAGACAACATGAATGTTAACTCTTGCCAAACAAACACAGAAAGCCTTTTGACTGGATGGGCCTGATTGACAGGTGCACATATGGCCTATATAGTTCATTCTCTTTCACTTTAAACTGGGTGAAAATTTATTTATCTCTTCATGTTATCTCTTTCTTTCATGCTATTCACTTTCAAAAAAATCATGAGGTACAAATCCAGATGTGAGAGTAAATTGCTCTGCTTGATGCTAAAATTGCATTGTTTTCAAACCACTTACACTATCAGCAGTCATGCATAAATTGCATTTTGTCCAGGTTCATTTGGGGCTATGGTTTTTTGCTAAGTTTTAGCATAATAGTTCTAGAGTATTATCCCACTTTACATTACATGGTAGTCAGCCCATAGGTGGTTATCAGGAATTATGGCTGGACAGTGTAGCAGTGGCCAGACATAGTGTTAAACTCAAGGAGTGAGATGGGTCATGGGCGTAACAATAAGGGTCCAATTGACAGTGCCATTGTTTGTGTGTGTATGTGGGGGGGTCAGTCACAAAGCCTCAGGGAAGGGGAACCAGTCCTGGCATGTGCATCTAGGAAGGGCCTATGATAGCGAGTCAATACTGGCACGGGCCTCCCGTAGTGTTGGTTGCAGTCCACTCAGTAGAAGTATAGAGAAAGAGGGGAAAGAGAGCGAGAGAGTTGTACAGAGTTTTGTGGCGGCACTAGGTTATAGCAGCATAAAAAAGGTATGGTGCATGGCAACCCAGCATGGTTAGTGGCTGCCATGCCTCACAACTGGGGGCAACAGCAGAGGCAGTCCCTCTCAAAAGTGATGATTTGCCATGCACCATCCCTAACTATGGGAAACAGTAAAGAGGAAGGTTTTAAGTCTAGACTTCTCTAGTTTCTCTTCTGCTTGCCAGGAGACTGCTTCATCGAACACTCATCTCACAATGGCTAAGGCGTTCTGGATAAGGCTGCATATTACTTTACACAAATATTTCCTCTTTATGAAAGTTACATGGAAACTGATATTAGCTTTCATGTTTTTAGACAAGCTATAAGCCTACAGAATCATGTGAAACTATTCTTTTAGATACCACATGACTCAGGTTCAGAATTCTCATTTGACATTTGACTTCTAGGAAAAACTTTAGATTACAGCCCTTAAATTGCTGTGTAAATAATAGAGTAGTAGGCCTAGGCTACTATGTACAACCCGTGAAGTGCAAGGTAACATATTCCAGATTACCGCTTAAGTAGAATTTCAAATAGAAATGGAAAAAAATGACATGATGTTGTTAGTAACTTGTACTTGCACCCTAACATCTTTACCATTAAGTAAAGACCAGTTGTAAAAAAAGGCTCACATTAAACCTTGTTTTTCTCTAAATACTTACCATTTTAGCCTCTGTTTCATTTACTCTGGTTCTCTCCTAAGTGTAGTTTCACTTGCTAAAGCGTACTTATTTTGTTGATGATGTTGTTTTTAAGGTCTTACTTGCCCTGTGCTTACTTTGAAATTCTGACAATATTACACATACATTTCCATTTTGCTACATTGTTCTTACCTACTCCTTACACAATATTTCACGGACTGTAATCTAATGCATTGCCAACTTCTGTTTCATAATGAGCTTAAAAGGGCTTAATTGTCTGTGCAAGCTTGTTATAATGTATAGGACATTGTCTGAAATAAGGCCACTGACAACGTGCAACAGATTGTAAACTTGAAAGGTAACAGGGCTGTTTCAGGAAGTCTGCGTCCTGCAGGCAAGTGAATGGTCTATTGACATCATCACCACTCCTCTTGCAGTCATGTGAAGCCTAGAACATCAGGGTCAGCCTGGAGCAACAACGGCATGTCTATGAACACACGGCTGGGCAATTTGAGAACTCATCAATGCATTGAGTGCCTGAGAAATGCAATCTGTCTAATGACTTAGAAAGTGTGCAATGAAAAAGCATTCTTCCATAAACCAAGAAGCATTCTGAATAAAATGGGAACAAAGTACAAACTACCATGCCATAAAAGCAGTGAAGTAAATTTGTGTTTGTTGGGAGAAATACACCTTGAGGAAGGATTGTTTGTCAATAACAGAAAAAATCAACAA
Source organism: Tenualosa thibaudeaui (assembly GCA_027481765.1). Classification (NCBI taxonomy): domain Eukaryota; kingdom Metazoa; phylum Chordata; class Actinopteri; order Clupeiformes; family Clupeidae; genus Tenualosa; species Tenualosa thibaudeaui. Next base: position 1,748,443 of record JAIFZK010000173.1, on the reverse strand, counting down.
CAGAAACTTGCAAGTTGGAGGTGGTTAAAACATTTCTTGGAAGACTATGTGAAATTAAAACAGCTGACAATATGTTTTATAAACGTTGTCAGCTGACTTTAGGTCAATGGTTCCACATGTTCCTTTACGATTCCTTGAAACAGTCTACATGTGTAATACAGAATATATGGGAGATTAGTTTGAAGAGAAAATAGAGATAAGAGGCTAACCAAACTTTAGCTTGTGATGTGGAAACATCATAAAAGGACTGTGTTTACACTTCACTTGTTAGAGAGTTTTAAACCACTATGTTTTAGAGGGGGACTAGGAGTAATTTTGTAAAATGTAGATCAATGGATAAAGCAGTGTGTGTTTTTAAGACCTTGAATGGCATATAATTGTACAGCTGACAGCATGGCACGTGCATTTAACTGTAAATGATGCCTTGAAGAAGTGACTTCTCATAGAAATGCAGATCTCCTAAGAAGTTTTCTTCTAAGACCAAAGTCTCATTGTAGTTTTTTGCTCAGCTTAGGACACTGGAGGTCAGTGCCTTGTCTACCATAGCTATTCATGAGCGGAGCAGAACTAGGCCAAGGAGAAAAGCCTTTGTCACGAGGAAGGGGTATTCAAAGGTGATAGCTCTTGCTCCCATTTATGTATTGTCAATGAGTGAAGGCTTCCTGCTGCTTTTCTATAAAGCTTCTGTTAGTTTTTGATTTGGTTTTGTACACAAGACGGAAATGGTGCTGTCACCCGTCAAATAACGTTCATGAATTCCCTACGTGTTCAGCACTCTCCACGTGCAGTACTATTTTGAAATTCAAGAGCTTGCAGCATTTGTAGGCTATTGACCAATACCAGTAGAGGATATGCCAGTGTGTGTAGGGTATATAATGTCAGCTTGTGAAGTTATTTTCCAATGCGTTCACAGTAGGCAATGATTGAAACCGCCAGGATTGCAATAGGACCCAGTGTTTTGGTACAGAATATTTTAGAACAAAACAAACACACAGGACTACCTGTCAATGAAGTGTCAGTGCTTGACCTCAAAGAAGAGCAGATAGGTGTTAATGTATATTATGTGTAACTTTGTAACTTTGTACACATGTTTATGTGTAACTTTGTAAGAGCTAAGATGTCTTTAGCTTGTTTAATAAAGGCACAATGGGTGGCACATTATTAAGTGGCTTTTTTGGGACTTGCATGCAAATACACTGGACATCCATTCCTTTCTAATTTGACATTTGTTGGCCAGTTAACTGGGTCATGTTTCCTCTGCCTGATCTTTCTTTAAAATTGTCTAATTATGTGGTTGGATTTCCCTGATTATCCCACTAGATGTAATGGATTTGATACACAGATAACCACGCACACACAGCATAATTGACACAAGTGGGCCTGTTTTAAATGAGATCCCCTAAGCTGCGCTGCTGAGGGAGCTGCTCTTTGTACCTGATGTGGAGGAGTAGCTCTCCTCTGCTCCTTGGCCTTCCTCATTGGCATTCAGTGTGTGTGTATGAGTGTGTGTGTGTGTATGTGTGTGCGTGAGTGTGTGTGTGTGTGTGTGGGAGGGCGGGGGCGGGGGGTGTTTGGGGGTACTAGCTGATGTACTGTGTGTTCAGTGGTGCACATTTCACTCCTGAAGAGCTGATGATAAGGCTGAGTTAAACAGAGTGTGAAAACACTGCCACCCCTACAAAAGAGAACGTGACAACAATGCCGATTTGTCTCTGCCCATCTCAGATCTGTCATTGGGTCTGTAATTCTCTTTCATGTCCTAACCTTGCCACACACACATTGTCACCCACACACACACGGACACACATATTGTGTGTCTCACTGTGTATTTTGCTCATTCTCCACACTTTCTTACCCTTCAGGCTTAGGAATATATCACTTGTCCTCTTCTCCAAGAGACAGGCTCTGCCAGATTACCCAGGGCTTCTCCTCTCCCATCATGAGACCATAGGAAACTGGCATGAGGTGATATGTAGTGTATATCTCACGATTGCAGATACTTCTTTCTCATAGTCCCTCCTTTCATACTCCTCTCCACTTTTGTAAGTCGCATTGGATAAAAGCGTCTGCTAAATGCTTAAATGTAAATGTAAATGTCCCCAAACATGTAAGGCAAACCTGGTTTCTCATGCCCCATATTAGTAGATGTGGTGGTGATAAAGTTAATTTGTCCTTGTCTTTGAACGCAATCATTGCTGCTCAGAGTCCTTGGGCCGCAAATGCATGTTATGTGGTGGCTGGTTAATGGCTGCTGGTTGCCTGCTGGTTAATGGGTTCATTTTTGGGTTCGTAATGCTGAGACAGACAAGCATGATAGGCCCAAGGGGGATACCCCTAATGAGCTTCAGTTCTGGCCCGCTGACCGATGCATTATCACAATCACAACACATTAAACACCCGGATGCGTGCAAAGCCCGTGCTAATCCCAGCCTCATGAGGTCGTCACGCACGCTACGCCTCTGCTGCACCCAGGCAGACGGCAGACAGGACGCAAAGCTTGTGAATAGTTATTATTAGATGTTCTCACTGCTCAGCATCAGTAAAGGGCATCCAGATTTAGTTCACATAAAGTACAAATAATTTAAGCTAGCAGTGCAAATGAAAAGGCTGAAATCATTAAATATATGCTGAGTTTTCTCTTATCCATGTTCACAGCCCACTGTGGATATGACCAGTGGAGCACAACTAAATATTGTAATGTAATAAATGAAATGTAACTGAAAGTGAAAAATAAGCACATTATATCTCTTAAGGGAAGGAAAATAAATTCCCTCCTGTTCAGTGGTAAAACAATGTTTAGGGAGCAGGTTGAGGAGGAGGATGAAGAGGAGAAAGATCTGTCAAGCTGTCTCTCCTGAGAAGCTTTGTACACACAGTGACAAAAATGGTGTGAGTGCGGTGGTCTCAAGCCGTGTCTTAGGGCAAAGCAACAAGATTAGAGGCCCACGCTAAATATAGCCAGCCCAAAAAAAGCTTAAATTGACACAAACAAAGCAGTTTAAGCAGCAGTAAAGCGGAGGTGCAGGGAAGGTTACGTGGGCAAATTGGGTTACCTGCAATGCAGCAATGGCGTGGACAGGACTGTTTATTCACCCTGGGTGTTGGACCAGATAGATAGACCTGTCATAATGCACAATGAAAAATGTTTTGTAAGCCATTTTTCTGAATTGCATAAAGTGCAATGTTATGATTTATGGGAGGAGTTCTGTGCTTATGAGAGTGTTTTCTCTCTCTCTCTCTCTTTCTCTTTCTCTCTCTATCTGCTTTTTAGGAGTGGGGCAGTTGTGAGCGAGTACAGTGTAGCAGTTACAGTATTTTATTTTTGCCCTTTTGCCATTTTGCACTAATGTACTCTCACTAATGTTTACTGTGCATGGGAACCTATTTTTCTTAATGTACATGGGAACTGTCTAAGTAAAAAAAAAAAAAAGTCACTGAAAAAATTCTATTAGTCATTATGTAAACAATAACCACCAACAGTTGGACTAAACCATTGTAAGATCATAATGTGCTTCAGGAGGTCATTTCCAGGCATGTTTTTATTTTTAGACACAGTCAATACCCACAGGGTGGATTTTGCAATGATGCATACAGTGTACTGGCAGTGGTGTACAAATATGATCATAAATACTTAAATGACCAAATTATATGTGGTGTGCTTACATACACTTGACCTAACACATGCTTGGAAGTAGACTTAAGCAGCTGGATAGGGTATATCCTGTACAGTATATGCTGCTATGCTGTGTTAGATAAACACTTGGATTCAATCCTCCTGCGATCATGTATTTGGCCTGACACACAGCGCCTCAGCATAGGAGTCTATCAACCCAGTGTTGATGGACATTTCTCTTCTGACCTCTGAGTGTGTACAATCACACACAACACAAAGTGTTGAAATGAAATATCCAAACTTGCCTTTCACCATCACTGTGTGCCTGCATGCACTAAGTCTGTGTGTGTGTGTGTCCGTGTGTCAACTGGGGCAGAGTGTGTGGTAATCCCTAACGTACTATATGTGTTTGTATGTATGGGACTGTGTGAGAGGATATAGATAGATGAATAGAGAGTCTATGAGTAAGATCTGACTTTTTATGTCTCTGTCCCTCTGTCCCACACCCATCATCGTCTCTCTGTTGTGTGCCCCCCTTCTCTCCTTCAAGCTCTCAGAAGGAGACATTAGCACATCTTCTAAGACTAATCAGCCGCTCTCATTGCATAATCAACAAGTGAAATCCCCCTAGACACAAAAGAAGAGTTGTACGTCCTTGTTTGGTCCTGCTGTATGTGGGCTTATTTTAGTCAGCTCTTTAGCGTCTTAAGGGTCCAAAAATGCTGCCATGTTAATCAGTAGTCAAGGCTTAGTGATCGTGCAATGACTAGCACTACAATTTAATTTTTAGGCTCATAGTTCTCATACCACAAAGGGAAAGGGGCCTTTAGTATTTGCCATCAGCTGAACCATCAAGCCATAACATCCAGCACAGCCAGTGTAACTGAGGTGTTTGTTAGACTCCTATTAGTTTCCCTCTCACAGGAGAGTTTAGCTGTAACAATAGCTGTAACAATAACAAAGGCAAGGCATGCAAACATGACGTGTTACTTATGGATTAACCATGCTCACAGATGTAAAGTAGGTGCTTGTAGTAAAACCATCCTTTGACACAGTGTTCTCTCTCATGGATTTGGCCAACAGGTCAGTAGTTCACAGCTGTTCTCTCTCTGGCCTCCCCGCATGGTGTGAACAAACACACCCAAACACTGACAAGTGTCTCTAACCAGAGGAAGCGACCCAACTTCCTCCCTCATGCATGTTCCTCTTCAGCCTTCAGCACAGTCAGACTCTTAATAAGCACTCAGTGGGGGCAGAGCTGGACTGATTAGACCGGGGGCTCTACTGTGCTGCACTCAATTCTGAGGGAGAGAGAGAGAAAGAGAGAGAAAGAAAGAGAGAGACAGAGTCTGTCCATGGGGAGACTGGGCCACAGTTTGGGCAGTGAGTAATGTCACCGTCCCACTGATGTCTCAGAACACCCTCGACTTGTCCCACTGAACAGATGATTCTTTTCAACCGCTTTTGTCATAAATGATTACCTCAGCTCTTCAGCCGTTACAGACCTTTAACATCATGTTTTCACTCTGGTGGGACTGGATGAACTACTTAGTCCATCCTGAGTCAGACCACATCAGCACTTTCAAAGAAATAGCTAATAGACCTGACTAAATTTAGTCTTTTATTAAGCGTGCTACAATTTTTATCAGTATCATTACTCAGCTAATATCCACTCATGTCTGTTCTATTTAAAATGATTGTTTGTCATTAGATCACATTTTCATATGATTGATAAAGCATCGAGAGACATGCATGTATTTGTGAGCAATAATTACACTATTATCTATTATTCTGCTTATTACACATTATCCATTGTTCTTCCATTTTCTTCATGTGATCAAAAGTCTTGCCTAATGTAGCAACACAGTTACACAGAAGTAAACAGTAAAGATGAGGATGATCACAGATTTTCCTTAGATTTACTGGTGTTTAAAGAGCAGAGGGTAAAAGGCCAGTATTTCCTCCACAGGAGCAGCCAACGTGGCACTCATAATCTCCAGGTTGAACCTTTCATTTGCGGTTGTCTGACACTGTCTGTGTTGCCTCTGTGTGAGCTACACTTTGTCCACTGGGAGGTAGCAGTGGGATGTTTCACACATCGTGTACTTGGAAAGCAATGCAATGCTAACTGTAACACAAACAGCTGAAAGGAACAGTCTGTGCATGTAAACAGCACATAACTGAGTGTGCAGTGGTGTGATGTGGTGTGATTCCAGGAGTTCAGTTTGATTACACATTTCAAAGGACCACAAACAAACATCAAATGAAAATATTATACTTTAGAATGTTTCAGTAAAACATCTGTGTGTTCCAAAAAGGATAAATTGTGTAATTTTGATTCACATAATTATATCAGAATACAGAATTATTGATATTTAGAAGCCATGATGTAGATCAGTCACACACACGCACACACATACACACACACACACACACAAAACACACACACACACACAAACCCAAACCCTCTTTCTTTTACATCAACCATAATTTTAAATGGCATATTTGCTGTAAATAAGCAGCCTACACTTATTGGGCAAGAGTATCTGAATAATGTCAAAAACACTGGCTCTCCATTAAGTCATCAGGTGGTTTGGAAATGACATTTTCAACAGGTTAATTGTGTCATCTTTCAGTGCAAGGGCCTGATGCCAGGTCTTTAGGGCAGAGATAAAGAGACAGACTATTTTAAATGCATCTGCCTGTCCCTCCTACTGCCTATACTTCTCTTCCTCTCTGTCTTCAAACTGCTGCCACCAGTATTACTCTGCGTTTGCACTAAGAGCTACTAAGGCTGTAAAATCGCCAGATGTAATTCACTGTTAAGAGCGACAAAAACAAACTAAAGTGGCAAAACCGATGAGCGACAAAATTTGAACAACTAGAGCAACTGAAAGAATTTAAAGCCTGCTCAAGTTCGCTGTGATGCATTTCGGCTGTAAATGACATGGCAATGGGCATGTCATGAGCCAAATGAAATCACGATTACAGTGACATGAGCAAGCACAAATATAGCAGTGATTTTTATGGTTTGACAAAAACAATTGGTGTGAACATACAGTAATTATTATGCTATACTATTTTATACTGTACTAGGCTATAACTAATGCTACTACTACTACTACTACTCTTCTGTTAGGCTATAACTACTTTACATTTACTTTTACATACTTTACAATTACAATTACTACTAGTATTGGACTACTGCTACAGCTACTAGTCTGCTGCTACTATTATTCCTACTAGCAATACAACTACTACTATTACTACTGCTAGCAATACAACTACTACTACTATGACTGCTACTGCTACTGCTGCAATGCTTTTAATAGGGAAGAAGACATACAAACTGCCTCTAAAGAGATTACTGTGGGTTTACCTTGATTCTTCCACTGGAATTGAGACAACATATTGCTGGCTTTTTGTATTTACCCCACTGCACTGTGCAAAAATAAATACACGCCACTTTCTTTCTCTTTTTATTGTTACATTTTTTCCCCCAAACTCTTGTTTCTTTCATTGCCACAGTTAATGACATCAAGAGCTTGAGCTTGAGCCGCAGCACATTAGGGGCTGGTCTGCATAATAAATTCAGTACTAAAGAGCTTTGAAGGCTAATTTTGCTTTATTGGATAACTAATGGATCGGAGGCTGCTGCAGCCTGGCAACACAATCCAGCTCCACCATCTCTCCTGCTCCTGTGTTGCTATTTGATGAATGGATCTTGTGGGTCCTTATCAGAGGGCGGAGACAGCTTTGGCAATGACGGCAGTCACTACTGCAACAGCACACTGAGTGTGAAAAATGTAATACAGAATGTGTGTGTGTGTTTGTGTGTATTTCAGTGAGAATGTGGAGATATGTGCAGTTATTTTTGACATGATAGGTGAAATGAAATGGGTATCAACAGCTTCTGTTTTTCTAGGGAAAAAGTCACAAGTCACAGATTATTTCTGTTCTGATACTCAGATGCATGCATATAGCCTTCATCACTGGTGCTGTGCATGACAACGCATTCTCACACAGAATTCTGAATAAACTACTTACTGCCATTCTGTGTTTGAGCAGGTTGAGTATGCATGCATGTGTGACTGTGCATGACATTTCTCTGTCAACTGTGTGTTGTAGGAGAATACTGAACCAGCATCGGAAGTGTATGTGAATGTGTCTTTGGTTGTGTGTGCCTTCCTGCCGGCGCAGCTGTAATTTGTTTGGGACTACAGCAATGCTGGCTTATACACCTTAAATATTTATGAGCATGTTTTTTTCCCTCTCTTCTCCTTCCCATTCATAGGATTGAGGATGGGAAGCTCTCCTTAAGATCTGTCGCAGAGAGAGAGAGAGAGAGAAAGGTGGGGGTGTGAAGGAAGCATGTTGTCGACCAAGATCTGTGGAAGATGTTGGATGTCATTTCACTTGACACCACCTAGCAGACATGATTATACACTGCACGCTGACACTGACCACCACTGCTCTACAGGGAAGCCCTGCAAGTGGAGGTGGACCCACGGAAGCAAACAAAACCACACTCTTGGCCTTGAAACAGTGCCTCTTGCTGGAGTATGTCATCATGCATACTGCACATGACAGAGGTATAAGAAACAGTAGTGAGAGCAAGCACTGTGTCAGTTCCTCAGTAACTCAGTAGCTTCATTCACTCAGTTACAACATATGGATTAACTGGTACCATTGATTAACTTTTCTTGCTCTTACTTCTCATATACAAAATGGGACAGGCACGAATGCGCGCACAAAGCGTGCGCTGAACATTTTTCAGCATACATAGGCAACATTTATGATTACGTCCAGTTGTAGAGCATTCATCAGGGCAATAAGTGTTCTCTGTTCTTTTGATTATGCTGTTGCACCAAGAAATATATTTGTACTTTATAGCAATATTAGTTTATGCTAATAATTTGAGTAAATATACTTTTTGGGCTATCTCTAATCTGGGATTAACTACCTAAAAATTTGCCAGCCCTGAACATGGAACTTGCATTCTGGAAGGTGGACAATGTGTACTTCACATGATCATACAGTCTGGGCCTAAAATGGCTTGCAGATGATAAAATAATTGGAAGATAAAACACTTCAAAGAATAGGCGTAGGCTACGCCTAACTCAAAAAGGCAAACTTATAGAACTTTTGGATTTAATTGGATTGTTTCTCACAGCAAACCATATTGTAAGTTGTGCTAATTTATAAGGAAGATGTGATGTAAGTCAAGTGCTATAGCCTATAGCAGACCATGATGCATGATAATGCTCATCTTAAATGTTCAAAAAGGTTTGTACAATTGCAATGCTAAATTTAGATCGGTGGCTGCACAAAATGCACCTACTATACCTGATATGTAGCCTAATATGACAAATAGCATTCTCTATGTCTGTCTCTATGTCTTTACTCGAAACACTACCATGTTGCACTTTTAAAGATTACTGGCACATAGCCCAATGTTCTCTGTTCCGTCTCACTGTTTGCTGCCTATCGTTCACATAAAGTCCACCTTCTTGAATGCTGTTCCCAGCACGCGTTAATTGAGCATTCACTGATAGAGGAAAGCCTACTGTTCCAGTGTTGTTCCCTTGCTCCACACTCTTGCACGCACACCACGGACTGAGAAATTTAAACTGTCATCTGCTCGTCTCCAAGGAGAACACGGTCTTTTAAAATACAAATGTATTTCGCCTCAAATATTATTTTTAGCCCTGAAAAATGGCCAGGTCCAGACCATGGTGATCTCCTATCTGGCTATGGCCATGGTTGCCATATGTTCTTTACCTGATTTTGGTTGTGGTGAAGCACCTGCTTCAGAGAAAAGTATGATTAATGACATGCTTCTTTCCCCCTCTCTTGTGTTATAGAGAGCAGCTGTTTGAGTGTGCTCACTGGGCTGTCTAATACTCACTGTCCTGTCCTGTCCTCGGCCTCAGAGGGGATGTCTCCTGGGCTCTCTTTTAACATTGGCTTTGTGACATGTTATCATTAGAATCCAGATTTGCTGACATTTTGTACCAAAACTCTTAAGCAACACTGTACTGACATAAACTTCGTCTTAATCTTTTTTTAATCCTCAGAGCTCCACACCGACTAGTTTTGGAGTCCCAGTTGGCTGGAGAGACTGTTGATGTCCTGCGCCATATGGTTGGCTCTTGGCTCACATCATACGTGCATGCAGCCCACGAGTCTAAAAATTCTCACTCTTACAACATGGGGCTTGGCCTTGTTGCTATGGAAATTCCCATGGAGTGATCTCCCAAAGAAGCTGCCTTGGAAGAGACATTTTTGAATGTTTTGTCTTTGAATGCCCCCATCAGAATCCTTCACCAGATGATTGACCTTCTTTCTCATACTGCAACCAAAGCTCCAAACCTTATTTGTGTGTTGGCTTTCCAGGCCCTGTCTGCAAAAAGAAAACCAAACTATTTTTATTTTATTGACATTGGAATTACCATCTCCATGACGTCAGGGTGAACATTTTCAAAGTGTTTTAATGAGGTTCTGACTCTGTCAAGGACACTCTTAGCCTTGTTTGTTCTCCCAGCCTTCATCATGGTGAGGGTTAAATGGCCATTTGAAGATCCTTTCACTGATTTCTCAACATTGTTTGGGCTACCTTGACAGGCTTTGTCTCTGTATATGAGACTGCGCCCTTAAGAACAAAATCAATCGCATATGGGGATGACTTTTAGACAAGCAGAGCCATACAAACTCACATTGTGAGAAAATGCCATGAACCAGATATTTGCTGTGAAATGTAAAAAACTAACACTAATAGGGCAATGATTTCAATGATCTAGTTTCAACGTTTCCTTTTTACATCTTGGTCCCATTTCCTTTATGTACCAGTAGTCATAATTTCACATTAGAAGAAGAAGAAAATATCCTGCTTTACTACTGTCTATTTCTATGGCCTACTGCCTACTGGGCCACAGTACTCGCAACTCACATAAGCACTTGAGGCCACCTCTATATTGCAAGAGGAGATGAGACACATGGATATATCTAATTTTTTCGGCTCAGTTATTTTCCTGAAGTTTGAACTGGATGACTGCCTTTTCTCCATGGGCTTTCATGCTCTGTGGCACAGCTGTGTCCAAACCCATTCATCTTTTTGTTTGGTTGCATTTAATGGGAAGCTGATTCTCTGTCTTTTACTATAATGTCTCCCCATATCAATGTCTTCAGCACCAGCAGAAAAAAAGGTCTGCTGGGTAGTCTCTCCAGAGTTGGACAGAATGTATCTGCCACTAACAATATGTATTGAGCATACAGCTCCTTACAATTCATTGTTGGGTGCTTAGACTGTTTGATATTCAGTCAACACGATGTTCCATCATATTGCATCCCAGAGCAGGTGCTGTGTAAGTCAAAGGCCCTCTGCTTGTTTATGGCTGCTATAAATGTGCAATATGTTTGGGTTATGCAACATGGGTCTGTGTGTGTGTGTGTGTGTGTGCGTGTGTGTATGTATGCATGTAGACATGTAGAGGAGTTGGGATCCCTTTGTATGCAAATATTTTTCATATATTACAAGATGGACCTACACTGTTTTTACACTTACGACTATACTTGTTATACTGTTTTTACACTTACGACTATACACATACATAGACACACACAGAAAAGCAAAAACGACTTCAAGTATAAGCAGTATAAGTATAAGTAAGTATAAGTATGGGCATTTGTGCGACTCAAACATAGACATACAACTATGAGGCACACACACAAGTGTGTATGCATACACGCAAGCATATGCACACAGACACAAACTCACACAGAAACACACAAACGGCAGGAGAGATGGATGAACAGAGTTTCTTCTGAAGCCTCCCAGATGGCTGTCTTGCAATTATGTATATGGGTCAGCCATGCATCATTCAGCCATTGGGCCATATTTAGCAGCAGCCCCCCCTTTGTTTCATAAACAAAGCGCTTGTTAGGCAGCAGCTCTTCTGCAGGAGCAGGCCTGGCCCAGTGGGGAGTGATGAGCAGGGGAACCCTCAGTAATGTCAGGCCCACTCTGCTCTGCTCTGAGGAGGGGCAATTACACATGGCCTGAAGGAAGCATGGAGGAAGAAAACTTCTATAGGCTCCTGGCTGGGAAAAAAGCATGGTCTTGTGGTCTTAGTGGAGGTCTAGATCAGGAAAGAACATGTTGACTAATTGTTTCCATCACACTGTGTTTTCCACCACTCTGGACTTGCATAAATGCTTAGTTTAATTATGCCTTTACAACTACACTGTGTGACACTAAAGGCTTTCTGACTGTTGAGGTCAGCACATTAAACATAAACAAATTACAGCAGAGTTGCTGCTATCCTAGAGCCACCCGCCAACTCTGTAATATCTCCAATATCTAAAGACACTACAAACAAGACTTGATGCACCACCCTGTCTCAGAATCATGGCTTCAGTGTCACAGAAATGATTAAGAATGACATGATAGTCTGTCACTTACATAACTTTGTTATAAGAGAGAGAACTTACAGCTAAAGTACAAATCAGGTCACAAGAAGAAATTGTTGAATTGCAATGATTTCACATGAGAATATCAGGTCCCAACACCTGGAGTTCATTGCATGTAAACCATTGAGGCCGCCAAAATTTTACCAACAAACATCAAATACCGCCCCACCCCCCCATTGTATGCACAATATAGACTGACAATATAGACTGACATTTCTTAAATTTAGTGACTATATGCATGTGACAATAAAATTTCCTTGTATCCTTGTAGTAAATGCAGATCCTGAAAAATTACTGTGTGACTGAGATGGGTGTATCAACTCTCAATTTACATAGGCCATAATGTAACTACATTTAATGGAAACAGCTGATTGACACATCAGCATTTACTGTGTTTCCACCTGTTTTTAAAAATGTTGCCCTGGTGTTTTGATACCTCAGCTGGCTTTGATTAAGAGGATGTCACATTTTTAATTCACATACACTGTATTACAGTGGATGGTGTCAGGTCTGCATCAGATCTGGCCACAACCACGCCCCCTCACTCTGCCTCGCAAACCCACAGCTCATCTCCCTGTTCACAGCCACTTCCTGGTGCACGTTCACCTTCACCTGTTGATTGATTGATTTCACCTGGTCTCCACGTTACTTAAGTGTCTCTCCCTGATTCCCTGACGTCTGGCCTCGTCAATCCTCCCTTGGATCTGTTCCGCATCAGCCACTTTGTTCTCCATCTCCTGCGAAGTCTCAGTACCTATCTGGACTATCTTGTTGGTATCATTTATTCCCTTGTTTCACCGTTTACCCTAGTTTGTGCCTTTGTTCATTCATGGTATCTTTTGTGTGTTAGTTATTTCCAGTATCTTCTATGCGTTATAGTTTTACCCCATCCACAGTTATATGTAACTAACGTTGACTTTCTTTGTTACCTGTTTCGTTGAATAATAAAAAAAAAGTCTGTGCCTAACAGATGGAAAGGTTCCATCGCAAACACAGGGGGATGTGTTTTTCTTTTAAGCTGAATTCTCATAAATGCACATAAAACATAGGAATGAGCTTGAATAGCAACCTGCTTATATCATTAGTGATGGCCCTTTAATTCAGTTGGTGTGGCCCAATGTAATGGCCAAAGTTTCTAGTGTGTCAAAGTTGATACAGTGCCATTGTGTGTCCTAGCTGTTAATCTTCTCCTTTAGCTGCAGCAAAGCTGCAAACATCAGATGACTACTTCTCAAGTGCACTAATTCCTTTAGCAAGTTGACAAGACAAAAGCTCAGCATAACTTGTAGACTACACAGTGTAGGTCTTTGGAATTAGACTGCTTTTCTTGTTTTAAGTGAACATGGGCAGATGACATATGCTGTTTGTCTAATCTGTGATAAAAGCATTTTCTCATTCCTACCCCCAATTCTCAGACTCACAGCCACAGATTGCCAAGCATGCGGCCACTTCACATTCTGAAGATATTTTACCATCTCCATGGCGACGCGTAAATGCGTTGTCACCACTCCCATGTCCTACAATAAACATTCATTCCCTTGATGGACATCTTCCAATTAAATGCTGACCCTATTGTCTTTCCACTCAAAAACAGAGCCGCCTTTAACACAGACTGGAGCTCCGGTATTCTAATAACAACAGATGCACTAAGTCTTCCCTACAAACTGTTCCCTGAGCCTCCTCTTCATCTTGGCAGCATGCTTGACTTAGAATGGCACTCAGTCAAGTCAGAGCACTGGAATGAGCTTTCCTCTGTAAGCCTACTAGAGATGGGAGCTCTCAAAGCCTAATAAAGACATGGTCTACTTTTTTGAACACAGTCATGACTTTGGAACCCTGTGGTATGATTAAATTGGGAGAAAGTGATTGACAATAAAACATAGCAAAGGTTCACTACAAAAAAATCAAAATCTTTACTTGTGTAATTTCCCAGAATTCAAAATATTTATCTTGTTTTACCAGTTTTAAAATTCATTTATGTACTGAGGTAGAATTATTTTGCTTGTTTCAGTATATTTTGTCTTGAATTGTCTTACTTAGGTAATGCAACTTATTTTGAGGTAACTACTCATTATGAGGGAAAAGTATTCTGACCAGTTGTCAGACAGACATTGAAGGTAATATTACTTGTTTCAAGTCATTTTATCTAGTCAAGTAAGCCTAATTTCAAAATCAAACATAACTTATTAAGAGAGTCACAGTTGGTCACTCTTGCAAGACAGTGGCACTTGAAAATTACTTTAACATGTGTCTGCATGGTCTGCAAGTAGCAATATGGGGACCAAGCATTATAATTGGACAATGTTGCTATAGACATGTTTTCACAGACATGTTTTACATCATGCTTTTTTGGCCAATGCCAATGTAACAAATGCTCACACTATGTTTTGTGGCAATCAATCACAGATTTTCCATAATATGATCTCACAAAATGTTTTGTGACTGCCTCAAACAAACTGAGTTGCTGTATTGCATTAAATGTTCCATGCAGAAAAATGGCAGTAGGTAGCTTCTACGAGACTTGATCTGAACATTACGTGTCACAACTTTCATGAAGAATGGACATAATGTGTGGCCTGTGGAAACCTAAGCATGTTTGAGAAAATCACAATGACAAAGACAATGACATCACAAATATCCATGGATCATCCTTGGGGTTCTCCACAGTAGTGCTCTTGCAGTGTCATTTGCAAAATGCAAGATGATGCAACATTTTTCTAGGTCCTCAAAACAGGTCTGGGGCCAATGTAGGACACTTGGTTTGGATCTGATCATCAATTTGTTGTTGAGATATAAGCTCATATACCATTTGATGGCCTTGCTGTCAAGTTTGAAGAGCTGCCTTGGCTGAACACTCTGAAAAATTCAAACCCTAGTGACCTTTATGTCATTTAGTAGGAAAAACCCTTTCTACCAAATTTTATGATGAACAGACTAAATTTGTGACTTGAAAATTAAATTCACCGTCAATAAAATTCAGTATTTTTGAAAATGGTGAGAGATGGAGAAATGTTCTTGTTACTTCCACTGAAAAACAATTAGAACCCCTGTTTCATTAAAGTGTTGAGCACCTCTTTGTTTTGTCGTCTTCTGTCTCTGAAATTTGTATTTTGCTCAATTTAAGGTTGAAGAGTTAATCTTAGGCAACACTGGTGGGTGCTTATTGGCACAGCCAGCACTGGTGTCATTAGCTCTGCTTCTTTGCGCAGAGATTGTTTCTGAGGGAGCAATTATCTAACAACCTGTTTTGCACGGAGCACGGAGATGAATCGTACCTGTCTCATATTACTGCCTGTAGAGGTTATCAGTTATCATATAGCACATCTTGAATCTCCTCAAATGCATCATTTTTAGACTATGGCAGCCATGATGTTTTATTCAGTGTCTTGGACAAGAAAAGCAGCCATTCTTCAGCCTAGTTTAAAAAATGGTGACAATTTGCCAGTTCTTTTAGTTCCATACAGTAAATGAAAGTGGTGCAGTCAAGTAGCCTGACAAGCCAAACTATAACATCAAAATGTATAGTCTTGCCATAACCAATAGACTGGGCTCAATCCTAGGGGTCGAATCAGTATAGTGCCACAACCAATCAGAGCAATTTTGTCAAAACAGCAAATGCATTCCTCTTTGAAACTAGAAGACTGGATATTTTTTATTTGCGGTATATAAATTATCAGCAAGTCATGAAGACCAACCGTCTGCCCTTCTCAGGCTAAGTTTCCTCGTTCCATAGGATTGTTCTTGTTTGTGCCAAGAATTCTCTGTGGTGACATCAAGAGGATCATCCCACTCTGTTTGCAGGCAACTCTCACCTTAAGCCAACTTCTGTCTCTGTACAGGTCAGTGAGTTACCTGGTCTAGCCTGCGACTTGAAATATCAGAGGATCAAGCTAAACTTAGACCCTAAGGGGCAAACTGACAGTCTGGCTTCTTGTGAAACCTGTGTGCTATGTGAAAGTGAGTCAGAACTGACAAACATCTAGTATCTAAGGGGACTGTCAGTTCATCTAATGCTGAATCTTAATGTAGCATTCATAGAGGAAAACTACTGAAAGGTGAATGAGTAAAAATCCTCATGACTGCATGAATCACCATAAAAAAACAGAATTAGTTCATGACAAAAAGCTGTAAAAAGAAATACAGTTGGAATGATGTGGGGGAGGCACTCAGCAGAGACTACACTGGCTTCCGCACTCAGGTGCTACATTGAGTAGGAATAGCGGTGTATTCCGGTGTGGTTGACATTAAGAAAGTGGTCCATGTGGATTACGTTATGTCATCTTGGACTTTACCTGTAACATACCCTGCTGTGTAATTGTTTCTTTCAGCACTTATAAAGCACTTTCAAACTGTGAAAGAAGGCTGGCCAATAATGCTGAAACTCATGACCGGAGAAAGATTATGAAATGTTTTAAATGTCCCGAGTGACATGATACTGGGCAGTGTCCTCAAGAAATAGTTTGACTGCATTATACATGTGCTAATGGTACATTGCATAGTTATATATAAGTGAAGTGAAAAAAAAATCATTTGTTCTCAGTGAGTGCAGAGATTTGTTCTCAGTGAGGAACAGAGAACACATTGTATTTCAATATTTCCCTTCGACATTGTTGCCATGGGTAACCTCTTTTGTGTCCTCCTCCATGGTAGGAACAGTGTCTGGAAGGACCGAGGTAGATCTGAGAGGTTAGGTTTGGCATCCACACTGAGCAGGAACTGTTTGGGTGATTGTTTTTCATCACAAATCACTTATATTAGCTACTTCAAAACCTAAATTGTTTTTTGCATGCAGGCCCCAAAACATTGAACAGTTAAATTGGATCATTTATAATCCACCAAACACATGCACTTGCAGACTACATGATGGGTTCTTCATGCCACAGATTGTCACTATTCATGTCACTAATATTCACATAAACAAAAAAGATCCAAATGTCTATGATCTGCTGCCATATTAAGGCCACGTGTTTTCAAACTTGTGCCTCATCCTAGCCAAATAATTAAAATGTGGTATACAACAGCATACAGTCTGCCAGCACACTGCTGCTGGAAAGAACTCTCCGTGAGCAGACCAGTGCAGACTGGAATCTTGTCACACGATTGGACGATCTTTGCCCCTACTTTACCTGTTTTAGCTAAGCTGATGCAATGGCAGTGCAATAACTCTTGTCACTTCACTCGAGTGAGCTTACAACATATTCCCCAGTGTGATCAACAAGGAAATCAACCCAAGTTGACTGGGGAGGGGGGCTTGCTAAGGATGTCTCTTCTTTAATTGTATCCCTTCTCTTTTCTTTGGAACACCTTTTAGATCAGCTTCTTTGTTCCAGCCATTCTTACCACGCTTCTGCACAGCCTCCTGGATACCTCATTCAGCTGACTGCTTCATGCTGCCTTAGCCAGTGTTTTATCACAGCATCCACACATCTCTCCTAATCCCCTCTGCAGCCGCTTACAAAAGAGAAGGAAACACACACACACACACACACACAAGTTATTACACCCACACATTCAAGAGGTCACCCCTCCCTGCTCTGATTTGATTTTGTACTCCTGTTTGCATAAAGAGAAAAAAGGTAAGGTTCTTAAATCAGCATTCTTTTAAGCTTTGAGTCCTTGTGTGTCATCCCCATGAAGTTATTATGAATAAGACTGCTTTCCAGTACCTGGTCTCTCAGCATCTCCTGTTTTCTCATATAAAAATGCAGTTGTTCTTTGTTTGCTTGCTTGCCATTGTGCCAATATGCCATGTACCTCATAGAAATCTCCCATGGACTGAATTGTTTCAGCAACTGTAGGTAGAAGTGATTGTTTTAAATTTGTAGAGACGAGTGTGCAGTTCTAATGAATACAGTGGATTCTTCCTAACTGTACCTCTTGTTTCCTTAAATCACCAGGAAGAAAGCCATGTGCTTAACCAATTGAGAATCATCAGACCCCTGCTTGGTGATGGTGGTATTTTTAGTGATGTCAGACACATTGTTCTTTTGGTTTGTTTGTCACAGTCAGCGAGCCAGAGTCAGGATTATATGTTACGCATTCAACCTGGCCTCCTCTCTCCCCGCTCTGAACGCTTCACTTAAAAGAACATTGCAATAGGAAGTACTCCCAGAGTTATTTCTGGACCCAAGTGTTGTTTTTTGTTTACACCAGAGTCAGATATGATTTTAACGATGAAGGGTTAGTCTCAGGCTGCTATGGGTGTTTCACCATGACAAAGGATTCTCCTTGACCTGGCAAAGAAGTCACAATTAATCAAGATCACATTGTGCACCCCTTGTATTAAACCTCCTGCTACATTACTCCCAATGCCACCTGGTTAAAGAGCTCACAAGGCAGATTCTTAGTCTAATGTTTGGTCTATTACTTTTCCAAACAGCTTCAGGAACATTGCTACTCTGAATCAGGTGTTATATGTATTATTCATATCTTTGAATAAGATCTGTCAGAATGAACCGTGAACAGGTGAGAATGCATTTTAACAGAGATCAGTTCTGTATCAGTTATTTCTTTTCCTCCGTGGGCTGATGGGCTCTATTGACCTACTCATTCTTTGTATAATAAGAAGGCTCTTGAGAAAATGTATGCTTATGCGAATATGCCTGGAATATTATGATTTTATTCACTCAGCTCAGTTTGTTCTGATGATTCATCGTGTTGGTGTCATTAGGACTCAAATCGCCATTGAAATGACTGGATTAGCATAAAGGCTAAAGCCTCATCCACATAGCATGGTTAAATGGCTTGAAACTATACTCTAAAATGAAATGCCATTGCTGTTTGTGTGATGATTGTGCGATTGTACGATCTATCTGACCCTTCGCTATCTGCAAACTGAAAGAAGACAATGGCAATGTCTAACACAAATGTGGTAGCTTTGATAACTTTATGCATTAGCTTAAAGTTCTTAATATGCCTCTAATACCCAAGATTTTTTAACTGCTGCAAGCAAATTAAAACGCAAGCCTGCTTGTAACTACATGCAACTTAAAACAAATATAATATTGAGTAACAATTATTCTGTTCTAATGCTCTATTTATTCCATACTAATAGGGCCAGGGAGAGTTAATCCAGTGAGAGATGATTAGCAGGTTCAAAACTTTAAAAAAACTTTTCAGACTTGTTTTAAATTCATCATTTTTCTGCACACACACTCTACAGTTTCTCTGAAGTGCCTGAGTAGGGAGGGGAAAGTAGTTTGTCCACTGTGATTATTCCCACATCAAAGCATTTGGAGAACTAGTGAGGGGAGATCGAGTGGCCTGTTATCAGAGCTCACTCAGTGCTGCGGTCCACAGGAGATGGAGGAAATTTCACTAAGTCACTGACCAAGTGGAGAGCTGCACTTTGCTGATATTCTTGAGCCTTGCTTCCTCTTCATCTTCTAGCTCAGCAGAAATGAATACCGGGTCACGCTGGGGCAGCATGTGAATGCTTGGTCCCACTCCCCTATTCCGCTTCATGGAGCTGAGGATTTTTAGAAGGAAACCAAGTCCACTATGCATGGAGGTAGCTGACCTCCTGTGAACCTGATCTGAGAGGAGGGCCCTCTGCCAGTCTAAGCAGTCAGTGATAAGAAGTGACTGGAACCCCATGAAAATAAGCCCTATTCTCTGCACCTTCAGAAAGTATGCATTCTGTGCTATGCAATTATTGCTTGAGGCACATGCACATGCATGTGTGTAGAATGTGTGTGTGTGTGTGATCTGTCAGCCAGAATGTCTGAAATCTCTGAAATGTCAGCATTCATAATACACTTTGATGCTGCTCTATTTCAAACATTCTCCTACACAACTGAAGATTTTTTTCATTTTAGAGTTATTCATTCATTCATTGAAATGCTGGGAGAAATATTTTTCTTTTCTTCTTATGTATAGATAATTTGTAATCTCTACTATAAAACAACAAACAACCTTAGTGGATGTTCAGTCATGGACCTGTGAAGTTTTAAAGTAGAAATCCAGTGTGTCAGAAAATTTGATACAACACACAGCAAATGGCTAATGTTGACTGAATGGGGCTTAGGAAGATGGTACTGACAGTGAGTTTTTGTTCCCCATTCAGTTAGTGTTAGCTGCCAATTTACCATTCAGTATATGTTCTTTTTCTTTTATGTAGACTCAGTAAGGTAAGGTCAGTCTGGTAAGGTCAGATAAGGTGCTGCCAGACATGTTATAACAAGCACATGTGACAAGTGTAGTGATTGATATATGAATGTTCTATAACCCCTTACTAATATGTTTATAAATTATGGGTTCATAGAAAGCAATAGGACATTTACTTTTATTATTATAAAAAGGCTTCTTCAGTTCTGAGAACTGATGCTGGAAATCTACCTCTTTAGGGGTCCTAGGAGGGGTGACACTGGAGGTAGAGCTGTGACTTGATCATACCCCTCATACACATAGGAGACTGTGTTCAGCTGTGGAGGTAAAAAAAATCAAAGTATTTAAATAATACTATGTGTGTTCATGCTCTGTCACAACCATAACAGAATTGCCTGTTGCAACTTTCTTCTAAGGTCACCTGTCACAGAATTGCACTGGCTTCCACTGTGCCTACAGAAATGCCTTTCGGAGCTCATGTTGCAGGGCATTTGTCACAGACATAGTTCAGTTGTAAATGCTGACTTTACAGAGACTATGGAAAAATGTGTGGATCAGACTAGGTGAGGTAGACATGGGACAAGATCCCTCAAAACAATGAAAAAAGTTAATTCTTACTGTAAGTTTTAGGAAAAAAACATGCAGTGATTATGTGCGAGTTTGCATATTGGTTGCAGACAGATGATTAATTGATGCTGACCAAGGGCAAATGATGTAAGAAACATGTGAATGAGAGTAAATCTGCATTTAGACAGATACATCAGTCAACTAGAAACTGGAAACTCTGCCAAAAGACTGATTGGCTTTTGAACAGAACTAAAATTAAATTTGATTAATATGCTCTATTTCTTTGACAATTCCTCCCTCAAAGTTCAGACCCTTAACATGCTTTCTAGGCTTATCATCAGGAGCAAACGGTTGAAAAAATGAAAAGTTGTTTACCAAGAGGTTCGAAAATAGAGTTACATTTGTGTGGAAAATAAATGAGTGCAATTTCCCCCTACGTGCTGCATGCAGACTTGCATTTAAGGTTCATTTTCTCCACGGTTCACACACACAAACAGATTTTTAAACAGAGACGCAGGCAGGGAGTGAGCAAGCTAGAAAGTGAGAGAGGGAGGGATGGACGTGTAAAGATTAAGAAGGATGTCAGGGAAGAGAATTAGAGATTAGAGAAAAGTAAACACAGACCTGCCTTTTTCCCCTTTCCAACATAGTAGTTAATTAATACCACCATGTGTGAACAGGCCTCTCGTGAGATACAGACATTACTGGGTCATAGGGATGGGAGGAGAACTAGCCTGTGCATGGCTGCTTACAAATGCCATCTCTCTGTTGACATTTATCATCCATTAAAGCAGGACTTATCACGCTCTGCATCGAATGAAGGTGTGCAAGGAAATAATTTGCCCCAGCCTTGTCACATCCAGAGCTCTGGATTATTTTCACTTTCTCCCACAGATAACACCCAGGCTGGATAAAGCTGTGAGGCATGAGCTCCTGATGAAGTAGAAACTAGGACAGTGAAGGTCAGTGCTACTTTCAGTGATCAAGGCAGGGCTTTACATTGTTGCCACAAACACAGCAATATGTTTGTAAATGACAGCCACCACCTCTGTTTCCTGTTTAGGCTTAAGTGTATTTTTATTTTTATTAGCAGACACTTTTGTCCAAAGTAGAGTTACAATATATTTGAACCAATGACCAAAGAAAACAAGCAGCTTACTTCACTCTTCAGTTCTCCATGAGAAACCCCATAAAGTGTTTTATTATTATTTGAGGACAGGCTGCTCCTACTTTAGTCAGGGGGCCAATTCTGAAAAATGCTTCTGTTAAGACTTTTGTGGACATGTTTGGTTACAAGATGACAGCTTATTTTTTTAGTTAGAAGAGACCCATACGTGAAATTCTAGGGTGGTTGTCCAGCTGAAACTTTTTGTGACTTGGACTCAACAGAACAGACCTACAGTAAATGTTGAGTTGATTTCCACAATCACAAGGACCACATAAATAAACTTGGTATCAAATGAGATCTTACACACATGGAATGTCTGTAGAAGTGTCAGAATGAAAATATAGTTTACTGTGTCGGGGGAAGTTAGAACATGTACAAATCAATTCTTCACCAAAAGGAAACCGTTTTTTAAAGTGACTACCAGCTTGGAAACATAAGATAGTAGTTCAAAACCTCTATCAATTACTACTCCTACTACTCTACTACTACTATCTAAAATACAAGTACATCAAATATTAACAGTGGTTAACAGTTAATATAAACATTGTCAGCTTGAGGTGTCTGCATAAGTTACAATATCAGTTTTGGCCCCCTGACTACCCAAAAGCATAGGGCTTTGGTGCCAAAGATTACATCAAACACATTTTGTTGATGGGATGGCAAACTGCTCAAGAACAAAGGCTGTGTGCCCAAACTAACTGTTTGTTACAGTCGTCATTAAGAAAAGGGTTGGTGGGAAAAGAAATCTCCAGGAAATTGGATTCAGACAGCAAGCTGCTGAGTGATTGAATTTCGCCTCTGTGGCACAGTAAATTCAATCAAAATATCCGCAGGGGAGAATTTGGGCTTCTTTGAGGTGGGTGCGTGTGCATGTGGTAGTGGAAACTGTCGGATAAGGAGTTGCTTGTGAAACACACTATCCTTACATTAGACAGGTGTCTGTGTGTGTCTGTAAGTGCAGGCATGGTGGTGGTGGGGTGGTGGGGTGGTGTGTGTGTGTGTGTCTGTGTGAAAGCTGACCAAGAAGATCCCATGACCGTATGACCTCAACGTCTTTCTAGACACAAGAGCCACTTACCTCCAGGCCTTTCTGTCAGTGGTCCACCACATATGCCAAACGCCTCTAAGTGCCAGTCAGCCTGTCCCCTGAAAAAGGCTTTTGACAGTCCTTATGCAACCCCCTTAAGAGGACCAACTGTTTATTCTTTCCACTGCTGTGTCCCAGGGTCATTGTTTGGACATTTCTTCAACCGTAATTCATTTTAGTTCAGCAGAGAGATTGTTTTAGGCCATCCTCATGATTTAATGTATAAATATTGGCTTAGGGCCTTGCAGAAAAAGCCCTCTTTCTCCAAGTACCCTTTTAACATACTCTTTAAAGAGTGTATATATTTGCTTTAAAACATAACGAGAAATGTGTCTTGGACAAAGAGAAAAATGATTATGATTGCATAATGAAAAAATAAATGTCAGGGCCTTTGATTTCAGGTAATAATGTTGGAAAGTAAAGCATAAATAATTATGTAAATAATTATGTCCTCTCTCCCTCTCTCTCACTCACACATACACACACACACACATTCTCTCCCTTTGCATTTGTCCTGAGTCAAATCATTCAAAAAAGCACAATGGTTTACTTTTACAATACTTTTCTGTCTCCCTTCAATCAGTGTGGTATTGCCATGCCACTTGGTGACTTACACTCGCCATGCCACTTGGTGACTTATGGATTGCAAGGGTATTGCACAAGGGATTACCAAATAGGACCCTTTATCCTCATAGTCATATAAAAATATAAATTGCCCATGTGTGGTGTGAGCATTTCATAGCCAGCTTGTACAGCCAGGCCAACACTGAATATTCAGGTAGGTCTGAAAAAATCTGAATATTGTGGAAAAGTTCTTTCATTTGAGTAAGTCAATGTAAATTGTGAAACCCATACATTGTATAGATTCACAGTACACAGTAAGTGAAGTATTTCTAGCCATTATTCATGTTAATGTTGATTACTATGGCTTAAAGCTGAATACACCAAATTCAGTGTCAGTATGAATATTACATGGTCATTAAACCCAGTTCTTTATCTTTAAACCTTTTTGTTCCAAATTTTTGAGCACTTCATGCTCTTTAGTAGTACTTATTAGTACTTAGCACACTGCCAAAAGTACCACTGCTTTGTTGCTCAGTGCTCCAAAATCCTTTTTTCAGAAGTCTGAAATACTTGAAATGAAAGCACTTCATGGTCCCAGAGAATAATGGAGGTCCAAGTTGCTTGAAGTCTAGTGTGAAGTTGCCATGAAGATGTGGGGAGCCATGTGATGAGCTGGTGTTGATCCACTGTGTTTTAGTCCAAAGCCATCTACCAGTCCTCTACCAGTAAAGCTTAGAGCACCCTGATGCTTCATTTTAGTGACAAACTTTATAGATCTGCTGATTTCATCCATCCAGCAGTACTTTGCACATGCCCACACTGCCAAAAGTACCAATACCTGGTTTAATGACCATGTAATATTCTAATTTTGTGAGACACAGAATTTTGAGTTTTCTTTATGCTGTAAGCCATATTCATCAATATTAACACACATGGCTACAATGATATTTCACTTACTGTCTAATGAATATATGTAATGTATGATGTTTTACATTGAATTACTGAAATTAACAAACTTTTCCACAATACTCAAATTTTTTGAGACCTACCTGTAAGAGGAGTAGTTCTTTAGGCAAATGGCCTTGTAGTAGAAGGCTAAAATAAGTCAATATTACCTAACTAAAATGACAAGGCTTCATGGCAAATACTAGGTCTATCTGAGTAATTTAAAGGCTAACAACTACTTTTGACCAAGAACTGAATCTTCAATGAAATATGTATTTGAAATACATGAATTAAACATTTGCAGCTGATTTTCATAACTGACTTTATTAACATTCCAAAACAGAATTTGGTTAAGAATACATCATGTTGGGCATTTTTGGGACTGGTGGGGTCACAACTCATAAGATTATGCATTCTTTGGATTTATAATTAGGAACCTTTCTGGCATCTAACAAACAAGGATTTGTAAAAATAACCCATCAACAATAAATTAATTCATGGTTGAAGCAGTGAAGTGGGGCATTCTCGGTGAGTAGGCTAAGCTAACACATTTAATAGGTTATGGGCTGCTATAAGTGGCTTGCCATCACATCAAAATATAAATAATTAGAATGAGAACTCAACAGAATTGTTTGTATTATGCCATTACAGTCATAATCTTCCCAAAGCTAACACTGTCTAATTAATTAGCCTACTACATAACATTGGCTCTGTTAATGTTACTGGACATCTAGCTGTAGCTGGCTAGTTAACGATATTGTGCAGGGTCACCAACAAGCAACACTGCAGATTGCACTAGACTGTCAAAATTCCACGTTTTATTTGTTATCTAGCTACAGACATCAAGTACTTTACTTATCAGTGTCATGCCTTGGACCTCTATGCTAGCAACAAACTTCTGGCTGTTGTTGCACTTCCTCCATAGCCTATGCTAACGTTATTTGATGGGAAAAGAGACACACTGAGTGTATTACTGCTAATTACTTTATGAGTAAGTTGTGTTGTTTTCCTGGACCTGTAACCATTCTACTTTGTGCAAAATATAAATATTATTTTATTATTTCTTCTGTGTGTGATGGAAACCAATTTTGACCCGTTGATGTAGTCTAACTGTTGTGTTCATCAGTGATAATTTTATAACACTCCACTGTATTATTTAAGATTTTTTTTGTCATTTGGTTTCTATGTATATTACTGAACAATGTTATGTTGAAATTCACTGGCAAATTTAACATGCAACACGCCCTTTAATTTAACTTTCTCTGTAACCATTAGCTACACAATATATTTACATTTGCGGCTCATTGCAATGCAAATATCAAACAAAACCACAGATTTGCCTCCATTTCTGTCAACGAAAACATTACAGAGACACTTAAACACGTCACTTAGTCCTCCCATAGAAATGTACTGCAAGATGGCAGAGTTGAGAAAGTCCTGTCCAGCAGTGAAAGTAACCAATTGCACTGTTGGAAGTGGTATGACTGACATTACACTTTTGTTTACCATCTTCGTCACCATGGTGATAGTCATGTCGCAAATGTTGGCGCAGGCATAATGAGCAAATTGCCATTTTAAATAATGCTTTTTTAAACTTTATGTGAGCAGGCAGATTTTGACGATTTTGACGACATTAAGTCAGACTTAAACAAGGATTCACACAAAACACTTTTTAAGTGTTAAGTACGACCTGCCAGTCTGGAGTTTTGGATATCTCCCCACTCATTTTGATAGGGCCTGGTCTTGTTAATATGAACACCCCAAAAAAAAGTGTTCCAAGATGGTGGCTGAGTGAATAGACTTTCCTTAGAAGGACTTTGACTTGAATTGTTAATGTTATATGTGCGCTTGTTGTATAGCTAAGATAAGAAAAATGTCGAAAAACGAAAAAACGAAGAGAAAGACCTTGTCAAACCACTGAACGATCGTCTGGAAAGAAGTGCACATCATCGAGGACAGCTTGCAAGTGCAAATGGGAAGGCTTCCATTCAAAAATGGGGTAATTCTGAAAACACATTGCAATGAGTTAGTATTGCTGCCATAGCCATGTTCGGTTCCACATATGCATGTGACAAATCTTTCTCACATATGAAAAACAAATCTGACAAATCTGTGCTCATGTTTAAATGATGGAAGCCTCAATGCTTGCATGAAACTTCACCTGAATATGAGCCAGACTACAAGCAAATCTAAACGGCACCAGAAGTTGCATTAATCTCTGGTAGGCCTGACATGTCAGTGACAACTGAGTGTTGTGTTGTTAACTTTGTTGTTACTTTGCAGACCAAAGGACACTGGGAAAATAAGGGGTGGTGTTTGGGAAGCTTAGAAAGACCTATAGTTCTGTCATTCCCATTTACATTTCAAGTTACTTACACTTAGTTACTTACGTTATAAGTTACTACATTACAGTTACTGTGGCCTTTAATTGTTTTTATTTGATTTCATTTTCTTCTTTATCAAACATTATGTCACATATGAAATGTCCTACATCTGCAAATGATATTATGACTTCTTGGTTTTTAAAAGAAAACTTTCGGTGTCGGTCACAAGGCCTCACAAGGAAGGTGAGTCAGTCCTGGCATGGGCTGACTTGAGAAAACACCTTGGCCTCTGTCCACATGTACCAAGCCCCAAGTCAGAAACCTTAGGGTCCTTTTTGAACCCAAACTTAAATGTGATAAATGTGTGGCAGTTGTCAAGGGCAACTTTCATCAGCTTAAATCTGTAGTCAAATGAAAATGTGGACTACTGCAATGCCCTGCATGTTGGAATCAATTAGTCATGCTTAGCACACCTACAGTTGGTCCAGAATGCGACGGCCAGACTCCTGGGACTAGGAGACGTGACCATATCACTCCAATTTTGGTAACTGTGCACTGGCTTCCTATAAAGTACTGAATCCAATATAAAGTGGCACTGACTGTTTTACAGCTTTAAACAATCAAGCTTCAAGCTACATCATGGACATGCAAAGCATATATGCACCTCTACGATCTGCATCCCAAGGACGCCTGACTATCCCTCGCTCACGATTGTCACTGAAAGGGGATCAGGCTTTCACTCTCCATGTGCTACATCTTTGGAACAGTTTACCACTTGAGCTAAAATAAAAAAAAAACTTTAACTGCATTTAAATCTTCTTTTTAAACGTATCCTTACCAACTTACATTCAACAACCTCTGACATTGTGGGGATCTTGGATAGGTTTTTGTGATGTGTGTTCTTTTCCTTGTCTTTGTATGATCGCACTGGTGCTAATGGGCTTTTGTGATGTTTGTACCTTGCATGATGGTACAGATGTCGATAAACCTTTTTATTTTATAAATGTGCTATACAAATTAAACTTACGTACTCCCCACTTACGGTGCTTTTAAAACTAAAAATGTATTTAAAAAACTCTGCTGAATAAAAGTAACTTTAAGTTAAATACTGTGAAAGAGACTGTGAAAGAGACCAGTGTGGGCCAGTGGTCTATCGGTAGTAGAAACATAGTGTTTAGATGACATTAACAGCAATAAAATATCTGTGAAAAGTGTTCCTTGGTTCAGTTCAATTCAAACAGTAAGCATATACAGTACTTTCATACACATACATGCATAATAAAATCAGAGGTGTCAAACGTTTAGTGTCATAAAATTTCATAGCCTAGTTAATCACGATTAATCGCAAAATTGAGGGCGAAAAAAGACTTCTTTAAACATCTGTTTAATATTTACTCAAATACATTTCTATGGAAAATGTTAGCTATCACAATCACAAGAATCCTCTGTGCTGCAGACTTTATCTACAGCATAGAGGATTCATTTGACAGGTTATAGAGCTATATTTTATCACAAAGTTAAAGCTTTATTTTGCATGCTAGTCACCCGTAAAAATCTGCATTATTCCCTATCAAGATGAGCCCGGTTTACTATTGTATAAACACACTGCGTTAATGGTGATAAAGTGATAAAGTGAAGTAAATACGATAAAGTGAGATTGCATTAATGCACTATTAAAATATTGACATCTACTGCCCTACATAACAGTCATACATACAGTATCCATATATATAGTGTAGGAGTTTGTTTACCATTGAATAATGTAGGAATACTTAAACATTAATTAATGTCTTTAACTAAAGAACACATGCTTAGTTATTACAGTAAACCCTCATACATTCCTAATGTTGCACTGCTATATACATTCATGCATACAGTACATTCTCAGCACCAAGGACCTCACCACAACCTCATTTAGAACAGAGGACATAGGGACACCCTCTCCTGTTCTTACGTAATTAGGACAAAGGTTGTTGTCGTGCCATTGTGGCATTTTGGGAGCAGGAGTGGGCACATAGACAAATCAAGCAGCAGGCATTTTTCACACTGCTCTGGCACTTTTAATGAGGATGGATACCTCTCTCGCGGATGGGAGGGCTGAGCAGTAGGATGTGGGGGCAGGGCAGTCAGTGGAGGTGGCGTGTTTGCATTTTTAGAGGCGTGCTGCTCTTCTGTGCCAGATGGGGTGAAAATCACCCCCCAACACACATGTATTTATAACGCTTATGAATTATTTCCCAGAGAACCCGTAGAGAGAGGCAGTCAAAGATGTTCGTCCTGGTTTAAAAATAGGACAACCTCGTGTCTGAACCACACTTTTTAATGTGGGGGCATCTTCTGGTGGGAACATAAGGGAGTTACAACAGAACTGGCAGTCTGGCACTGTGTCCGTTTAACTGTTTCACCGCCCAACGTTGACAGGGCCTGTTGAAGATAACTACAGTAAGGAGATTCTGAAATTACATCTTTACCAACACACACATGCAGACACACACAAAAACACATTTACACATCCTCACATATCTGATCCCCACATAAACACACATTCCTGTGCACATGCTACTTCACACAGATTTATTTACGATCCTTTTGGGTCTGGTGTATCAGGTTTGTGGCTGGAAAGGAGTAATTGGAGTCTGCGTGGTCATGCTTCCTCTGAAAACTCCCACTCAGAGTTTCCTAATATGAAGTAAGAGGGATATGTGTATATTAAGCAGTGTGTGTGTATGTGTACATGTTGTCACTGTGGGCATCTTAACAAGATGTCTGCACAACAGGTGCTGCATAACTTTGATGCTGAGTTGTTATTAACGTTTACTTACAGTACACTAACAGCATGTGCATAAACTGATTTCACTGTATACAACTATATCTGTGTGTGGATATAAAGTCTCTGTGGATATTCCATCCTTGTGGATATGAATACACAAATGTATAAACAGAGCCCTGTTTGAGACGTGGGATCAATGACTCCCCTGCAGAAAAAATAAGTGGTTATTGTCGGCTTTGTCACGTTATGAAACTCTTCTTATGCTAATAAGAACATTGGCCAAAAAGGGAATGCTAGGGAATCCAGTGCATTTCATTATGGATATATTCAGAAAACACTGAAACGTGCAAAGCTACAAAACAAGTTTGATAATTTTTCTGGAGCAAGACAGTGTGTTTGTGTGTGTATGTGTGTGCAGGCTTGCATGTGTGTGTGTGAGTCTGTCAGCCCATGATATGTGTTGCTGTATGTGAAAATGTATGTAATTCTTAAAAAGTATCAGGGTGACAGAACATCAGGTAAGCACACACATTTCTGGAGTTTTCTATTCAACAAAGTGCCTTGACGCCCTATTTTCCATGGTTGATATTTTGTTGCTTTGGTAGGGGGTACGTGTTCTGATTCTTTGGCTATTCTGCTTCACATTTTCCAGGGTCTATCTTAAGACTTGTCTTTACACAGCTGTGGCCCGGGGATGAAAGGACAGAAAGCAGATGAACCAGTGCTGAACTGATAAACAAAAAACATCACCCTTTCAACATGATAGGGCCCCTTGTAATAACAAGCCACTGAAAAGTTGTGTAATTTTATAACGCCCCAGTAGAGTTTTGAAGCTGCTTAAAATAACTGCCTTCATTTTTTATGTAAGGGGTAATGAATGACATGGTGTGCATATGTTGGTGAATATTGCACATTCAAGGTGGTGATAAGGCCCCAATACAGAGTGGCTTTTGTAAAATCACTATTTCACATATTCTCAAGCGCAGTGTAACTGACTTAAAAGTCATCTTGGTCACAAGTTGCAATGTTGCTATGCTGTGAACATCGTTCAGGCCACTTTGATATGCAAATGTAATATGGCCAGAAAAGTATAACTTCTTCATAGGTTTATGGTTATCTGAAAATAACGCACATTCTAAATAGCGCATCACAATAAAAAATGTGATCAAGCAGTGGTATAAATGGAACAGAGCATTCTAGAATCTTTGGTATAAACTGTTATATTCACTCGCTGTGTCATTCATTATCCCTTACATGCTGTACTGTAATACTGAAAGGCTAGATTGCTGACATTTATGACAGTTGTATATCCAAATTGTATTCTTTGTACATAAATACTAATCTCACACATCTATAGCTACATGTATCTCACACAACTGCAAATGACAGGGCCGGTCAGTATAAGGTCAAGGCAAGCAAATTCTGTGTGATGTTTCCTCCAATTACATATCACTACATGTAACACTTTAGAACTGGATTTTTTGTCAGATCTAGAGGGGTGAGGATGAGCATTAAGGACACATTGGCTTCTTTAAGAGTACAGGCAAATTTAATTTACTCATGCAGCAGAGATATCCCATTGCCTTTCTGCTTTCCTGCGGCGCTGCACTTTTGTACTGGTTGATCTAAATATTTCATCACCCCTCCCTGTTTCCCCCATTTTGTTGGTTCCCATTGCCTTATGCACTTGTGTGCTGCAATAAGAAACTGATGCTCAGAGCTGTGCCAACTTTCAGTAATACTTTTAGTTTCACCTGATTGCATCATCTCGGCAGAGATGCAGTTCTCCACTCATGAAAATTGTCGCTGTTTTATGCAGGATTTACATGTGCTTATGTGCTTATGTGGTTTGTGGCCATGTGGTGTGGGTCAGCCTGTCTTTCTGTCTGTCTGTCTGCCTGTTCATGTGCGAATAATTGCATTGTTTGTATGTAGAGGTGCAGGCTTTGTTGTACAAGCAAGGGTGTATTTGTATGTGTGCACAGATATTTGTTTACAACAGGATATCCTTCAGTTCTCTTTAAGAATGCTGTGGTAAAGAAAACTTTATTTGAAGGTGTCTACATAAGAGTCACATGACATGACACATATTATGAACATTAATGTCACTTTTTTATGTTTATGACTGTCATTAAGTGTCATTTGTTTTTTTTAATGTGAAGTTGACACTGTTTGGGGTGCAGACATTACAAAAAGCAAATGTCACCAGTCATAAACATTAATGATGTGTCAGTTCATGATACGTGTCATGTCATGTTAATGCTCATGTCACTCTCATGTCGACACCTTCAAGTAAAGTATTACCAAGTGCAAAGGCATAAATCGGGCTATTCCTGAGGCTCACTGACAACAGGTATGCACTTTATGCTCATTATGTCTGCATGGATGGGTTGTTTTTAAACTGTAATCTTAGCCTGGCTTTGTGTGGGGACAGACTACTATGGTTGTTCATGAGGCTATGTATCTATTTTTGAAAGTAAGCATGTGTGACTGTGAACGTGTGTATGTGTGTGTATGTGTGTGTGTGTTTGTGTTTGTGTGCATACATTCTACCCTACTGTCTCTTGCGGTCATTGAACCCAGGAGCCCCGCCTTCCTTTTTAAAAAAAAGGAAAAATCTCACTTAATTCACCAGAGGGGACGTTCCCTCTGGGTGTATGGCAGCCTTGGGGAAGCAATGCTAAACATAGTCACAGGCATAGAGAGAGCGCCACTGATCCACCCGCCAAAGCCTATCAGAAAACAGGCCAGGCTGGTAGATAGCCTAGGGTTCCAGCCATCCATCACAGGTCATCTGGGGGTGAGCCTCCCAAGGATCAAAACCTGTGACTGCCACAGGGCTTAAACCCTGACCAGAAAAACAAGTAGGTGAAGGTTTCCCTCGCAGCTTATTCTGCGCCTCCGCGAATGACTCACAGGTATCTGCTGGGGCACAAGTCAAGATCATAACATGTCCGTGCAAAAGATGAGCCACGTCATGCTTACATTGTCTCCTTTAGGAGAGGCAACCTCGGGAATGACCGACAGCTGAGTCTCACCAGGTTTCCCAGTGGATGATTTCTGGAAACAGGTTGAAGAACACAGGTGTGTTGAGTGTCTCAGCACTAATGAGTAAGGCCAGATTCACATAGATTCATCAAAAGCTCATCCATGTTGTTGGATCAAACCAGGTTGCTCTAGAAAAGAGCTGTATTCTCTCACATCCCATTTTAAAACTCTGACCCTGCAGTCATACTCATCTCATCAGAGAAGGAACATGTTTCTTCAAATTTCCTGCCTAATTCTACAAAGCATGCTTTTCTCACATTCCTTTCTTTTCCTGCTTTCTCGACAAAGGGACCTCAGACCGCCTGATACATTTGTTTTTTTGTGAGTGTGTGTGTGTGTCTGTGTGTGCTTGCATGCACTTACATTTGCATTAGCACGCTCACTAATGCCGTGTAATTGACACCGTCCCCAGCCAAGGGTGTATCAATTAGCATCTCAACCAAGGCTCCCACTGTGTGTTGGCAGAAAAGGTGTAAGCCTCTCACACTCCCCCATGAAAGTGATACTCTGGAGCGAGGTTCCCATTCAGTGTGTTGTTCACAAGCACAGTGGATGGGTCCCTCTGGGAGGAGCACAGCACACAGGGATATGCATTATCCCTCATCAGCCTCCTTGGCTTCTCCAGCCTAACACACACACCTCAGAGATGGACACAATCCCGTGAAAGACAAGGTATTAGACGAGGGGCTGTGATTAGCTGGTTTGTGTGCATGCGGCATGCATTTCACACATTCCATACGCGCAGGATTTGGCAATGTATTGCCAAGTCATCACAGTAAGGACAGTTTCCCTTTTGTGTCCAGAGAGAATGTTTTGAAGAGTAAGAAAAAAAAGCACTTTTGCTCCCTCTGTGTGTCATGTTGCTTTTAACCCTGGCCCTTTTCACAACTTTACACGTGTGACCATTGAGCATTCTGCTGACTGTGTAATACAGTTTGATCGCCATTATTTCCCTCTCTCCTGTAAGATATACGTTCTCTGCAGGCTAAATGTCCACAATTGTTCTCTTATGTCAGAGCTAAGTGGTTTATAGAAATACTGACAGCACTCATCTGAGTCTTATGATATAATCCATGTCTTAGACCCAGGAAAGGATCCTCCAGCCCTGGGTAATAGGCTATGTTCTCTGGGGAGGGTAATCTCTAAATCCCCCCTGCAGCCTGTGCTCTCTCTAGGGGCTTCCACCACCACGACGTGAGCCCCTCTGTCCCTCCACCAGCCCCCACCCAGCACCAGCATCTCTGCCTAGCCAAGGAGCACCCAGACTCCCAGGTCCTCCAGATGCGAGACAGGAGGGCGGACTTTAGCCTCTCCCCGCCGAAGCTGCCAACACTTGCTGCTTCCTGTTGCACCGTGATTGCGGTTGCATGTGTGTGCATGTGTGTGCTTGTAAGAGGGGATTGGAAGGGGGGTTTAGGGTGAGAGAGTGTGTGAGGCAGGTGTTACCCTGGGGTGTGCATGGGGGTGGGGAAAATGGGAGTGGTATTGTGGTGGAGCGTGCACATCTGCTTGATTGCTTGGTTGTGTGTGTGTGTGTGTGTGTGTGTGTGTGTGTGTGTGTGTGTGCTTACATCTCTGGAAAACAAAACACCATGACTAAAAGTGACTCACACAACAGCAGCCACTTGCTAAGGTGTGTCCACGATGACGTTCCTTTTACACCCTGAACACGTTTCATTTAAACAGAATTGGCCGTTAAACTACTCTCACACCTGAACATGGCCCTGTCATGTGGGTGTCAGAAAACAGCTGTTCAAGAAACAATAACAAGTTAATGATGACTGACACTAAGGCTTAGCTAACACCGGAACACCATCATATTCATTCGTGACATTTCCAACACATCCCATTGACTTTTACCATTTTTATCTACAGCATATTTTATTGAGCTGAGTTCAGACAGATGCACTTTGCTGTCTGGGATATATTTCAGCTTGTGCAAGTGTTGCCCTTGGGCTGGAGATCATTTCACTTTCATTGTTGAAAGTTTCATCTCAGTTATATAACACAGTTTTCTCTCTTTCTCTGTCTCTTTCTCTCTCTCTATCTCTCTTACACACACACACACTCCCTCTATCGCTCTCCTTCTCTCAAGTTCCTCTTCCTTGAGATCCTATTACCTTGAATAACTTTGTGAATGGCTGCCGTTTTTTAGTTTCAGATGGAAACACAGAAGCCGGGCACCAAAAGCAGAAGACGTTAAAAAAGTGAAAAGTGAAATTCCTACATTGGTCTTGCACAACTGATAGCTTCTCTCCCTTTCGCTTCATCAGTGTCACTGGATATCAGAAGAGTCCTGAGAGAGATTTATATGGATAGTTGGCTAGCTAACATCTCCATTCCTCTTGACAATAAACTGGACTGGTCTGCCAATACTGATGCACTTTACAAGAAAGGGCAGAGCAGGCTGTTTCCTTAGGAGCCTGGGGACCTTCATTGACTGCGGCAAACTCCTGCTTATGTTTGACTAGTCTGTCATGGCCAGTGTTCTTTTCTATGCTGTGTTGTGTTGGAGAGGCAGCACTAGGGATGCTGGCCGACTGAAGGCTGGTGAGAAAAGCTGGCTCTGTGATGGTCCTGGAGCTGGAGTCACTGACATCATTAGCAAGTAAGAGGACCCTGAGCAGACTGCTCTCTATAATGGATGATTACCACCATTCCCTGCCTACCACTTTCTCCAAGCAGAGTGCATGTATAGTAGTAAGCTCCTGTCTTACAAAACAGACAGGCTGCAAAGGATCTTTGTCCCTAGCGCCATTCAGCTCTTCAACGCCACACAGAAGTGTGATTGACCAAAGTGTATAAGTTTGTTCTGCACACCACCCTTTATACTATGCTTTCATGCCTTTATACATACACACACACTACCCTGGACTGGACTGGACTGACTTGCTAGATTGTCTATATGGACACTTTCAACTTAAATTTTTCTTCATTTTTTTTTACTTTTGTCTATATATAGTTAAGTAATGATTATTCTATTTTGACATATTTTGTAGCCTGTTGTACTTGAATAACATATTAATTATTAATTAATTAATACTCTCTTGCACTATGACACCATTGCACCTTCCTGCATTTTTCCCACACTGCTCCTTTAACATGTCACAACCTAACTTTACTGTAATGGCACACAGCTTCCTTTGTATATTTGTAGCATGTATCTGTGTGTGGATATAATATGTATATGTCTGTGTGCCTATGTGTATGTATGATGCATATATGCTACTAGATACCTTCACTTCCTTCTGGAAAGTATAGTATCTATCTTTATCTATGTACTCACTCTCTCTCTCCCTCCCTCCCTTGTCCAGAGACCACTCCTCTTATCTTTTCTGGAGGAGTGGGCTGAGAACGGGGCCTGGCTTTATTTGTCGCTGCCTTGGCTTCTCAGTGCTGTCATTGCCAGCTGCATTGTTAAACAGGGCCATTAACTGAGCACACTCCCTCCCCTGTGTTAAAAGCCAAATAAACAACTAACATGACTTCCTCAAGGGGCTGCTAATAATATTAATCTATTCATATCAGTGATTCCTTGATTAGCTCAGTCTGCCCGGTAGAATGGGCACCCCACTAAGTTGGGGTCGTTGCAGGATAGTCCTCAGTGGGGGGCTTCTCTTGCCCAGGGCACTGCATGCAGGTGCCAACATCTTGATCATCTCCTCAAGGAAAGAAGGAAATCAAGGAAAGAAAGTGGACCAAAGGAATAGTTCTAGTAGTCAGAACTGATTCTTGTTTTGACATTTTTATTCCGACAGCTCACCGATTGCAATCTAATGGAGAATGGTTGATTTCCAGGGCTTGAAATCAAACAATGATTGTTTCATGCTTGCTGCATCAGCTCAAATGTCACTCGATGGACACCCTATATTCTCCTACTTGACACTAGATCATGGGCATGACCATGGGTATGCTTGGTGGGCTTTTCTAGTTTGTTTCACTTCCATCCTTTAATTTTCCATTTTCTGTGACCAGACAAAGTAGTATAGTCAGATTTACTGGTTGTGTTTCCATTCCTCTCCAGAATCGCAGTATTGCTTGACTCCGTCACTCTACTGATGTCACACTAAGAAACATAAAGTACCCTTGAAAGGTCTCCTGTGGAATTAAACAAACTCATAAAGCTAGTAGCCTATTAAGAAACAGTATCACACAGATTGTAAGAGGACTGTTTTGTTCACAGATCTAATTATATCACAGACTGTCATTACAACTTATGACAGTAATGTATCACAAGCCATGCTGTGAATTTATTTAACACCAATCACAAGTCTAATCACTCTTACTTCCTCAAAATGCTCTTGTGACACATTTCCACCCTCATCTAAGGTATTTCCTGTGAACTTCTCTCTGACTAACCTTTTGCAACTTTAGGCATATTAGCCCAGGGATTGGTTGATTACAAAACTATGAAGAAGCCTAAGCAAGATAAGATAATGGTTCATTCAGTGGGATTGGCGAGAGCCATAACAGATGTAATGGGGTGTGAAATGTGTCTGTGCGGAGTTGTGAAATGGCATGTAATTTTCATCACAGTCATACATCAGGACCTTCTTAGTCATGCTGTTTTGTCTAACATTCAGTAATTTGATGGATGTATTTGTTAGACAAGACAACAGGTTACCACCCACATTGTCTGTCTAGAGTGAAGATATAGGCTTCCATTACCTTTGTGTCTTTCCTAACCAGACATCATATCAACTTCCACACAAGAAGAGACAATCTTTCTTCACCTCATATGTGCGTCTCCAAACTGAACAACAGTCTCAGGCAATCTCATTTCTGACATGGACGTGGATGAGTGTATATTGCATGTACATGTATGTATGTTGAGCATTCTATGTGAAGAATGTGCACAATCTTGATTAAAGCTGCCTGTTTTTCCATTCATGTGAAAAGAGTTTGCATAGCTCTGTCTGATAAAATTCATCAGATAGGTTCATGTATGCCAAGGGATGTTCTTGTAATCTTAAAGGCACACTTGCTCTAATACCAAAGGTATATTGGATTCAGAGTTGAAAAGGTACTGATAACGTGGAGATGCAAGAAAGGCTATATCATCCCTACCTCAGCCTTGCCATAGTTTCTGCATCATAAACCCCTCGTAAATGACTCATATTTAAGCTGGTTTAATGACTCCTCATATCCTTTAAAATAGAAACCATCTTTATGGCCTCAGCCAATAACATGTTTATTTCACATTCCTGCCAGTCACCCTCCTTGGGATTCCGTATGGCTGTCCTCTCTCCATTCCTTGCTTTGCAGGATCATTATTTAGCAAAGGCTCAAAGACAAAAGGAAACCACTGCTGAAATTATTGACTAGATTCCATTGTTTTCATGCCATAACTCATGCATTCTTCAGACACATGCTGTGGAAGTGTGTCTGCCTTTTGTGACTGTGACGTGCTTGGTTGGTGTTTTCAATATTGTTATTATAAATATCATTTGATTAGCATCACTCAGTTTGTCTGTCAGCCAAGCTTGTTAGCCCCCCACACACACACACTCCCACCCCTCCTCAGAGGAACCCCTCAGACCTCCTGCTCCATTTCCTGTTTATGCTGCACACTCTGCTCTGATTATTTTGGTCCACTGGTGGTCCTGAAGTGGAACTCCACTGCTTCAAACAAAGAGCAGAAGAAACAACCGTACCCATGGTAGCAAAATAGACCTGAATTTAGCAATGTGAAAGCACAATCATTCTGATGTCAGTATAAATATATTTTTTAAGATGCTTAATGATGTTTAGTCTCAGAAATAATCTGGATGTAGTGCTGTTATTCATCTGATGCAACTGTGATGACTGTGATGATAAAGGAATAAGATAATAAAACATGAATATTTGAATAAAAACTGTAATGGTAATATACAACCCATTTACTGTAAGTGCTAATGAACACCTATTCCAAACATTTGTGCACACTCTCAAATGTTTCAACTTCAAACAAGCACAACTACAATGTTTAAACATGTGATTACATTACCATGATCTTCATTCTCCTCCATGGCAAAATCCAAACCACTTTGAAGTCCTGCATGGGACAACTGAATGAGTACAATTTCTATGGTCATTGCCAAGATAACAAATACGACCTATGGCTGTATGCAATGGGAGTGCAGTGGGTAGTGGCCCCTATAGTTGTCTGGCCCAGATGGGGGACCATGGGCGGCCGAGACAGGACATACATCACACTGGCTTGCTCGGAGGACATTCGCCCTGGGCTCCTGTCCTCCACTGGGGTTATTTATCACTTCCTGTGCACGTGCTGTTCACTCTCATTACAGATAACCAAACCCTCCCTCTCTCTGGCTCTCTCCTTCTCTCCCTCTACTCTCTCTCTCTCTGTCCCTTCAGTCCCTCTCTGTCCCCAGCAGGCCTCCTCCCTTCCCACCTATCCCTGTGTTTGGGTAATGTGTTATCTGTGAGGGCTGTAGCGAGGGGGGCAGGGCTGGAGCTGATGACCTGTGAAAAGCATTGCAGGTTGGTATAATGAGAAGCTGCCTGCTGCTGCTGCTGGAGCCCATGTTAATCAGGTCTCCCCCTTTACCCCCCCACACACATTTTTTAGGTCTGTTGCTATGTTTGAGAGTTCAGTGTAGCTTGGTGAAATAACAACTGGTGCTGCAGTAACTTAGCATATTTATTTATATATTAATTGATGTATATTTATATCAATATAATCCAGTCAGGCATCTTATTGATTCTGATCGATTGAGCTACTATGTTATGCATAAAATTGACACTACATGTCTGCATAATTTCAACAGTCAAAAGCACCAAACTGACATGTTACAGTATGTGCTCAAGCAGTGTTTCTTTAATGTTGTGTGTGTTTTTGTGGAATGTTGTAGACATGTTGGCTCATCCCAGAGCTGCTTTGTGTAAGCCCACGTAGCGAGCTGAGTGAGAGCTTATCCTGAGCTGTTACGGTGCGAGTTCAGAGAGGCTGTGAAAGTAACAGCTGCTGGTGCTTCCGCCTGTAAGCTCTGCGATGTTGACTTGGTGGCTGGCAGGAAAGAGACTGCTTCTCATTCTTCTGTCGCCATTTCAAAGCCAAGGAAGGTTCTATTCAAGTGCCTGCTGATTGTACCTACGCATAGGGATTGACTCAGTCAAGCTGGGATTGCAGAGCGTGAGAATAGCAGCTGCTCCTGGTGCTATATGTTGCCGCTGCCACCAGTGATCTGTACGGCAGCGGCCGCTGTGGCGCTGGCATCCCAGAGCTCTGCGGTGGTGATGGTGGCAGCGGCTCCCTGGAAGCCCCTGAACGCGGTGCCGCTTGGCTGCAAGCAGAAGTGCAGAGCTTGCCACCATCTATTTTTAGAACGCTGCTCATGTGTTGCTACATGTGTGCAGCGTTGCGACAAATTTGGCTCAGGGTGCACTAAGTGCACTCCCCCTCTGTTCCATTCCCCAACTCTCTATAACTGATAAACACACACACACAGTGTGTCCCTCTGTGGTCTCTCTGCGTTGTGTGTTGCTTCCTAAGAGGTAGCATGTGACGGTAACAGTCTTTAGACAGGCCCAGGTTTAATGAATGAAAGCTTTTCTCTCCTCTGTGCTTCAAAGGGCTGTAAGTCCCTGAGTAAAGGGTCACATGCAAGAGGGAGAGGATTCTCAAGGGGAGTTCCCTACCTCCGAGCCAGGATTCCATGCACCTGCGGAGGTTGCACTTTATTGCCACTACGTAGTTAGAGCAACATGACAGACAATACAAAATCCTGACCCACTTCTTGCTCCCTGCTAGACGTTGTGGGAGGAAGGAGAAGAAAAAAGTCCCCGAGCTGATTTATGATGGTTTGTGGCAAAGAGGTATTTTAGTTGTATGTTGGCTGGTTTTGAAAAAATCAGAGAAAGTGTAGGATTAAGGTCAACCGTCCCACAGAAGCTGGGCCAAGCCGGGGCGCTAGTCTTATTTGGGTGATGCTGACGTAAAGGAAGGACAGAAATAGTGGTGTGTGTGTGTTGAGCTTGTCGCTGTCATGTCATCTGTTGTGAGCCAGCTCACTGTGACCACAATGACTTTGTGTGGTTGCTACCACTTACCTGCTGCTGAGCTTTGTAAGTTAACACTCTGGAATTATAAATTCCTGTCTCACTAACATAAACACAGCACAGTGTGTCAGTATCTGGGCAAGCTAGATGTGTAAACTGCAACACATTTGCTAATTCGCTAATGATACCCCCCCCCCCCACTCTACCCTACATGGAGTGTAGAATCCCTGGCTCATGCTTACGTCCTCTTTTTGTCCGCCCTGGACTCTTCAGTTGTAGCTTACTGTCTAGACCATGTGGTGATGTCTTTGGCACAAACTCCAGTGAGTTGCTGCCCACACCCTAGTCATCTCCACTGATCTCCATCCTGATTCAAGCGCCAGGAAGATGTTTGGGGGGGGATGTTGCATAATAATAACAGCAATGAACCATTAAGTGAAACAATGGCAATACAAGACAAATATAGTGTGCTTGCCAGTACATCCATTGCCCAAGTATGCATATCTCTACCTGTTCGTGTATGCATGTGTGTGTGTGTGTGCTTGTATGTGCTGTGTAGCCTATATCTGTGTATCTATTTGTGTATAGTATGTTGGAATGTGAGTTGTGCAGTGTGTAACTGATATGTGTTTGTCTCTCTCTTGCCATCTCTGCCTCTCACCTCAGTGGCGTCTTTAGTCCCCACTGTGGAATGTCAAGGGCAGAGGAAAGGCAGGGGACAGCCATGACAGGAATGCCTGGACTGTGGGCCGAGGGGCTGACAGGTTGAACTGAGTCACGTGAACCAGCAGCAGATGGGGCAGCGCTGCCTGCTCAGTGTAGCACAGCACAGCAGTCTGGTCTTAAGCCCACACATGCTCACCACCCTAGCCCTTCACTCTCCACTGTAAGTGTGAGCAGAGAATATGATATGCCAAACTCCCACAGCCATATTATTCTTAATTTTTTTTCATGAGTTAGTGCTCAGCTATTAACTTGCTCTCTCTCTTTTACTCAGTAAAAGTGAATCACAATCAGATGGGTGTTGTTATCCTAAAAATACATGCTGGTGCGCCACAGGGTTGAAAAAAAATCTAATTTCCATGGGAACATGCTGGGAACATGTTTTCTAATCTGGTGCTACAGGTAGTATGTGTCAGTGTTCAGCAAAATGATCATCATAAGCCTGGGCACAGTGTGTTAACCGCAAACGTACATTAGCTCCTTAACCCTAAAATCTCATTCTGTTGAAGGAGTGGATCCAGTTGAACCTGAAAGTGCACGACAGTTGTATTTTTGGCTGTCTGATATTCGTTGTCATCCATGCCCTTAGACTTTATGATCTTGGTCACAATCTTCTTGGTCCATGCTATAAAGATGAATCTTTTTGAGACCCCATGCTGGCGAGATAATACCGGGATATAACACTGGGAATGGAGGATGTAAAACAGAAATACTGTCTGTCTAGCTATTTGATGTTGTTCTTGAATTATAAATGCATTGGACTCTGTGCAAACAACAGAGTGCTTCTGAGGAGAACTGCAGATTGTCCTTTACTGGAGTGTGTTGTTACTGCCACAAGGGCAACTGTTGTAGAAGAAAAAAACAATAGTCCCAGCAAAACAGGTCTAGCAGAGTTTTGACAGGGTTTGTAAGTGTGTGAACATTTGTGTGTGTTTGTGAGAAAGAATGTGTTTGGCCTACACATGAGAGGAAGGAAAAAGAGAAAAAAAAAGCAATTGTCTCTTCTTGGAGTGACAATATCTGTGTGTCCATTCATGTGTGCAGCCTAATCATACTAACACACACACAAATACTCTCTCTCTCACACACGCACACACACACACACACACACACACACGTGTACACACATATTTCTTTTGACTGCCTTTTGTGAAGTCTATTCTGGGCGACTGAGGTTTTCCGAGATTTGAAACCCAGGAAAAGGGAAGGAAGTGACGGCACGTTTCACTGAAGCGCCACTGCCACTCTCCTCTCCTTTGTCATTGGCCTGCTGGGGAAACTTTGGGCTGCATGGCTGCTGGCCCCTCCATGGAAGAAGTGGAGGAGGACACGGCTTAGCTGTTTACAGTTCGGCATCATGTCTCCCTCGCTCTCTCTTTCACTCTTTTGCTCACACTCTCACTCACTCTCTTTCTCTCCTTGTCTCTTCCACTGGCCCTGCTGGTCTCTCTGTATGCTAAACATACATAGAGTGTTGCTTTCCAGTGTTGAAAATGAAATGTGCCTGCGGCTGTGGCTAGCTCCTCCTAAGGTGGCTTGCTGAAAGCACCTTACCTGAAATAAACAACATACTGATGTAATTATGTGTCCAGGTGGTGCCTTGTTATTCTTATCTGCATTCAAGCGTATGTTTCAAAAGGCTGTATATTTGACCACTCTACAGGATAATCTTCATTCCACAGGACAGCAATGTAAACTGTGTCCTTTGTTCTTGTGCCTTCTCTCTCCCTCCCTCCCTGTGTGTGTGTGTGTGTGTGTGAGAGAGAGAGAGAGATAGAGAGAGAGAGAGAGATTTCCATGTTCTCCATGTTTGTGAAATCATTTTCCTTACCACTGTGAACCGACTTCTTGGAATGTTGTGAAATAAGTTAATCAGCAATGACTCTTCATAGGACCAGGGCTCTGAATGAGGTGTATCTGTTGAATAGAAGTCTGACATCAGGCAGCTTCTTGTGCATGTTTGTCTGTTTACCAGTACATTCAACAACATATGAAACTAAAGGAAGCAAGTTAACTAAGATATTAAGAAATGGTGGTTGGACAACGGTCACTTAAATTGCTCAGATCAGGGATCCCGGAGAGCCTAACCACGAAGGCAGTGTCACTTTTTGGCTGTAACTTGAGCACTGACATTACCTGTATCGATGAGAGATAAAGAACTAGGTAGCGCCAAGCTGTGTAATGAAATGTGCGATTGCATTGATTCAGCTGCTGAACCAGCCTGAGCCTTCTTTTTACTGAGCTTAGCAGATTTGGAAAGGGTCAAGACATGGGCCATCTGCTCCAGTCTTCAAGCCTTGACCTAGTCATATAGTCATGAGCTTTTTCAGCTTCTCAGGGCTCACCTACGGAAGGGTCTCCTTTCGGTCATGAGGTTTGTGTTTCTCAATGTGGACTTGACAGTGACTGAACATTTCCTTTTTTTGCTTTGGCTGTGTCTAAACTTACATACCTAATTGCACCTTATTTAAATGCTTCTTTTAATGAGTTTATTGTGGTGAAATATGACATTATAAGCAGGAAGTGGAATTTTGCTCAACTCTGTTTGTAGACCACAAACTGTTAACATGTGGCTTTGTTTTTCAGAGTTCTCTTGTGATGTTTGTCAATGATATTTGAAGACAAAAGCACACCCTTTCACATCACGTGTTAAAGATATACAGCACATGCAGAGGAGACATTCTTGTCCTTGACATGCAATACTTTTGGGCCGCTGGAACCAACTCCCCTGACAGCCCCAGTGTGTGTGTGTTTTATGTTATGTGTTTAATGATCAAGGGTGGAAAGTAACAAATTACATTTACTCACGTTACTGTAATTGAGTAGTTTTTATGAGTACTTTTTTAAGTAGTTTTTCAAATAGGTCATTTTACCTTTACTCGAGTACATTTTAAGCCAAATATTTTACTTCTTTACATTTGAAGCCTCCCACGTTACTGAGTAAAATAATATTGATATATAATAATATTGATAATATCTAAAAATAAAATGCGGGGGAAAAATGTGCCTGAACTGAAAGGAAACTGCAATGCGCGGATTTGCGCACGGCAATTCCATTGTTTCACACAATCTGGATAAAGACGTTGGAACAAGATGGCTAGTGCGGAGCCAGATATGGAGATCATGGAGGATGAAAGACCAGAAGAAGATGCAGTAAATTCTGGAGAGGAAAGCCATAGTAACCCTTGACCCCAAACCTCAATGACCTACTCGCGTTTAAATGCAAAAAAGGCAACAACATAATCATGCAATGTAAAATGTCCCTGCCTGGCCGAACCAATCTTTCAGCGTAAAAGACCTCAACATCGAATCTACGAAAGCATGTGGCGGTAAGTAGGCTACAAATAAAGGCCTATATGTTCTGCCTGTTATACCCTAACGGTATATTTATTGTTGTTGGGTTAACACCTCTACGAAATTAATCACCTTCTGACTGCCCTCTAAAATAATAAGAATGCAGGACTTTAGTTTGCAATTTATTTATTTTTTATTATTAATTAATTTATGTTGGTTATAGGATAACTTGTGCTGGATTTGGTTTATAAATCGTCCTTTTTTACATCAAATAATTGAAAGTAACTAAGTAACTTTTACTCAAAGT
The DNA here is from genome assembly GCA_027481765.1 of Tenualosa thibaudeaui. Classification (NCBI taxonomy): domain Eukaryota; kingdom Metazoa; phylum Chordata; class Actinopteri; order Clupeiformes; family Clupeidae; genus Tenualosa; species Tenualosa thibaudeaui. Next base: position 1,703,457 of record JAIFZK010000173.1, on the reverse strand, counting down.
ACATTTGAAATGAAGTCATTTTTTACTTTTACTCGAGTACATTTTCAGATGGGTGCTTTTACTTTTACTTGAGTAGGATTTAAGCATTAAGCACTAAGTAAGAATTTAAGTAAAGATACTTTTACTTAATTAATTTTTTTTTCCACCTCTGTTAATGATGTGTGTGTTTGAAGTGTTTCCAAATGAATGGCTGCTCTCAGCAAACATCTCTGGAAGCTCTGATACAGATAATGTGCTAAGATAGCCCCAGTAATCTGTGTCATGCATCTTGGTCATTAACTCCCCTGTTTCTGCATGTGCTGCATGTTTCCAGCGGAGTGACTGCAGTCATGGGCCTCAGGCTGGAGTCTCTGGGAGACCCAGGTCGACATGGCTAAATAAAGGGAACCCAGTGTATATTCATTATATCTCTCAATTTCTTTCCTTTTCTTTCTTTCCTTCTTTCTGTTTCTTTCTTTCACCATGTCTTAGTTTTTTTGTTATTTATTTTTTGTCTGTCACCTGTAAACTACACTGTATTTTGTGTGGGCAGAATTAAGAAAACACCATGAGACAGAGAGACTGAGTCTTTCTATCTAAAGTGGTCTTTCTATCCTTCAAGAACGGTTGTATTGCAGTGGCAGTAGTGGCAACCAAACAGGGTTTGTCAGGTGTTGTCTTACAGCTCTGTCCCTGCAACGTGAACATCTTGACAGATTCCCTCTTTGTGGCACAAAAGCAAGATGTTTGCATTCCTTTGAGTGGCTGCTCCCTTGTCTGGCATGTGTCAGGCCACTGTGTGTGTGTTTGTGTGCGCATGTCTGTGTGTGTGTGTGACAGGTTGTTTCTCACTCCTCTGTTTGTCAGCTAAGCACATGATCGCCACCCCAGTATTGTTTAAATAATGATGCAATTTTTTCGGAATGCTTTCTGATTAAGTCTGACACAGGGAAATTCTTTGAAGTGTACAAGTACGAGACTCGTTGATTTTGTTTTGATTTTGTGATTTTGTGATGCCTCTCTGGACACAAAGACATTTTTTAGGTGGAGATTTTTTAGGTGGCCTTTCATTGCCAGGCCAAATAATAGGTAGCTGATTAGGCTATAAGGCATAAAGCCATAATGTACCTTGTCATACAAGATATATTTGTCGACAGCTCCAGATAGCCATTCAGTTATATGACATACAAATGACAAAAAAGTAACTTCCCCAGTGACTTTCAAGCAGGACAGAGTCAGAAACGAGTCTCTATCTGAGATGTGAGAGAGTGGAAGGAAAAGGCAGGGCTGAATGATTTTTATCATGACATGATGCATCCTGAGGGCATCACAGTATATTTCCACTGCCTTTGACCTCCCTATTTCAAGGATAGTGATCATGTCTGTTCTCACTCTATGTACACAAATTATTACCCATGAATTGGGCAGGGTAAATAAATACCTTGTGAACTGCCATTTTGTGGAAACGGTCTAACTTGGTATTCATACCAGACAAGTCAGTCTGGACTGGGCATCTTGAAGGGACAGCAAACGGTGACAGTGATGCTAAACCCCCTACCTCTCGTCTTTCATTGCTTCTCAATTTTGAGTGATGGGACATGGTTGTGATTCGACACCAGATGCAAAGCAACATCAAAACCGGTTTGCTCTGACTGTCTTGACTGACACATCACTGCATTTTATGTGATGGATAATGAACCAGAACAACATTTTTAGAATCCAGATGGCTGAAGAAATAAGTCTCAGACAAAGACAGCAAAATAATACTCACATATTTGTTCAGGTGTTAGAAGCAATGTTCCTCAAGTCTCTATCCTCTCTATTCCAACTCTCGTACTCAGAGTGTACAATGCCATCACTATTTGAGAAAATCTTCAGTTGCTATCAAGCTATCATGACAGCTCCTGATCATCCACTGGCTGCTTGTTTCCCCCAAATCATTTTGATTCTTTCACAGTGAACAGATGCCTTTGTTTCTCTCCCTGTTTCCTATACAAGATTAATGATGCTCTGTTGTATAATATGATACCCAACCCAAGAGCTTCTCATAGCCATTTGGATTTAATAGCCATAGCAGAATAAGGCTGGTGCTGTGATTTTTCTGGTTGTCTCCTGTTATTATACCGTTTCCTCCCCACTAACGGAAGACCCAAAATAACAAGCTGAAGCCTGTTACTCTCGTGGGATGCTTTTGTGTTGTAAAACATTGGGAAACTGGATCCTGTAGTGAGTGTGGGCTCTGTCTGTCTGTCTGTGGTTTGTGTTTCACAAACATTCTGGGCAACTCACAGAAGCAGAAAATAGGCCTCTGGGAGAGAGGCTTTGTGTGTGTGTGTGTGTGTCTGTGAATATCTCTTCCCAATGTATGGTGCCCCTGTGTGACGTCTAATGGTAGCAGTTTGTGTCTGCTTAACTGCTGTTCACACACACACACACACACACACACCTTTTTTTTGAGCCCAAAGTGCAGAGAATGTCAAAGTTGCTGAAGACTGCAGTTTCAGACACTTTCCATGGCACTGCTGACAGGAAAAAAAGCCCCTTGGCTTTGAAAGGGCCCACATGAAAGGGACTTGTGACATGCAAATGATGTGCATTCTTTCAGAGAGTTGCTGTCACGTTGGAAATAGATGCACCCCCCCCCCTCTATCTATCTATCTATCTATCTATCTCCCTCTCTCTCTCTCTCTCTCTCTCTCTATCTATCTATCTATCTCCCTCTCTCTATCTCTCTCTCTCTATATATCTATCTATCTATCTATCTATCTCTCTCTCTCTTCATCTCTAAGGCAGCTGGGGAGGCATCCAAGGTGGTGTCAGGTTAGAAGGCCTTTGTCTTCTCTGTCTCTCACACTCCTTGCTGTGCCATGTACGACACCACACCCGTGACCTGGGCCTGTGTTTCAGGTGCCATTCATTGTGACAGTCCCAGATTACACCTGTAAAAGAATGTTCACTCAGTGGATAAGGACAACTGCCCTGCTGGGAGAGAGACGCTGCTTTATTGATCTGTTTCACTTGAGGATTTCTGTTGAGGATTGCTTCATGTAGTCTTAAGGTTTTAGCTTGACTGTCAATACTGTTAATCATTATAGGTAGATTAGGTGCAATTAGGTCACCCAATTTATGTCCTTTGGGTTCCTTTCAAGCACATATATGCATTTCAGTTAAGCTCAGCATACACATCCTAACTACTGTATGTAGGTGTTATACTTGTTGGGCCTCATGTCTGGCTGGGGGTAACGTTTTTTTCAGCACTGACACAGAGGAGCTGATGCTATTTGTTGCCCTTGTAACAGGAGTGTCACCCGAAATACCAGAACGTTCCAGGCCATAGACATATATTATTCAAGAACATATTGGTTTCCATGATGCCAATGAAGCCTGTCTCTGTCTCAAAAAAAATCTACACTGTTCCCTGCCTTGTGTGGTGTTGCTCATTAGTGATAATCCTGGCTAAACATTTTTACTTATTCTGGTGGTGTTAAGCTTCCTAGGACTTAATTTACCTGTCCTCATCAGATTGGTTGGTACAAGAGTAGTGAACTCTTACTAACAGACAAATGTGTGCATGATTATAGTTTTTTTTTTTTTTTACTTTTGAACTGATTTGGACAGGTTATGCCTTAATGTGTTAAAGCATGCTGTATCCAAACCTGAAGAACCACTAACCGTGAATCATCTGCAGTAGTTTCAAAGTCAAACTCAAAGTCAAAGTCAGCTTTATTGTCAAAAGCCATATGTACAGGTTGCACACATAGAATTTGAAGTGAAGTGAACAGTGAACATTAAACATCTTATAAACAAATATCAATATAATGACAAAAAATATAGTGACAATAGTTATATAGTAATAGAATAGTATATCATATTATTAGTATTAGTATTATATTATTAGTATAGTATAGTATATTATTGTATAGTAATAGTAATATAGTTTGCATCTCCTGAATGTTCATTTGACCTGTGGCATGTGCATTGGATAATGCACATGCCACATTGTGGTAGACATGCCAGACATGCCATTCCGTCCAAATGCAACTGAGTGATTGTTTATAATTACCAAATGTAAACATGCTACGGGGCAGCACATCATCTAATCCTTGATACACTTCAGTCAGATGCTGCCAGAAGAGCCAATCTCCCCTCTAAAGCTCTACATACACACATGCACAAACACTTCTGCATTTGGGTCATGACAGCATCAGAGAACAACCGCTTTGTTATTGACCACCTCTGCTTAAAAGGTCCCATGTTCTTTTTATAGGACATTCAAGGCCTACTTCTGATGTTCCGCTTTCCAACAAAAGGGCCACCCAGTAGGTTTTAAGCTGTGTTATCGTCCCCGCTGATGTCATCGTGTGCGTCGATTTTAACAGCAGAGGGATTGTTGTCAAGGACGCCCACTGAAACTGGCAGCCCAGACATAGTGCCTTGCGGGGAGGCTGACTGCGAGGATCTGGTTAATTTTGGTTTCACCCCCTGCATGGGGTGTCAATTTTCCCTGGCGGTGTGAAACAAAAGTGGAAAGCGAGCCTCAGCAACAAGTTGTCGTGAGTCTCAGTGTCCCATGTTAGGATGATTGCAACACATGTCTAATGAGATGCTGGGGCTCTGAGGTCAGACTCATTAGGGTCCCCAAAGTGGATCATGCCAGTCTTGCCATGGCATCAGGTAATCTCACTGAGTAACTGAGATCTCACTGATCTCACTGAGCTAAGTGTTACTCATCAACGGTGGTATTTTTTTTCTGGTCACCAATGAAACAGCATGTTAGACATTAAAGTGCACTCATCATCATCTCTTTTTCTTTGCTGGAGGTTGCCCAGGAAAGGCTTAAGCTGTGTGATTATGTGTGTGTGTGTGTGTGTTTGTGCGTGTGTGTGTGTGTGTTTGTGTGAGTGTGCATGGTGAAGGATGCTAGGATGGATGCAAAGCACTAGCAACGTGGCCAGGGCCTGAGACACTTGCTGCTTTGTGAGGGTGCAGCCACGCTGTGCAGAATACCAATGTCCACATCAGCGGTGCTGACAGGCACGGTGCTGAGAATTCCCCCGAGGCTCCTTCGGTGGCCCCTGTCTCCAAGCCATCCAGTAAATACACTCAGTGGTGTGTGTAGAAGCCTTGAGAGCTCTCTGGGGGAGCATGGCCAAGCCATGATGTGTGATGTTATTGTTTCTTTTGCACACATGAACTGCTGCATGCATGCTGTACCATGGCTGTCAGAAAGAGAGAGAACCTTGCTATTGGGCTGCTGAAAGCTGGTAGCAATTGTTCACATACCTCCCCATAGAGTCAGGGCTTCGAAAAGGCGTCCTGTGAATGGTGATATCATTATTCGCTGCTTGCCAGATCACCTGATTCATCTTTTTTTCTTTCCCAGTTGCACATCAAGCCAAGCAGAGCTGGGTTCCCATGTTCTCCATGTCGTACTTCAGACAATCTGCAAAGGCTTTCCAATCAGCTTCAGAGAGATATGAATTCATGTGAGTGGTGCTTTAAGTGGGATTAACCCTTAATGTTGCCCATGGAAGTGCCCATAATACTGTCATAAAATTAATTGAAAGCCTAATCCCTCTGCAATATCTAGGAATGTTTAGAATGTTATGAGATTAGAGCATCCGGCTCTAATCTAACAGTAATTATGTCCGGATGGGCATTTCTTAATGCTACACTGTACCATACATATTCATATTTGTTTCTGTTTCTGAAGAATAGTGGCAACAAGTGCAATTGTGCAAACTGTGTTCCTGTTTTCTTAAATGATGGTGGGTCCAGATGAAAACACGTTTTCATTGAAACCATTTTTACATGATCTGTAAAGCACCTGTGTACATTCTACATTTAGATTTAAATGTTATTAGTGCTGTTGTTGGAGCACAAAGTAAACTATGAGAGATTTTGCACTCTCACAAAAGCAACAAACCTTTGATATAAAGTACAAGAAATAACTGCTGAACAAAAAAAGTTATGTAAGGTAGAGTGGGATGTGTATCTGCAAACTTGGACTATTCCTAGTTCAGATTCATTAGTTTAAATATCCAGCATTAGCCACCTTCTAAGCATTGTGAGAATACAACCAGAGCTTGATCAGGGAGCAGTGAAGTCAGCTTGAGTGCACAGGAATCTTAAGAAACTTGAATGGGAAACCCCAAATAAACTCCTTACTCCCACCGCAAACACACAAGTGCTCTCTCTAAAATGTATCACAGTATCATTGCTTCTGATAATGCACAACCGTTTACAATCCTGTAAAGAATGTTTGTATAAACCCCATTAAACAGAATAATCTTGTTATGGTTGTTTACATGTAACTCACTTATATATCTCAGTAAGGTGTCAGTGACTGCATGCCTATTGACAGAGCAATATGTGGATGGATCAATAGTAACAAACTAGCATTGAGTTGCTGTGCAGTGTCCACATTTATACAGTTTTCTCTTGATACACTATTCAAGCTTCCAATACCATACTGGAACAGATTTTCTCAAAGGCATAAGTTTCATAGTTTTTTTATTGGTAGTTTTTTTGAGGTTCACAGAAACAAACCATGTTTCTTCCTTAAAAAATGATGAGTATATTTATGTGCTTACTATATGTACATCTTAATACATCTGGATTTGTCTTCTTTTGCACAGCAAAGATAATGGCATGTATGTTTATGAGGACATTTAGAGAACACAACATTATGTACAAAATAATTAACACATAATACTCAACTGAATTCCACAACAGTGCAAAAAAGAATTCAAAAAGGAAAAGAGACACAATGGAATGTCCTGATAGGAGAATGTAGTCACCCAATTCTAATCAAGTAGTGTTTTAAAAGGATGCAATAATACCATTCAGGACAATTCTTTCTTTTTTTCAAAATAACATTTCCTTAGGGAAACGGGTTAGGTAAACAACCTCACATAAAACCCTCTTAAATCATAGGGTAGCTGAGGGGATAAGCCTGGTACATAAGCACCTTAACGCGCATCTGTGAAGTCAAGATGTTAAGGACATGGTATTGAATTGATTGTGCAAATTCACAATACAAAAATGAAAAGCGCTGCTATATGGTGGTATTTTGACAGAACATCTGATTCATATCAGATGAGTCGCTAGCTACTAGAGACTAACATTTGTAGCAGTTGTTGCAGGCCTACTCTTTTTGCACAGTTACTGTCCCTGACATCTTGACTACTTTATGAATTAATGAAGTGAATCAGGCATGCAGTGTGCAGTGATCATGAAAGCCTTATTCACAAAACACAAAAATCACTGTCCTGGGTTTCTGTAAGTCCACAATCGACATAGCAAACTCCTAATCAAAACCCAAATCCTTTCAAGTCGAACGGATGAAGAGGCACAATACTACAGGCATACACGGCTCCTTCAAAACGGCACAGTGTCAGATGAAGATGAGTCCACACAGAATCAAATGTGTCCGTCTCATTCGGTCGAGAATAACTTTCCTCAGCCGATTTCTTGCATTTTCCTTTCCTCGAAGCCGTTGGAGACCGAGATTGACTCTTGATTGCTTTCTATTGACGACTCGCTGCCCGTGCTCTCACCCGAAAGCAAACGGGTCACCCTTAAGTCCGATTTTAGGGTCTGTAAGTCATTTCCTATACTCATCTCACCCAGGTCATTGATTATCTGGCACAGCTCCTGCTTGCCATTGCAATTGTCCGAGTCCAGTATATCCTCGCACTCAAAGTGCATGGCTTTTTCCTCCTCCTCTTCCCCTATCAAGTCCTCCGTGATCGACCCAAGTTTGGGTGCGCTCCTGCTGCGCTCCACGGGGGGCTTGTAGTAACACTGTCCATTCAGAAGCTTTCGCAAGGGAACGAGTGGAATAGTTTGTTCACCTATCAACTGTTGTTGTTGGTGTCTGGCATCGTCCCTCCTTTTGAGTCTTTTAAACTCAGCAAGTGCCGTTGAAGAGGTCTGGTACAAGAGCAAAGCCATGGCTTTCGCCTTTTCGGGCTTAGACACCAGCACGGCGTGGCACCGAAGCATCACCGCTTTGTGTTTCATTTCGTGTCTGTATATCCATGCGAATATCTTGGGAAGCCTGGGGTCGGCAACGCAGTAGGTGATTCGATGCAATAAATACAAGTGTCCCGGCCGCCTCGCCTTGTCATCTACATGCACCATCCGGATGCCCTGTGAGCTGATGGTGAGTTTCATTTTGGTGCCATTCTTGCCCATTTCGCTCTTGCCCCAGATCTTACTCACAGCCACGTCTGTGCACCCTTCTCCTTTTGACTGAATGGTCGTAGCGTTTCCCAAATAGAGAACAGTGTAAGTTGGGTCCTCACTTGTTATCTTCACCTTTTTCCTTTTGGACTTGAACATGCTTCCGACCCTGTTGAGTGCGCTCTCCGGGCAGGACTTCGCGAAGGAGGTCAGCGCTGAGTAGTTCAAACTCACTGCATACCCCTTCTGTTTCGACTGTTTATCTTCCTCTATCAGATCGAACTTGTTCTTCTTCCAAGGCAGCATTATCCGATCGTTTTGCATTCGTAACTATATAAGCTACAACTAATAAATTACTTCTAAATGTTGGATTGAAAGAGTCCTGTGTCATTTATGAATTTCGGGAATTCAGGTAACTGCTGCAACGAGAAAAAAATCACTTTCTTACAGTTACCTATCAGCTGGTGCAGGCTCTATGCCTAATACAGAACCTCCAAGGGACCAAACTGATTGCACGTCTAAGGACGATGTCAGACTCTAATATATACTGGACTGAACCATTTCACTTTCGGAGAGGGGAACGTCATACGCATGGTACGCCTGGAATGTACCACTTGGAGTTGGTCCAGTCAGACTGTCGGCACATTTTCAATTTGAATGTTTACCATATTTACTACATGCCAGGAGTGTTTCCAAACAGTATTAGGCCTGGTTTTAAGCCCAACAATGTTATTATCTATATCTATAGTAATTACAAATATAATGTATTCTATCTATATTATAATTTGCGTTCTTTTCCGGTTGTCATATTATGCTTTTGTTGTCTTAAACTGGCCAAATAATAAATAATCACGAATAACCCTGTAGCCTATATGTTATCATAGTCATGAAACAAGGCCTGCCAGCTAGTCCAAAGATATCTTGTCGAAAGTAAACAACACATTCTGCAATAACTGAACTAATAGGCCTAAATTAATCGTAATCTTAATCTAAGGTTGACATTTTCATTCATTTTTCCTCCCAAAAAATAACAATCTATCATGTACAAAGATATGAACAACTTTAAACATGACAGGGATCTGAGGTGACTCTGAATGCACAAGCCCTATAATTTCCAAAAACAGGACAGCCTAGTTTTTTTTCTACTGGGAATTTAATTACTGTTTAATGTTGCCCCCTACCGACTTAATCAAAAATAGCATGGTCTATAGCGGGCTTCTTACTTTAGCCCTATCTGGGCGTACAAACAGAACGAATGGTCGTTTTATATACCAGTTTTCAGGATAATATTTTAAATGTTGGTGATTTCTCACCCTATAGTTAATCGGTTCATTTACACAAAAAATTATAATTATAGCCTATTTGTTCCTAACTTTATGGAAAACATTTGAATTCTTCGTATTTGAATTCACAATCATATTTAGGTTATATAATATTAGGCCAATTCATAAATAGGTCTAGCATATTTTGTGTATGATTTTGTGTAATTACGCTTACTAGTGCACTAGGAACTAATTATGTATGGTTTGTGTTTTTCAGAACCTTTTCCAGTGAAGAACCTCGTCACAGTGGAATATACCATTTCAGGCAGAATAATTTAGGATTTTGTGTGTTTTAGACAGGTAGAATAATTACAGAGGACATAATTCATTACGATTTTTAAGTTAAATGTCGTCAAAATGTTCACAAAAATCTTTATAGCCTATATATTGTCAATTCACAGGATCCATCACGTGATCATTAAGTCCGTTCTACTTCCTTCCCTTGCCATAACAACCTACACATGGGCATGGGTGAGGACTTAGCCGTGATACTTAAAAGTTAATTTGGGTGTATTTTCCTGTATTGAAGAGTGAATCGATATGGGAAAGAAAAAGTCCGGGGCAGGAGGTGTCGGACTCGGAAGAGCTTTGATAAAAGAGAGACTGACTGCTGGTCGCGGTTATAGAAGAAATGATACTTGGGTAATGTTAATATAATTTCAAAACCAACTGTCGACGACTGCTAGATACCATGTTCTATTTGACACAGTGCTCTCGGATGTTTTGCATCACTGACATGAAATGTAATTTTTCCCTGTGTTATAATATTCAGCTTCACACCACTGAGTTGAACGATGGCTATGATTGGGGTCGACTGAACCTACAGTCCGTGACAGAGCAGAGTTCTCTTGATGATTTTTTGGCTACTGCTGAACTAGCAGGGACAGAATTTGTGGCAGGTAATACACCCTTCCCCATGTTGACTAGATTCCTTTACAATACTTTTACCATGTGTTGGTCTTTAAAGATCTTTTTTAATCTTAGAAAAGCTTAACATCAAGTTCGTACCATCCGAAGCAAGGGCTGGTCTTTTGACTCCCGAGGAATCAAAACGGATTAAGAAACTCCATGAAGAAAACAAGCAATTTCTGCGCATTCCTCGCAGGTAATTTACTCGGATCGTAACCAGGATGAAGGACTTCACATTGTCCTTGATTAATCGCCCTACTTCAGACCTTTCTTTTAGCGTCTTTGGACGCTAAACACATACCGTGTGCCAGTTTAGGTCTGTTTTCAGTATTTCTGTTTGTGTGTATCAGGCCACATTGGGATGAAAATACCAGCCCTGAGATTTTGCAACAAGCTGAAAGAGACAGTTTTTTGCAGTGGCGGCGAGAGCTGGCATTGTAAGTTATGGTATTCAGAAATGTGTCTTCATTTCTTGTGATGTACAGCAATTCAGCTATTGTTGTCACATGAATGTGAGTGAGTTTATAAATGAGTTTAAGTGTGGAATGCTTTGTTCCATGTATTTGTACAGGCTTGAGGAGGAGCAGAAGTTGATTCTCACTCCATTTGAAAGGAATCTGGATTTCTGGAGGCAACTTTGGAGAGTCATAGAGAGGAGGTAGGCCCACTTCACTTGATTCTTAACAGCTGTAGTCTGAGGCATTGTAGGTTTAAAGTATATCAGTCCACCACCTTGTGAAGGGAAATCATAATGTTTCCTTTTCAGTGATGTTGTGGTTCAGATTGTGGATGCCAGAAATCCCCTGCTCTTCCGTTGCCCAGACCTGGTGAGTGGTTGGTTTTTTTTCATTTCAGAGGATGAGCTGTCATTATTTAAAGGGATCGTCTGGAATCAGTCAACCCATAGCCCTGTTGTTTGAGGTTGCTGAGTGCTGTCGGTAGGTATAAAAATGGAAAATTTTGTATAACACAGACTGAATTTGCTAACTGGCAGCTAAAGCTAACTGAATGAGGTGCAGGAATAAAAAAAACGGAAGCAAAGTTTCTGTGGCTCCTCATCAGTTAGTGTCAGCTGCTATTTTGCTGAGTGGTCTACGTTCTTGTTCTTATTCCTACTACCAGCACTCATCAACCTTGAACAACAGGGCTGTGAGTTGATTGACTCCAGACCATTGCCTTCACAAAAACATGTTGCTTCTAGAAATAATGTGTCTGTGTGTTATGCAGGAGACCTATGTGAAAGAAGTCTCAGAGCGGAAGGTGAACATGCTGTTATTAAATAAAGCAGACTTGTTGACTCGTGAACAGCGGCGCATCTGGGCCCATTACTTCCAGAAGGAGGGCATCAGGGCAGTGTTCTGGTCTGCCTTAGCAGAGGGGCAAAGATTGGATGCAGAAGAGAGGGTAAAAATGCTCTGCAAACAATGTAGGACTAATGCAAGTAATTCAAGGTATTTTCTGTGTTAATTGTGATAATTAGACCTATACCTGAGAAATTTAACTGAACCAGGCTCCTAAAAAACTTCTTAGTGCAAACATTATATCTGTCTGGTAATTTAAAACTAATTTACACTGTGATACTGTGTTGACTATTTATTGTTTGCTATTTAGTTCATGGTGTTGTCATGTTGCCTCTTTGAAGTAATGGCCATGCTCTAAATAACAACCAATAAATCAAACTGATTATGAGGATGTAACTAATACAGATCTTGTCATCTGTTGGATTCTAGAGATGGTCTTTGATGTTTGTTTTTATTTGTATGCAGGGAGTAGAGCAGGAGGAAGATGATGATAACACTGCTTCAGAAGAGGAGGAGGAGGAGGAAGATGCACACTTGCCAGAGGGGTCCTTAGGCAATAAACGGGAAGAGAGAGGAGAGCAAGACAAGGAAGAGGAGGAAGACAACAAGGTGTCTAACACAGAGGAACAAAGTGGCTCTAAGTCAGAGGACGGGGACGGGACAGAGGACGGGGACTGGCAGAGCTGTTCTGAGGAAGAGGAAGAGGACAAGGGGGACGGGGCATCAACACAGATGGTAGAAGATAGGCAACCACAGAGTAACCTGAACTTCCGCAACTCCAGCCGCTTGCTCCGCAAAGATGAGCTGCTGAGCATGTTTAAATCTGCCCCTGCCGGTCCCACATGTCGAGAAGGCCATATCACCGTGGGTTTGGTGAGCGCAAACCTCTGTCCTTGTTAATATGCTATATCTGTGCCTCTACTTTAAACTAGTAAACAACTAAGTAACATTAAAACTTGTTAGTGCCAACATTCTGCCTTTGCATCACTATATTTGTATGCATTGAGAAATAAACTGAGTATGACAGAGCTAGGCTTCATGTACAAATCACTCAGCTTGGAAAGTTCTGCTTCTGTAGTGAGCCTCTGATTTTGGCCCTTGGCAGTTCTGAAACCCTCTCAGCTGTAGTAGATGTTTGCAGTTGTTTTTGAATTTTGAATTATCTGTGGGTTTTTAATACAGATAGTACTACACCCAGAGAACAGAGCATTACAATAATCAAGCCTGGAGGTAACAAATGCATGTATTGATTTTTTTGCATCCGCAAAGGATAGGAACTTTCTAACATTAGTGATATTACATAGATGAAAAAAGGACATTTTTGAAAAATGCTTTACATGACAATTCAGAAGTCCTGGTCAGTAATGACCAGAGGTCTTTAGCTCTTGTGCTAAATGAGAGTGAAAGGCCACTGAGTTTTGGTAATGAGGCAGAATGTTATTCAGCTGTTTAGACCCTATTATCATCACTTCAGTTTTATCAGAGTTTAGACATAAGAAATTATTGGTCATCCAGTTTTAATGTTTAGTAATTGGTCATTAGGCTTCATGGCAAGGTAAAATGTGAGTGAAGTCTGCATAGGAGTGGAAAGTAATACCTTGTTTCCTTACAACAGAACCCAAAGGTAGCATGTAGAGGGAGAATAAAAGGGGCCCTAGCTCTGACCCTTGAGATACAGTCATGCCTATCATGTGTTCAAGTCTGTGTAGTAGGGCACCATGGTCAATAGTGTTAAAGGCAGCACTAAATCCAATAGGATTAGTATTTAAATATCCATTATCAGAAGAGATGAGGAGGTCTGACTTGAAGGTTTCCTGGATATTATTTTCTATTTTTGATGCAAATGGGAAGTTAGGTATGGGTCGGTAATTAGCCAAAACATTGCAGAAAGAGACTTAGTTACAGGCATTTCTCCAATGAAGGGAACACTGTCAACATCCTGGTGCATATGATGGTACAGATATCCTTTAAGATATTCTAAATATAGTACAGTGTAAATATGATTGTGAGACACAGTCAGTCTGTGCAGTCTGTGTGGTGCTGAAACATCTATCACTGTACTAGACGTCTGACCTTTTTTATTGGGTTTTTTTCCACAGGTGGGTTATCCTAATGTGGGTAAAAGTTCTACAATCAATACGATTCTCAGAAATAAGAAAGTCTCCGTGTCTGCCACACCTGGTCACACTAAACACTTCCAGGTAGACCCTTTATATTTCTCACAGCCACATTCTGGGAATTATGTCATGAGTATGTGAAGGTTCAGTTCCTGTTTTCCACACTGTAGACTTTGGAACTGTGTAATTAATAACTAATGCAAGGTATTTTCTGTGTTGGATAATTATGCCTATGCTTGAGGAATTTAACAGAATCAACCTATGATAAATGTTTTCTGTGGATGACAGCATTGCTCTTAACATCTTACATACTCTAGCTCACAGTTATTGTGTTTTTATTATATATTACTATTATATATTTATTTACAAATATATATTTTGACAGTCAGGCAAGTCCACTCAGTGAAAGGGAAGGCAATGTGGTCATTTTGTCTGCCTGATATCCAAATGAGCATTGTTTTCTTAAAACAAATAAATCTAATATAGAGAACATCTGTTTTTATCAATTTTGAATGACACCAATGTTTTATTTTAGCGAGATGTTGAAATCATCATGCCTATCCAATCTGCAGAGGAGGAATGCAGTTTAGAATGATTATATGACTGGGATAACAGAGCTGACTCACTGTGGGCTTTGTTTTGCAGACTCTGTTTGTGGAGTCAGACCTGTGTCTGTGTGACTGCCCCGGCCTTGTCATGCCTTCGTTTGTCTCCACCAAGGCAGAGATGATCTGCAGTGGTATCCTGCCCATCGACCAGATGCGAGATCACGTGCCTGCCATCTCCTTGATATCCTTTTCCCAACTCAGTACAGAGAAACGCTGGCCAATGTGGCTCCAGCCAATGTGGAATGATCTCCTAAAGCTCCTTTCCTGGACAGAGGTGTGCTAATGTGGGCAGTATCGAAGCCACATATCTATTCATGCATTCTGTTGCAGAGATGTAGATTTCTTAAATAGGGTAGGATCATACCTTGCACTGAAAAATCAAGGACTTGTTTTGTTGATGTAGGATCACACAAACGCTCACGCATTTTCTAGCTCCAGACGAGCCTTATGTGGTACATACTTATCTTATATCTTGCATGCATACTTATATGGTACATACATATATCTTATATCTTGTATATATGCCCAGTAGGGATGTGCTAAAAGTTTATGTTGTTATTCATGAATGCACATATGATGACTTTGAAAAAGGTGGCATCCTTAACATGTTCACGTGTGCCAGAATATTCCTCGGTCAGTGTTGGAGGGCACTTATGGCATCAACATTATCCGGCCACGAGAGGATGAGGACCCCGACCGATACCCCACAGCTGAGGAACTCCTCTCAGCTTATGGATGTGAGTTTCGTAGTGATTAATATCTGGCTACTATAGATGGTAATAGGCAAAGGATCTACTATATACTTTTACATTCATTTAGCATGAATGCAGTTTCCCAATATGAAGTCTGTATCACACCATAATGCATTGTATTTTTGCCCTGTGCAGACATGAGGGGCTTCATGACAACACATGGACAGCCTGATCAGTCACGTTCAGCCCGCTATGTCCTGAAGGATTATGTCAGTGTAAGTGTTTCTCCTGTTTTTATGCATCAACTCCATAAGACTCCATAATGTTTATCACACCCCAGCCAATGTGAGATGTTTTTGTATTGCTCTCAACTTAACAGTTAATCAGCAGCATGTTACACTGTGGTGCTCTTGTGGTCTGTTGAGTAGAAGTTGGAGAACTTGTAGTTTTATTTGTCTGTGTGTCCATTCTTCCTTACCACCAGGGAAAACTCCTGTACTGTCATCCTCCCACTCACATCAATGCCAAGGACTTCCAGCCCCAGCACAGTAGGTTTGAGGAGCAACCCTTGGATCCATTGGCTCAGGCCTCAGGCACAAACAAACAGGCCAAAGTAAAGAGGATAGAGAACACAGTGGACAAGCACTTCTTTCATCAGGTACGGCCGACTTAGTAGTGTGTGTTAAAGTAGGGAGGGTTTTCACTGGTCATGCAATTTCTGGAAAGTCGTGGAATTTCAATACAGCCTGTTCCAGAAATGGAACTTGATGGCATTTGATATTTTTGAGGACAAAGTCAGGGAATATCAGAGAATTTTGGTAATAGCATGTACAGTCAAAGTAGAAACTATGTGAATCCCTTAGAATTGTCTGGTTTTCTGCATAAATTGGTCACTAAATGTGATCTGATGTTCCTGTAAGGCAAGACATCAAAACAGCCATCATGACTCATGGCTACGTCAGCTTTTACTTCAGAATAGCCAGGGTGCATTAATGGTGCCATTTGGATGCCTCATAGTGCTGTGTGTTGATTACATTCATTGTATGTTTCATGAATCCACAAACCACTTGCAAAGTTGCATTGTGGAGTGCCAAGGTTCTCTTTGGGAAATGTTTGGCATGCAACATTTTTTGTAGAGCAAAGCCTCCACTGTGATGAGCACACAGGACACCATTTATGCACCCTCTCTATTCTGAGCTGGAGGAGCATCACGATTTGTGGCTGTTATTTATTTCTTTTGAAAAGAAACTCAACATGTGAGTGATTTGAAGCGTTCGCTTACTTCTTCCAACAGACCTTTCATGACATTTCATGGACATTTTCAATAAGAACATACATGAAATATAATGGACTTTTTTGTGGTATTAGCTCCAGCATGGCATATTTAGTGACCAATCTTGCAGAAACTGGTTTATTTAGTGACCAATCACATCAGTGACCAGTTATTGCAGAAACCAGAAAACTCTTATGCTTGTACATTCACATCCTTTCTACTTTGACAGTAGTTGTCTCTCAAAAGTGATATTTATTTCCATGCTTTCTTCTTGGCCTTGAACTTCACTCATTGCTTGAGTTCTTGTGGTTAACCTGTCAACAAAGTTTTGCACCAAAATCACATAAACCTGAAAATGGAGATTATAGGTGGTTTAATTTAAAAACACCTTGTTTTGTTTTGTTTTTTTGTTGTTGTTTTTGTTTTGCTCCAAAGGCAGTATATTGTACAATTATTTGTAGAGAAGGAGTTGAGGAAAAGTCAGGGAATTTTTCATTCTGACTTTCAGTGGGAACCCTGAGTTGGTGATGTTTAAAAATCCCCCCGAAATGATTTTTGTTAGTAGGTGTTCACATTCAGCCACCAGATGGCCTCATTTGCAGCAAATTAATACAGACATGGTGCTTAGAGGTTCTTTAATTTTTTTTAATTGTTTTAAGTTATGTTGAAACCTTCTGTTGGTTCTCTAGGAGAATGTAAGAGCTCTAACTAGAGGGGTACAGCAGGTAATGGGCTATAAACCTGGCAGTGGAGCCCAGGCTCAGGGGCAGGCTGGAGTGGAGCCGCAGGCAGGGAAGCCCTGGAAGAAACACGGCAACAGGAACAAGAAAGAGAAAATCCGCAGACTCAACAAACATCTGGACGCCTGACTAGGACTGAAATATTGAGCGTTTTTTTTATCTCAGTAATGCAGAATTTCACCCAAATCCATTGAGGGATTTTGATTGAAACTGATCATGGTACACACATGGTCATAACATTACTGGATATGTTTTCAGTCATCTTCGGGTGTGTGAGCTTTCAAATACTCTTAAGAGTATGGACATTCCACTGACATTTTCAGTGCTGTTAATCTCCAGAATCTGCTGGACTGAACACATAAAGACTTTAAAACTTTCAGCTCTCTCAAATGCCTTGATTTGACATCAAGGAAACCTGAATTAGATGACAGCCTTTTAGTCCCAGAGGTATTCTTTATAATATATCCAATGTCCTTTAATACTAAATGTTATATTTGTCCCACACTTAAAATATGATCAAATCCAGAATAAATCAAGTACACATCTGAGGCTTAATGTGCTGTATTTCTGTCATTGTTATTAATTGGTTTCATTCTGGGACACATTGGTGATTTTCCATTCAGTTGATCAGGGGAATAGATTAGGCATGTATTCAGGCAGCTGTGAAATAGATCAGATAGATTTTTTCTACTCCTTGCAAACTAGCAGGGCTGCAGTCAGAGCTGCTCGATTACAACAAAATCGTGATTGCTATTTCAATACAATTCAAAATTAATCATTTAACACGATTACTCAATTTAATACTTGACAGGACTTTTCTGAAGCCAGGTTGTCCACCTCTGAAAATAATAATTATAGTTCAGTTATGTTCTCTTAATTAAATTGCTTAATGTCATTACTGAAAATGGTCCAGTATGTGTTTTTGTGGGTGCCCACAGTATTGACATAATTCTCTAGGAATTAGCAGCCTCTTCTTACCTACTAATGTGTAGTGTCACAACAAAAACTGAAAAAAAGACATGGAAGCCCAAATAATAAATTCATTTCACTGCAGACATGCCAAGAGAGTGCTGGTGCAAAACTGACTTGTCTAAACAGGTCAAAGGGACATAACAACAATACAAATTGTAGTTTGGTGTTGGTTATGGTGTCTTTGTCACGCTGTATCTGTTAAAGAAAATCTGTTGTTTTCTACTGCCATCTACCGGTCAAAACACAGTAGGACAGCCCATAGGCCCAGACATAGCCAGCAGATGGTGCTCTCTGATCACTTACTGTTAAACATTTTCCTCAAACGTGATGCAATGTAATAATCACAACAAACAAGATATAATTTTGATTTTATTCATGACATCGACGTTTACACAACACCAAGTACAATATTTACAGAGTATAATATGTTACGATACAAAATGGCCACAGGTGGCCTGCCACAACGCAACACTGCAACAAGGCCGAGCCATTGCCAGCCTAGAAACAGTGTTTACACCAGACACAACTGACAACACATGAGCCTCTCCACTTGTAATGAAACCCAGAAGAGCAAAACGGATTTCCTCTATCCTCAATAGTGTTAGACAGTGAAAAAGGAGGGCCCTGATCAAAGCTGAAGTTCCGCTACGAGAGATCCACACATGAGCCAAGAACTCAGGAGATGACATCCTCCTCAGTCTCTCCAAGACAACCAACACTGCACTCACACAAGGAGTTTGGTCTCCATTGGAAAGAATATGAAAGGGTCTCACTTCATTTTTAGTCTTTAATTATCAACTGACCCTTTACCATAACTCCTACAATCCCAAAGCAGACTAGTAGGGCCTACAATGTACTCACCAGTACTGTAGCTTAACATTGCCTGCTCAAAGTGAAAAAAACATACATTCCACTCTTAGTACGTCACAATAAATAAGAAGGGATGAACTGAAGAGTTTTTTTCTTACCAGGATTAATAAAAAAAATGTTAACTGAAAAAAGTGCAGTGTTAAAAATAACTTATGACATTAACCTGTAAAGTTAAAACAAAACTGACAGATTCATTTGGGAAGTTGTAGTCATCATAAAAAAATATAGAGGACCAAACATTTTTTTAAATGAAGAAAACACAAAATCAAATTTCACTTACAATAGACCTACATACATCAGTGCTACTTATTTTTACATATATTTATATAAAATAAAAGAAGGTAACATAAATGATTTATACCTACACATCTCTAAACACTTTCAATACATATTAACTGCCAGAATATGTTTCAGGTCCAGGATTATCTAGATTTTCCACATAAAGTCATTGGATCCGTCATGCAATGTTGCCACTGGCGAAGTCACATATGCTGGAGTGCTGGGCCGCTGTGGTGAGGTTAGGTGTGGGAAGGGACTGTAGTGGTGCTCTCACAGGGTGAGTGGGCAAAGAGCAGCTAGGGTGGAAACAGAGAGGAGAGAGGAGGATGCAAGCCCAAAACGTTAAAGGAGGAATCCGGTAGGAAAAAGAACAAGAAAATTTGATACAGCATCGAATAATGAACTGGCAGATAATACTAACTGAATGGGGCACATAAACTCACTTTCAGTTTAATTTCTGTATGCCCATTCAGTTATTGGTTGTTGGTTTGCCATTGGGTCTCAATTTTTTCTTGTTCTTTTTCCTACAGACAGTACTTGGTGACCTCAAACAACAGAGCTATGGATTGACTCACATCCGATTTCTCCTTTAAGATCATATTGGCTTGGGTTTAGTGAGTGCATCTGAAGGGGCAGAGCATGAGCTATTGGAGAGTGTAACCTGTTGATTCATTTGCCCACCTGCACCAACCTAAACACAAACTCTTTCTGCATTCCATAGTGGCTGATGCCAAGAAAAAGACCTGGTGCAGCATTTTTTTCTATATTTACATTATAATTTATAAACACAATAAGAAAATTCATGATTGTGAACTACATCATTGATGACATTTGTTTACCATTACCACTGATTAGGCATGTAATTGAAGTCAGACTAAGTAGACAGCCTGTTTCCAGATGTCTAAATCTTTAAAGGAGTTTTTATATTATATTTTTATAGCTATAAATGTATTGCAAGATAAGGTCAGCACAGGTTGGCTCCTCACTATATCCCAATTGGTTAATATGTGAGCTAGTTTGCTGTGCCTTCTTATTTTCTGATAAAGGCAATTTTATGGTTATTTTCTGAATAGTAATCAGACTTGTAATTGGCACATGTACATGTACATGGTTGGAGAAAAACATGTTGCTATGCCTCAATCCAAAATTTACATCTCGGCAGATTTGTAATTGATTGCCAGAGTTTAGGACAATCTGGCCTGACGGTAAAACCAGTTTTTACAGTGTTTCTGCTGCCAGACTAGGGCCCAATCCTGCAGTCCTCCATGTGTCCAACATTTTTCTTGTGCAGTCTGTAAGCCATGAATTCAACGGTCGCTGTTTGTATAAACCTTTCCAAAAACAGATTTTACTGAATGCCAGTGACGTTTTGGGTTACAGGGAGAGTTGGTTGAACAGTCATCAAGTGCAAATGAGATTAATGTTGTTTAGGGACCAGATTCCGTAATCAAATAGTGGAAGGGTCTCTCTGGGACAGCGGCACGTAGACATTCGGGTTTTGTGGAACGCAAACAAAACAAGGTTGTCTAAGTAACTCCCACCCTTTTCAAAGTACAGAAAAACACATGAAAACGTGTGTATTCGAGCAAAGGGTAGCGGTTTTAATCTCTCTGGCAGCTCTGGAGCCGAGGTGGAATGCCAAAATTTGCTCAATGGTAAATAAAAATGGCATTTCGGAGGTGAACGCCCACGCTTTTGCACACGAGACAAGGCTTTGATGTGATTTTATTCATCATCCTGATCACTACAGTAATGATGTTCATGTCTGGTGTTTCTGAGCATTAAGGAGCCTTTTTTCAGTTGGCTCCAGAACTTGCAAGAATTATTAACCCCACTTACAGAGAACCATTAAGCTTTACGGAAAGTAACTTAAGCTTTGCGCAAGCTCAAAGCAACGGTGCTCTTTTGTGAACCAGATCAAAGGGACAGTGACCTCATCTGCTGAGGTAAGGTTGGCACCTCTCTCAGAAGCACCTTTGTCCCCCTAAACACACACACACACTCTGCACAACAGGTCTGCTTTCTGGTTAACATCACCTCGTCAGCATCAGGGGTTGGACCCACATAAAGGGGTGACCTTGTGACCATACTGTGGCATTGTTGGTGTTTTTGTGGTGGCCCCCCTCTTAGTTACAGTAAAACACACACACATACACACAAACACTTAAATGCACACAGACACTTTTCAAATCTTTTGGTGTTGGTGTGAATTTTGTCAGCTAGTTCCCTGGCATAGGAACAGGTGGCCACTGGCTTACCTCATAGCTGGGTGGTTGTGGTGGTGGGGAGATGTGGGGTGTGAAGTGTCCGTGCCACAGAAGGACCGCTGCCCCCTGCTGACAGCACCTGGACCTGCACCTTGTAGACACTGTCTGACTGCAGAGCATCCACCATGAATGAGAACTGGTCCTGGGAACGGAAAGATTAAAAAATCACACACACATAAGGAGTGTGAAGATGAAAACTGGCTCAGATGCTACTGGGACACAACACACACAGATGCCTCTGAAACCATAGTAACACACCAATTTGGTGGACCCGTCGTTTTCCATGAACACCCCAGTTCAAATAGATTATATCATGTCAGAACCACACAGCCTGTCCTTTTCCGTGGCTAAACTAAACATTACATGTGTCCCAAAATATGAGTCAGTGCATAAATCTAGGGCTGAGGGCCTAAGAATTTCAGAGACAAGAGGACAGCGTTGACAGGCATGTGCCTGGAAACCCAGGATCACACTGACAGCCCCAGTGGTGTCACTACAAAACACACGCGTTTGTCTTTCCTCTGCAATAGATCTATTTGCCTTCCGTGCGAGTGTTGAGACTCACTGGAGGCAGGGTCTGAGTGTGGGAGACGACGCCGTCTGTGGCATCTCCACTGCCGTTGCTGTGGCTGCTGGAGACCCGCACCCAGGAGAACTGGAAGCCAGTGATGGGGTCTTGGCCTGGGGCCGCCTGGGACACCTGCCAGCCGAACACACCCCGCAGCGAGTCGTTCACTGCCTGGAATTCCACGCTGAGCTTCTCAGGTCGGAGCTGTGCCTTCTTGACCACTGGGTGGTGTTCTAGGGTAAGAAACAAACAAGATGGGAGGAAGTCCAGTGCACACATACAGTATAATGTTGAAAGCTTCTAAAGGATCACATATGAACACATGTAATGATTAATGCCAGCAGCTTCTAAAGGATCACATATAAACACATGTATTGATTAATGCTAACAGCTTCTAAAGGATCACATATGAACACATGTAATGATTAATGCTAACAGCTTCCAAAGGATCACATATAAACACATGTAATGATTAATGCTAACAGCTTCTAAAGGATCACATATAAACACATGTAATGATTAATGCTAACAGCTTCTAAAGGATCACATATGAACACATGTAATGATTAATGCTAACAGCTTCCAAATGATCACATATAAACACATGTAATGATTAATGCTAACAGCTTCTAAAGGATCACATCTAAACACGTGTGATGATTAATGCTAACAGCTTCTAAAGGATCACATATGAACACATGTAATAATTAATGCTGACAGCATCTAAAGGATCACATATGAGCACATGTAATTATGTATGACTACAGCAACTATGACCACATGTAAAAATCCACTTAGGAGTATAGAGCAACTGCTGGTAGAGGCATTCACTGTCCAGTTATCCTCAGTGCTCACATTCTTAATGTCACTTTGAAATTTCCTGTTCACTGATGATTCACTCACCATCTCTGACACAGGGGATGAACTTCTTCCCTCGACCTTTGAGGGACGAGCACAGTGGTGTGGTTACTGAGGTGACGGCCTCTGACCTCTGGGTCCCAGACAAGGGCATCACTGCTACACGGTACTTACACGCGAAGAGCAGGCCCGTGATTACAAAATGAGTTCCCTGAAGGACAGAATAATATGTTATTGGGCACCTCCTGCTATTGCTGCTATCAGATGGCAGTATGGTTATATCTTTTTACTGAGGATGACAAAATGTGGAAAAAGTGATAAATGTGGTTGTCAGGAGCCAGGAAATGCAGACCATAAACACACCCAAGATATGTTAACAAACCCAAACAAAACAAGAGACAGAAAACAGTAGATTGGCTCAAGTGTCAAGTTAAGCGTTGCTAAAGTGAAGTTAAATGAAGACTCAGGAGTCGCCCCCTGATAAGATGCCTATTATCTTAATCTGGATTTATGACTCGAGCAGACATCTCTGTTTTTCACACGGCTCTCATTATCCCTACTGTCACCAGGTGCAGGATTTGGACGCTCTCTTGGCTGCATGAGCATTTTCCATTATATATCTAGTCTGGGATGTCACATAAAAAAAGCATAATGAGACACAAAAGAGACGAATGTGCTGTGTCTAACCCCTCCCTCAAAATACATACACGCACACACGCACACACACACACAAGGCACAAGCAAAGGCGCAGCACAGCCAGACAAGGTCATTGCTGAGGCTAAATTGACTGCAGCTGGATAAGTGTTGATTACCTTCATAATAACCCTGCTGCAATATAAGGGACTATGATATTGCTGCTCAAACACCAGAGTGAGTTGTTCTGAGGCCATAGAATGGGGTCTGGCTGTAGGGAGTTAACCAACCATCACTCCACCCTTGCTAATAAAGACAGGAGGATTGACCCCTGCAGATGTTAAACCTGTTTCCTATGGAACCTGATGGTGTTCTCTCCTTTTTTTGCGAGTGGATTAGAGTGCCCTACTGGTCAGGCAGCACAATGACCTCTTTCAACAGATCCTACCCACCAAATCGTCTCTAAAACCGTGCCGCCGCAAACAAGCCCGATGTGGCACATTCCGATGTTTATTAAACAATATACAGTTTCTCCTCCTGCTTGTCCCCACACCCTCGTCCAAAACTGAAGCTGCAGTGAGCCCAGCACCGCTCTTATCCGCTAAATAATGGGGATCTCTCACCCGCTGATGTGAGGGGCTGCTAAGTGCTCTGGAGCCGTGGCTCTGTGGAAAAGTGGTGGTGTGTTATCATATGTTCAGCACATCCTACACTGGAATTGCATAGTTATGCAAAAATGAAAAGTCAGCATGTAAAAATCAGCAAGGGGATACAGTTTCAAACTTGCGTGATATTGCGTGAAAAAACTGGACTGGTTCCATTTCTAGGCCTTTCAACGTGTAAATCATAGAGGCCTATATTATATGTTTCAATTGCATGTACATTTACCTGTACAGTGGCTTTTTTCTCTCTCTTTGTGACATTGTTGCTGCATACTTCTGGATACCATCTTAACAAATAAGACACGGATTCCTTCTGGTCTTCTTCTGTGAGGAATAAAACAGAGAGGACAGAACATGGTTAATTGATTTTTAAAAAAGCTCTCTACACTACAGAGATCAGGGTAGGGAGGTGACAGCGCTGGCATGTTTTGGAGACGGCCATCTCATATCTCCCCTACCTTCTCTTTCCTGTCCTGTTTCCAAGCAACATTGCTTCTTTCATCAGATACCTCTCCCACTGGTCACCAGGTTGAGGAGAGGAGAGGGGGAAAAAGGCCTGCGAGCCATCCCTGTTGCATCTGCTTCTCATTTGTGGACCATATTGATATTATTAAATCTGTCTTCATGCTCTTTCTTTTTCGCCCGCGTTGAGAGATAACAGTAAATCAGCCACTTCCCCTCCTCCTTCCCTACCCTGTTCTAAGGACGCTCTGTGGTTTGCGGCAGTGGAGGGAGCCTGATTTGATGGCCTTCGCGTCGCCGGGGAGTGCTCTTCAGAAAATGCTTGCCAGGCACATAGAGAAAGATAAATAGATGAGCTTTCTCTTCTCGCCTTCTCTTTTTCATGCTGTTTACGGAGAGCGCACGTGTCTGGCCCTGTTGGGATCCTTATTTACACACATGATCAAGTCAGTCATTTGGTTTCTTTGATGGATGTCATATCCAAAGTAAATTTATAGTAAGCACACTGATATGCAGGGCGTCTTGTGTGTAACATCTAACGTCTGAAGGACTAGAAAGCGGAGAAAATGCTGGAATGCTGCTCAGATGTTGCACACTCCAGGGCCTCCAAAGTGTCTCCCTCCTCTGCCTCTCATCTCTCATCTCTCTTTCTTCTCTGACATTCCTTCTGACTCACAACTCTTTCCCTCCCTCCCCACTACTCCACCACTGCACCCCTCCTCCCCTCCTCCCAGCTCCCTTTCTCTCTCCCCTATTTAACCTTTTCTGGGTTATGCTGAGATGTTACCCAACACATGCAGTCCACTTGCCTTGGTGTCGGCTCTTCCAGAAAACTTTGACCTGCAGCTGGTTGTCGTGGTAATGCGGGGCGGCTGCCTCCAGCCTCACAATGCTGGGTGAGGAGTGCGAGAGGGGCAGCTCATTGGAGAACTCCCCAGTGAAGTGGCCCTGGCCTGGGGCTGTCGAGGAAGCTGAAAGTGGGGGAAATGCGGAGGTTAGTGGGGTTGGGAAGTGAAATCTGAATGCCGGGAGTAAATTTCAACCTTCCGTGACCTTCCACTGGCCCTCCAACCCTGAGCACTGTAAATATCTCTCTGGGCCATTTCGACCTTGTGAATTGTCGTAAACCTTTATTGCTCACATAATCATATTCAGAGTGACCATGAAAAATCAAAATGAGGCGTGTGTATGTTTTTTTAATCTCTTTCTCTTTCATTCCTTTGGCTTGGAGTCCAGCTCATGCATGACTCAATGAAGTGCTGGCATCACGCTCTACGTCTGTGTGTGTGTGTGTGTGTGTGTGTGTGTGTGTGTGTGTGTGTGTGTGTGTGTGTGTGTGCATGTATGTATGTGTGTATGTGTGCGCGCACATGGACCCAGATCAATACAGCAGTGTTTTATGAAGCAAGGCCAACTGCACAGGACTTATGGGGAATACACCAGGTGCTGATAAACATGAGGGAAGAAAAACTTGAGGATGTATAAAGGAGAGAGAGAGAGAGAGAGAGAGAGAGAGAGAGAGAGAGAGAGAGAGCATGGGAGAAAATAATTGGGGGCGAGTGGAAAACTCAGATAAAAAATGTTATTTTATTTTATATTCACAGGGAAAAAAAGGCGGGATAGGTCTGTGCATTACTTAGTTGGATGTTAATCGTCCAAAGGGAACTAACCAAGGCCAAAACAACAGAACTTGGAGGTCCCAACCACTTTGCTCTCAAGACTCTTTGCTGTGTCTCTGGAATTAGTCTTGGCAGAATTAGTGGAAGATCTATATAGCCTAATTAAAAACAGAAACAACAACAACAGCGAGAGAGGGAGAGAAAGAGAGAAACCGGAGAGAGTGGGGAAAAAAGGAAAACAAAATCCCTTCTCTCTCCAAGCGGACATGCCAAAGCATTCTGAGGGTGTGTGACAATCTGAAGGTTAACGACTGCCCTAGTGGGTGGTTTAAATCAGCCCCACAGAGCCATGGTGTCCCACAAAACCTTAAACACACACACAAACACGCACACACACACATACCCCTACCCCCAGTGACCCAGTGCTGGCTGCAAACTCCACACAACACTGATCATCAGTGTTGAGACAAGGAACAGAGAAATTTGCTACTTTAAAAGAAAGTTTGCTCTTTTCATCTCTTCACACACACACACTCACAAACACCTGGGGGGGAGGGGGAGGGGTAAAAGAAACAGGAGAAAAAAGACATTGGCTCAGCTGAAATGCCAAAGCTTTACCTCGGACTTTAAGAATGTCTCTTTGACATAATACTCTGTTTTGCCAATGAGCATTTGCAATGCATTTTAATGGCCCTCGCTGAAATTGATGGCCCAATCCTGTTCATGGCAGATCTGCACATACAGGATAAACGCATTGCATTTATTTACCTCATGAAATCAACATTGAATCTTGTTTTCTTAAACTTTCAAAGACCAAATAAATCATTTGAAATAGTGATTTATCGTGTTTGGCAATCGGCCTGTTAAGATGTTAAAATTCATGTTTTGGCCGAAACAGGGGAAAGCACTGCAGAGGCTCATATATCAAATCTTAACCAAAATGGAAAGTGGTGCACAGTCAGTATTGAAATGTTGAAATGTAACAAATTACATTTGGCCCATGCGCGTACAAGCATGGATGAAAACTCGACTCAGTTGAGCCAGCCAAAAAAATGACTCGCACTCAGCGTAAAAAATGGAGTGTGAACTGGGAACGTATTGTTCGAGAGACCATGCTTGTTCTATCTCCTGGGGGACGTGCAAGGCAAGTTCTCAAAGCCCAAGTGTACCTGTTTGAGCCCCAAACGAGAGGTTCACTCTCCAACCTGTCAGGGAGTTTGTCACTGCTGACTGACCGTGCTAGAACTGAACATTGACTGACTGCAGTAAAGAACTTCCCGATGATAAAAACACTGCACAGCTGCCACATGTCCACCAGTGAGATTGAGGCTTACCTGTGAACATTGTAGTGAAGGACAGCTGAGCTTTGGGACTCTTCAAGCGTTTCTGACCCCAGTAGGCTATGGCCTGCACATGGACCTGATGAACCACATTTGGCTGCAGTCCATGCAGCTCAAGCTCTGTTGCAGCCTGTGGACAGAGAGAACACCCAATTTTGTTTGTGCTTGATCAACAAAATAGATTCTTTCGTCAATTTAATTTGACTTGATTGGAAATTGCTTATTTCAAGGGATCCCCATCTCCTTGATTGTCTGTTGAGCAGACACCCATTAGGACCAAAGATAAATGCTTAGAAACGCTATTCTGTCAAAAGAAAACCACATTTAGACTTTTCTTACTCCTCCACCTTGGAAATTACGTTTATTAATGTGAGTTATCAGACAAGAGCCGCACTAGCCTTGCTCAGCTT
Organism: Tenualosa thibaudeaui; assembly: GCA_027481765.1. NCBI lineage: Eukaryota > Metazoa > Chordata > Actinopteri > Clupeiformes > Clupeidae > Tenualosa > Tenualosa thibaudeaui. Next base: position 1,675,388 of record JAIFZK010000173.1, on the reverse strand, counting down.
GAAAGCCAACAATGAAACCCACCTTAAACAAACAGTAGCATTTCATATGTAGCAAACCCCTTTGTTTAGGTCCTGAATGTCAACTTTCACTGGGCGAAACATCCATCATGCTTCCTGAGCCTCAGGCGATGAGGTCAACGCTGGGTAATGCTGAAAACCCCCTCAGCCTCATCAAACATGACCAGACCATGCTGCTTTCTATTAAGCTTGTGATGGACAGGATATCAAAACATGGATGTAAACATCCTTAACCTCTTATGTTCCTTCTGGTGAATCTAGACATAACAGCATGGGCCCAGTAGGATGCACAGGAGAGACGTAAAGGGCCATGGGCTCCAATGTCTTCGTCCTCCTCCTGTTTGAACGTTTAACGGTGAGTGATGAGGTTCTATCTTTCCCCTCTTGTCCAGATCACTGAAACACGTGTCCCGCCAGCGCCTTCACCATCGGGCCCAAGAGAAGTTGGATATCATGCGCCAGTTCTTGGACAGACGTCGTTGCCGTTCCACGTTACTGGTACCCTGTTTTTGTTTTTTCTCTCTCCTTCCTCCCACAGCCCCACTACTTCTCTTGTTTCCCCAAAGGAAACTGACAACAAATCAAGTTTCACTTCAGACAAAATAAGGAAAGCTGAGCTGGGCTGTGGACGTGTCATTGAATGTGGCACAATGCCTCTCTGTCACCGCTCCTACTTTAATATGTGCTGCGGTCACTAGGAGCAGAGGTTTGTTAGGAGTCTGATTAGACTGTGCGTGTGGCACAGTGTGTGTGTGGCAGGAGAGGGAGAATATTAGTTGTGTGTGTGCATGTGGGACTGTGTGTATGGAAGAAAGAGAGTGTATGTGATTATTCTGGCACTGTACTTGTACTTCACAACTAGTGAGCCAGTGGCTGTGGTTTTATGTGAGTTCACAGGCATGTGTATTCATATACATATATTGTGTGTGTGTGTGTGTGTGTCAAAGGGGAGCGAGATTGAGAGATGTCTGACATTGTGTGCAGCAGAACTGCTGTGAGCCAACTTGAGAGTCTGTGGGAGCAGTAACAAAAGCAAATGATGAAAGTGTGTGTGTGAGTGTGTGTGTGTGTGTGAGGCAGAGTGTTTCAGTAAACTTCTAGAGCAGGCTTTCGTGCCATGTGTGGCAGAGCTGGTGTGAGCCAACATGAATTTGTGTGTGTAGGTGGGAGTGAGTATCAGGACTCCAGAATATCTTTAGTGTGTGTATGTGTGTGCTTGTGTGTGTGTGTATGTGTGCCAGGGACTGATATGTGTGGCAGAGGTGGTGTAAGCTAGCTAAGTAAGTATACCATACATCTAAGCATGAGACACATAAGTATAAGAAGAGTGTGTGTGTGTGTGTGCCAGTGAGTGGTGACAGGAGTGCGTGGCTGTATGGCTGTGTGTGTGTGTGGTGTTGGCTTGGCGGCGGCAGCTGCCTCTGTGCTGGGCTGGAATGCTGTGGGAACACTTGTAAAAATTCCTGACAATCTCCTGCTGAAGCAGCCATCTCTATAATGGAAATGGAAATATATTTTGTGGAGGAAAAAGATTTTTTTTTTTGGGGGGGGGGGGGGGTTATGAGATTTTAACTGGATGCAGTCAGGCCCCCCTCCTCTCAGTCCCCAATTAAAGCTTCCTCAGGTTGCCCAAAACCCATTCAGGTTCACCGAGGTCACTTCCCAACCTCACAAACTCCCAGCCTGATGATGAAACCCATCAAGACAAAAAAAAGGTTGAAAATTACACTGTTGGACTGTTTGAGGTAACCACTGCCAGGTATGTGTGGAGTGCCATATTTATGATCTCATTTATGTCAAAACAACAATATCTATGTATGAACCAATTGTGGAATCTAATGGTAGTTTAACTGGGGAGAGGAGGGCAGGTTATATTTCTCTGGTTCTGCTCTCATGCAATAAACATGGAGCACAAAGGGGAGAAATGAGGCCTGCCTATGAAAATAGTTGGTCTTTATGTGCTTCTGTTCGGTGAGAGATTGTATTTTCAGACCAGAAGTTACTGCATTGTAAAAACAAATTAGCTAATGAAAACCATTCGAAAGCTGTTGCTTTAAGGGTGAGTGCTTTGGTTTCAGTAAAATATATGATGATCACAAGAACAGCTGCTGTCTTTGTTCTCTAGGCTTTGTGAAGAAATGCACACACACACACACGCGCGCGCGCTGTCTAGTTTGGCGCAGTGCAGGTGTCGTATGGAGGACCAGCACCTGCACTACTAAGGTGACCACTGCCTCTGGAGAGACTTGGAAGGAGGGTCACATGGGTATGAGGAATTGCTGACCAGACAGACTGGGATATATATATATATATATATATATATATATATATATATATATATATATATATATATATATATATATACAAGACAGACCAGACAAGCTACAGTGTCCCCAGTGCCTCAGGCCTATAATCTGCATATGGCCAGTGACTCTCTGTCCTCTGTACACAGTGCAGGACACAACCCACACAAATCCTCACCAAACACCCTTGTTGCAAAACCGCATTCAATGTCCTCTGAGTTGCAATTTCTTGCTGAGGTGGCATGTTACAGTAACTATAGGGTTAGTGGGGTTTGTTTTGCTACACTAGGGTTTGTTTTGATGCAGACACACTATGATATTTTCAAAGTGACATTTAAAACAAAATGATGGTGTATCTTCATAGCTTCATGTGCAGAGCATCTGTGCATGTGTAATGACAATGGCAGACCCTAGATCCTTAGAGGGCTGATCTTACCCCATCAGTGACTCTGGTGTTCTCCCGGCGACTCTGGCTGGGGCGTGGGGCCCCCCTCATGCTCCAGCTGACCCTGTAGTGGTGGACAGGCAGGTCGCCCTCCGGCGGAGTGTCCCAGTGCAGCGGCACACTAACAGTGCCATCAGGCTGGAGAGTGAAGTTCCCCCTTTGCAGGTTTTGAGGAACCTCCGGTGGGAAGGGGTCTGTGAAGGTTTATGAGGGTGAAGGGGATCATGGGAAAGGAGCAGGAGAGAGGTAGGGATGGGGAGAGAGAGAGAGAGAGAGAGAGAGAGAGAGAGCGAGAAAGAAAGAGAGAGGAGCACATGAGGTCATTGGTCCCTTTACAGAATAGTATCACTTTGGGCTGTGGTCGACATGAGAGCTCAGCCCAAGTGTTGGTTGGAGGAGAGAAGAGAGGAGAGAGAGAGAGAGAGAAAGAGAGGTGATGAAAGACAGGGAGTGAGCTCATCATTGCCTTTTTTCACCACGCTCTCCTGTTTCCTTTTACGGACACCCCGGGATGACCTGGAACAACGTGGAGGTCGTAACCGTAGCAAAACCAAGAGGAAACCGGACAGGGATGCATGAACGGCAGCAAAAATGTGACCAACTCAGCACAAGGGAACATCACATTAACCTACAACGGCCAACACTCAAAAAAGCAGCAGCAAATTGCAGGGTGCGTTTGGTGTGTTTGCGCTGATATGGATGACTTCAGACAGCACTGTTACAAGGAGCGATAAGCACAGAGAGCAAACACGGGGTGCGTGAGTCACAGGCTCAAACAGACCCAGATGAATGGCTTTCCATGCTGGGTAAACTGCTAAAAATAAACTCCACGGCTGGAGACGGTATTAAATTGTCTGAATAAATATTATTCTTTTACAAAAGTTCTAAACCTCGTTCTGCTTGTTTTGCAGGGGGTGGATTAATTGACAGTGAATGTGAGCCTGTGGAGGGACTTGAGGTGGAGCTGAGGGTTTGGAACAGAGGGGCTACGGGGCTTGTGGTGACTCATTAATAAAGAGGGGATGGGGGGGGGGGTAAAATTATAGACCAGGGGTGTCAAGTGTGAGATGGGGAGGGTCCACCCCCCACTTTTGTGTCCTGCTTCATTTCCGTCCCCGCGGGGCTCAGCCACATGCAGATTGTTTTCACAAACACAAGCCACCACTTGGCACTGGGGAGGGATCACTGCCAGTGATGGGCCCGGGGAGAGAAGGGAAAGAGAGTGGAAAAGAGAGAGAGAGTGAGAGGAAAAGAGAGAGAGTGAGAAAATGAATATGATGGATGTCTCTTTTCACTATTTGTCCTAAATGGGCAGGGCAGGCTCCCACACACCCTTGAGAGGAAGCGCTGTAAGGAGAGGATGCAGAGGAACATAAATTGTGGCTTCTGCTGTTTGCTGTAAACTTTAAAACTGAGCCCCACCACCTAGAGCTGTTTAACCTTACATGCCTTACAGCATTAGCAACAGATGCTTAGTGCTATAAGGCTATTAGGACATGCTATATGAAACTGCACCGGATCTGGACATGGCATTGTTAATGGGGTCATTTGATTTTTACTGATCCCTTTCAGATGGGGGGCATGGATGAAAGGCATTATAGAAACAGGGCTTGTCATGAAATTCTGTTTCTTATTACAGGTTGATGGGAGATCCGACCTTTATAGTCGCTGAGGTGATCATCCTTCAGGGCATCAGCAATTTGATTTCAAATCCTGCAGGTCAGGAGCATGTGAGAGCAGAGTGGGACTTTGATACTCATCAGAGGCTACTGTAATAAATGACATCATGTGAAAGGCCACTGTCAGGGAGATCTGAACAGCGGTGTACCTTTCGGGGGTTAGGGGTAGGGGTGGGGGTGGAGAGTGTTTCTGAGCAGGCCTTGTTTGGTCTTCTGGCCCCTATTGAAGTTGGCCATGCTCGGGGCCCTTACCAAAACAAAGGGTCCATTTCATACAGGAAGGCACTTCAAAAACAAATGGGGCGACCAAGGGAAGGGGGTGGTTGCTGTGAGTGCGGCAGGGGTCACTGGAGAAGAACTGTCACTTGGGCTTTTCCTCACTGAGTCATCAAGGCTTCCTGTAGCTGCTTTCATCTGTGGAGTTGCCGGGAGCAACGGCAGCCACTCGGCTGACCTCTGACCTTAGACATTCTTCATATCGACCCCCAATCTACCCCCCGTTCTACCATCACTCCTCCTGTGTAAGGTGTTTAACCGGCCTGGCGATGAAGGAAAGCAAGACTTCCTCTCAAAATGTCATCTTTCCTCTGTTGACTGTCAGTCAGCACCTACCGTTACAAGAGATCACTCATCACTTCAGCCTCCTAGTTCAGACCTGGGGATTTTCAATAAGCATCAGAGTTTGTGAAAGGCCAGGCCGTGAGGATGCAGTTTTCCTACAATGCTGAGACTGGAGCCAAGCAATTCCAGGGTGATGAGGTCGCTAGCAGAGGACGGGGGAAGGGGAGCGGAGGGGTAGCTGGTTCTGTTTATCCCTGGATGGGGTCTGGCTAGCAGACCCACACGTTGCAGATGCATGGTGTGCCTTCGCAGGCAGGCTAGCAGCCATTCCCACATAGGGTAAAGTACTCCTCGTCACGAAAGTGAAACATTGTCACTCTGGCAGGGGCCTGCTCTGAGCTTATCACCTCTCTTCAAACTGCACAGCCCCCCATGAAGCGCAAAGGGAATGATGGAGCCTAAATGACATTGAGAATATTGATAACAGACATGTTACATTTGTAAGATGGACTTGTTTTTTCTGTTCTCTTTCCATGTCTTCTCTCTCTCCCAAATACCCTCTCCAAGTCCTTGGTAATTTATGAAAATGAAAAAAAGATTGACTGCTGGAATCTCTGGCATCAGGTTCCACATTACTCCAGTCTGTGTGTAATTATATTCTGGGCGCTCTTTGGGGATGGGCTCTGGCAATAAATTATGCCCATTCCAGCATCCCTGTGGTCACAGATGATATGAGGCATATCCTTTAGAAGCCATGATGTGACCGATGCGTATTAAACACAATCAGATGTATTAATCAGAACAAGCATGTCATGGTAACAGAAATACACCCCCCACACACACACAAATATTTGACAGAAATAGCTCACAAAGGAAGGAAAAGCAAGCATCTGCTGAAGCACCATGCAATCATCCTCCAGCCCTGTGGTGTGTTTATTTACTGCAGTCATGACAAAGGCTGTGTTTGTGTATCGCCACACCACGGTTGTGTGTGTGTGTTAGGACATCTGACATGTGTGAGAGAGTACATGTAAATACCAGTGTCGCTGTCAATCTGTCTGTCTGTGTGCGTGCGTGCGAGTGCCTGTGTGTGTTTGATGGCAGTGATGAAAGCACAGAAGTCTGAAAGTGAACAAGCCCTACTTTGTTTATGTGTGCGAGTGTTGTGTAGGTGTGTATTTGTGTGTGTGTGAGAAAGAGAGAAGAGAGCGAGAAAGAATGAGAAAAAACATCTTTCTCCATATGTGAACACCACTGTAAGTGTTTGTATTTGTGTGTGTATGCCATCGACTCGGTAGATATTTATGTGGCTGTGTGTGTGTGTGAGTGTGTGTGTGTCTATCTTGGTGAGTGTGTGAACCTTAGAGAGAGAGTTTGGAGCCAGCGCGGGACCTCCAGGCAGCGTTGCGGTGCGGCCCCTGAATTCCTGGGGTTAGTGGCGGCTGGGCTGTTCCTGGTGTTCCACTGCTCCTGTGGTCTCTCCATCTCTCGGTGAGGATTTGCAGATTTGCCCACAACACGCTGCGTGCCATTAAATGACCCAGTGTTGAACAAAAAAAAAAACTCTCTGTCGCTCTCTCTCTCTCTGTCTCTCTTATTTTACTAGCGGGCACCAGTAAAAATATGAATGGGATGACTGACCACTGTTCACATGAGAGCAGCCTGACAGGTCTGTCACAGAGGGCATTTGAGAGGAAAAAGTAACATTAACAAAATGCATACCCAAATATTTGATACAAGGGCATTCTCTATTTCTGTCTCACTTTTCAAAGTGACTCCAAATGGCAATCCAAAGGGCAAACAGGACGTAAAACACCACAGACTCTGGAGAGTTCATGGAAAGTGGTGATGGTGGTTGAGCGGGGGTGTGTGTTGAGGGGGCAGGGGGGCTTACTGCTTACTCACCTCTGGAGGAGAAGAAGTGCTTGCTGGGAGTGGTGAAGCCCCGTGTGCCCTGGCTGTTGACTGCGTTCACTCTGAACTGGTACCACCTGTGGGGTCGGATGTCTTTCAGCACAGCCCGCTCCTCTATGGTCTGATAAGAGAGAGATAGATGTGTGAGTGTTTGTGTGTGTGTGTGTGTGTGTGTGTGTGTGTGTGTGTGAGAATGTAGGGGGTGGACAGTGTGGATAGTAGAAAAAAGGGCAGAACATTGCTGGTAAGAGGAACACATGTAAGAAGAGAAGGTAAACAATGCGGAGGAATGTGGGAGAACATGAAGGTTAAGGAAAGGTTGGAAAAAGAGGAGAATCAGGCAGAATGAGACAAGGCAAACAGAGACTGTGACATGAGGTGGAGAAGAGGAAGGGAGGAGAGGGTAATGTGGATGAGGTGGAAAGAAAGAGTCGGGGAGAGAGTAGTTGAGGAGAGATAAAAAGACAAGAGGGAGAGCGTGGGAGGAGAGAGAGGAGAAAAATGGAAAAATTAAGTGAAGAGCGAGTGGGGAAGAATGCTACATGTGAAACAAAGCAAAAGCATGTTGACAGGAAGTGGAAGGCTTTAATTAAGACAGATTAGCACTCCTCTGCGCTGATGGAAGCCCTCCATCACCTGCTCTGTGCTGATAAGGCCTCTGGGCCACCGCACCAATGACTGGAGGCAGATATCTCTATCACGCCGCTGACAGCTGGCCGGGGGGACGGCCTTCAACCCTCCTGTTGTTACAGTTCTCCAGCCGTTACTCAACTCTCTGTCCTTCCCTCCATCTCTCTCTCCATCCCTCCTTCTCTCCCTCCCTCCTCTCAGACTGCGGGATGCAGGAGGTGATGTACAATGACCTGATTGTGTCATGGTTTTATTTCGTCTTTTGTTTCCAGCCGTGCCGACAGGAAAGCGAGACAGAGAGAACAGAAAAGTGTTTCACACAGAGACCTTCTTTCTCGTGAAGCGAGCCTGGCCACCGCAAGCTACTTCTTTTGGTCGAAAGACAACACGAAGATGCTGGAGAGATCAAGGCTTCATCTCAGAGAGCAGGCCCTCGTGACAACACTGGATGTAATTGTGGCGATGGCCTGCAACTGATGTAATTGCATATTTGAGCGTGTGTAGCAGAGATTGTTTCCAGATTGGCGGCCAGATTGAGTGGGGAGGAGAACTGTGAACTGTGTTCAGGGGGCCAAGGCTGGTTGGGGTGATTGTGGTGGTGGAGTTGGTCATGGGCTGAGACATCCTGATTCATGGGGTGAGCATCAGTAGCTCCGTCACTCCAGGGGTGAACATATTTTACCCTATGACCTCAGAGCATAAACATCTTTTTTGTTCTACAAGTGCTGCTGCCAAGGCTGGCCTTTTCTCTTTAGCATGGCTGTTGACCAAACCTGGGGCCCACAAGGCTTTAAGTGAGTCTCATTACGGACCAATAGCAGACATACCGACTGACCAATCCAGCCGGCAATTACGTCTGATTAGTAGTGCATGTCTCGTATGGATATATTATTAAGCACGTTGTTTCCACAGCCTTCATGTGTTTAATCCCTCTGCATTCACAGACAGCAAGAGTATGTGTCTGTGTGACTCCTAAATATGTTTAACATTCAGGCTCCCTTGTAAAAGACTATATCGCTGACGGCACGGTCCTCACCATGGCGAATGCTATGCATGGCTAAACCTATTCTGTTGACAGAATGACTGAGTTTGAACTATGAAGGTCATGGTTTTCCTTTGCCTTATGTTGGCGAGGGTGGAAATGTCATTAGTCTTTACCATGAGAACAGTTTGCCAGGAAGTAGCCTCATCTTCGCTCGGGTGGATGCCGTAGTTCCATCTCCTTTGTAGGATGTACAGGACAGGCTCGATGGACACGTTAAACTTTGACGTCCACTTCACCTCCAAGTGTCCTGTATGGTCCTCCACGAAGGACATGTCTTTCTTTGGCTTCAGGGGGACACCTAGAGATGGCAAAAACACTAGATAAGTCTTGGGGTGACTTGGGTTGCTCATATTACACATCTGGGCTGAATCTCAGTTAGTACGTGTTATTGGTCATAACCAAGCTAATGATTAACTGGAGGATCAATCAGAGTATACATTCATGGGAAGAAAAACTATTTATTGACTTAGGGTGTTTGACTCTGCAACAGCAGGTGTCGATATACTCCTATTCACATTTCTACCAGCCTAGTTGTGGCTACTTTTCTTTGTATTTACTTTTACTGTCCATGGCTAATCCAAAGATGTTATGCTGACCTACAGACTTCAAACTTGAATTTCTCTTAGTGAAAGTAAACGTACTGAGTGAGTAAATGATTATGACAAGGATTCAGATCTACTTAAAAACTAAAATCATAAAACTGCTGTAAATAAGTTATTATATTTCTTCACTTCCTTGGTCATTTTTTGTTCAAATTCTAGTGACTGTCGAGCAAAGATTTCCTGACACTTCAGACCACCTCTATCAAATCCAAATCACATTTAAGCACAGCTAGCGCCAGCCTTTGAGTCGCCAGCAGTGTAATCTCTTTCTCTCTCTATCTCTCTCTCTCTCTCTCTCCAGGGTGGCAGTACCCTTGAATAGGTTGGCTGGAGTTTGACAGGTGTGTCCACAGCCGTTTGAGCAGCACTTCTTGGACCCGGAACATTCCTTATCAGTGCTACAGCTCTCGACGCAGGCGGCGGCAAAGCCAGAGGCTCTCTGAGGAGACGGGCAGTCGCCCTGCTTCTGAGACTGTAGTGAGAGCAGGAACTCAGCACTGGTCACACACTCGTGGTGCTGGGGGAGAGAGACAGACAGGTGGAGAGAGAGAGAGACTGGTCACACATTCATGGTGCTGGGGGAGAGATACAGACAAGTGGAGAGAGAGAGAGAGAGAGAGAGAGAGAAAATTTGAGAGAGTGAGTGACAATGAAATCTTCAGAAATGAAGATAGGCTGAGGAGACACAGTCAGATAACAAAGTAGAAGACAAAAAACAAGCAAATGAAAGAGTGAGAGGACAATGTGAGAGTGACGTCAAAATCAAAATAGTATGGAGCACAGACACAAAGACTGGGAAAACACAGAGCATAAGAGACAGTTGGAGAGGAAAGAAATTTACTGTTCCCTTTTAGTTGGGAGAGATAACTGTGTTTGTATTGACAGCGGTGGGAGAAATACTGTTCATCCCCTTTGGCTTGGCAGCAGTGGCCACAGCTGAGCACCCAGCCTGGTGCCCCAATCTGGCAGGAATATCTGAGGTCTGACATCTCCAGAGTGCATGTCTTTGTGTGTGTGTGTGTGTGTGTGCGTGTGTGGTTGGAGGAAACCGGAGCACCCGCGGGACACCCACACAAGCCATGGGAGAACATGCAAACTCCACTGAGTAACGCCCAGACTGTGTGATTCCAGCCCAGACCAAATTTCCTGTGAGACAACAGCAGTGATAACCACTGCACAGCCTGGCCAGACAGAGTGCGAGAAAAAGAGGAGGGAGAGAGAGCATCAGAGAGAGAGATGGTGGGAGAGAGAGAGAGAGAGAGAGAGAGAGAGAGAAAGAGAGTATGAGACTGAGCAACAGAAACAGAAAATGAGCGCACAGGACAGGACAGCAGAGATGGGGCCAACCACCCACTCCGCTGGCTGTGTGGGAGAGCAGTTGCAGCGTCCATCCGTTGTTCCTTTTTTTCTGTTTGGGGAGACATTCCCTGTGTTCATTACCACGGGCAAACAAACAGGCGCCCTGGCATGGCCCAGCCCGCCCCGGCCTTCAGCCCCGTCACCCTGAAACAAACCCAGAGCTCCAGATCCGGTGACACATCTGGTTGTGAGTGGAGTCTGAGAGAGAGAGAGGGAGAGACAAGGAGAGAGAGGGGGAGAGCGAGCTGGGGAGAGACATGTGGCTGGCTAAAAACCTACTGGAAAGTGTTCATTTGCAAAACATCTCCAGGAATTACTTAACTCAACACTTCTTTCAGAGTTTGTGGGATGCGAGGCACATGTTTCTCCACTGCTGGTGAATCAGTGGAGTGCTGAGGAGGGGGGGGCAAAACAACAAAGCAAGAGGTCCAAGATACTTGTTCCTAATATAGAAGGCCTGTAACCCACACCAGGAGATCTATGAAATGATTTTCCTGTACTGTAGCCTAAATGGGCCAACACATGGAGTGGGCTAAAACACCAGCAATTGGTGTCTCTAATAGTCATGGTCTTTGGCAGAGCTATGTTCCATAATGGGCGACTCAATATCAATAATGAACTTCTTTCATTTTCCACCAACAAGGAGATAAACCTCTTTGACTGTAAATGCCAGGCTTATCTTAGAGACATCAATTATGCCAAACTTTTTGTGGTTCTCGCAAAAGAACAACAGGCTTTTCTCCAAACAGTCCACTAGCCTCTTTGAAGTACTGTGATAAAAGAGTTGGATAATCAACCATGAAAAGAGTTATATTTTAACTATAATAATTTGGCATCTCTCTGCACCCTCCTTAAAACACACACACACAAACACACACATACACACACACACACACACACACACACACACACACACACACACACACACACACACACACACACAGATAGACCCATCATACCAAGTATGGTAGGCCTTAGAGGCACTATGTGGGGAGATCCAGATGATATTGCCTTTCCTGTCTAGCATTTCAACATCTCCTGGTTGGCCTGAGGCCCAAGTGTCCCAGGTTAATACTAGAGAGATATTTGGTCATTTTTCAGTGTATTTAATCACTGGGAGATGTCTGGTCCGTTCACAATCTCAGCTCTAGCCTTCACCATCTCCAGTCAACCATAAGTCTCTCTCTTTCTCTGCCTCTCTCTCTCTCTTTCCCTCCATCTTTTTAACATACACAGACACACCCAGACAGAGCCTTACCTCGCAGGACGTCTCCAAAAGGCCTCGTCCTGTTTCCCATAATTCCTTGCATGGCTGCAGGCACTGCAAACAAACAGACAAACAGATAAACAAACATTTGGGGGGGTGGCACGTAACCTTTTTCTCTCCAAATGCCACATGCACCAGAGCGTATGAAGGAGAACAGCCCGCTGCCCTGTGCTGAATAGCACACGCAAGCATTTTATGGCACACCTCACAAGGAACACAGTGTTAAAGTGGTAAGGACACTTTCCAGGATAAATTCTGAGGTGTGTGTGTGTGTGCGTGCACGTGTGTGCGCACGCACACAGATGGGAGAACATGTTGACTAAAAGACCTGTACACACATTCATGCACAAACACACACCCACACCATCTAACTGCATTATATATTCTGTGGTAAAAGACTGCATGAGAGGGGAATTTTCCCTCGCTATGGTTGTGTGGAATGCACAGGGGGCAACCTGCATCCTGTATGGTGATATAGGCAAAGGAGAAAACTCAATCTTGCAAAATGCAGAGAAAATCAATACTTGCAGCTGTCCAAAACAAGGCTGTTAGACAGCTGCATTAAAGTACTGACTTACTTAACATCTTACTTTTTGTCAGTTTAAATTCCAAGATTTCCAACATTATCTTTTATTCAAGCCATTCCAATTTTTTTCCTCTTCATCTGCATAGTAATACCAGGACTGTATAGTGAATCACTCCTTTTTCACAGAGAAGTCTTTTGAGGCATGCCAACTAACTAACCGTAGATGTAGATGAAAGGCCCAAACAGATACAAAATTATGTGTTTGTATGGATACCTAGATACGTGTAAACAGGGCCTCAGTACTTACTTATTTACTTAGTGCCTCAGTATCAATGACCAATATGAAGGGAGGTCTATCGCTCATCACCAGGCCCCACATCTTCTTAGATTTGAGTCTGTTTCTCAGGCTACAACACATGACTTGTGTCTTCTGTTCTTTAAAATAATGAGTAACGAGTATAAGTTACTTTCAAAAGTAATAATGAGTAAAGGAACCTCATTACAATTTATAGAAATATCTTGTAAGTAATTGTTTTTATGAGTAACTAACTTCCCTAACACTGTGCGTCGGACTGGTCAAAAATGCTTTCATGCATACTTTGCTAGGAACAATATTCTTTCCCAGTGAATATACATACACATGGATCTTTTTATACAAATACTTAAAAAACCTGTCAATGGAATGTACTGATGTAGCCTAAAAAGAACCCCGTGACAGTCAGGAAAGGATTTTTAAAATTTTTAGATGGTTGGAGTCCACCTCCACACACACCGTAAAAGAGACATGGATGTGAGAGATGAATTTACAGTCAGCAAGAGAAGCAGAAGAAATACTGCTCCTGAATTCTTGGCAAGAGGCGAGACTTTAAAGGGAGGGTAAAAATAAAACTGCCACTATAGCTGAAGCTCCAAACGTAAAATTTATTTGATCATTCACTGCAAGGTCAAACACATTTAGTGTTTGGAGGAGATTCAGAAGGCTGTCTTCCTCAGTGGTATGACTCTCTCGCCATCATTCTGTCTGACTCTCCCTGTCTCCATCCATCATGATGACAACAGACGTTCAGACAAAAGCATGTATGCATGAATACATACATACAGTATTACAGTACAGTATATGCATACATATATACAAACACACATACATACATACAGTACACTGAGCACCACCGATCTAGGCAGACCAGAACAGTGGGAACGTGCTTTTGTCCTCAGCACACAGGAAAGATGAGAGGTGAGCAGTAATGTCAGATGGGACTCTCTGTTTCCCTGTTTCCTTCCTGACCAGCCATGCATCACTCGAGCCAGGACCTTGTAAAATAACATGCCAGTGATTTAATCCCGCCTATTACAGTTCACATCCATAGAGGTAAGAAGACTTCATGACTTTCCCATTGACAAACAAGCACTCTTCCAACTGACTGTATCTCATTAGGCCACTGTCTGTATTGAGGTGATGAAGGAGCAAGCTTTTCAGCACAGTCTGCAGTAGGCTAGATTCTATCCATTAGAATTGCTGCTCTGTACATTTGACTTTTGAGTTAAATAGCTCTTTGGGTTTACAAGTCTATGGAGATTTTCCATTTAATTTGGCAAATAGGACCAGTGCCGGATTAAATTTAAACCTCCAACATAAGAGCTCCCACGTTTGTCCCTATAAAGGAACCATTCTGAACCCCAAAAAACATTTAAATGTTTTAAGACCTTTCATCCACAGTACAAAGTTGATACCCTAATTGTTTCCAAAAGATCCCTTCAATAAACACTCCAACAGAGGATCTTGTCTGAGGACAAACACAGAATCTCTGAGTGTAGAATCTAGTCCTTATGCACCCTTAAAATACTGAAACAAAAAACAGGACCTTCTTATGAAAAGGTCATCTTCCATGAAATATGAGTGATGGCCAGTCTTAAAGCAGTCCGCCAATGTTAATGATCGCTAGTCTCTCAGCAGGACACGGATGTGAATATGCAAGTGTCCAGTCAAATCTCAGTGCTTTCTCCCAGGTCTCCCTTCACCACACCTCTAACCCCCCTCTCTCTCCCCCTGTCTCTCTCTCAAGTTCCCCTCACTTGACTCCTCTCTAATCAATCAAAGGTGTCTGTCCACAGTAGAGCTCCCTAGTCCACACTGCCAGCCTCCACTTCTGCAACCCAGTGAGAATGAGAGAAAGAGAGAGAGGAAAAGAGAGAAAAAAAGAAAGAAAGAAAGAGAAGGAGAGAAGGAAGAAGAAGGGAGAGTGAGAAAGAGAGAGGGCCGGGAAGCATTGAGACATCTGTTGTGTATTATCAGATGGAGCATTTCGACATCTGCCACCATCCATTCACTTCTCCAAAGAGGCAGACAGCTTTCACTTGGCTGAACTCTCTGAGGAGAAGGATCAGCCATCATGGAAAATTGGGAGGTGAAAAAAAAGAAAGAAAAGATGGGACTGAAGATGAGTGGTTTCAGTCAAGCGCACATGGCAAAGGTGTGAATTAATAACCAACATAATGTAACAGTGTCTACACAATGAAGGGGAAAAACTGTGCATAAAACAGCATCCTGCTGTTCTAATGGAGAGCCAGTGTCTAATGTTTTCCAGACAAAGGCATACACATACAAATTGGTACAGAGAGACATCAGTGAGCACCGTGACAACCTGTTCTGGCAATATTTCAGAGCAAGGTAGTAAATCAGACTAGTGTCGACTCATGCGCTGTTCATGGATGTATGTGCGGTTGAAATGAGTTCGGATGCAAGGTCAAAGGTCAGGCTGGCGTGTGAATGGCTGTTTGCCATCACGGCAAGGCCAGGTTAGCCCTTGCGTGCACTGCCTCCGTGTAATCACTGCTGACAGCCCTCCAGGATCACCTTGGCACCCCACACTTCAATTCCCCCCCAACATACACACACACACACCCACACACACCATGGCATGCCTGGGAATTATCAATGTGACAACACACCTTACTGGTGGAGAGGTGAGGCCAAAGTCAAAAAGGGAGAGTGAGAAAGAGAGGGAAAGAAATATGAAGGTTAGAGGTAGAAAGACATGACCAACAAAGTTTACTTTCCACAGTCTCAGCCTCTCATTCCTTCTCTCTTTCTCTCCTTATCTCTCTCTGTCCTCAATCTTTCTCTTTGCCTTTTTTCTATCCTATTCATTTCACTCTTTTCTCCCCATGCCCCTCTCACTCTGTATATCAAATTCTGCTAACAGGGAGCCATGCAGCATAAGAAGGAGCTTGGTGTGTTTCTGCAGAGGTTATCAGATGCTAATTTCTGTATTACACGGGGCAGGGACATGAGACATGCACAGGATGCCCCAGTAATTGTGATTGATGGAGCTGCAGCTTTACATGAAAGAGAAATAGAGGGAGGGCTGCAGGGAGTATTGGAGGTCAACCTGTTCCTCATCTTGACAAGTATGGGGAGTCTTTGTAGAACGTTGAAAAAAAGAAGGCAGATTCTAGAATGACTGTGCTGTTCTTTGTGTTTGACACGCAAGAAAAGCAATTGATTTCTTAAGAAATGGTGAAAAAGTTATTCGATAAACGGGCGAAAAAATGTGTTTCAGATTGTAATGGGTTGCCTACAGGTCAAACTCTTTTGGTGATATTTCATAATTAACGCAGCTATGACAGGAGTTCACATCCCGCTGACTGGTCCCAGAGAAGCAGAGACTCGAAGCCAAGTCACAGAGGGACATTCCTTAATTTAGGAGTCAAACCTGGTTCTCTGTTTGTGAAAGCTTTCCACAGGGATGAGATCTGGTTCCTGTCTCGGGTGCCGATGACATACTTTAGGCAAGCAGTAGATTAGGGTAATTCAGATTGTAAAAAAAAGCCTGGTCATTGGACTTGTCAAAATACGTTCAGTTTCCTGTAAAGGATTTGTCTGGAAGCTATCTCACTTGCTTATGGAAAAATAACACCACACTGACAGATATTAGATATAAGGAGGCATTTAAGGCAAAATGACAAAAGGCAAAAGACTTTCTCAAGGTATGTGCAACAATTATTTCTGTGTCTAGAAAACAAAACTCAGTTGCACAGTCTGACCTTCCACAAACTTCCACAATGAACTTGTCACCTTCCTATCTTCTTTCCTAGCATTTTCTACATGACATCACATTAGAGGTAATGTGACAATCACCAATAACAAGGAAATCAAAATGCAACAAATATCCACCATGCAGTGAAAATAAAACAGTTCAAGAGGATGAGATTATATGTAGATATGTTTGAACTGGCCACTGCAAGGCTCTAGTGTCTCTAGTGTCACGAATGAACACTGTTGGTTGACCAAAATGTAGTTTCTTTATTTGTATGAAACCATCTGATAACATCTAACCAACTGATAATACTAAATGTATCCACAATACCAGCTTAAATGTCAGACTCTTTTCACTGAGATGGCAAGCAAGTTAAGTAACTCAACCCTGAACGGTAGCTTTGAACGAATTACAGCAAATTGCAATTAAATTAAAAAGCCATATGTGAACTCCACCATTAGGCTGGCATTTCAAACTAACTCTTTCCTACATCAATGTGCTGTAACGGCAAGAAGTCAGTCTAGTTCAGCTCAACAGTCTTCAGTGAAATATGCAATTTCACCCACCAGTGCAAGTGAAGACTTTTGGCAAAATACTGTTTGCTCTAACCGATGGCTTCTCCCCACATTTGGCCTCAGCAAGACCACCAGACCACAATGTTATTATTGGTGTGTAACTGTTTCTGCTAAAAAAAAGACAACCATTACAATATCATTGTCAAATCGAGACAGGCTCAATATGAATCTCGTTAACTGTCGTGGTATAAAGCATTTTCCCCCACCCCCTTTGTATTTTAGTATGGCATTTTATTTACCCACTGCTAAATGAACTCATCAAAAGTGACACAGTGTTGCTAATCTACTACAGGAGATTTCCATTGTGGGAGGGAGGATGTCAAGATGACTGTAGTGCAAGGCAGTCACACAACACCCCATCCAGAAGATCCCTGGCATGCTTGCAGCCAACCCAGAGCAGTGGTCTTGTAAAATGATTAATACAGGCAACTTTAACTCCTGTCTATTTTTTTATAATCACATCCTCCAGTTCTCATGTCTGTCTATTCATGCTTGTCTCTCTGGCTGTTCCATTCAGGCTGGTTGAGCTCTTCTTCCCGTCGTGACATTTTCCTAAGGGGGAGACGAGGCATGATGTGAAGCCTCCATCCAAATTCCTGAATCTCATAACCCCCTTTGTTGTAAGAAGAGTTTCTCGGCAGGCAGACACACTGCAGGCTTGGAACTCTGCTCTGCCTTCTCCCAGGGGCCTCGTCAGTGGCTCCTCGTTCGCGTCTGAAGGAGCAGCCGCCGCATGGCTTTGATCTGCGGCTGACCAGCTAGCTACCCACAGCGCACAACGCTCCTCAGAGAGGGCGGAATCCAAGCTATGTGCCACTCAATTTATTACATGTAAGGGATACACAATGCAAGTGCCCTCACATCAACACTATAAAATGAACCAGGTGTGTGTGTGTGTGTGTGTGTGTGTGTGTATGTGTGTGTGTGAAGGTGAGGGTGTGTTTTTTTTACTGCCTTCAAACACATTGCAGGGGGAACCAGACACCTTGAGGAAACACTATGCGACAGATAATTCACCAGCGATGAAGTGCCACAGAACCTCAACAGCACCTGTGTGCCACGGTAAGATGGGTGAGTTACTGAGCGCATAAATCG
Source organism: Tenualosa thibaudeaui (assembly GCA_027481765.1). Classification (NCBI taxonomy): domain Eukaryota; kingdom Metazoa; phylum Chordata; class Actinopteri; order Clupeiformes; family Clupeidae; genus Tenualosa; species Tenualosa thibaudeaui. Next base: position 1,657,332 of record JAIFZK010000173.1, on the reverse strand, counting down.
CTCCAAAGGAGGGGGTCCCTTTTTTCTGCCCAGCAAATGGTAAAATATATGTTACTGTTCAAAACCCCCACAGCCCGGACAGTAGTCGTCTGGCGTGATTAATGATGGGCTCGGTCTGGGATTCAGATATCTATCAGTAGGCAGACATTAAAAAAGTCTGCCTCCCACCTCTCCTGCTGTTTAACTGGCTGGGTCCAGCACAATAGGAGGAAGACATTCTCCCTCAGTAGGGTACAGAGACGTGGAGGTGTGGGATGAGAGGTAGTAAAGACAATATGGAAAAGTCTTCAGGAGGATAATGGCCCCCGCAGTCTAATAAAAAAAGGAAATCTAAAGAAGAGCCCTTAGGGGCAAAATCACCAGATGGACAATGCAGCCAAACGACTTAATTGCCATCAAACCTGCCAGCCCATTTGTCTTCACCGACCCCATGGAAGAGAACACACACACACACGCACGCACACACACACAGACCCATAAAGATACACAAACAGCAAGTGTATGGGCATTCACACATATATTTTATATACTTTATTTGATTCCACCTTGCAAGTCAACTTTTCATCAGGAATCCAATTTTCTGAATAGTCCAACAGATTAACACAGTTTTGAGTTCATTGGTACAAGAAACATCTTTTCCAAATAAACATGCTTTCTAAGACTGCTGAGCAATACTTTGCCAACTGTTTGGCCTTTGTGTTATGTAGTCTCTCAATGTGAAATCCATAGACCGCCAACTTATGCCCATGACCTAAACTGCCAAACACTAAGACAGTGAGTTGGCATGTATATCCTAAATTCTCAATGGGGGAAATTAAAGGCTGATACTTTAAAGTCTACTAAACAAAATTTCCATTAAATCTGCCAGCCCATTTGTCTTCACCTCCCCCATTGAAGAGAACACACACACACACACACTCACACATTTATAAGCAGACTTATAAGAAAAGATATGCATACAGACATAAACACACACACACAGAGACAGACATAAATACACACACACACACACACACACACACACACCGACACACACAAAGACACGTTTAGCTGACACCAGAGACGGTCTGGTGACAGGACTGCCCTGCAGGCAGGACCCAGTCATCAGCGGCACCTTCCGCTTTTGGTGTGCGACGCCCCTAGAAAAAAAAAGACGACTGCCGCCGCACATATTTGGCTGGGGAGACGCATAAATCACGGCACATACGCCAACACGTTTCCCAGAGACTAATCTCCCTCAGATGTGCGAGTGCACCGCGGAGTTACCGTGGTGGTTAAGAGATACAGCGCCTTACAGGGCCCACAGTGAATTATGCCTCTGCGTCAGCCCTGAGGCGAAGCCGCAGGTCTCTCACAGGATCCTGTGATCAAAAATGACTCAAGTCACAGCTCCAGAGGGCTGCTGTGATTGTCATCACCGTCCATTTTTTTTCAGTGAAAGAAACATTCCATTAAATGATGGCGTAAGGACCCATTTCAGTTAAGGTTCTTTTTTATGATGTTTCCTTCAGACTATGTCATATTTGTTTTTCGAGTTGACTTCATTCTCATCACGTCATGTGCTGTGATTGTGAAATGCAAGTCAGTGCAGTAAACAGGCAGCAAAATTACAACATTTTCCATTATCACAGTGATTTAAATCTGCCATGAGAACACAGAGGAACAACATCCACAGGCATGTGTTCATTTGCCACTTGAGTGCATTGACTATGCTTGTAGTTGTCTTGCACTCATAATTGATCGGTTACAGGAGCCGTGCTTGGCCGTGGTATACTGGATCCCAGCTGTGGAGGCCTCGGCAGTGTGTGCCTTCACTTATCACACTCACTGGCCTGTCAAACAATACAGCCAGGCCACAGAACGCCAACACACTGGACACCCTCATCCACCTAATGTAACGCAAACCAAACACAGGCCACGCAATTCCCCATGACTTCTGCTTCACATCAGCGTGACTTAGCTTACTTGGCTTAAGTAGCTCAGGAATCTATTGGGTTACTTTCTGTTATGATGACAAACATGGGTTATAAATAGCACAGTCTCATTGCAACAATTGGGAGTCTGTTTTGTATGACCAATCTCAACAAGCACAGAAACTTCAGGGTGATAAATAAGAACTATCGGTGTTCCTTGAACAGTTCCGTTTTGGAAGTGGAACTGTGTTTCATTATTGCTCACATCTAATTCCTTGCTATGAAGATCCCAGAAGGAGTTCTGTCCATCCCTCCACCTTAGCTCTCACAAAATGAATGGCGTTGTATCAGTGCTGCAGTTCTGTGTGAAAATCAGCACATGACCTGATCGTGAACCCCTGTTCAGCTGTACAGCCGTGGAGGGTTTATTTATCCCCCTCTCAGCATGTGTTTGTGTAACGGAAGGGGAAACATCCTCATTCCTTTGCTTCTCTTCTTCTTCTTTTCTTCTGCAGACTGAGATGGACACAGCCAGTTTGAAAGGAATTGATGCAGGCTCAAGGAAGAGCTGGTCACTGAAGACTAGTTCAGCAGGCTGCAGCCCGTCACACCTTTTGTCAGAGGTAAACAAAGACTCCCCAGTCAGCTGTCAGTCATCCATCTCCTGCCGTCACTGAATGTGTGTGTGTTTGTGTCATTTTCTCTCTACCTCTCTTTGTCCATTATTTTCTTGTCCTTCTTTCTGCCCTTTCTTTTTCTCATTGAGAGAGTATGTGTGTGTGGGTTTGTGTCACTCTTTCTAGTTCTCTCTTTTTCTCTCATTTTCTTGTGCCTCTTTCACTCTCTCTCTCTCTCTTTCTACCCCTTTCTTATTCTGTCTCACAGGCATTGAGAGAGACAGCAAGAGAGAGAGAGACAGAGACTGTATGTGTGTCTGTCTGTGTTTAAAGGTAGGGTAGTGGGGGTGTAAGGACTTGTAACTGTATATATGAGGTGTGTGTGTGTGACTTTGGAGGGCATCCCTCTTGGAAAATTAAGTTTTTCACTTTTGGGCCACTTGTTTTGAAACAGACTATGCAAATGTTTCTCTTGGAAACTGCACTTTAATTTGTACTGTGCATTCATTGCAGGCTTGGGTCAACATGACAGTATGTGGGTAGGCAATACTGAAGGATTTGTGTTGAAAACAGAAAGACTATGCTTCCAAGATTTACAAGACTATGAAATGCATTATTGAAATTAAACAGGAACATTCCAGTCTGTAATCACTCCTAGGGCCTTACACCAATCACAGTTTGAGTGTTCACAGCAGAAAAACAAGAATATATTGGCAAGGAAGAGAAGGAATTATGTGTGTGACATGCATCCCTATGGATCTATACAACTATATACATATCCAACATAGAGGCCCATCCTAGCTGTGGTGGTATCACTAGAAAATAATACATGTATGATTTCCCTGACCTCTCATGTTGATACATAGTTCTAGTCCACATCAGTCATACATGTAGTACTTTAAAGGTCTGGGACTAACTAATGAATTGGTAATACCCCTGAACCAAAAAAGCCATTTTTCTGCATCAGTCATCACCAGCCACCCGAGGACGTCTTTGAAAGCACTGTGAAATGTGCCGGAACAAATGCAAAAAGTCTCTTGCAGTCAAGGACGCGGCTCCAGCCTCCCCTCCTGAGCAACGCATGGGGGCAAGTGGTTAACAAAGAGATGGGGGAAAAGATGGAGCAGGGGAAGAAAGGGGGAAAAACGAACCAAAGTACTTTGTGTGTAAAGCCTAAAAGAGCTCATTGCTTACCGCTCCCTTTTAGCTTTGATGAATAATGAGTCATTCCACAGTGATGTGGTGCCAAGCATAGTATACTGCACCTGCAGAGTATTAGTGCCACAGAAGCTGAGTTGTCTTTAAGCGGGGCGAAGCCTAAGTAAGCTTTAGACTGTAACAGATAACACACTGCTTGGCTCCGTCAATGTGGAAGGCATCAACATGTGTCCATAAAATTTGTTTTGAAGACACATAAATATTTCAGGGGATCATGTTAAAGGGATGGGCCAAGTGCACGTCCAGGTCGTATTTTTCTTCTTCTTCTTCTTCTCTCTCTCTGGCTTTCTTTTTTTTTTTGCTTTTAAAACATTTTCATTTTTACTGTAGCTTGAGGATTCAAAGGCGAGGCTGGAGTTTCTGATTTAGTGCACTGTCATGCAAATTTTCATGGGCGCAAACCTTGCAGTGACAGAAACCATATGTGCTGCAACATCCTACAAGGCAGAGCGCAGACTGTTGAGAGACTCGGGAGGTATGGCATGAGATATCGATTTCTTCAGGAAGTTTGCATTCTATTGGATGTAGAGTTCTCTGACCGAAAAGCCACAGCACTCCTCAGTGATTTCAACTTCCAACAGGATGGCCTTGGTGTCAGTGAGGGGGCGACAAATGAGCTAGAACTTTCCTCTCCACAGAAAGAGCCCCCTTCCCTCCCCCAACTCAGCTTCATCTAATCAGTTAGCATCGGCAGTCAAGAGCATGAAAAACAATTCCATGTTGTTCTTCTTGGGTGTTCCAAATGTCTGCAAAACACGGGCCATCGTACTGGCAATGAAGCGTGAGATTTAACTCTCTTCAGGTGTCTCCCAGGCCACACACACACACACACAACGCACACACACAACACACACACACAAATACAAACACACACACACACAGCACACAGCCGACAGCACTGGGCAAAAGCACACTAGTCTATTGCAACTGGACCAGGAACCCAAGGCAAGGAAAGGGGTGAGTCCACTTGTGAATCAGTGAGCCATTTAACCTTGGGATGGCATACTGTTGTAGTCATGTAGCACAACCTCTGAAAGTGCTAGCACTTTTCATATGGTTTAAATGGATCCTTCATCATAAACAATTTTACAACCCATTAAAGGTAACTGGCCATGCTCTAAATATGTAAAATGTAACCAAGCGTGATGTGCTTAAGGACTTCAGCATGAGGACCATATGTGAATCTTATAAAGTCTGTCAGTGAACCATTGTGTTCATTTTCATTCAAGAGAAACATGAAACCTAATCAAAGCCTGCTCATGGTGGATTTGATTAACTCCTATTAACTGAACAATGACAGGAAGAGGTATCTTAGATAAAGAAACTTTGTTGGTGCATAAACACAGCTTTCAGATGAGATGGGAGCTGTCACTGACTGTGCTTCCCACACTAGTAATGAAATCCATATTTCCTCTTGACTATTAGCTATTAGATGGTCGCTTGCTCAAATTATTTGCTTTAAATCACTGAACAAATAATTTGATAACAAATCTACAAGTAACGATAATAAAATAATAATGAAATAATAAAATAGTGTGTTGATACTTGAGGAATCTAGCAGGTCAGCAGGACTACTATATACTAATTTCGCAGCTCATTTACACACCAAAAGAGTCTCTCTGATCTGAATTGTTAAATCCACTAGGCCCACTGTGAAGGCTATGAGCTGGACTGGAGAGGTTATGAGCTTGGCCCTAGAGGTTGACCACACACGCAGTAACCTTCCACCACCAGCATCTTCCATGGCCCTGCTCAGTGGGCAGCCACCAGGTCAACCCTAAGCCAACAGCTCCCCTGCTGGTCGCAGTGGGGGGGTGGGGGGGGGACGGGTCTGACACGATCTCTGGAGGGAGTCCTGGGTCCCTGGGGGGTTAATCCAGGTCCTGGACCACAGTGAGGAGCCTGTGGGGTCAGGCCGGCCACAGAGGGCAATCAGGAGGAAGGGGAACATCGGCCATCGACTTTCAGCTGAGGCCATCTCAGGTCATCTTGCTGACAGGCAGGATCAGACAAGAAGGCTCAGGAATGAAGCTTGTAATAAAAAAACTTAATTCCCTCTAGTCACTTAATTACATTCTTATACTTTTTGGTATGAGACCATAGTGCTATTTTGGAGCTGAAAACAGTGGGGTATGTTTCACTGGGTCTAATATTCACATGTCCCATGTGACTACGATGCTACAACCCCCAAAAACAAGGAAGCATGGAAAGTCCTTTAAAATCAAACAATTAATGAACATGCTTGGGAAAAAAATGCATGTTGAAAAAACACTGGCTTCCTGGCACGGATCTTAAGTGAATAAACAGCGACTAATTTTCTAGGCTCTTTAAGAGGAGCTGTTTCAGCACAGGAGGATGTGAAATGGCTGTCATTATTTTTATAAGAAGCACAACATTTACCTTACCTATTATTGGAAAGACTGTGGGAGGACTACCTCCATCTGAAAACAATTAGGCCAGCTCAAATGCTTGGTGTGAGAAATACGGTCTTCGCAGAGGGAACTCTCTACCTTTTTCAGGCACTCTTAACCCCAGGGCAAATGTGGTGTGTGTGTGTGGTGGGGGAGGGATTTGGGGCAAAATACTCCTGGCTTTGGCAATTACTATTAACGAGCTAACCATGTTTGCTGGGCCCTCTGATAAGGAGAGATTAGCATTGCGTATCACATAATATCGACAAACAAATGTGGTCTTGTGAGATCTTGTGCATAGCCAGCATGCATGCTTTGTTCTTTTGTCCACAGCCTTTTCGACTGGCTTTGCTTGAGTGGAGTGAAAAAAAGGGACGAGCGTGTGTCATACCAAATGAGCACCAAGCCCCACTGAGAAAGCAAAACATTCAAAAGGGCAATGGTCAGGATGAAAGAGCTCCATCAAGACTTGGGTATGACCAGCACATTGCACTTTCCCAACCCCAAATCCACATCTCCAAAAGGCTCTTTTTGATGCTGTAATAGGCTTCATTGGAGGAGACCTCACTGAGCCAAGCTTTCCTTACAATGTTCTTTAGCTGACCTCGCCTCTTTTATGACTCCCTTAGACAACCATTCATAAAAGATCCAACCTGGCTTCCAATTCCTACATAAAAGTGTCACAGAGCGCAACTATAAGACCTTAAGGGACCCAATGCTGATCACTGTGTGAGGAGAGTTGGACATGATTGAAAAACCAGACAAACCCCCTGGTAGGCTGTGGTCATTTGGTCACGAACACTGACTATTCAATGCATCTATGATTAAGGCAACTTGTGAATAAGCACTAGCATAAAATGGCTGTGCTTGTGACACAGGCACTAACAGGAAAACCTTGACCTGAATGAGAGAGGGCATCGCCGATTTGAATAGCTCAAGTCTCAAAGCTCTCTCACTCTTGCAGTGGTTGGTTGTAATGACTTTACAGTAGCCCCCACAGACTTGAGCTGTGTTGGGTCTACCTCCATGACATGTGGTTTGTGTAAAGGCTTTGACCTTTTGCCATTCTTCCTAATGGAGCGAAATTGAATTTCGACTGAAGCCTTAATGCACTGAGGGGCAGCAATGGGAGGAGCAATGTGTGGTTGATGAAATACGGGGGTAGACTGAATCCTGCATGCCCTCCAGGGGCCTGGAGCTTCAAAGCCCACAGACAAGAAATGAAAGGGCCTTACCTGTGAGCACCTGCGGTGTCTCTCGCACCAGCTCAGAACACTGTCACTCTGTGGGAAGAGAAAAGAGGAAAAGGGGGAAAAAACATTAATGGGAAAATCTGAAATACTTGAGAGAGTGTTACATAAATATATTGAGGCAATGTCAAAAAATGTGATCTGAAAACATTACATATGTGTGAGGTGCATTACATCAATCCCAAAATGTGCTACTAGCTGCCTTGATCAAATAGTATGAAGGGACTTTTTTCCAGCTCCAAAGACGTTGCACTGCTGTGTGGTCACATGTATAATATTACGACATTTCAGCACCTCTCAATGGCTAATCCATATTCCATGTTTTCCAGGCTTTGCCACAAGACTGTGTTGTGTGACCTACAGTGCTGTGTGTGAGGAGGAGGGCTGGGCACAGATGAATCACAGAGCGTGTAAACATGGGAGTTTCTACCACCAGCCGAAGCCACAGGCTCTAGTGCACGTCAACACCTGACCACATGAACACTTGGAATATCGATGAGAGAGGAGGTCAGTTGTGAACAACTGAGTGATGGTGACCAGTAATGTCTGCTTTCCAATGTAAACTATTTCAACTCGGGAAGAACCGACTCTAAATTTAGAGGAATATATTATTCCTACATAAAAAGCAGACTGTTGTTCACAGCTACCGTACTTAAAATCAGAACAACACTGGGCAAACTAATAAATTTACTAAATTTCATGCTGAATGAAAACATACCCATTTAAAATACCAATTCTGTAACCACATGGTTAGACAGTCTGTGAAAGTCATTGTGGCTTTATAACAGTGAAAATAAATCTCAGTTGAATTCAAGAACTGTCAATATCAGTTAGTATGTGTAAAGTGCTATTAAAACTAAAGCTTTGTAAAGAAAATCTGTAATCTGTAAATCTGTAAAACTCAAAATAGTCACAACAGCAAAAAAGCTTGTAGAATGTGCTGTCTTACCTTCCATAGTCACATCAAATACACCCCCTTCGGTGTAACCACTGCTTATTCTATTCAAACTCATTTCATGCTCCTTACATAATCTCTTGGCCCACTCCTGTGAGCTCTTAATTATAGCGAAACAGGTGAAGAATAGCCATTGTGTTTGAAAAGCTGCAGTGCAGTGGCCCCTAAAATGCTCTCTGCAGGACCGCTGCAGAGTAATATCATCCCTGGAGATGTACCTTAAATGTCTCCTTAATGAGGGTTCATGGAGTGGAAACTTAAGTCACAAGCAGATGGCAAGGAGACAGTGAAACTTTCAAAAGAAAAACAAAGCTTCTGATGTGCTTTAGGGGGTAGGGGGGTAGCACACTGACAGTTGACAAAAGTTAAATACAAAGTCTGAGGGAAAAGAAGTCATTTTGCCTGTGGCTAGTCACTGGACCTGTTCCTAATCTGACAAAATAACTATTTAGCTTGAGCGAATCATCTAAAAGCCTTTGATGAAAAGATGCATTGTTATGATAAGGGCTTGTTTGAGGGAAAGCTTATTATCTCCAGTCTGAATGACAAGCATCTCAAGGAAAGTGAGTCTAAAGGTATCGTAGAAAGGACAAGGGGGTAAAGCCATCTAGACTGATGCAACCCAAACAACACACATGCCTGTGTAAAACAAAAACGGTCTCAAAACAAACATGTTTTGTTTTTCTATGCTGTGTCTATTTCTGTTTTCCACCAGTGTGTTGTTGCCTGGCCTCTCCTTTACATGAAATCCAGCGAGCATCATTCATGGGAATTTCTCTTGGGCTATTCCAACCATATACACAGGAAGTCCTGACAGCACCCATCAAAGAGATATCATCAGAGGGAAAGGGTGTAGGGTGAAAGAGGAAAAGCGACAGAGCCCAAGGAAACCAAGGAAGAAAGAAGAGAAAATAAATTGAAGTGAAGAGAAACAGAAAAGAGAAGAATGAAAGAGTAAAACAGAGCAAGAGAGAAGTGGCAAGAAAGAGAAGAGGAGGCATGGCCTTTGTCAGCTCTCATCATCAGCTGCCATCCACTGCATCCCTTTGGAGCATTCTGATCTGTTCTGTCAGTTGGGCAAGTGGTCTGAGGCTTTGTTGTGCACCCAAGCACCCATGGCTGGCCCAAGCCCACATGTGCAGCTGTTTTACTGTACTCACTCTAGACATGGGGGAAAAAAGACACTCACCACAGAGACATACACACCAACCTATCTAAACACACTTTACGACATCTGACAGCAAAAATGCTGCGTGAAATTGTTGGGTGGGTTAACCTAGACAGACATGGAAGAGCTTTTTTTTACTATGCATATCTCTCTCTCTCTCCTTTCTCTTTCTCTTTGTCACTCTGTCTGTCTATTGATTCATGAAAACTTCAATTCAAAAGGATGCTTTACAGACAATTAACACAAAGCAATAAGACACTGCCAATTTTTTTTTTGTATACACAGTATGCATTTGTTGTTCAGAAACAACCCTAAATCTATGAAGTAGTTTTATATGGAGACACTATGAATGTGAAATGAAATACAACATGATTGCTGTTCAGGCATTAGTTACTATTACAGAGAATGTAGCCTAGTCTTTCTCTCTGTGGCAACCAGTCTCTTTTTGTCTCACTCTCTCACCCCTACCCCATGAGACCAGAAATGCGTCCCACAGAGAGCATTTAGCTGTCTTTATTTTTTCCTAATTCTGCCATTATCGTGATTGGTAAGCAGCGAGGACTTGATTGTAATGGTTTCTGTCTGGAGCTGTTGTAGAATACCACCTTCCTGCCGTTCTCCTCCCCTGCCTCTCTCCCTGACCCCAGAACAATCTGCTACTCCACATATCAGAGCATCTGGTCCCAGGGCACAGGACATGCAATACCATTTTCTGTTCTGGTGTCAGGCTGAGGGATTGACACTGACAGAAGGAGATGAGTATGAGAAAGAGAGTAAGATGGAGAGAGGGATAGAAGTAGAGAGGGGGTAAGCATGGGAGAGAGTGACAGACTAAATCACATAAAGGTAGAGAAGAAGGGCATTAGATAAGTAGAATGAGAGCTTTCAAGTGAGCCCGACAGCATGCAGTTCCATACAGGAAAGTAAGCTGGATTCAATGTAGACCAGAGCATATGGGAGAAAGAGTTTTGAACTGAAAAAGTGGGCCTCCACTCTAAAGGTCTACTTCATCCATGCATCACTAACCGCCATATTTAATAGCTCAATTACATGTCAACTGAAAAGGCAGGCAATTCAGTGGCAGCCACTCACATTCGTCTCTGACAATTTGCAGATAGAGATAAAACACAGCAATCATTTCTAATCACCATAATACTAGAGATAGATGGAGAAGCTATAAACCAAAATTATTGCGGTTAGAAATACGATTCAAAAACCACACAGTAAACGGGAAGACAGGATGGATCACCAGGATTCATAAAGTATTATACATACAATAATTGTGAAGTGACACAGGCTTATGAGATTACAATAAATTAATTAACATTAAAATGCCGTATAAGTCATGAGAATGTATAAACAGTTATGAACACTAATTATAATATTTATATATTATATTTATGCATTTAGCAGACACTTTTATCCAAAGCAACTTACAACTTGTCAACTATCAATTGTTCAGGGCCAGCTACTTAGGGTTAAGTGCCTTGCTCAAGGGCACAACGGTGGCAGCTGGGATTTGAACCAACAACTCTTCAGGCTATTTGCACGCTAGCCAAGTTCCTTAACCACTACCCTACCGCCACCCATTCATAAGACTTTATGAATGCCTTATAACCCTTCATGAATGTGTTAATAATGCATAATGCTTTATGAATACTGGGTTCATAGAAAGTCTAACCATTAGGACTTTGCTAAAATCTTGGAAACAATGGGTTCCATTTCTATATGGGGGATATCAGGACCATTCACTAACCCGCTTTTCCCTTCTGACATTTTAGCTTCACTTGATGTTTGAACTAAATTGTGGGACAGCTGGTAATTATTAAATAGGTGCTCAACATGTAACCTAGCAGTTAATGCTTGGTTTCCAGGATCCCCTTATCACCAAGACAAGTGTAGCCTAGGAGCCACAAGCACAAAGTCTGTCCTACAAAAGACAGGTCTGTTCTCACATGTGAGATTTCCAAATACATATAGTGTACACTGGGATGTCACATAGGCACAGCTGAATCGCATATACAAGCAAACTGTGCATACATGTTCATTAGAGCCCTTTTAAGTACAAAAGACCTTCAATAATATACTTGGACACTAACGGTGTTAATTAACTGGTGATGATGTAGATCACCTTCTGTTCAACAATATCGGCCACCTGTTTGCATTAACATCCAGGTGCATCTGGTGAAGGTGATTAAAGGTTTATGAAATGTTTTCATGCTGATTATTTAAAGCGTAGGCACATCACTTTCAATACTGCTTCATTCTTTAGAAAACCATAGTACAATACCAGAAAAGGAAAGTGATGTTTTAATAGCCCTGATTGTAAAATTGCTACTTGTTCATCATTATAGCTGTGGGCACAAACACACACACCCACACACACAAGTGACATACTGTAATTTTGCAGCTCCTCCTTAACCTTAACTGCGGCCCCACACTTCCACAGCCCATTTTGGGCTAGACGTGCCAACGTCATTTCCCCGAAAAGCCATTCTGAGGTTGGGGTTTGTCATGTTCCCCCAGTGCTCTTCCCGTTCAAATATAACTGTTAATGCACAGCAAGAGGTGGTGTGAAATGATGTTGCCATCACCACAACCCCCCATACCCCCCACCCCACACCCTTCATCCCCCATAAACATGCATTTTAACAAAAGTAGTCTTGCTGGGAAATTTAATTGGCTCTGTGTGTCAATAACTCCTACAAGTACAACTGAGAAACAGACCCTTGAAAGCACACGGGGGCTATGACTGCAAATGCCCATGCTTATAACCAAACCATTAACTATTTTAGTCAACCTAGAAACTAGCATCATTTAAAGCCAGTGTACAAATCTGTTTTTATAGAGCGCACGTCTTAATCTACAGCATTTTATGGTGGGCACAGAGCCACCGTTGTTTCATTAAAAAATGGACCTGCCCTCAGTGTGTCGTCCCTGTGGAGTGACACTCCTCTAGAAGGGCATGTTCCTGGAAGTATTAAATTAAACGGTCTCCTAGATTTCTATAGTGAATGCTGTTACTGCCACTGAAGTGAGAGATGCAGTCATTATCACATAGTTATAATCATCATCATTTTCATCTTTGCTGTTGCCAGGACCCTTTCCATAACACACTTTCTATTAAGTGTGTTTGTGTAATCATAGGCTAATTAAAGGTACACAAAGGATGTGTCTCAAAAAGTCCAGTCATGGAGCTATATACTGTAAACTATGTACAGTAAATAATCATCAGGAACCTGCACTCACTGAATGCTCTCATTGCCTAAAGAATGCACTGCTGTCACTGCAATGATGAGATGATTTAATCTCTTTCCCGAGTCTGTATACATTTGTGCCCAAGAGGGGGAAGGGAAGAGTACAGCCAAAACAATTGACTATACATATGTAATACATATAGGTCATGAGCACCATGAAAATACTGCATTGGGTTGCAACTTCACAGGAATCTCATCTGTTAAAGACCGGAGCGTGTCTGTTAATATGCCACAAAGGAGACCCTCGTCCCTATGCTGGACAAACCCCAGACACCTGACATTAAAACAACATGATCAGGAAAAGGAAGCTTAACTGGTGGATTGCAGCTGCTATTTAAGTTGTGGCACACAGAGCAGCAGTCCCACTGCGCTTGTGCCAGAAAATCCATCACCCCTCTGACAGAGAGCAGCTCAGCATTAACCCTCGACATCTGTCTGCAGGTTTTAAAAGGAAAAAAATACTGGTACTGGTAGATAAAAGGGAAATGTCTGCCGTGCCGCCATCAATTCTTCACATGGTCGAAATGGACCAGTGGTTCACAGGTGTGGGAGTGAGGGGTCTGACAGTGGCGTTAATGGGCCATTTGTTAAAATATGGAGTAACCGCTGAGAAGCTGTTTCCTCACAGACCTGCGGGGCTCAGCCAGTGTATCATATTATCGGAGCAGGCAGTGGGTGAATTCTCTTCATTAGAAATGAAGAGAGTAGAAGAAAAGAGGGAGGGATATGCTATTATGTTTACAGACAAGCTTGATTCAGCTAGACCAATGCTCCATGTGTCTATCATAATCTCTATTTTCACTGAGTGACACTTAATCCTAACTCACTGTGGGCTCTCAGAAACTGAAAGCTTGCCAACACTATTCAAAGTACAGACATTCCTGAGGCACCATCTTCTTATACCAACACAAGCTTATATGTTCCACTTTTCCATGACATCTGTTTCTGTAGGGTTTCTATCTTTCAAATATTCTTCTCATGCATTCTTATCAAGACAATGCTTCTCTCTCCTCACTTCACTGGTCTCTCTCTCACAACATAAAACATGTTTTGATTTATTATAAACAAAGCCAACACCTGCAACCAAAAATCTGCATGTCCACAGAGGAGATAAACAAATGAGACTAATTTTGTAGTTGATCACTTTATGTCACAATACACTTGTGAGGATTTTTGTCAGTAGTTTCAATTCTCTATATAAGAAGTCAAATTGAACACCCTTCTCCACTGAAAACTCATTCCAGTAAATTTAAGACATGTCAAAATCTCCCCAATAATAATAAAAAAAATCATATCACAGTTTACACCATCCACAAATTTAGAGTGTATTTTCTGCTAGAAAATTCTGTCACATTACACCCACTCTCTTCATTTTCAGATCACCCTGTCAAAGGCTGCATTAAGACAGCAGCCCTGTGGGAAGTCCCTATAGATCACAGTGCCGTGTAGTCAGGTCTTCCACCCATTCACCCGTACATGTAAATCACTAGCCTCAAACTACTAGGAAGCACAGGAGAAAATTACATCAAGGAGAAATTTACTGGCTGTGGACTTGGTGCTGTGTTGGAAGCTCGACCCCTAAACATATTCCCATCTGCAGGGGAGGTAAGTGGCACAGGCCCCACGGAGCACACAAGCTCACATAAGCACCTACACCTACACATACACACACATTATTAGTCTCAGTAAATAAGATATACACAGCTTTTCTAAACACATGTGTGTGTGAGAGAGGAAGAGAGAGTGAGAGTGGTTGTGATAACAATGTATTTTATTAATCTGGAAAGTGGAAAGCAATTTATCTTCCGGGCTCTGACTATTCCAAACAGACACGTATCCATGCATGCCCGTGGTCTAATTCAGCAGCAAAGTGAATTTGGTACTTTATTCTAAGTGACCACCCTCGTAACCTAATTCCCAGGTGGCAGTGATGTAGAGACAGAAAGAACAGAGCAGCTCTCACGCCTCCCGTTTTACTCAGACAAATGTTAAAGCCCCCTTCGCGCTTAATGACATTCCCACCCACTGCAAATAATGCACATGTTGAGAACTTTAAAACTACAGCTAGGCCTATGTGTTCCAATACCTTGATTTTGACGTCCCCGTAATGATGAGAACCACATCACTTCGTGGGAACTTCCTTCTTGTAAATGCCCGGCACTTTCAAAAATATGGATGCGTCTAATGAGCATAACTCCAACACATGAAGAATAGGGCAGATTTGCGTATACGTCATTTGCTGTCTTGACATTCGCGAGCAGAAATTACGGGATTACTTCATTACAGGGGAAATGCGAATCCTCCTGTGATAGAAGACGTGCAATGCGGAGTAATTGTAAACCTCACCTGAAGATGTTTGAATGAAGCCGTCAGCTGTGTCATGTGGAGAGTCAGACATCGCGAGGTGCATCGCGCGCTGTTCGTTTTCTCTAGAATGTCGCCGTCTTCAGCACCAGCTCTGCGTCCGATAGCAAATCCTATCAAGCACCACACAAGGACAGTAGCGAGCGGAGAACAGAACATTTTCGTTCTTTTCCCTAAAATCACCCTCGTTTGTATATATATATATATATATTCTCTTAGGTGAAGGGCGTTATGAGTCGGTGTCAGTCCGTGTAAATCCCTAATAAGTAGTTGGAGACTCCGGTTCAGGCTGCTGCACTGTTACGCGCGCTCTCTCCCCCTCTGTGACACTAGTAGAGCACTTTCTTCCCAGACACTCCCCCATGCTTGCACGTGTGGCACTTTATCACTTGCCAAAGGCGAGCAGTGTTTTAGAGATGCTATTTTTGAACTGTGACATGGTGCCAACAAGGTCAGACCTATTACAAATTATTCAATAACTTTTAAGTGCAGTCACGGTTCGCACAATTAAGATTTCCATGCAGTATTTTAAATGTACTGATCACTGTTAATTTTTTATTGTAGGATATCATTAACACAACCTACAAATGAAGGAGTTTTGCAACTTGGATGTAATTTGTAGTAATTGTAATTGTAATTTGTAATTGTAGTTCCATTGTTGTGGTCATGTTTGTCTCTGGGTCACGTGACCAAAAATGGTTTGCTAATATCTAAAGTAAATCACCAGAATATATCTTGTGGTATACTGTGCTGGGTGGGAAAATTTTGGCTCTAGTTCAGGAATATGGGGGTACCGCACCACGGTTAAATGTGTATTTTTCCTGTAGGCCTGCAGGCAATTTGAATACATGAATTTCCAGAAGGAGAGGATAGAGGCATTGATCCGTTTAAAAGATAAGTGGAGAGACTGAGAAAATGTGGAAAGCAATGCCTTGTAAAAGAACGCCTCAAATTAGGGGCAAGAGGATGACCTGTAGCTCATTTGAGGTCGCAGGACGCATATGTTCCAGGTGATTTGCACAAACAGTGTGCTGCTTTTGGTTGGACATCTGAAGTGTATACATTCAGACTTACTGAGTCACTGAACTAGGGAGTGTGGTAATAATGGTGACCCCTCCCAGTTTGCAGAGCCCCATGGGAGATTCAGGGGAACAGGGGTCTCCAAGAAAACAGGCACTGCTTTATTTGAGCACTTGCAAGCTGGGAGCAGAACCTCTCAGATCCAGACAAAAGGGCAAGGTTGTGTAAATACGTCCTTTTTTACAAAATATCTAAGTGTACAGGATTGAAAAAAAGAACCACCAATGAATTCAGAGGAAAATGCCCAAGACATTCCTCAAGCAATTCTGAAGCTCTGGTTCTATTTATGAGCAGTCTGCAGATGTTGGTTGATAAATTTCTTTTCCTGGGTGTAGGGACATCATTTTAGCAGCTAGATCCCTTGTTGATGCATAAATTCCATTCAGGATAGTGCATAATGATGAATGATTTGTGAGCCAGAGTATTCATTTTATTGCATGCCTATGTAATTACAGTTACATTGATATTGTCATGGCACTCTAACCATAATCTGACACAAAGTGCATAGTCCTGGCAGGAACAAGTAAGTTATACCTTCGTGTGACATAGTATGTCTTGATTGATGAGATGACAATGTTTTTTTTTTCTTTTTCTTTCAGATAATTGGGTACATACTTTTGGCCATCTGCAGAAACCACAACACAAAAAGATTTAATATTTTCAGATGTTACTCTTCTCACATTACTTAAAGTAAACTATTAATAGTGGAAAAATTACAGTGTGTTCTCCCTTCTTCTTTCTCTTTGTTGTCTCACTCTCTTTCTGTCTTACTCACACTCACTCATATACATTGTTATTTACCTTTCTACGTATATAATTCTATTGGTGAAATGCTAAACAAATAGCCTATGAATCATTTAAATACAGACAGTCTTACTAAAACAAACATGACAATACAGAAACAAAACATAAGCATATTTATTATTCACAGATAGGTGTACTGGTGCCCACAAGCACACAAGCCAAATTAAATACTGTATGGCATTTCTGACAGGCTTCTGCTTCAGTCAGCCATATTCATTGAAACACCCAAGAGGGGTAAGCAATTCACTTCTGAGTTGATCCTGTTATGTTATACTTACTCACTCCATACTTGTGTAAAATTCTCCGGTCTGTGAAAACGCTGTACAGAAGCCGACAGCTCACTAAAAGCACAACAGTTCATTAGAAAAGATGAGGGATCCAATGGTTAGAAGAAAGATACTCTCACAGATACACGGATGCACACACACACACGCACGCACACACACAACACACGCACAAACATGCAGGCACACACACACTAACCATTTCTCTAAAATTAGCGCACAATCTTTACGTTTTTTCCTTGGTGATACTTTTCACTAGTCTCGGAGGCTAATGTCAGGTTTATGGTGATAAGCAGGTTCCGCTTGTTTTTTCTGCCAAAATCAAATACCCACAGTAATGTCATTGCTAGATTTAGAAACCAAAGGCCTTTTACCATGCTTAAAACTCCCTCCTCTGGTCATGACTGATACAGCATCCCACTAGTTACACTGGCTTAATGACAATATAGTCTACTATTTAAGACTAACTATTTAAAAGGGTTTTTAACAAAAGATGAATATGTTAGGCCTAAACAATGACAACTTTGACAATAACCCATTTTATGGTTTGAATGTTCAACAAACCAAGCTTAAATTATTTGGCCTGCATTCAAAAGTGGTGTTAATATTTCTCAGCGTTCCAAAGTCATGTTGAACAGCAAATGTAAACACCTACGCACCATCTGGAACCAAATGTTCAAATGACGCCTGACTGTACAAAAATGATTTCGCTCAAGACTGCGAGTTCATCCATTGTCTGCATTTTTATAGTCACAAATGTCTTTTACGTATCGACTCAAGTGATAGAGTTAACACCTGTTCCTTGCGATGACAAAAGCGTGGAAAAGTTGGCTCGACTTTCGATCACCTACACCAATGAAGATCGACAGACGGGATATAAATTTGCTCTCAATAGAATTACCAACGTTCAGCTTCACGCACAGGTCAGCTAGATTTATTGCATTAGAAAGTCTATTCACTTCGAAAGTTTAGCTCTAAAGTCTTGTTGAAAGGCAGCAAACAGCAGCTTTTTAAAGTTTTAATTTCCATGCGAGTCAACACACGCAGGCTTGTGGTTTTGCAGTGTGTACAGTCTATTATAACTCTCTACACTGATAGGCCTATACTATTGTGCCAAACCCCCGAATTCAGGTTATGGCCTAAACCCCTTTTCTAAAAGATTTAATATATTGTTGGCCTAGTTATGAAAATGATGCTGTGAGTAAAATTTCGATAACTTGCCATTACATCACTGTAATAATTCTCTTCTTCTCAGGGTCCCGCTGGAAAAGTTTACTACATCGATGCAGATGTACTCGAGACCAAATGCCACGTGAAGAGCCCCAAACCCTGGAAGCGATGTGACGTTCGACCTTTCATGGAAACTGTATGTTCTCTATTACATTTATCACATCAAAACAGTAGTGTATCTTCATAAAGGTACGTTAAATGGAAAATCCTGAAGGTCAGAGAACGGTCATCACACTGGGCTGGATAATAAACAAAACGCCTATATGCTGATTGCCTGCTCAAGATGATTTAATTTCTTGCCTTGTACATTTATAGAAAATATTTGAAACCAGTTTCAAGAAACCTGCAAACAACAACAAACTGTAATATGAGCATAGCATTTGCTCTCCAAATAATGTGATAATGTGTCTTTTAATTTAAAGATTAAAGCAAGTGTGTGTGTGTGTGTGTGTTTGTTAGCAAATTTCAGGGAACTGCAACATAACCATTCTTCATGATGCTCAAGGATATTCATACCTGTACAGTTATGACTGTGCCCTAGTACCAGGTACTTCACTGTTCGTCTGGTTTACCAATCTCTTGGCATATCAGTTTTCATTTTAACTGAGCTTCTTGTTATTGTGAGTATTTGGAGGGAATTCTGGAGTAGAATGTAGAAAATTAACCCACATCCAAGTAAAATGCGGCAGCTAGAAAAGTATTGGTTAAAGAAACTAATTTTTCATTAAATAGTAAAAAAGAGCAAAGACAGTGTGGCTACTCTTCCTTAAGAGAACTGCAACAAATTGTTCCAGATCCACCAGAACAGCTTCAGAAGACGTGCCCAGATTGCCCTGTCTTGCTCGAGGTGGACAGCTCTGTGGCCCGGGGAGCTGCTCTGCTCACTCTGAACAAATACAAGGCCCAGAGTACGCTTCCCATAAGCCTGGGCCTGCATACAATTACACGAGCCTCCTCACAGGTACTACGGCCTTCCTGGCAAAGAAAACCATGGCCACTGCAGCAAATGACAGCTCACACTCTATCTGTCAATAGATGACAGCCCACACTGTAAGACACAGTGAACATTTTGAATGGTATTTTACCTGTGACTGTGCTGTGTGTTCAACCACTGTTGCCTAGCACTGAGTTAAGTGTCAACAAAAAACAGTATGCCATTTGCTTTTCACAGCATGTACCATTTCATCGCACCTTTGTTGAGTATGCACTTGCAGAGTGTGCAGAGGGAGTAGCTGCTTCTGGTTTCTGTGAGCAAGTGGATGCAAAAAGAGAGGTGAGAGCCAGAGGGCATTATTAAGCATGAAACTGGTTACAGCTGAGGAACCTTTATTATTCATTATTCCATCATGTGTTAGACTCGAAAAACCTTTTGACTTTAACCACTGGATAGTCTGAAACATGCAGTCTGTTACGTCCAATCAATGGGGTGCTGGCTGCAGTGCCTCTACCTTAAACAGGAACCCCATTACACCCCATTTTCTCACCCACACACTTCCTGTCTCTCTTCACTATCCTGTCAAAATAAAAAGCCAAACATATGCTTAAAAATAATCACCTCAGTAAATGAAATACCCACTGCTTGCTCTTGATAAATGTCAGTGTTGGATGTATGCCAATTCCTGGCTGTTGTCTCATTGCAGGCTGTTGGTTTCTGTTCTGGAGATGTTGTTGGTAACAGTTGGTTCCAACAAGACGCTAAGGTGTCCTGTGAAATATTCCACCCACAGGTACTGTAAATTTCATGATTTTTCAAGGGGTAGTGTGCCTTGCCATGCAACCAAGAGACATTCTTCCCTGGAACACTGTCTTTTCATCTCTTAATATGATTGAGAGCCCAAATCATTCAGATCTTGTGGTTTCAGATATTCCAAATAGTGTTGTGCTGACAAGTGAACACAAAGAGAAATGTACCAGAGGGTGTCCTCACCTAACAAAGAAAGGCCTTCAGATCTGTGTGCACATCCACACTCATCTCAGTGATTAAACTGATTGATTTTTGGGTAAAGGGTCTCATGTTGTGTTGCTTCGTCTCAGCGCTTTGGCTCCTCAGTCCATGTCAACGTGAAGCCTGCAGTCCACGACGTGGCCCCAACAGCTCCAACTGAACCGGGTACTGGAATTGACAGCATCGTTCCCAAAGCCCCAGTTCCACACCCCAACCCCAACCCTGATCCATACACCCCCATTCAGCCAGCTGTGGTGCCTGACAACAGATTCTATGACCCTAATCATCATGATCCCCAGCTGTACGACCCCATGGCTGTGAGTCCACCGGTCGCAGCATCCTCCAGTGACTCTTCCGAGTCTGAGTCGTCCGAGGAGCTTGGGGTCACCATCTCCAGACCTCCTGATTTCCGCTACAAGCCTTACCGCAGCAAGAGACAGGCAGCCCCCTTTGGCACCAAACCTCCCCACGCCCCAGTGTTCCTCGCAGTATTTCCTAGCATGAGCTCACCATTCCGCTCCTGCCCTGGGGTCTCACGCTACACCACTGTGTAGAATAGAAAGGCCAATGCCAGTCACAGTCCAAATAAATAAATAAAACACTTACTGCCATTTTGATACTCTTCTATTTACCACAGTTAAATAGCAAGTCAAAGCATGATTCCCCAGTTGAAGTTTTGAGTTAATTGTTTTAGAATAGGAAATTCAATCATCAGTCATCAATTCAGTATACATTTTAAAAATTAAAACATTGTATTTTCATCCCAATGGCTTTTGGTATTATAATGTATATTGTTAATAATTATAAAATCCATGTTGGGTATGTGAGATGGTATACACTCCATACAACGCTTTCCCAAACAGTTGGTACTGTCACACTTTGAACACTGATTAGCCTATAGCCTATTATGATCTTCACCAGTGAACACTTTGCCCAAATTCAACTAATAGTCATACAGGTCATATCATGTGCAGCTGTGCCAGAGACAGAACAGTAGCCTTAGACAGGTAATTGATTAGAGCTGAACACAGGCACATTACTCTTTGGACAAGATTATTACTGACACAAAAAACTGTGTATATTCCTTGGTAAGCATGAAGTAGACTAATTTGGAAAGTTGGATTCAGTCTTAAACAAATATGAAACAATTTCTAACCTCTGGAAAATCTGAATGTTAGTGAGTTAGATTTTCATATTTTCACATTTTATTGCACAGTGAGTGGCAATTGAATCTTTTCATGTGAATATAAACATTGTGGGAATAAAACGCTGTTTGCAAAGCTTCAATAGTAACTTGTTTATTCTGATTTATATAAAGTAGACCTATAAAACCTTCTGCAAACTGTCATAATATTCTGTGATACTGATTGGTTAACTGTGAGGCAGTGAGATTATTGATTACTTGAATGAAGTCCTCAGCACAGAACACACACAGACAGCAAGGCAAAGAGATTGCCTTATCTTTCATGATTTAAAAAACTTGTACCCCACATAGGGGCAAAGGCTCCTTGATTTCGACACATTGTGCGTTTAACCTTTGTTAATCATTTGCAAAGCTGGTTCATTTCCTTGTATTCATTTATAAAGGCTGAAATGTAGCATATTCAAAGAGGCAACCTCCGACAATCAAATTAAATAAAACCAATTGTTCAAACATAGCCTAAATTATTTTGTCTTTTTCTGCACAATTTCCCTTAAAGATGACTAAGCATTTAGACAGGCATGCATTGACCTGCTTTGATTTACTTCAGCTTAAGAGAGCACTCAGCTCAACACTCACCAGAAAAGATTCAGTTTAATAGCTCTGTGGGTTTTGCTACTTTATGAGGATAGAATTCATCGCATGCTTGGATATTAAGAGTTAGAGAGGGTGTTAAATTTGATCTTACACAAAGGCACAATAAAAGTCAAGTGTCAGGACACAGAAGTTTTACATGTTTTCTCTAACACTAGTGCAAATCACTAATTTCAAAAGCTGTCAGAATGGTCAAGGACTATTGCTACTGTGCAAAAGCATCCAAACCACTCCTTTCACTTTAACTTCTAAAATTCTGTTACAAGAAAATATCACAAATACATCTCAACTACAAAAATGATGCTAAAAATTTAATATTACCCTGAACAGTTTTAGGTGACAGCTTTTGAAATATTTTAACCAATTGCTCATTGAGGCCTTAGGCATGTGATACAAATAGTGTTAGTTTTGGGGTCAATTTATTTGACAACAGAAACAAAAAGTGTTCCCGTCTGAAATTCTTTCATCAGCCATATGCAGTTATGCAGTTTTAGCAAGCCAGCTGTTTGCTTTTTGTGTGTCTTGTTTACTCTTCAATGACCAGATAGTGCAGATGATTGTATAAATGAGTCAGCAGGAGTTGCTCCTCTGCTTGTCTGTCTTCTGTTTCGTTCAGCATGAGGGCACTGCTGCTGCTGTTGGCCCTGGCTATCCCGGCTGTGCTGACTGCCAGCCTGCCTCCATCTGAGAAACCCTTCACCTGTACAGAGCAGGACAAGGGGAGGGCGGCCAAGGTGACTGAGCACGTTATCAACCATAATCACCATCGCGGCTATAAGTTCCGTCTCGACAAAATAATTTCTGCCAAAGTAGTGAACAAGGTGAGTGCAGATTAATGCAAGAGTGTTTTCCTAATGAAAAGATGTTGACAAGGCAGATGTTTTCACTAATATTGGTTTTCTGTGTGTGTGTTCTTTTTCATATTTTGACATAAAAGCTTGACATTTAAAAACAGGTGTATATTTATTCCTGTCCCAAAGTTAATTTGTCTTCATGGTTTATCTTTGAAGGGCACTCCTGAGTGTGAACTGCTTTTGGAGTTGGCTTTAGGAGAAACAAAATGTCACATCATCAACCCCAAACCATTAGACAAATGTGAGATTCGGCAGCCTCATGAGACAGTAAGCCACATGCTGTAGCTTTCTCAAATGCTTACCTTAACTTGCCTAACTCAATCTTGCCACGCAAACATGATGTCTATTTGTACTCTCCTTGAGCACAGCAAGTCAAGTCTACATGCAGCGTGACAGTGAAGGAGAAAGATGGGAAAGCAACCGTTGAAAAATACTCCTGCACAACAGATGCAGGTGATGAACAGCAAGTCATTTAGGCTCAGTCATTCCTGCTCCTACTCAGGGTAGCCTATTAAGCTGCATGTGTCCATTTGAAAATAAGAAAAAAATATTTTCAGGAATACTCCATTCTCAATAAATAATAACATGTATTGTTAAATAATGTTTTATTTATACTCCATTCAAGATAATATAAATTACAAACTGCAGTTAACAAATAGCTGTGATAAAACAAAATTGGCACAATTTAGAACCCTTTTGTTGTCCCAGTGCAGTCATGAAGTGGTTGACTGTAAAGATGACATGGGGCAGCCCAAGTCTCATCATTGATTTATGTGTCAACCACAGTCCCCGCAGAAGAACTGGCCAGTATATGCCCCGACTGCCCCTCACTGATACCCTTACATGAGCCCCAGGGACTGGAGAGTGTCCGCAAAGCTGTCAAGAAATTCAATGAAGAGAAGAAGCATGACAAAAACTTCAGGTTGATGGAAATCGGCAGGATGTCCAGTCAGGTGGGACACATGTACGGTCTCATTGTTCTTGACTTAGCCCATGAGTGCCCACAATGTGAAGAGCACAAAAACATCTTAAGGGACTTTTTAGAAGAAGCTTTCACAGAAACAATCAGATTGCAAATTCTTGATGTTTATTAATACACATAGGTGCAAAGATGAGTGGGCCTGTATAGCATATTTATTTACAATTAATTTTGCATACAAATGTGTAAAATAAATGTGTGTCCTTCCTGCAGTGGATATTCATGGGGATGTCTATCTTTGCTGATTTTGCGATTGTTGAGACTAATTGCTCCTCTGACGTTAAAGATGAAGATCTGGACAAATGCTTGACCCTTTGTGATGATGAAGCTGTGAGTATAAGGGCTTTGATTCCCAGTCGCTGGACTTCTATATATGACAGTACACTTACAATTCATTTTCTCTAGAATGTTAATCTCCAGTGTTGTTGTAATTCAGTCACTCAGCTTGAAGAACACAGAGACCTTGTTTCATTCTGTGAGATACCAACCATTTCCTTGGCACAGACACTGTTACTAATATCTGTGTCTGTTCCTCAACAGCGCCATGGCCTTTGTAAGTCAACATTACTTGGTAATGGTGAAGTCAGTGTTCAGTGCACTATATATGACATTCAGGTAACTGTCCAATCTTCTTTCTTAATGTTTCATAGAAAGTACCAGCGAGCAACCCAAATTGAGTCTTACCATGCCTGATGATGTATAAAATTGGAAGGTATTGCAGCAGCTACATGCTATAGTACAGTTCAGGTAGCAACATAATGTCATGCGTGTGTGTTTGTGTGTGTGTGTGCATGGGAAAATTATAAGAATTTCAAGCTAGCACCCTCAAGTGGACAGATTGGATAATACACCATTCTCTACTGTTCTTTTAAATGGTAGTTATATGTAACAAACTTACCAGTGCAAAGATGGTGTCTGCCATGATAATTAAATGAAACATCAGCCTTATATGACTTGGCATCACAATGTCATGACCTTGACGTTGGCATACTGATAAGTTTTGTGACTTGGTCCTTTTTTGCAGAATGATACCATTTTCCACCACCACCCACCTCCTGTTAAAGACAACTGTACTCAAAAAACCTTTCCACGTATGGACCCTGCATCTCACCCTCCTTTCGGCGAACGTCCCCCAGGGCCTCCTGGACATGGACACCCCCCAGGTCCCCCTGGACATGGAGGCCCCCTTGGACGCCAAGGACCTCTCAGACACCCTGGAGGCTTTGGCCCCATGGGACCTTTTGCCAGTATTCCACCTGTAATGTCTCCTCTACCCGGCCACCCTTTCCCCCAGTGCCCAGGCGTCGTTAAAATCCCTCCAACAATCCACCCCATCTGTCCCTTCCCTCCCCATCCACCACCTCCTCCACCAGGGCATGTCCAGCGGGCTGAAAAGTCCCCCATTTTTATGGATGCAGCTTAGCAGATAGCCATATGGTCTCTCATGTTGCGCTCTACAATGACAAAATAATGGTGCAGCCCCTTATTTTTGACTGCATGTAGCTGCCATTACAGTTATTGTGATTTTTGACTGCATGTAGCTGCCATTACAGTTATTGTGATTTCCAGGGATTTGGGCTCAGCAGGCAGTGGTCCTGTGTTACTGTCAATAAAGTCTGATCTTTTTACTGTAATCCAGCCTCCTTGTTTCATAACTAAAAACAACATAAAGGAGTCGGCAACCTTTTTGGCAAATAGAGCCAATAAGAAATGGTCTTGTTCATTTGTGTTCCAATCAACAGGTCAGTTGATTTTAACTACACATAACTACAGAGCCACATTTCCAACATGAAAATATGTTGATTCCCTTATGGGTATGCAAGCATCACTTTAAGACATGATGATGTCATTCCAAATGATTAATTCTAAAGTGTGTGCATGAAAATGCGCTACAGGTTGATTTGCATAACGGGAAGTGCAATCACTCAGTTTGGGTTTGTGCAAGTATGGATTTTTGTTACAGCCAAGGTGCTGCAATTAAAAACATTATCATTGTGCTTTAATTGTGCTTTTCTCATATCTAACATTTAGGAATCGGACACCCTGGCCTTTAGTAGACATACGTTTCACTGTCCTTAAAAATTATTGCAAGCAGAAAACTTACTGAAAGGACAAAAACATTGTATTTTAACTGGTGAATGTTCTGTTCAGGTAGCCTAAAAAAATATTTTAAAAATTGTAAAAAAAAATGTCCCTATGACTTGGTTCAGTTGTCTCTGTGAACCGGTTGAAAGCCTTGAATTATGAACACGTACGGTTGATTGACTTTTCATTTTATGCCCTGTCTCAAAATGATACAGATGATGTTGGACAGATACAGACAAAACTTTAAAAATACAACAAGCACACAGCACTTCTACCCAGGAAACCTGCACAACCTGATGATCGATCTGTGGTGCAACTGCTGCGCTGTGACTCGTCTCATGGAAAATGTGGAAAGCCAGTAGGGTGCATTACTGTCTGTCACACTACAGAGAACACACCCTACAACAATGGCTGTTCAACAGCATATGAGATCGACACATTTTTTCCAATGTAGAACATTTTTCTAACGTAAAAGAAAACAAGGGCTGTGCACCATCGCCGGTATGCCACTGAGAATCCTTCTGTGTGCCTTCTGCATGCACTTGGAATACCACCCTGTTCTCTCACACTGCATTTAGAGTATGAGCACATTAGATAGTACGTAAAGGAGACTGTTAGATGCTTTTCCGATGCTAACTTGGTGATGCTCAGGGTATAGTAATGACATTATTGTGATAACATGACCCTTGTTTCTCAGTTCATGCATTTGTTTTGCTGTTGTTGTTGTTGGGTTAGAAAATTTTGGTATTTTCAAAGGGCATTGAGACAGTTTTGAAATAGAAAATGGTGATTATTCATTGGAAATTGTATAAATTTTAGATAAGAAGTTAAATAGCCCAACCTATATATTGTCTACAAGCTTACACCCTGTAGATGTGATTCATTTAATATGCACTGAGACCCACCTTTTTCCACTCCATAAGCAATGCATAATCCTCTACAGTATTTGCATTGTATTGAAATGTAGGCCCATTGATTATCTACAAACACCCATGGGGCTTTTTAGGTAGTGCATCCCAAAATTGTCCATGTTAACATTCAATTCATATTCAGCATAACCAGACTTTTAACAAAAAGTTTGGTTGGTTGGTAGAAATGCACCGTAAGCTCCCCTAGCCCATGGCCAAAAATGTATGCAAATGATCACATATTTCAGTGGATAATGGGTCATCTATATGCATGTACAAAGTCTTTCAGAAAACTTGCATACAAAAAAGTATTGGCTTAATGTAAAAAAAATCAGCTGGGGGAGTTTTGAGGGGATGTTTATTAGTTAAAATGTTTACCTTATTCACCCATCATATGCTGTCATTTCCCAATTGATTCCCAAACTGAATTATGAGGTTAACACATGGGTGACGGCTATGCATGCGAATGCATTTCTTTTCATCATTCTACTTTGTCATGAAATCATGTTCATGGTTTTGTTTTTTTTAGCTTGTACAAAACACTGACCTACATGGTGTGGCTTATATTCAGGAAATTACTGTATCCCTCCATAGGTTTACAATGGGCATAAGGAGGGTGATAACACACACAAAGCTACCACCAATGCAATGCAACCATTTATTTTCTAACCCTAGGGAGGCATACCATTCCAAAAATCACTATGTGCCTTACTGCCCTCAGATGGTACTGACTAACCCTCTGGCTTAAGGACTAGTAGGGCCTTCCCCTGCTTCTCACCCTCAGCTACATTCAGGTTTGCTCAGTGCAATGACATATAATATATGTTACAAGTTCACAAGAATGACAAAAACAAACAAACAATGTTGTATTCATTGCACTGATTAAGGCTCTTTTGCTCAACCCTGCCAATGATCAGCAAACAGAACACATGCCAAAGTCCACAGGACTACACTGAATTGGTTACACTAGAAATCAATGCCATCTTTGCAGTAATAAGTACAACTCCAATACTAGATACTCACTTGACAATTCCCTCATCTTAATGCATATTAGTTCACTTTAAACACAATTGAAATGAGGTGAATAAACATCGCCCATATTTCCTTTAATTTAAGGACTTACTTTTACAAAATATCATAAAATCACTCAACACACATATGCAGTTACACAAGTTGTGAGGGAAAAGTTTAATATCTAAAATGCTAACAGAGCGATGTCAGCAATCTGAAAACACATGAAAAACGAATGTGATTTTCCCCTTTCCCCACAGAAGTCAGTTAACTATATGGTCTACCTTTAATGGTCTTCAAAAATATGAAATGAAGTTCAGTACATTGATTGTGTCGTAGAGATCATCCCTGAAGGGTCATGTTTACTTTTTGTAGTAGTTTGGCAATGTAAATCTGTGACATAATCACATGTTGTTCACCTCATGACGCTAAACATTTCAGAGCATATGAGAACAGGCTATGAAGCAACACACAACTGCAAACAGGTAGATACACTATTGCACCACTGGTCTTTTGTTATTCAATTAGAACTCACCCCAATGAGTCTGGATTCTGTGGCAAGGACCAGTGAAGCATTTGAAGATAGCTGCCAAGCAGATTTACATAAATAAACCGATCCTATCACTGCTTATCTGATAATCCAGAACAATAGTGACATGATGATTTTTTGGGGCTCTGAATGAGGTGAAAGGATTGGGTTGGGGGGGTAAATCCTTGTCATAATCTCTCACCTCATCCCCACCATACACAAACACAAGAAACACACAGACACTCACACTCACTCACTCAAAACCCTCTCAACCCCAACCCCCTCCATCTCTTTGTTTTTGCCAGCCGTCTATTGTCTTCTGTCTGAAACGACTGTTGGTAGTCTGACTAGATAAAAACAAGAGCATGATTGTGCTGTTGATTAAATAATAGATGGACAAGAAAGAAAGACAGAGCAGAGCAAAAAAAGAAAGAGAGAGAGAGAAAGGTCATGTTTACAGATAGGCCCCTGGGGTTGCGGGGGGTCGAGGTTGTGGGGGCAGAGGGACAGCCTGGGTGGGTGAGTGAAGCCTGTATATAAGCACTGGTCCCCTCACTCTCCCTTCAGCAGTGTCTCGGCAGAGAGCCTGTGTGTGTGCTGCCTGTGTGTGTGTGCATGTAACTGAGAGACAGAAGCTCCGCCATGAAACAGTTCTTGCTTTTGCTGCTGGCCATCGGCTGCGCCCACGCAGCCCCCATTGACTTCCTGACCCCTGCCTCCTGTAAAGATGCTGTTGCCCTGGGGGCGGCTCAACAAGCCCTGAACAAGATCAACGCTGACCGCCATGAGGGCTACATCTTTGGACTGCACCGTCTGAGCAATGTTCACAAAATGAAGCATGTAAGTAGCCACAGTAAAGAAAGTAACAGTAACAGTGCTGCAAAGGAGATCTCTGCTGACTGTACAGTGCAAGAGTTGCTTTGTTTCAGAGTTCAGTGCGTTTCAAATCTTTTTACTCACCTGAAATTCATGAAGGTGTTACTTCTAATTCATGAAGAGAGAGTTGAGAGAGAGAGACTCTTTTCTCCTAATACATTACAGCCAAGGCAAAAATGCTTTCCTATTCTATGTCTCCTTTAAGCCAAGCATGTTTTTATTCATCCTAGGGAGAGAATGGCATTGTGTTTTATCTGACTCTTGATGTTGAAGAGACCAAGTGCCATGTGCTCAGCAAGAAGAGCTACAAGGACTGTGCTGTCAGAAAAGATAATGAGAATCCGGTGAGGATGGGCTAACTTTACACACATTTGCTACCAATATAAGAATAAGAATATAAGAATAAGAAATGTAAATAACTCATTTAATCTGCATATGGATAAATACCTATAATCTGCACAAATAACTAATTTAATATGCATATGGATAAATACCTATAATCTGCATAATATACCTTTCTCTCATTATTTCTCCTCTCACTCTATAACAACAGCTGACATACACTTCCACCTCACATTTCAGTCTTAGATATGCAAATGATGGCAACATTTTTCGCCCCTGCTCTGACATATGCTTTTCATTTTCTTCCCCTGATAGATGTACGGTCAATGCAAAGCCACACTTTTCATGAACAGAGTGGCCAGAGTGATTCGTCTCTACAAATATTCATGTTCCATCAGGCCTGGTATGTGGTTGTACTAAAATTACTACATGGTAGCATACACACACAACACACACATCATAAAAGAAAAGTCACATTGATTTTTTTGGTTCTTCTGTTCTTTCCATAGTTCCTGCCTCCAAAATTCATAGCAAATGCCCCGACTGCCCCTCTGAAATCGGTCTTGATGACCAGGAGATCTTGAAGACCATGAAAATGGCAATGGAGAAATTCAACAAAGAGAGCGGTCTCACCAACTACTTCATCCCTCTGAATGTGACCAAGGCAACCTACTCGGTATTCAGAAGTCAAAGCAAAATGGAATTGCATCTAAGTTGATACTGAGTTGATGCACATCCTAATGTGCATGTTTTTGGCTTTGTTGCAGTCTGGTATGGCCACATTCTACAACGTGGAGTTCACCATTCAGGAGACCAACTGTGACAACACCACTGACCTTGCAGATATTGCTAAGTGTGAAGTGATGACCTGCGAATTCGCTGTGAGTGAATGTCTTTTTTTACTTTTTTGTGTGTTTGTAGTACATTACTTCCTGTTTGGACAGATGTCTAATGCTAGTTTCTTTTTCCACAGCACAAAGGCCTCTGCAGAGCCTCTCACTCCCGCAGTCCCACGGGTAAAGAGGACATTACTGTTGAGTGTGACATCTTTGAACCAGAGGTAAACAATCCTCAGAAAAAAAGATAATGTTCACTGAACTTTGGATTCGACAAAGTTTCCATTTCATCAAAGATTCTATTGAGTCAAAGGGGAAAAGGGTGTCTACACAGCTGATAGGAATCTACAATGTATAGTTTTTGCTCATTACTTACTTTAACTTCCATTACATTTATTGCAGAAGTAAAACAAATACTACTTGTTTTTATCTGGCAGTCTTTTACATTTTCCTTTATTATTAGTTACTTGTGGGTAAATATCTCTTTTCCAAGCAGTCTAAATTGTGATAAATATTTGTCAGAGTGTATTGTACACTATACTTGGCATAATGATATACTATACTTAGACTACCTATAGATTACTTAGGGTTTTGCTCATCTTTTTGGTCTGCAGGGTGCAGAGAAGGAGAAACAAAAACACCTGCTGGGAGGTGAGACAGACCACAGCCATGATGCTACTAAGACCGACCGGAGCCTGGGTCACGACCACGAGCATGATCACACCGCTATTCACAAGCACGAGCACTCTCACAGTGAGCACAGTCACGACCACGCTCACAGCCACGAGCACAGCCATGCTCACGGGCATGACCATGCCCACGACGGGCATGAGGAGGGCCACACGCACCACCACACGCACGAGCATGGCCAAGGCCACGGGCATGCACACTCCCATGACCACGCGCACGACCACGACCATGTGCACGCTCATCACGCCAAGGCCCATGACCACACCCAGGACAAAGGCGTGAATGTGCACCACAAGTACGCACATGGCCATGAGGAGACGCATGACCATGACCATGAGTTGGCGCTTGACCACGAGCACAAACACCAGCACCTGCATGAGCACGAGCACCATCACCACCATCACGACCACAACCACGAGGACAAGGTAGCCCGCCGCCCTGATGGCTTTGTCAACGTCGTGGCTTCCATGGACAAGCCCATGATCCTGCCCTCCTTCCCTGACCAGCCTGTTGCTGACGGAGAGAAACCCACCACCCTGGCTCTCCACCCTGACCCCGAGATCCCTGGA
This sequence comes from Tenualosa thibaudeaui, assembly GCA_027481765.1. Lineage (NCBI taxonomy): Eukaryota > Metazoa > Chordata > Actinopteri > Clupeiformes > Clupeidae > Tenualosa > Tenualosa thibaudeaui. The sequence goes on along the minus strand of JAIFZK010000173.1, from coordinate 1,625,362 downwards.
GAGAGGGAGCCTGTGATCAAGCCCTTCCCCACCACCCAGTCAGCTGAGTGCCCAATTGTAGCCCCAGAAGTACCCAAGCTGGTTGATGAGATGTTTGCCCAAGACCCTCTCTTTAAGATTGGCCACATTCTAGCTTAAGAATGGACTCTTTGTCTAGTCTGTACTGTAAGTGATGAAAGTGAACTTTAAAATAAAGTGGAATTAAATTATCTTTGTTGCAGACTGGGTTTCACATTAGACAAAAAATATTAACTATCACTAATATTCCTTTAATGGTGTGGTGTGCCTTGGCTTTCACTGAGGCTGGTGAAATTTGAGAAACAAAGCAAGTGAGTAAACACTAAAATATCACAGAATCTTCATCAACTTTATGGATGTAACATTTTGGTTACAGAATCATACAATGATACAAATCCAGCAACTTATGGTTTGTAAATCTATGAAGCTGTTGAATAAGCTAATGTATGTCTGAAAACATGTAGAACCTGTATGTTATAGATATTGCTTTTAGTCCAACATTTAAGTAGGACTGTACACAAGACACAAATAGAAATTTCACTTCACCAGTCATTAAATCACCAGATGTAATCATTAGAGATCATTCTTGGTAAGCTGGATCAGTCTGTGCCACGTATACTTGACAAAGGAAAAGGAAGGCATAACGGTAGATGGATTCTTTCCAGCTAAAGCGATAATTAATTTATTATCTTTATCCATAGCAGGGAATATTATGGGCTTTGCTCTTATCTAGAGCACTTATTTTAGTGCCCCCTTGAGGTTGGTTTATTACATGGAGTGATCTGACCACGATGGCCATGGGTATATCCAGTCTTGTGATTGCTACCATGCAAGTGTGAAAGGGAATCATACTAAAATCCATATAATTGTTTTCTGGTATGGACAAATGAACTCTGCAAATGTAAAACTAAATATCATGCTTTTTTATGTGACACATAAGCTGATGAGTAAAGATGGTGTACAGATTGATATGCCATTTATGTCTGCCTAACAGGAACTTAATGAGAAGAGATGATGTTTGCTTCCTTGCTTCCAAGATGATCTAATGCTCAATGTAACTGGAACTGAAAGAGGAAGCAGTCACCTCAGACTCGTATTGGTCATGGCATGGATGAAATATAAGTAATGACATCCACAAAGAGTTGAATTATTTCACAGTTTGACCTCGGGTGGATTGGTGTCTTTCATATCAGTAAATGTCAGAGTTGCTCCTGATGCTGTTGGCCTGCCATCCACACTGAGACTATGGAGGGATGCTCTGACCCTGATTTGATGAAGATAGCAGAGGGAGTGCTAGGAACAGTCAATGAAAATAGAAAAGAGGGATACATTCTCTCACTAGCCTGACTCTGACTACAGCATGGGGCCAGTGGTGTATACTTGAAACATACAGTTGTGTCCTTCAAAAAGGTATGAATAAAAGCAAAAATGCACAATGCAGAATAACTACATACAAAACCACACCAACATGCACATATCTGAAATGCATCACAAACTTACAGTTCATTGCACTGCTTAAACTTTATAACTTTTCAAATTGCAAAACCCTTTGTAAATACTGGATACTGTGAAACCATCCATTATCATCGTAAGTAGATTGCAGGATAGATATTGGATTCAGAGGAAAAGTAATGGTAACTTTCTGTGAATTCAACAAAAAAGGCAGATGGCTAAAATACTTTACATTGCTCAGCTTCACCAAGGCACAGTTGTATGTAAGTTGTATGTTTTTGTGCCTTATACTAGAATTATTTAAGATATTGCTCTTATTCCTGTAGTTTTGCCATCAATGAAGGAAATACTCACTGGAACATAGTCTAGGCAGATTGACTGTTGAATCCTCTTGAACTTGAACATCTCTCACAAAAAAATCTCTCCCCTCTTCTTCAGTGGATGGATGGCAATTACTACTACTTTGATTGCACAATACAAGAAACAGTCTGTACAAAACATAATAATATAGCCTACTCACAAATGCAAACCAGTGTGACATTGACAGGTCAAAATCGTCTGAGTAATCCTGAAGACAGGTCAGCAAAACTATCTTTCGCCACAGTGCTCATTCTAATAGATATTCAGCATACTTTTCTTGAACAAAATTCTCCCCCTTCATTATATAGAGCAGGGGTCTCAAACCTTTTGAATTCCAAGAGCTACTTTGACAAAATCAATCTGGCCGAGAGCTTGGCTACTTCACTATTTTACACCGGTGTTACTGATAGGCCTGATCCCTTACCATCTTAAACACTTACAGCACAGTGCAAACACTCAAATGCAGTGTCATTTAAATTTGTGGATCCTATATTTTCCATTGGCTGATAGCCAAATCGGGTGTGCTCTACCAAAATCAATGCTCATCAGAGAGCAATTAGCTAAAACTCATAATTTTTATCATTTTGCATTTTTATCATTTTTATTATTTTGTACCAGACAGGGCAGGATGTTTGAATTCTATTTCACTCAGATTTTAATACCTTTTGTGACTATGTTATGAGATTTATTTACATTTCCTTTGACCCTTTGGAAAGCTACTCTTAAGCAGGTGGCAAGCTACTGGTAGCTCCTGAGCTACCTGTTGGAGACCCCTGATCTAGAGAGTGGGTATTTGCAAGGCATCATATGGACCAGAACTGCCCTGAAGAACCAAGACTTCTTAGTTGGTTCACAATATAGCCAATATATGGCAGGCAGACAAGACTGATGACAATAAATGTTGAATATTGATCAAATAAAATAAGACACATGTAAACATGTTAAGAGTAGGCTAAGTGTACTGTGTATGTGCTATAATATAAGGTTAAAAGCTCGCACTTCCATTGACCCGAAACAGTGTTTTATATCAAAATTAAAAGGGAGCAAGAACACCTGGTTGTAGAGGACTTTTTTCTTTTATTTATGTGCTATAATGTGCCATCATCTCATGTATGACATGCCACATGCAATATTCTTAGTGTACTGAATGTCAAGTATTGACTGCACCCAGGAAGGTTAATAGCCTACCTAGTCTCCAATCCATGCCTTTGTTTTGATTTCTAAGCATTCTGCAGGACAAAGGATAATTTAAAATTAGATAACACAGAATTTTATTTCATCCAATCCTCACCAGAATGTGCACATACACACACCACGAAAAATCGAAAAAAATCTACAGTACTCTACACACCACAGGAGATGGATTTCAGACAAACATTCATCATAGTAGCCTAAGTGAGGAATTTCTGGCATTATTTCCGTACCAAAGCTCTGGGCCCTACATAGTAGCCCAGTAGGCTAAGCAACCAATGAAAAGTACAGAAAGCTACAGCGACAGACTTACTAACCAATGAATACACGGCAATGAAAGCGCTTGACACAGTAGCTTACTCTAATCAGGAACTAAACACAGATCTGGCAGAAAATAACGACGCGCGCAGAGTGCATGGTACTTTCTCTAAATCGTTGTAGACTATATATTTTTAGTTTCATTGAAGTTTGGATTTATTGTTCGATGTTATTTTTGGATAAACAGGAAGTGGGACTTGACAGGTTAATTATCGCAACTTCAATGCCCGATCACAAGACGAACCGGACATGTGATATTGATCAGAAGCCTAGCCTACTACTAGCCGACTGAGTCGAAGGACACAAACAAGCCGTTTTTTCTGAGCGAAAACTATGTAGATTAACCAACAACGCGGTTTACACAAGGGCCATTCAGGAGACAAAATGGTCCATGTTTATAATTGCCACCCGTTTGCGTCCCAAAACATTGTGCCCACCGAGCAAGAACCCGGGCCGGTTTGTTGCGGCGGTGATGCGCTTTTCGTGGTTTCAGCCGGAGGATGCAAGATCGAAGCGTACCAGATGCAAGAGGAAGGATGCCCTCTCATCTGTCGTTTTGCGACGATGGGAACAGTTCACAATATATTACACAGTCAAATAGGTAGGCTAATCTCTTACCCTTCTTTAGCATTATTTTTATTACTAGTGCTTGTTTTGCTTCTGTCAATGGAATTTCTGTTCAGTGCTTGAAACGTACCACGCAATTGTTTTATAAATCCAAACTGAAAACGTTTTATATTGATAGATTAATTAGGTTATAGTCTACCTGCTGTGTTGGTGGTTTGAAAATAAGCTTAATTGGCTTCTTCCTGTGATAGGCTACAAGTGTATTCTTTACCCATCGTATTACAACAATCTTTGAAAACAATCTGTCATCGCCTTGGTCTATAGGGGACTATCTTGTCACCATCGAGGAGAAGAATAAAGCCACTTATCTGCGTGCCTACACCAACTGGCGTTATCAGGCGGCCGAGAAAACGCGAGTGGGTGTCCGACTGCTTGGCCACCTCCTACGAGGTTCTGCGTCGCTCCGAGGAATTCCCAAAGAACAGATGGAGATAATTGAAATCCCGCTTTTCGAGCCCCCAATGTGTGTAGCCTGTTGCCCGCTAACAGGTGATCTCCTAGTAGGCTGTGCTAAGAGTTTGGTGCTATTCACGTTGCGAAGACAGGCGCTGAATGACCGTCTCTCTGTACTGGATTTCGAGCGTCTCCTCATTCTCCATATCCCGGGCTGGACGCCAACGCAGGTGGCCCTGTGCGCTGGCTATGTGGCCTTGCAGGCTGATTTGGAGGTGTTGATCTTCCAGCTGCAGAGGCCCCAACCTGGCAAAGAGCAGCAGCACAGGTTGGAAGAAAAGGGCAACCAACAGCTACAACAACATTCCCTCCTCCCAGAGGATATGATCTCTATGATGGACAGGCTCAGTGTTAGTAACACTGGTATTGGTGACCGTGGTAATGTTGTACTTCTGTGCTTCACACACACAAGTCTTTGTTGATCCATCAATGCTTTGTCAAACAATCTTGCTTTTTAATCTGCATACACATAGTTCAGACAAAGCACTAATGCATTTGTGCAAGCAATCTCTAACTCTTAACAACATAGCAATGTTGCTGAAGTGAAACAAACTAGTTGTTCATGGTCTTTTTTTGGTGCTTCCTATTCCTTGTCCAGATATGAAAAAGGAGACGGCTGGTCACCTAGAACCAGATGACTTCTACATGTTCCCAAAGCACCAGGAGATGCTTGGGGAGCCGGCCAAGGACTGTGGTGTATCTGTCACCCTGGAGTGGACTGGTGTGGAGAGTGAGGCACGCTTTGACACAGGAGTTACTTACATTTTATATAGGTAAATCTTCAGCATTGCTGCCTTCATCATTAGGCATCACATAATGATACTAGCAATAGCATGGTTTGACCACATACCTTAATCACTTCATCTAAATAGTCTAGGGCTGTAGTCTACATGATACGCAGGTATACGTCGTATAACCACTTAAAAGTTTTTGGGTTTGCATATGTCCACTAAAACATAGGCTTCAATACTGACAGCACTGTAATAGCAGTCTCATACCTCATACAGCCTCATACATAAAGTATACCCACTACAGCAAACTACACTATAGCACTGGTCATGCTTAGAGATAAGATGGGCCAGACCAAACATCTCAGTGGTGCATGCTGACATGCTCAGTTATGAACAATTAACAGCACCAGCATAACCTGAAAGGCTAAGGTATTTAATGATTTTTGGTATAACATAATAATAATAATAATAATAATAGGGCAATTCCACAGAAAACTGCCACAAAATGCCATGGTATGGTATGATGTGAATGATGATTACATGAAATTTGAGCATTCACTCTTGTTGGTTGTAGAAGAAATTTTATGCAACTATTCACAAAATCATTCGCATCATACAAATACCATGGCATTTTGTTGGCATTATGGACGTGACGGTTTTCCTGTGGAATCACCCAAAAATAAATAAACTGATAAGTCATATTGTTTGGTTCATAGTCTTCTTGGTAACATCTCTTCCCATCCAGGCGCTTTGCTCCTGATTTCTTCCAAGGCAACAGTGTGGAGGATACCTGTCTTCATTCACTGCAACTCTATCCAGTGCTCACCAGTAAGCACTGTTCACACTCTGTGCCATAACTTTTGCAGAGTTCATGTTTATGAACGTTGTTTTTAATGTGGGAATAAACTTCACGAGCAGATTCAGCATTCACTGAAGGCAGGGCCATAGCAATGAGACCCCCATAGAGTTGGGGTAGGGGGCCCTAAAGACAGCTAATTGGCTGACAGCTGTCAGAAAAATTCTGTGATGACTCTCAAAATCTAGTCTATTATACAACCAACTGACAATGAGATGTTGAGAGCCCCAATAGCCAACCATCAGTGAGCTGGGGCGGGGTGGGGCCATGTGGGTCCAAGAGACCCCCATAGTGTTACATAAGTAAATTAATTGAAGCCCATCAATCAAATCAGTGCCTTAGTTGACATAATCAATGAATTCATCAATAACGCCACACATCATTCTATCCTTTGATCTCACTGTCCGTCTGTCCATCTGTCTTCTCTCTCCATGTTTTCACATTTGGTTATGGTGATCAGGTAGCCAGGAAGCCACCGATGAGGCCAAATCTTCCGACCCTGCCTGTGTGTTCTGCTTCTTCTCCCTGCCCAACACTGGCTACATGTATAGCATCAAAGGTTCTGTAGAGCTGGTCTCAGCCTACCAGTACCCAGAGAAAGCCCAGCAGGCTGTGCTCAGTAGCCACTTCCTGCATGTCATCACCAAGTAAGGCTGAACTTACTACCTCAGGGCCTTTCATGGATGTTAAAGGTGTAACCTCCCATGACACAAAATCACACATGTAATATCTGACTGAGCGTTAAAAAAGTGAAGAAAAAAAAGTTCTTACCGTACAAGCAATACTTTGATTTTAACAGCATTATTAACAGCAGTGCCTAAAGGCTCGTAAGAGTGCCCCTTATTGTGCGTAGGTTTTGGTGAATTCACGGTTGCTGAATGAGACCCAATGAGTACGAGACAGGGATACATCAAATCAGCTGTTTTTTTTAATGGAATGCACAGATTAATGAAACACACTAGATCTCATTTCATGCCTTAATGCATTCAGAAATATAGTTTTTAAAAAACACTCCTTTCAGAGTCTGAAGCAGAAAGTCTGACTTAAGAATGGAAGTTTTCATTGTACCAGTTACCTGAGATTCAGGGTAAAGCGTAGTTATGTGTCACATGCTTCGTGGTGTACCACTCTGGTGAAAGGAAGTTAATATTTCAACTCAGCAGCCAGCAGCCTGGCTCATTGGGAGCAAAGTGTTGCAGCTAGATAGGACCACTAGGGGACTGTGAGGAGCAATTTGCTGAACTAGCCAGTTGAAATTAGAGACCTCACCTTTTATTAGCATTGCTGTAAACACTGAAAAGTAAGTGTGTGTGTGTGTGTGTGTATTGTTTTCTGTGCCCTTGCATCTCTGCCACAGGAATGCCCTTCAGTGTTTCTCAGTGCGCTGCAGCGCGGTAGCAGCCAGGGTTGAGGATCCCTACATTGACACCACCATGAAGGTGAGTTTCCAGTGGAAGTGTGTTCAAGACAGAGTAGCTGCCAAAGTGTGGTTTAGTGTGGTCTGCGAGTTTTTTTTGTTGCTGGTTGTGGTTCATGCCTGCCGCCTGTTGACCTGTGAAAATACAGCAGGTAACTCTTAGTTTTATTTAGTTTTGAGGGGGGCACAAAACCAAGTACAACAGCCTTGTTCTGTAAGCTTTGTTTTAGGTTGCTAGTGGAAAACCTCTAACTGAAATCATCTCCAGTCAATTACTAGCAGTGTGTGCCACATATGGCCTTAACAGACTCTGAGGAATTTGTGCAGCACATTCCTTGGTAGACCAGCGAGCAAAACTATAGGGCATAAATTGAATTTTGATGCCACAGTGTTTTCTGAATGTTTGAGCTGCTACCAGTCATCAGTCTTAGTTGGATTAGAGGGTCTGAATAGCACTGCTGTTAGGATGACCCTGTATGTGTTTTGTGTGTGTGTGTTTGTTTTGTCTGTGTGTGTTTGTCCAGGCTTGTCCTCCCTACACCATGGAGGTTTGTGCACTGCGCATCCAGCTCTTCATTGGTCTTAAGGCCCTCTGCCATGACAGGAACCACATTGTCCTCCTGACTGCAGCAGACATTGAGAGCAAAGAGGATGTCGAGAGAGCAGCCAGGAAGAGCCTGTAGGTCACACTCACACCCCAGTCAGCTTTACCCACTTCATTCTGTGTTCAGTACTTGGACTTTGGTATATATCTTCCTAGAAAAATCTAATAGAACAGCAGTTATTTGATGCTATCTCTCTGTGTGTGTTTCTCCTTGGGTGGCATGTGTGCATGTGGTTAACCGATTACCAATCTTGTTTTAGTGAATCAAAAGATCACAAAACTCTAACGGGGATTTTGCTAGCGGTAGGTATAGAGCCGTCCAGCAACCCTGCTTTGGAGAGCCTCCTATCCAGGTCCTTCCTGTAAGTCCCATGGCCTTACTGTCCCAAGCAGTGTGAAACCCCCCCCCCCACCACCACTCCACTCCAACTGCCTGCCTGTAAATCCTCTAAAACTCTCCATTAACTGTGACCTTGGACGTGTGGATCATTAACCGTGTGTGGACTAACGTGAACAGAACAGCATATAATGTGTGTGTCTTTTCCTGTTCAAAAACTCTGTGCTGTGCTCTGTTGGTTTTGCTGAAAGTTCCTTGTGGTCATGTGATGGCTGTCACTGACCCAAATTCCCCAAGTATGAAAGCCCATAGCATGGAAGGGGGGCTTTCACAGAGGAGGGAGGTTGAGCTTAAAGCTTGTGCTGTCTACCAAGGAAAAGCCTATAAATGAAACCCTGCTGACTGCTTTGCCTCAGGGTATCACATGAGACATATTACAGACAATGAAGTCTTGGATGATAACTGAAGCAGTTAATGCAATGTGTGTGCCATCAAGTCTCTGATCTCCTTAGTCGTAATGCTTGTGTCTGTGGGTTGCAGTGATGCAAACAACTGGCTCATGGACACATTGAGATCAGCTGCAGGAAGGTCAGTAGGCTAAGGATGTAAGGATGGGTGTGTGTGTGTCTGTGTCTTTCTGTGCTGCTGGCTATATGGATCAAGGAGAGCCAAAACTAAAATGGCAAACTGAATTCCCTAATCACACACAGTCCCTAACCACACACACACACACACGCACACACACACACTAATAACCTTACACTACTAAACCACCCAGTCATGCACCTTAGATTTTTTCCCAACAAATGAACAGTTTTCTCCAAAGTGATCAGGTAAGGGTTCATAACATAAAGAAAGTCACTCTTGTTTTTGTAAAGTGGTTAATGTATTCTCTTGATTTTAGATCAAATATACAGTACAGTACATACTGAATATATAATGGAGATTACCTCTGGCATGATGTCATTGTCTAATGTAATTTTGGAATTTGGCAGAGTGTGTGGAATGTGTGTTTTTTTTTTTTCAGAGGAGTTAGGTGAACTAGTTATGCTGACATGTCTGCCTGTATGGAGTCACACTGTCACAATGTCATCTTGATTTGATTTATCTGTCGATGCCCAGCACTCATTTGGAAAGATGTTTGTAATGCTGGTCATTTTGGTTTACTTGACTTAGGCACTAGTATTTACTGGGAGTGTATCACAGTATGTCCCTGAAAACACATACTCACAAGTAGGAAGAACAGCTTGGCTAATCAGTCTCAATAACCGTTGTTAAACTAATCAGTAGCGAATATTTTGTCAGAATGAGAGTAGAAGCTGTGGTGTTCTTTCTCGAGTGTGTGTCTGAAGGGAAGTCTGTCCTGTTCAGGCCCTTTACTCTTGTCTTGTCTTGTGCATTGCAGCTCAAGGAAGACATCCATCACCAAGCCCAAGGAGCCCAGTGAGAGTGGCCATGGCTGGAACCTCTATGTTGTGAACACGGTCTCAAGCCTCACCCTCTACCGAGAGATGGTAAGGCATCTGGTGTCCAATATGGCTCTGTGTGGGGTCATTTGTGTGTTTTGAGAGGGGCTGCAAAATGCTGCAAAGATTTGAAGATAAGATACTTAAAAAGATACTGAAAAGATTGCATACATATCATTGAGTCCCATTGAGTTGTCATGTCATGAAGGTCTGATCAAAGATGTTACCATGGAGGTTCTGAACAAAGTTCTTTGAAGAACCACTGGGGGCTCTATGGGAGAGTGTAGAGAGAAGAAAAACAGGAAAGATTTATCATGGATTGTATTATTGCATGGAGAACATTCATAAAGGTCATGGTGTGTGTGTGTGCGTGTGCACGTGTGTGTGTGTTCCCTCTCTCAGGTTGAATATAGTAAGAAGTATGAGGTGTCTGACCCATTCTCTCTGAGCTGTGTCCACCTGCTGAGTGAGGCCCATCTGCTACTGCGTGCCTCACTGCTGGACCCCACCATGGACCTCACAGAGAGGGCCCAGGTCCAGCAGGCCTTCAAAGAGAACTGTGCCCAGCTAGGAGACTGCTTCAGCAGGTGCTAACTACACTCAGAGGGTTCCAATTCAATTCAATTCAATTTATTTATACAGCGCCTTTTACAATAGTATTGTCTCATGGCGCTTTACAGAAGGAGCACCCAAGAGCAACAGGGTCAAGGAAAAACTTCCTTATGTTTAGTTTGGAAGAAACCTTGGGCAGATCCATGACTCAAGGGACTAACCCAACTGCCAGGAGTCATGCAGGAAAAGTACAATCAGTAGTAGCCATGATCGATTACAAGTTGTCAATGGTTTTAGCTAGGATCATGATAGAGATCATAATTCCAGAGTATTATCCCACTTTACATTACATGGTAGTCAGTCCATAGGTGGCTATCAGGAATTATGGCTGGACAGTGTAGTAGTAGCCAGACATAGTGTTAAACTCAAGGAGGGAGATGGGTCATGGGGGTAACAAAAGGGTCCATTTGACAGTGCCATTGTGAGGGGGGGTTAGTCACAAACCCACAGGGAAGGGGAGTCGGTCCTGGCATGGGCGTCTAGGAAGGGACTCTAGGATGGAGAGTTGGTCCATGCACGGGCCTCCCGTAGTGTTGGTTGCAGTCCACTGAGGAAGGGTGGGTGACAGGACGAGGCAGGGATGACACTCAGCAGAGATGATTGTGGACAGAGGAAGCAAATTAGGCCAGGCTCATACATCAATGAACCAATGTGTCATATAAGTAAGTCCAGTCCAGTCTCCTAAAGGCCAGGGCTAAACCTCTATACTTTTAAATCAAATGTTATAAAAGTTCAACTTATGATCTACCTCTTGATCATTGTACTTCATACATCATATGAGATCAGTCTCAGATCCTAAGTATGAGATCTATTGCAAAATGTAAACATTGGCTACTGTATTTTATAAAATATGTAATTGCTAACATTTCAGCAAAATCACTGTGTGATGTTTACATTTTCTAATGTAATGTAAGAGACCAGTGCCAGTCTGGGGTAGTAGATAGCCTGATGCGTTGACAGTGTTATAAATTATATAATTATATTATTAATATATATTGTGGGGATAATCTGTACCAGGATTTATTTCTCTAGCCATCCTATATAATATACTGTATTATCTGGAAATTGCTGGCTTAATCTGTCACAAAAAACTGACTATGGGTGTCTGGGCCATAGGTTTGACAAGAAGGACTGCCACCTGGCGCTGCCTTATTACAAAATGTCTGGCTTGTCAGTCACTGAGGTGATCCAAAGGAACGTGGCCTCAGCGGACTCTCCTCAGGAGTATGGCAAAGGCTTCCTGTTCTTCCTCAGGCACTCACTTTATGAGGAGGACATGGAGGAGCTGAACCAGGTGAGTGGAGAGAAGAGTCCTGATGCCACCAGCAGAGTCAGGGTGTGGTGAGCATAGCTCTCTCAGGGTGCTTCACCATTCATGCTGGGATTGCTTGCCTTCTTTTTGGTGACATTCTCTTGGGTTTTCAAACTCTCTCTCCTTCTCTCACTCTTTCTCTCTCTCTCTCTTTTTTACGTACTCATTCACTCACACACACAATAATAAACTTATAGACTAGCCCCAAAGCAAAGTAGATCAAGTTGTAACCCCACCTACTGTATATCTATAATAAGGAGCACAAAAGAGTGCTACATTTTTTTCCTTTGTTTCTCTTGTGTCCCTCAGGAGGCTGCTAACATTGTGCTGGACATCTTCAGTGCAGCCGAGCCAGCCCAGCTGCCTCACGTGGTGTGCAGCCCCTTCATGCTGAACAGCGACCCGGCCGCCACCCTGGCCCACTTGCAGTGTCTGGAGAAGACCGGAGCCCCATCCGTCACGCTCACCCTGGCCATGGCCTCCCTGGCGCTGCGCGTGGGGGACATGCAGCTGTACCAACAGCAGATGGAGCGCCATGCAGAGGTGAGGCCTGCAGGGGGCAGTCACAAGGGAGTGTTTTGTTTTCTTCCTCCATCACATGCTGGCCCAGAACTGATTCTCAGAAAGATGTGAATGATCATGATCATTATGTTACTTCTTTTTACTGAAAGCAGTGTATATTTTTCTTATTTACAGGCATTAAATGGTAACATTTATGTGAAAAAGCCATGTAATGCAATGTGAGGTGGTTATCTTCATTCATGTGATGTGATATTCCTAATACCATCCAGAATCTGTTGAGAAGCTGTGCACAAAGATTTCTGTTATTATTATCTGTTATTCTGTTACTATTGTTGTCAGTTAATTAGTCTGATATAGGTCTGGGACAGAAATGTTTGCCTTTGCTTTGAACTTGTACGTAGCTGTGTGAACTTGAGATTTTGGAAGCAGTTCAAACACTCAAATGAGGCATTTTGTTTTGGATCTTGTAATGACGCTGGGCAAAAAATGTTTGGGCCAGAGAGCTCCTATGTTCTTTCTGTGAGAGGCTAAGAGTGTTTCAGCATGTGTTTACTTTGTCTGGTGTCAGATGCTGCAGGTGTACGGCTTCATCGAGGAGCCCAAGCTCCTACTGCTGCGCCGGGGGAAGGCCATGGTGCCCACGCCGCTGGCACGCCATCTCTGCCACACCCAGCAGGGCCTGCTGGTGGCAGCCGCTGTGGCACTGCACGAGAACAGCAAGGTCAAGCTGGAGGAGGCCAACCTTTTCTTCCAAGTAAGGGACACCTTATATTACCTGATTTATGGAACTGTTTTTGGAAGATATGTTCTTTATCATTTTACCAGATTCTGAGTGATTTCTATGTTGTCTGAACAGTAAAAGAACAAATTTCTTACTGATGGGTATTGTATGAATTTAGCCTTATTTCCCTGCACAAATAGAAGTAGTACTAAAGTACAGTATTATTGCACAAAGGAAACTATAATAGAGGTGTCATTTAATGCTACAAAAATAATACACATTACAAACAGTATAGGGTTAGTATTGAATAACATGTGTTTGCATTGCTGTGTATTCTTGTGTTTTCTAGGAGCTATGTAAAGAGACCACTGAAGAAGCAGGCACCCCACAGTTGCTGGTGGACTTCTGGGAGGCACTGCTGGTGGCCTCCTCTCAGGAGGCTGTGATCCAGGAGCTGCTCTTCCACCTCACGGCCGTCTACATTGGCCGCATTAGCCACCGCCAGCAGCCCAGCGCCAGGCCACTCAAGACGGCAGACGACCTGGTGAGGGAAACGCTGAAGCTCATTCACAGTGACTCAATCCCAGTGTTCCCTTGAAACCCCACTGGACCCTCAAAGACAAGCATGAATCAGCTTGAGAAGTTTATTAATTGTGTTAAGTCTTTGTGTATGTTGTGTTTCAGATGAACTCCTGTGTCCACTATGGTCAGCTCTACCCCTGGGTGGGCATTCTGACGCCTGCACACCTGCGATGCACACAGGGCTACCAGGAGGACCTCCAGAAGCTTCAGGTGATTATGCAAACCCAGTGCCACTGGCCATAAATGCATGACAACCTGCAGTCCAGCAGTGTATATGACAGAGAAGCTCTCTGTTTACAGACTTTTACATCATGTTTCATCACTTCAACACTATGACTCCTCAGGCTTGTTCAAATAAGTTCTACAATTATGTTCTGTTATTATGAGTTCTCAAACTAGTTAACTTGTGTTATCCATGTGTTTGTGCTCTGGCACCACCCAGTGATCAAATTCGGAGGCAGAATAAGGAAAACAGTTATTGGTCAGTAAGGCCAGTTGGTATAAGAGAGTTTGTCACATCAAGAGTTTCAGAGTGTTTAAGAGGCTGGAGAGATTTGTAATATTGTCTGTTTTAACTTGTTGGCTGTTATTGGCTGTTTCAATGTTTAAGAGACTGGAGAGCTTTGTAACATGTGGCTGTTTTAACTTGCTTGTACCAGCCCTTACAGTGTGTCCATCTGGTCTCTGTATTTGCCCTGTAGTCTCTGTTGTGTGGCCCCACACTGGACGTGTCCTCCATTCTCCCTCTGCTGGAGCAGCTGCTGGACTCAGACAACGCAGGGCTGAGCGTGCATGTGCTGTGTGCCACGCGGCTCGGACACACCGAGAGCTCTATAGAGCGGCTGCTGGACCGCTGCCCGCAGGCCATCATCTCATTCGCCCATGATGAGCTGAAGAACAACAAAATGGTGCCTGGCCTTTTACTGATATATATTTATTAAGTGCTTGCTATTCTATTTAGTTGGATGCACCATTGTTTTCCCATTCATCTGTGGTTTAAAAATGTGGTAGCCTAGGACTACATTTGTAAAGCGTACTAGAATCTTGGCTAAAGTTTTACTGATGTTAAGCATTATTGTTGCCAGGCTCTGTGGTGGCAAAAACTGTTCCCAGAACTGTGTGAGAGGACCAGAGCATCAGGAGACAACAATAGCATCTTACTGACTGCGCTGAAAGGTACAGAGAACTCAGTGTTTGTAGAGAGACAGCAAATGCTCTGAGTATCATACCTCAAAGTCTACACCGAAGAGGGGAAGGTTTACATATACTAAGGTTTACATTAGTATATATAACAAGGAATGTGAACTGTTATTAGGATCTTCACTAACCTAGTATCGATAAAGTATCATAAACAGATTCATAAAGGATTATAAAGCATTCATAAAACTCATACATACATGTTTATAGAAAGTGTCACTGGTTTACTATGTAATTTAATGTAATGTTGAAGTTGCTGAAGTTGAAGGGTAATTAAAATAAATAAAATGCCATGGTATTTCTATGACGTGAGCATTTTCTATTTTTGGCTGCAGAACATAGATGAAAAAAAAATTACAGAATATTTCATGTCGTCATTCATGTCATACAAACAGCCTACCATGGCATTTTGTTGATGTTATGGACGTGACAAAAAGTAAAATTTCTGAGGAATTGCCCCTAAACTTAAATTGTATATCCAAGTCAGTGTATATTTTTTAACATGTTAATATAGTATGTTTTAACTGTGTGTTTTCATCCATGCAGCCTTTGTCAATAACATTTGTTTTTTGAATGTTCATCATGGTGTAAACAGAAACACTTGTTGTCGTTGCCATGGAGCTGAATCCTTTGGAATTCCTGGAACTGTTGCCAGACGACGGCACAGCGCACTTCTTCCTGCCCCATCTGCTGGAGTGCAGCCAGAGGAACCTGATGACGTGAGGCCACTATCAGACAGTCCCATCCTCAAGGACAGGACAAGAGTGAGCTGTGCCTGTATGACCCAGAGCCAGTCAACAAACACAAAACACTACAAGCCTTTAGACAATCAGTCCACAGAGACGTTGTGGTTGCTATGCTGCTTACTGACACTCTCTATATGGTGCATGCTTTAAGTATAAGGTTTACAGAACCCTTATTTAATTGGACGTGTTGTTTGGTGTTGGAGGGGGGAATTACACTGGATTAATTTATGGTGATATTTTACAACCACTTGTAATCTGAATCTAAGTGGTAAATGTTGAATAGCAAGTATGTAAGATTTATTTCTAATGCTCTATGTGTTCAGGATGGGAATTCTCTAACCTCTTGTGCCCAATTGCTAAAGACTTATTTAGAATTGTATTCAGCTTTGGCAATCTTTGGTTTTCTTATTTTTAAGGCCTTTCATTAAATAATGGAAGTGGATGTGTGTTAAGATTTATTTGCTGTTTGTTACAAAATATCTATTTTTTAACCGTTACACAAAGTAAGTCACATTGAAAGAGTCATGTATACAGAAGTAACAACGGAATGAATGCCATGAAGAGAGTTTTCATTTTCACTTCCTCTTTAGCTTCCTCAGAAATGTCTGATGCTAACTGATGCATGGACCTCAGAACACCTGGAGACTGAAATAATCAATCATGAAACTACTCACTCAGTATCATACAGTACACTTGGAAAAAATATTGCTCAAATAATGAAAATATAGAGGAACATGCCACTTCTATTTACAGAAATGTTTAATTAGAAAGTGAACAATGAAATCTAAAAGTGTACAAAATCTAATAGATTGGTGAGATTTGTGTGTGGTTGCTGCATTAGCGCCCAAATAGTCCCTTTTTCTTCTCTGTAGACAAAAAAGGCAGTGGCAATAGTTAGTAACAACAGGTAGTCTAGTCATATTACATTACAGAACAGTTCAAGAGAGTGTGGTAAGTACAGCCAGAGACTGTACAACCCATGATCCTGGTTGATAAACTGCATTTCCCAGACTTACCTTTTTCCTTAACTGTGTAAGTGGTCTCCATGCCAGCCATGATATGATCTGTAACATGGCAGTGCAAGATCCACGTGCCGGGGTACTTTGGCCTCATATCTACTGTCTGGAAGGTACCAGGGAACAGCTCAAAGACATCTGTGCGGTGAGTGCCACTCAGCTGTGGAAAGATCCAGAAAACCTCAAGGTCATTGGT
Source organism: Tenualosa thibaudeaui (assembly GCA_027481765.1). Taxonomy (NCBI): domain Eukaryota; kingdom Metazoa; phylum Chordata; class Actinopteri; order Clupeiformes; family Clupeidae; genus Tenualosa; species Tenualosa thibaudeaui. The sequence goes on along the minus strand of JAIFZK010000173.1, from coordinate 1,608,628 downwards.
GCTTATCCCTTAGACTTGTTGGCAAAGTCTTGTTAGTCTTGAGGAGTTTAAGAATATTACAATATCATGATTTTATTGTACCTTGTACTGAAAACTGTGGCCATGGAAATGAGCTGTGTGTATGTCTACTTCATTGCCCATACCCATCAGGTACCAGTATACTTTGTCTCCCACCTCCATATCTAGACCTTTCAGGTTACCATAGACCAATCCATTGATCCCTGTTGAAATTATAGCAAACCATTAATCATAGTTTAATTACTGTGAGTTGAACTGCAGTGAGAACAGCTTGGGTGCCAGCACTGTTTCACACGCACCATGCATTTTGTTGCTCTCAATGAAATCCTCATTGTCTTTCAGTTTGGGGCTGGGGTTTTTCACATGGGCTTTGATGTTGTCATCCAGGTACCAGGACTGATTCTCATCCCACACCATGAAGAGCAGAGCAAACTCCTCAATCTCCTTTTTCAAGCCCAATTTCCTCATCCAGTTACGCCGGCAGATCACCAGTGGACCAATCAGACCACTGTACATATCCTGAGGAAGAAGGAACTCAGCATGATTATCATCATGGTATAAGATGACAGTTAATCTAAAACCATTGACTCCCTAACCTAAAGCATGACAACCTAAAAAAATTGATCATAAGCTCAAGATTTACCTAACATAACAAATGGCAGTTTGACCCACTGTTATAAATGTAACTTGTGGGTTTCAGAGCTTGTTTTTTTACTTCAGAAGTTTTACTTCTGCAATGGCCTCTTCACAGGCCTGCCAAAAAAGACTATCAAAAAGCTTCAGCTGATTCAAAATGCAGCTAGTCTTCTCACAAGAACAAAAAGAGCAGAGCACATTACTCCAATTCTAAGGTCCCTCCACTGGTTCCCAGTATGCTATCAAATTGACTTGTGCTGCTTGTGCACAAGTCTCTAAATGGGACAGGGCCTAATTACCTCTCTGTTCAGTTTCAGCAATATAACCCAATTAGATCTCTCAAATCACAGCAGAAAAAAATGCTGGCAAAACCATTCATTAGCACAAAGTGTGCTGAAGCAGCCTTTACCTTCTATGCAGTTCAGCTATGGGACCAAGTCCTAGAGGACATCAAATCTAGACTAAAGACCAAGCTGTTCTCAGATGCTTTCTGGTAACTGCTGTATCTTTATTTAAACTTTAATCATTCATTACTTTCACTTCATTTTATTACTTTATTTCTACTTTCTTTATCAACTATATCATTTACTACTTACATTTTATTACTTTTTTGTACCATCTGTATCGTCTATGTTATTTTTTCATTTTATTTTCTTTTACTCACTATTCTTTGCCTTTATTGTTGTAAAGCACATTGAACTGCCTTGTCTGTTTGTAGTGCATGTGGTTCTGGGCAGAAGTGGGTTTGAGCTCTGTTCTTTTCTGCAGAAAAGGTAGTTCCACAAGTAGGAAAGGTGGTTGCACAAGTGGGTGTCACAGTTTGTCAGGTAAAGTGGACTCAGTGACTTACAGTAGCTGGTTGTGGTTGCTCTGGAATTAACACAAGGCTTAGTTGTTCCAGTTGTTCAAGGGATTGTCTTGTGTTTAGTTGGTCTAACATTAAAACCCCTAATTGCACTACTTACTGTCAGAGGGGTGCTCCGTGTGCTAAAGCACCATGAGACAATACTATTGTAAAAGGCGCTGTATAAATATAAGTGAATTAAATTGCATTGAATTGCATTGAAGTCCTAGCTGTTATGCCGACTGTTTTCCACTGACTTGGTCAGTGAAATTTGATGCGAAATCGGCTCTTAGAAAAGTCTTTGTGTTAAGGTGTAAAACATGTTTGTAACACGTGTGGATTTGGTCCGACATGGGTGTGAGCTGTATTCTTTTCCATGAAAAGGAGGTTCATTAGTGGTCTACAGCTGCTTAATTCTCTGAAAATTGTGTTATTTTTCAATCATGATTTCGTTTATTTTTCCTATTTTGTTTTCTTTTTTCTCAAAAATTTTTATGTAATTTTATTTTCTTTTATTCATTTTGCCTTTATCTTTGTAAAAGCACATTGAACTGCCTCTGTGTATGAGATGCGCTATATTAATAAACTTGCCTTGCCTTGCCTTGTTTTAGTTTACATGACAAGGGTGAGGACTAGGCGAGGGGAAATGCTTCTGAGCTGGTCAACTAACAACATGACAACAAACTGCAAAATATAATGAATTTCAATGGGCTTTACCTTGTTTACATCTACTGTGGAGTAGTAAGCCCCAACGCTGCACTCCTCCTGTTCTTTGGTGGGCCCAGCCGTACCAGATGGGATGTACCAGGTGTATGTGTGTGTCTCACCTAGAACAACACAAGCATTACTCAGTGACTGAATACTATTAGTAGGAATCTACCAAGTTACTGCTGAGTACATTTACATTTAAGAGTGCACCAAGAGTGCATATTGGTGGCATGAAATTTGGAAGTATTTTGAGGTGAAAATGCAAAATAAAAGTGCAGTGCAGAGAGAGAGTGGAAGGGGCATTGTAAGTGCAATCCTGGTATTCAGACATTTTAAACCAGGAGGTATTCTTGGATGAGCTTTGTCTTCAAGAATTTCTTCAAGGTGAAGAGGATATCTGTTGCTCTGGTAGCACTTGTAAGGTCATTTCACCAGCGTGGAACAACAGATGAGAATAGTCTGGATTGACCTGTGTGAGGTGTTGGCCATGCTAGACATTCCTTCAAGGAGACTAACATAGGGCTTTAAGAGGGTATTAAGTATGGGAGCAGATTCATCAATCACCCTGTAGGCCAACATTAGTGCTTTGAAAAGTACTGAGGACTGACCTGCCACGCTTCTTTTAAGGCTTCTGTCACAGACAGAAGCACTTTTGCACTTTTGAAGCCAGATTGGTAGAAATCAATATACTGAATATGCATATGAGCTGGAAGTAAGGAGCTGCCTTACCTGGTTTAGTTGCTACAACCTGGGGACTCTCAGTTTTAACTCCATGTGCATGTATAGAATAGGGTCTTCTGGCCATGTTCTTAAACACGATCTTCACTTTCTCCCCAACATTGCCGTGAAGCATTGGGCCTTGGATCAAGAGAAAAGACACATTACCATCCGACATAAAACTCCCTATCTTCATTGACAACACAATACATCTCTGAAGCCAGAATATACCCATAATTCCAAGGTGCTCCTCATCAGGTGCTCTCTCCTTCAGCTTGGTGAATTTGTCATCAGTGTACTCCCTGTATACAACCTTCTTATACTTGGAGCCAATGAATCCTGAGTCTTTGCTCAGGAAAGCTTGGCCAGGGCTGGTAAAAAAAGAGATATAAATTGCTTTCAGCTGCCTGTGTTACTGGCAAGCCTATACCTTATTACCCCATCATGTTATTAAATTAGTCTTCAGACAGATAGACTGATCTGTTAGCAGATTAGTCTTCATTATTGGTAATTATAATGTTAATTTGAATTTAAATTTAATCCTTGTTATAGAAAAAAGTGTAATTTGATACTTGACAAAGTACTGAAGTCCTGTTCTTTTTAGGATTTTCCTATGACCTTCTGTCTGTTTCAGCAGGAGAGTGGTTCTGTACCTGTCCTGGAGGCCCTTGTACAGTTCTCCCTCCCAGGTGCGGCTGGGGGAGTAGTCCCAATCCACCTCCACTGCAGCGATGTAGTATTTATTCTGGTTCATCATTATCTCAGACTGACGGTTCCAGATGCTGCACTTCTCCACTGTGTAGTTAGCTCTCATCCCAGCCTGGTAGTGGTCAGCTGTCTTACACACCACCTCAAACTGTCCTGTTGGTATTTCACATGCACATGTGAATATGCAATATCACACACACACACACACACACACACACACACACACACACACACATACACAAATCAAGAATGAGATGCAGCCATTACCCATGCTGTCTGGTTCCATCATGACTGTGTGTGAGATGTGAGGGAACACGTTGAACACATCTTTCCTGGTGCCTCTGTAAATGAACCTGTTGCCCTGGAAATAGAGGCCATGGATGTCCAGAGCTGAGCCCAGCCCAGAGAGATGCCATGACACCTTGTCTCCTTTGCACATGGTCAGTCCAGGAACGTTACCATACATATACCCATTGATGGCTGATGAAGTAGCATTGAGGATGTATTAGTCATTGATTTGGACATTTAAGGGGGTTATGATAAGCAATTACCTCTCACCTATTTAGTGTTAAAAAATAAATAAGGCAATATTAGTGTATAGTCATTCAGTGACTATGTAAAAAAATTTATATAGGATATGTGGTCAATATATGTAATTAATGTGGAACTGTTGTTGTAGGAAAGAACTCACAATGCATTTTATTTGACTCTTGAAAATCCTCATCATGTTTTTTGATAGTATTTGGAGACTGTGTGAATAACTTGATGTTTTCATCCAAATACCAGCTCAGATTCTCGTCAAAAATGCTAGCCAACAAGTGGAACTCTTTATCAACATTTTTCTGGAAGGGAAATTGTTTCAGAATACAGTTTGCGAAAATTATGCTGTAAAAAACATACTGCAGAAACACTGTACTCCAAGACCATTGGTATGATACAAAGCTATATTTGATACCACCACACAGTCAACAAGGTTTAATGTATTATATAAGTGCACATACATTATGAGTTTAATTATGAGTTATGTTATATTAGTTATATCACACCTATATAAGTGCATATTTACCTGTTTTCCTGACTTAAGGACTTTGTGTTTGCAAACTAGCAGAGGCCCCACCAGCCCAGAGTTGGTGTCTTTGACAGGGTCCACTGCTGAGTAGTACAGGTAATTAATACAGTCAGCATCGTCTCCTTTCGGCCCTGCACCTTTGGGGATGACCCAGGTGTATGTGTAAGTGCTGCCTGGGCGGACCAGGGCTGCAGGGGGAGGTGTCACAATCCCTAAAGAGGAAGGAGAATTAGTGAATGGGGTATGTTGAGTTTTTAGCATGTTAGCCCTTGTCAGCATGAAAAGAGCATATAGGCTTACTGAAAGTACAAAAGACAGCAACATGTTTTCATATTCAGATGATAAATTTGTATTCACACCGCATTTGTAACTCTGTTTTATCAGAAATCACAGTAACTGTATCACTTTGCACTTTGTAGCTGTTGCTTCACTAGGAGCTGCACTACTGTGTGGCAGTGTGTACTGACTTCAACTTAACTCAACGCACGCACACTGTTTATAAAGTACAAAGAACTCCTGGAGACTTTGAACCTGTCTGTCTTTGCTTGGACAGGTCAAGTCTGGAAATACTTACATACTTATGTAACAGCTCAAACACCCAGTTGCACAATGAGGTCAACTTACTTGGCAGTTTTTTTAATTCTCGAAGCCTTTTGGCAGTGTATGATTCTGTCAGGATAGAAAAGGCAGAGTTCCAGTAAAGGATATTTTGTATGATAAACAATAAATATATTTAATTGTTGTTACTGACTACATTGTTTGGTGTTAGTATGGCTTTGTTACCTTCCAGAACATTGTGGTAGAGGGTGCCATCCTCCTGTATCTCATACTGGACCCCATGGGGTTGCATGGTGTAGGGGCGCGAGGCTTTGTTTTTGAATGTCACCTTAATAGTGTCCTCTTCCTCTGCTCTAATCACAGGGCCTGACAAACATAGTAATATTAAGTTTGTTTTTTGTATTTCACTTATTTGACTGATTTAATTTGTTCAGATGTTTCTCAGTGTGTTTACATGGAAAAGAAAGTTTGAAGTAAATTTTACCCAGGATTCCTAGATGCTTCTCCTGCTCAGTTCTCTCCTTGAGTTTTGCAAACTTATCGTCTGTGTATTCCACATATCGCACCTTTTTGTATTTGCCGCCAATGCGATTATTTGCGATCTCAAAGAATGTTCCGGCATCACTGTAATTCATTGCAGGTTGTTAGCGAGTTCTGTTCATAAAAGCTGGACACTTGTAGTTTGTGTACAGGATGTTTATGGAAAGGTTTTTTTTTTAAAGAGAGTATCTCGTGACACATCATACTATGTTTCTAATTAGTCCTGAGCTGTTGTGCAATGCATGTTCACAAACATCACATACTCATCTGTCCGCAAGGGTGTTCCATATTGGGTTTTCTGTGTGGGCCCGTAGTCCCAGATGGATTCCTCAGCAGCTATGTAGTACTGCCGAGTGTCACCGTGAGGTCTAGGTTTGTGAATTTCAGGAAAGCATTTCTTAACCTCAAAAATGGCTTGCATGCCATCTGTGAATACAAAAAAAGGTACGGGATGAAGTTTATAATCAAATGTGAATTGTATACTGCTTACTGATATTGTTGCATTTCTTATAAAGGAATGTTAAAATAAAGAATAATTAGACATTTGTAAAATCCCACATGCACACAGCCTGTGATTTTACTTGTCTGTTTGACATGAAGCTTAGAATGACCACTGACTACATGACATATTTCACATGTGAACGTGACTCTGTTCCCAATTATTCTTGCATGTTGTGATTACTTTGGCCCACAGACCTTTAACATAGTCATTGACTTGACTACCCAGAAGCCACTGTCCGATGTTGTCCGCCTCCATGACCACGTTCACAAAAGATGCTGGGACGAGGCTGACAGTGTCCGTGACATGGCCGAGCTGGGTCAGAATCTGGCCATTGAAGTGGATGGAGTGGAGATCCATCTCATTGCCCATGCCCAGGAGGTGCCAGTGGATCTTATTGCCCTTACACATGCTAAGGCCGGGCAGGTTGCCAAACATGTAGCCATTAATTGCTAAACACATAAGAGGATTCAGAGATACTGGCAGAATTCAGGGCAAGCACACTGGAAACAATGTGAATTGTGAACACAGTATTGGTAAGCAGATATAAATGTATAACAAACAATATTCGTGAATCAACACAAGAACATGCAGATCAGGTTTAAGTACTGGGAGTATGCACTTTCAAACATAACATGTAAACGAATGGCTGCTGTGATGAGTATGGTTGTGTTAGGCATCAACCTGTGATTTTAATCATTATCCTCATGTTGTTTTATGAAAGGGGCCTCACAAGGTTTTTTATTGCTCTCTTGGAACTCCTCATCATCCTTGTTGACTTTGGACGGAGTTGTGCAGTAGGTCTTAATGTTGTCATCCAGGTACCAGCTGAGGTTTTCATCCGAGACAGTAAACATTAATGCATACAGATAGTCTCCACTCTTATCACCATGGACATCCAGACTACCTGAGGCAGAAAGTGCACATCTGAATATTATATAACTGAAGCAGCTTCAGCTGAATAGAACATATCTGATTCAGCTTCACTTTCACTTTCACACAAAATTCATCACTTTTATTTAAGATTGTGCTATTTTTCTAACACTGCAACAAAAAGTTATCACTGCAGAAAGTTGATTTGGAAAAAAAGTGGAATTATGTTGTGTTCACACTATACAATTTTGTTCACTGTTGAAAGGAAGATTTATTTCAAAACTTCCTTATACCCTTTTTACAAATGATGATAGGTCCTAGGAGTCCTGAGGCAATGTCTTTGGGAGCACTGGTGTGAGAGTGGTAGACGCGCGTCAGACAGTTTTCGTCATCTTTGCTAGGCGCATGCAAGGACTCCAGGGTCCAGATGTAAGTGTAAGATTTCCCTGGAGCTACTCCATCGTCAGCTTTCTCACTGACACCAGTGTTATCTGGGTACAGAGCACCTAGAGCAAACAGAGGATTTCATTCATTACTCTCAAAGGGACACAGAGTGTTTTAACACTGAATTCTAGTTCTACAGGAAGTAATGTAAAATTCTTATAACTGGATCCAGTTTATGGAATATACTGTACATTCCCATACTTTATATTTATACTGGAGGATGCATTGTGCAAAGGAACAACTAACATGACCTACATAAAGATATAGAATTGAAATTATGGAGTGAACATGCCTGTAATCACACACCTTCACTGGTTTTGTTGTACATGAAACCATGCGGATGTACAGAGTAGGTCCTGGTGGCCATGTTCTTCAGGTGAACATAAACTACATCATCTTCCTCGGCACTGATCATGGGACCCATGAAACCCAGCCATTTGGGCTTCTCAATCTCCTGCCTGTAGGTGGCATCGGTGTACTGCAAGTACACAGCTTTCTTGTACATGCGGCCAATCCGCGTCTCCCCCTTTTCTAGGTACTTGCGTGCATTTCTGAAAAATGAAGAATTTTGAGAATAGAACAGTGACAGTTATTGCGAGTCAATAATGTGATAGACTGGCATGCAACAGACAGAGAAAAATAGATGATGGAGGCAGTTATTTAAGTGATGAAGAGACTAATGCATTCCTCGTGATGTCTAAGATGTGCAATGAAGTATTTACTGTTAGTTTTGGTGATAGGAAGTTAGTGGAACTCGTAAAGGCTCTACCTCATCTTGAACAGTGGATCTTACACTGTCACTGCCATTTACAAACAGAATTGTCAGGTGGCCCACTTCCTTAAAGGTCAGATTCTAGGTCAATTAGTAAAAGTAACTCTTATGTGTGACAGAAGTTGGGTCATGGGTGAAATGACACTTTCATAAGAGTCCTGTCAAACAAAGCGTTACTGCAACTTGTGATAAGGATGAAGATTAAGGTCCTTCCACTTCTTAAACTGCACCCCCTACAACTTAAACTACAAGACTTAACCTACATACATTTGAAAACTATGTCACATTGCCAGAATGCATTTCCAGGCATACATAAAGCTCATATTCTAGAACCTAATCAGGCTGACTAAAATATAGTAATGAAATCATTTGCAAACTTACTCGTCATCCTGAATGGTTTTGTTCTGAATCTGGTTAATCCCTGTGGGGGCGTAATCCCATTGAATCTCTTTAATTCCGATGAAATAATCCCTCCTGGCACCAGACACAACTCCCACTCCCCAGAAGAGCACCAGCACCATCCACTCCAGCCTCCCCATTTTGGCAAAGTCACTTCACCTGGGCAATGGCTTTTATACATTAGTGGAGAGGCCGTGTTGCTGGCCAATGGCTGGGGAGAGGTGGGGGGTTGGGGACTGCAAACTCTCAGACCTGAATTTTTGCCAAAGTCGAACCCGTGACCTGGTTTCAGTCCTTGGTCCCTTGCCTAATGCAAGAGCTTGTAGCAATCCCACATAAGACCTTTCACAGCCTTCACACAATGATCCTGTGGACCATGGATTACTTGTAACAGTCACAAAGTCCAAGCTAGCAAAATCCTTTAACATTAATTAGCTTTCTCAGCATTGATTAGTATAGGCCTATTCCTCAAAACACTTTCTTGATAATATTATATTTGGCACTTGGGGCACAAAGACCACTGAATTTAAGAGTTTGACACACTTTTAAGTTCCCTGGTTGGGATTTGTGTTTCATGTGTGCAGTTTTTTTAATCCAAACAGCAGATGACATCTATATCACATTGAAGCTGAAACTACTCTCAGTAGCATGACAATGTTGTTTGCAGTGCAATCTCTGTGCTCTCCACTCTTGCCTGCTGTGTGCCTGTTGTGCAAGATGAGACATTCCAAAAACTACACTGATGTTGCCTCATGCTGGGAAATTGGGTGAAAACACAGACTTTCACCAACAAAAGTCAGAGTGTTCATTGGTTTTGCAAAAACCCTTTGATCTCTTTGACACCTAAACTGCTGTTTTGTGTGTAGTATGTAATTGTATAGTATAAAAACTTTAAACATAATTTTGTTAAATGTAGGTTAAGCCATTCAGTGGGTTGTTGAAATATAAATGTCACAATTTATCGTTTAAATTGTATGTAAAGACTCAAAATATTTATTTAATTGGACAACATAAACATTATAAAAATATTGTACATTTCAACATGATATCTAACATCAAAATTTTAAAAAATAAGTTACATACATTTTTGACTCTTAAAAATGAGAAACAAGAATAAAAAACAAACAGAATATCATACAAAAAGATGTGCTTTGATACACTGATCTGCTTATATCACAAGATAAATATGCTTCAGTTTGGGTTGTGGAAAAATAAACATCTCCACAAAATTCACTAGAAATGCATTTACATTAATTCCTAATATGATGAATTGGATTGAATACTGAAAAAATGCCCCTCTCAAACTGGAAGGGGAAGCCTGCGCAAGAGGCAGACAAATACTAAGTCACCCAAATACATCTCAGGTGTATCTGACTTTAAGTTCGTCTGTAATGGGTTGGGGGGATCCAAAAATCCAAGAAATACCTGGAAGAAGAACTATGGATCACAAGCTTACAGGATGACTCTGAGGGACAGAGAAAGTGGCTCATTAAATGATGCGGATCCCCCTTGCCTGCACCTTCCTGCAGACTATGGCTGGCTAAGAGGATGGTGGATTATATTCAGGCCATTGCTCAAGCATTAAGGCTGTACTCTTGCTTGTAGCAGCAGGGTCTGCACACAGCGTTCACCACCCCATTCACCAGCTGCAGAAACAAGATGATGAACTCCAGGACACTAAGACCCAGCAGGATGGACAGCAGAGTGACATCCCACTCCACAATGTTTGCAGGCTGAATGCACGTAGTCCAAGTGTCCCTGTGGAGCAAGTAGCTGTGCAAGGAGGAACACATGTCACACACACATAAGTTATTTAATATGACCAGTTTCACAGATGTGCTCCAAAAGCAGCTGATTATAAAAGAAATGTCTCCGGAGTCCCGCACAAGCATACCTTCCACTGTCTTTCTCAAAAGGGTATAACCATCCCAGGCTGGTGAAGCAGTAGGGTCCTCTGAGTAGAGCCAAGGCTGACACAACAAAGCAATAGCTGGAGCCAGCCATACCAACGAGCGAGGCCAGCACCGAGCTGCACATCTGTGTCACCAGCAAAAAAAAGAAGAGAGGAGGTCAGTTGGAATCAGCTGGGATCAACACAAGCCCGAGCAGCAGGATGCAGGAAGGCTACGAGTGCTCCACGCTGCCCCTGTGCTGCCCCTGTGAAGCCCTGTGCAGCTGTGGCTTCCTCACCAGGGAGACTAGTGTGAGAGGGTTAGTTTCACACACAGACTGGGGATAGATGAGGTTCGAATATCCTCCTCCGTATACAGACCACTTGTTTAGGTTTAAATGAAGTGGTCAAAGTCTCAATGTAAACATGCTGGTACCTGCCCGGCAAACAAACACCCACATACGCACATACAGACATACATACACACACATACACAGAAATAAATAACTACAACTCACAGCACAGCTCTCAGTGACACAGCTGGTAGCACATTTCCCCATGCTCAGGAATACAGCTGCAGGCAGGAAGACCTACCGAGAAAAAGACAGACAGACAGTAAGAGAAAGGGAGGGAAAGACAGATGGGAGATGAGAGGAAGAGAAACAATAGGAAAGAGGAAGACATCACAAGGATAAAATACAGAAAGAGGGGGGCATGGAAAGAGATAGACAGGGAGGGAGGAATAGAGGAGGGGGAGGCAGAAAGAGAGCAAGAGAGAGGATGTTTAGGTCACAGTCCTTCACTCGAAGAAACTCACACTAACACAGTTTATGATCTCATCCAAAGGAAACACATTCATCACAAACATCCTCTCCCTGTGACAGTAGTGTCATGAGACACTCGCATGCTGGTTAGTGTGACCGCTATTGTGCTCTAACACAGAAGTGCCAAAAATACAGTTTTTTGTGTTTTTTAAACATGGGCTTATTGACATATGATAAAGAATGACACTTTTAGAACATAATTCATAGTTACAAAAAGTTAGTAAAAAAATTAAGGGTGAACTATCAAAATAAATTAGAATTGTTGTGTTAATCAAAACAATGAAAGTGAGAATTAATTAATGTTGCTAGCATAATATTGACATCCAAGTGAAGTGATTTATTTGTGAGGACATGGGCAGGACCCATTGTCATCCACATGAAAACATGATTTTACAAAAAAAAAAAAAAAAATCATCTTAAAGGTTATTGATGTTCTAGTCCAGACAGGATAACTAACCACACACCAATCTAAACCTATAAAATGTCCTGATACCACAGATGAAGCAACTCCCTACTCACCGCAACACCTCCTCCACCGACGCCCATGAAGAGCCATGGGTAGAAGGAGACGTGATCGTCCCCCACATAGTTCAGAGCCCCTCCTGGGAAGAAGAGCAGAATATTGGCCACAATGCAGCAGGTCGCCAGAGGGATGAGGGCAAAGCCCATGGAGCGGGCAAAACCGAAGGAGCACATCACTCTCAAACACGGTGAGAGAGAGAGAGAGAAGGAGAGCGAGGGCTAGAGGAGAAAGGAGAGGAGAGGAGAGAGGAAAAGGGCTCTCCCAGGGTCTGTCCACTGCTGTAATCCAGGAAGGAAACTGCGAGGGCAGAGGAGAGTGTGTAGGTTTTTAAGTGAACCCTCCACCTCTTGGGTCTTAGGCTGAGGGAAGAGGGATATGACGCAACAGGTTCCATTCTAGGCAGAGACCCCCACAGACGGAAGAGGGGTGAGAGGCTTGAGTGTGACTCTTTCCAAAGGGAGGAGAGAGAAGGGTGGGGGCCAGTGGAGAGAGAGAGAGAGAGAGAGAGAGAGAAAAGAGGCACAAGAGAGCTGGAGAAGTGGTGGGGGGCAAGGGAGGGTAGGGAGAAAGAGAGGAAGCATTCATGAAGAGAGGATGAATCCCTAGGGCAGAGTGACACCACACAGAGCATGTGCTTTCCCACAACCCCTCTGGTTGCTCAGACAGACAGCATTTACATACATTACCCAGAATTGCACTCTCACAACAAACACTGCAAGTGGCAGCCAATGTCTGGTTTCTGATTTACATTACACTCTGTTCTTGCTATTTATCAAACATGTCTTTCACATGCCATTTACATGGTGGAAAGTGTTGCAGAGAATTCTTTATGAACCTACTTCATTCAAAGGTAGAAACACTTAGCATACAATATCATAGACACATAAGAACATAAGAAAGTATTTTGTGCGTCTGAGTGCATTGGCATTTATTTTTAATATAACTTTAGTGTTATAAAGTCCATAATAAGCCAGCTCAGCATAGCGATGACTATCAGTCCATGGAATGAACTGGACACACTTCTCTAGCACAACAGAAGATGGCATCAGACTGTCACACATGACAGAGCCGAGGTGCTTATCCCAGCCTCACAGGGCGGTCTCTCACCTCTACACCTATGTGTCCTAACAGCTACTGTCTTCTCCAACATAGGGGATAAAGCCACACAGCAGCCAAGTAATGATAAAATTGCAGGTTGTAACGGAACAAGCCCCACATCCACTGTTTTATTGACAAACAGGTACATATTCAATGGAATGGAATGTCCACAGGGGCCAAGTTTGCTCAAGTGGCTGTGAGCCTGGATTACCCTCCCCAGTAATCCGGCATAATGAAGAGAGGACCGGCTAATAAGCAAAAAAAATCTGCGCCGGCTGAATGGATTACGTAAACCCCCCGAAATGTTAATTCACTTTCTTTGAAAAATACAGCTGGCTTTCATTGTAATTGCTGACAAAACGTATTCAGCAGAGGGGATTTGAACAACAGGGCTGTGCCTGTGACCCATGGGAAAAAGTCCATAATACGATAACAACAACAAAAAAAACACAGTACAATGCAATGAGTGCAAGAGGCTTGAGTGGAACTGTTGTTTATGTGTGACTGAATCCAACTCGAGTGGATTCAACAATGTGACTGAGAATGAGCAAGCTGAATGCGTGTACATCAACATGAAAGATGAAATACAAAATTAAACTGCTTTGTTTGAAGCATATTGCATATTTGAAGATACAGAGTGAAATACTGAAGGGATCTAAAAGTTTCATTGGCATGAATGTTTTCTCATGTAAGTGGTTTAAAGTTGACAGTTGGGCGTTATCCCTTGCTGTCTATAAATAACACAAGATAAAGCAGTTAGAGAGGGTGCGCTTCTTTACTGTGGTGTGTGTGTGTATACAGCAGGTCACTGCCCCCTATTAGAGCATCCCCATATCAGGGGCTGAGACTGAAAAAAATGACACTCCCAGGCCACCACCATTAGCCAACAGGGGACCTGGGCAAAGCTGATAAAACGTTTGGCTTTCCAGTGGTTTTGTCTGAGCTTGAGCTTGGCTTTCTGTGTCCGCATGTGGGAAAAAAAAAAAAAAAAACGGAAGAATGAAAAGGAAAAGTGGAGAATGGGAATGAGTCAAAAGGGACGGAAGGTCCAGGCATTCCAGCCCCCACCCCCTGCCTTTCTCCCAATTCAGACACTTATAGTCAAATTCCAAAGTGTTGACAAACGTTTGCCATGAATCACTCAAATCAATAGTGATGGTCGTTAGTACATGTCCAGAGTTAGAACTTTCTTGTAGACTGCATCCTAAGATTATGAATGTCATTTAGTTACTGGGGACTAACAATAGAAAATTTAGTAGGGAAAAAGTTCATGCATCAAAAGTCATGCATCACAATGTGTCCTTTCATCTGAGTTTAAATAAAATCCCCATTTATGTAATCCAACAAATACTGTGCAGATGGGCATGAATTGATTTAGTTGTCTTCAGAGAATCTTTCTTTTGAAATGTCACCTTATAAACAGCATTGACAATTATGCATGGTTGCTTGAGAAATATTGTCATTAAGAAATACACAGTATCAATTATGCGGTGAGAAACCTTGATCTATTTTTCATTGCAAAATTACAATTTCACAAAATGGATTTTTTTTTCATTCAAAAATAGCTCTTTTTTAACATAAAATATGATTATCACAACTTTAAAGAAATTCTTATTTTTCTCATTTAAACTTCATTTTTATAATTGTATTTGAATATTAAAATACTTTATGATTTTTTAAAAATTAATACTTATTATCATGGAGTAACTACACAACATTCATTAATTTAGAAAGGTTAAAAGCGCACACCGCTGGGTGCAGACAATTGTAGAGCACAATTCTGGAGCACATGACCCAGTCTGTGGAGCATAGAGATCCTTCAGGGCTAAGCCTCCCCATGTGAACACAAATCTAGTAGCCCACAGCACACCCGTCGGCCCTGGGGTCAGAGCCTGCCCAGAGCACCCTGGGAGCAGGGTCAGAGTGCTGGGCAGCAGGGTTCCACCAGGCCCCGACGCTAATGACCTGACCCCTGCCGAACTGCATCCGGTCGTGGCCCTCCACTGGCCAGTGCACCGTGTGGCCCCGCCTCCTCAGCTCCTCGGCCACACTCTCTTCCACGCCAGTCTCCACACTCAGCTGCCACTGCTGAGCTACAAGACACATACACGCACACATGCACGCACATACACACTATAAATATTACAGGAAATTACAGAACATGATGCATTCTATGGGATATATTCAATCCCAGTATGTTATATGGAGAGTACTAATTGCAGGCTGATTAGAGAATATAGTACACACAGACTACCAAGTTACCTACAAGTACATAAATCCCTAAAAATGACTGTAAGGGTAGCAAGGCAGAACATGCAACATCCGCAGCAGACGTCTTCTGTTGATGTGTAGGAAACAACGTAAGTGACTGGAGCAGAGCAGCGCAACTAACGGTTACTACCGGGTAACAGCTATATCAACATGCAAAGGTTAAACTACCCCACGCGCAGTGAGAGGACCACCTATGTCAAATAACATTAACACCATTACAAATAAAGCAACATTATTGGAACCACAGAAGACCAACACTGTAAAACACAGGTTCTAAAGAAGACAATGTACAAACCACACCTCATAAAAAAGAAAGTAGTGTAATAAAAATACTACATACAGCCCATTTGCTATGCTGAATATCTCAGCGCATAGCTCACAGATCATGCTGTATACATAGGTGCATCCAGATTAGAATGTGCACAGAGGCCTCAGCAACAGTAAACAAACTAGTATAAAGTATAAACACAGTGGTATGAAAAGACCTCTGCTCAAATCCTCAAATCCGTATTACTGAAAGTCCACAGACACAACAGTGTCGCCAGTCACTGTAACCAGCACTGTGCTTCAAGGGTCTCATTGATCTCAGGTAAACCCACATCACTGTCAACATCTATGTAAGTGCAAAACAGATCTACATCATTAAATTTTATTAGTTTTTATATAGTGCAGACCTGTCTTACTCGAAATGCATGCTAGACACTGATCATGTGAGTTTCTAGAGTGGCAGAGGGTTAAAGTTACTCTGGCAAGAACCTAGCAGCACTCAGGAGACTCTGGCATGTGAGTGAGGGATTTTGAGAGGCCGATCTGTGCAGCATCTGTCACAGGATCGGCATGTGCGCCGAAACAATGGCAATCTAACTATCCCCGCCCAACCCCCCCCCCCCTCCCCCCAGACGACCGTTGGCCCGGGGGGTTGATTGTTCTGGGCTTGGGCCCAAGCTTGACTTACAGGCTTGGTCATACTGCACAAACACACGTGGAGCATCCAGGGCCTGCTGGGGGTTCATCCCAAACTCCAGCATGTTGAACAGCACCTGTAAACATGACCATGAGTTTGTTAAGGCCATAATTTGTTTCAAACTATTTAAACAGAGTCACAACCAATTATACTGCATGGGAGCAAAATAGAAGTTACTCTATTCTATTCGTTTTTCGATTAAGGTCGTTAAACGATTAAGGACGTACTGCGAGTGTCACGATTTGAAATAGTACATCGTCTCTGAATGTAACGTGGTGTACCAAAAATTCTTTCCAGCCTAATCTTTTCATGATGCCAGATACTGTAGGTGCTTCACTGCACCTGCAATTCATGCAAATATGGTGGCAAACATGTCATGGAAAAACTCATACTAGCCATGAATTCTCTAGTAGCACACTTACAAGTATGGTTAACAAAGCTGCATCACCACATTGAGTTGACATTATAAGAACATACCCAATAATAGTGTACGTAAATAGTGTATGAAATAGTGTATGAAATACTTTAAGGCACTTGATACACCTCTGAGAAAAAATGGAAAATGGAATGCATTCTTATTTATGTAAGCACTGATATAATGTCTTTATTTAATTTATATGCTAGAATAAGAATGCTAATTAACATTTATTTCTTTTCATTCCTGCTGAGCTTTTAACAGTGTGTAAGGGAAAAACGCATTCTTCATTTCACCCAATCAACCATAAAAAGACTCATTCTGCAGCACCACCCACTGGAAAAAAGCCAGAGCTGTGCAACTGCTACCTGGACATGCCCCTGTGGCTGCATGAAGGCTCCCATCACCCCGAAGGAGCAAAGCAGCTTGTTGGAGCTGGCCTCTGTCAGAAGGGCAGGGATGATGGTTTGGTAGGGCCTCTTCTCAGGGCCTATGCAGTTAGCATGCTCGGCATCCAGGGAAAAGTGAGCGCCTCTGTTCTGCAAACAGGAAGGGAGAAGCAGGAGGTACAGGGGTTAAAAATGGTCAGTGGGGGGAAGGGGGAGGTCCGTGGAGGACTAGACAACTAGTAATAAGTCATGTTCAAAACAGGAAGTGGCCCAATAGTCTGACAGACACCCTTTCAGATGCCTGCTGTGCGTCCTCTTTTAGAAATGGCAAAAATAACCACTTTCATTCCATGGTTTAGGTGTATTTGGGCGGGATATTAATTCAATAACCTGACTACAGATATGCAAAAGCCTGGTGAGGACAGCTTCACAGAATGAACAAAGAAGACTCTGAAATGCCACAGTTGATAGAAATATGTTAATGACCTGGCAGTCTTGTTAATAATCAACCACGAAAGGGAAGCCCTATGAATACATCAATAAAAGTGCATCCTTGTAACAGACTGTGAACATCCGTTACAAAGTCCATTACAGTATCACGTATCCTCCTCAATTACTAACCTACAGACATCATACTAAACTATACCGAAGTACAACTACTCTGAAAAGTCTAAAATCAGAAACTTTAAGCAACACTAGGTCTCAATCAGTGGCACTAATAAATGTGTTCTTACATGGAGTGAAAACCCACAGCCTTTGGGTACCAGCCCCGTGCCAAAGCCCATGTAGTTGCTGTTGACGAAAGAGCAGGCATTGCCCTCTGCATCCACCACAGAGAAATACACCGTCTCACTTCCTCTGGGGGTCCCAGGCTCTTTACTAGCCCTTGCTCTGTGGAGGAAAACACAGAAGGGCACAGGGGGAGTAGGCTGTACATCACATTTCAGTTTTTGTGTAGAATTACTGTAAAAAAAAAGCTGTCTAATAACAACTTTTTTTCCCCTAAAAAGGTATCATTTGTTTTCCAATACATCATAATCATACATCATAATGATCTCTTGTGCCAAAGTATAAGTTGTGTATTAGAGACTATTAAATATTAGGTAACACTTTAGTACACTTTATTAGCACACACATATTCGCCATTAAAGTGACACCAGACAGTTTTCTACTGTTTATAGGCTACTTTTAGCCTAGAAATCTAGATGTAGTTTTGCTCAGCCTGTACGTCTAGCCACACACCATAGGGCCTCAAAAGGTCCTCTACCAAGGCTTGGCAAAACCAATCACAACACTCTGTCTTTATAGTCATTGGGCAGACTTGGGCAGAAAAGTTATTTGTTTCAAGGAATGACGTATTTGCCGTTTTGCTCAGATTGTTCATAGCACTCTCCTACTGCATGCAGACTCCGTTTAAAAGACAACTGCTGATTTCGCAGGTTTGCCTGTTACCGCTTTAACTATGTTAATGTTACTTGTCCTTTACCACCCTCCTAGAACCCTAAGATCCCAAAATGCTGGTCTCCTTGCAATCCCAAGAATATCAAAATCTACGATAGGAGGAAGAGGCTTCTGTTACCGTGCACGCCTCCCGTGGAATAATCCCCCTCCCCCACATTCGATAAGCGGACACTCTCAATACCTTCAAGTCTAGACCTCTTTACTGTTTCCCATAGTTAGGGATGGTGCATGGCAAATCATCACTTCTCATGGGTCTTTTGGGAGGGACTGCCTCTGCTGTTGCCCCCAGTTGTGAGGCATGGCGGCCACTAACCATCCCTGCAGTGGTGCTGGGTTGCCATGCATCATACCTTAGTTATGCTGCTATAGCCTAGTGCCGCCACAAAAGCTTCATGTGTCATGCTGTACAACTCTCTCTCTCTTTCAGCTCTCTCTCAACATTTTTTTATATATATATATGTATGTATAACCAAATTACACATTTGCTCTCTGATGTGTGAGCCTGGCCTAATTCACTTTCTTCCTCTGTCCATAATTATCTGTGCTGAGTGTCGCCGCTGCTACATTGTCCAGCCATAATTCCTGATAACCACCTATGGACTGACTACCATGTAATGTAAAGTGGGATAATACTCTATTATGAACTATTATGAACCTTAACCAAAACCATAGGCAACTTGTAGTCTGTCATGGTTACTACTGATTGTAATTTTTCTGCATGACCCCTGGCAGTTGGGTTAGTCCCTTGAGTCGTGGATCTGCCCAAGGTTTCTTCCTAGATTAACTGAACATAAGGGAGTTTTTCCTTGCCCCTGTTGCTCTTGGGTGCTCCTTCTGTGAAGCGCCATGAGACAATACTATTGTAAAAGCTGTATAAATAAAACTGAATTTAATTTAATTAAACTTACATACTAGCTATTTATTAGACATTACAAATCACTTCATACCTTATTCTTCATGACCTCATTCTACCCATAACAGATAATTAACTACAAATTTCTCCAGTATTACCTCCTAATTACTCATTATTCATAGTAAGTTAGTTGCTGTATATGAATTTGCTCAGTAAGGGACTTGTAAGGTGCTAGTACATCCGGAACAGCTATTCTCAGGAACAGTTATTCACAATCAAAAAGATGTAACTAGGACTTATTTGGATACTGTAGCTTTGGGCTTTGTCCAATGAATACACCATCTTTTCTAAGTATTACTTAAACATAATTTCTAATAAAACAACTCACTTGCTCACTAAACAGCAAGTTTATCAGGAGTTTATAGTGTATTGTAGATAAGTAGTTTGTAATGACAAACAAATAACTTCTATGTTATCAATATGCATGTTAATAAGAGGCTAGTTAATGGAAAATATGTGTTGCAGCAAATATGGTATTAGTCCGTGTTTGGGTCAAAATATGAGTTCAATTTTATCGTATGCCTTCAAACCACACAGAAATATCCTGCATGGCAAAGTGGAAAGGAAAGAAGGGGCTTTATTTGTGGTGGTAACCCAACCTCTCCCAGTCTCTACAGTCTAAAGTCTACAATTTATGACCAATCAATAAAAAACATTCCCCTCTCCCTCTCTCACACACACATACACACAGACAGCATGGGCTCAGGAGTGTGTGTGGGGGTGTGTGTGTGTGTGATGGTGGTGCTTCTCTGCCTGGGGAGGGGTTGGGTAAACAATCCTATCTAAAGTAAGCACACTGTGCCCAACACTGGCTGGTACAAGGCTCAGACAGAGACCATAATTGCAAGGTGTGGACTAACCCAGAGCTGCGCCTCATGTGCTGGAGGTATTCCTGGAGATCCCATGTGTGGAGTACACACTACTCTAAGGCACTTGACTTAATAACCAGCTGGAAATACTCATGCACTGCTTAGGTTACACTCACTTGTTTGGAATGAAAAAGGGTGGCAAATCTCAAACACTGAACTAAAAGTACAACTGTGATGTTTCAGTACATGTCAAATATGAACACCAACCCTCCAACTGATTGGTGCTAGGCTACCAGTAATCAAGCAGCTCCTTCAGGTGTATATAATGAAATCTTCTAATGTTAATTGCATGCCTGGAGAGAAGAGGCCTACAGCACCTGTCCATCTGGATGAGACGGGCACGTTGGTGACCGTAGTCTTTGGCCAGCAGGCCTTCCAGTGGGACTTTCACCTGGGCAGGGTCTGCATTGAAGTGGGTGGTGTCTGCCAGGCTCAGCTTAAAGGCCTCCACTAGAAGGTGGAGGTAGTCTGCACTGTTGTGATTCATTCCTGTGGATGAGCAGACCACCACTGCTTTTGAAATACAGTCTTTATACTGAATAGCAATATAATAAATTGCGTATAAGCTGATTTTAAAATACACCCAAAACACACCCAATATAATAGACCCCCCCTCTTTTGTTACAACCAGAAATGGCTAAGTTGTAAAAAAAAAACCTTTTATAGGGAAGTTTTCCAAAATATTAAGGGCAATGAGAGCTGCCATGCCTTGTCCATTTGGTGGGACCTCCCAAAGTCTTACAGTCTGAAATGACATCAAGTATGCATGCAAGTAAGTGAGTAAGTATGTAAGTGAGTGAGTAAGTATGTAAGATAAATTCATGAGCCAGTAGCCATGAAGTAAAATACAATATACAAAATTTAAAGCTACTCATTCACTAAATTTGTCCAATACACAAAACCTGCCTGATAAAAATCTGGGCAAGGGTGGTGTCATAGCTGATAGTAGACATGTGAGGAGGGTGTAAAAATGAGACGTGTAAAACTCCAGACATGTGAGTTGGGTGTGAAAATGAGGGAAGGCCGATCTGAGACCCTGGACAGCATGTGAACCTTGTAGTCGGTGGAGATGGGCGTGATCTCTGTGCTGGTGTGATTCCTGAGGTCCTCCAGGCCCATCACTCCACCATTCTCTTGGACCACTTCCACTATAGCCTCAGCTATCCGGCCTTCATAAAACCCCACTTTTCCTCGGCTGGCAATCTCCTACAAATTCATCACAATGCAAAAGATATTGTACAGTCAATGCAAACCTTCACATGTGAAAGACGCCATACTGTTCTTTATACAAATACTGTACATTGCACACAATCAGTGCACAGACATGGACAAATGCAGTGCTAACATACATGTGCTGACCTCCCAGTAGAAGGTCTTCTACCCAGCATGTCCTCATGCCTGAATACAAATATTTGTGATGGAATCTAGGAAAACTCTTCACATGGTGTGCTGGCAGAGATCCGAGAAAGAGTGAAAATGTGTTGAATGACAATAGTTTAGTCGGGTTTTCATTAAATTGTTATTCTGTAACATCTTGTTACAAAAGTGTTTTTTTAATTCTACTTAAAAAAAACCTACTGATTAGCTGCCTTTAGGTAATATTATATAATAACATTTTATACAGACAAGCTATGAAAATAATGAAAAGAGATTTGAAAATCTCTTAAAATTTCACAATGTGATATTTATTTGGACATGTGCTGTGCATCTAACATGAGTGTATGCATGCCATGCATGTTGTTCAAATCATCCAAGCTATCATAACATAAAAGAGACACTGTGTATTATGCAAACCCTTCCCTGACAACACTGGAGCCACTGTATTGATCAGAAACATTATCTCTAAGCACTGAAAGGTTGGCCATTACAGCTGCCATGCATCATTCATGTTTAACATCAGAACCCAAACTCCCACCAGAATCTCATGGTAAAGGTATGGGGAGCATGTGCCATGGAGACTGGGGATTGTTCTACTGAGGAACAGTGTGTTTTATCACATGATGCATGGCTCACATACACTGATCTACATTCTTTATGATAAAGATCCTAACTGTGAGGCAGGCCTGTTAGATACAATGGAATAGTCAGACACAGAAACTATCACACACATAACATTTAACATACAATAAATACTAAATTACTGCTGTTATAGATAGCAGTGCACACCCCACCCCCTCAAAAAGGAATTGCACTTAGTGTTTTAAAAGCTGCCTTGTGCATCATCATCTCAGAATGAATTGTCACTTCAAATATGCCTTTGAGTGTTAGACATGTTGGTTCTGAAATCATATCAGACTCAAGTCTCCTGAACTCAAGTTACCTGAACTCAAGTTACCTGAAAGGTTTGAGCCAGTCCTGGGTTAGTGACCACCTGCCCATGTTTGGGCGGCTGGCCACTCGGGAGGAAGTCCCCACCCAGTTCCCTGCCAGCATCCCTCATCGCCTTTGTCCACTTGGCCCAATGGTGTGCAGTGATCTCGGCAACTGGGAATCCCCTCGTGGCCAAATCACAGGCTGGCTCCAGGATATCAGTTAGAGAGAGCTACCGGATTTAACAAACAGACCAGAACCTCATGTAGTCATAGGATTTCCACACCCACCCAAACACACTCGGATAAATGAATTATGTTGTATAGAATTTTTTCAGAAGGCCACACCCTGACAAAGTATTCTACTGTAGTGCTGTGTGTAGACCAATCAGCTAATAGACTTCACATGCTGACAATATGAAAACAGTCTATCATAAACCATGGGGCTACAATATTACTACAAAGGGTACTATGGTTCCAAGTAAAGGGGATAAAAACAAAACTGACACAATGCAAAATCCATTTCTGGGGATACTATGGAATGCCCCTTAATGGTTTTCAGGAGTGACACAAGAAAATGAGTCAGACCGTTGAGTGAGTAAACCTAAAAATAGGGGGGCCGTAGCACCATAAGGCACTATGCTTTGTCCTTGCTCAGGAAGGTAAGTTTCAAATGTTGGCAATCAACTTGTGAAGGCCCTGTGCTTAATTCACCCTCACCATATTAGCGTTTCAGGATGTCAGACAGCATCTCACAGCCTGTTATCTGATACCATGAAGGCACACACACTTATTTCACCCTAACTTTTTACTTGGTGAATGACAGAGACATTTGGCTGCACAAAGATAACACATAGTATCTCAGATAAGATAAGAGTGGTATCTGTTAGTAATTTTTAGGGATCAATGTTCTCTGTAATACTAGTTCAGTGATTGTGCAAATAGTGACAAATTATCTGTCATGACATACTCACACCCATTCATTATGAAGTACACCTGTTGTAGCTGATTAACAGAGGTAGGAGGATAAGAAACGTAAGTGAATCCTACAGTACATGTGGTGGACTCAATGGTAACACAGAGTATCTGTAAGTAAATCCAGGAATCAATGTTCTCCAACATAACAATGGTGCTGTCTTGATGGCAAATTACATGTCAACAAGTACAACTACATGTACAACCCGCAACACTGAATAGACATGCTGTGGCAAATATAATAAAAACTGTATAGTAATTAACACATGCATCTTACATGTTCCTGAATAATGCATGGATTTCAATTCCAGTGGCTACTAAAGATTCCAATGCTTGGCTTTTGTCTAGAGGGGTGTTGTAATGAGTTTTTAAAGATGCAAAGCCAGCACGACAAAGCGAGGAACTGAGGGAGATAACACAAACAAACAGATACCTTTTTGCTCCCAAACAGCTTGATGGTGTCACACCAGCATGCCGCAGCTCCTGGGACAGTGATGTTTAAGGCGTGGAAAGCCGTAGGGGGGCTGCCCTTCCTGTAACCCAGACTGTGCATCAGTTCCAGGGTTTGGGTTTTAGGTGAGCGGCCGCTGCAGGCAGAGAGGGGAAATTCTCTGAACTTTTTGTCATGTCATATGTTCAGTTATCCTGTAAAACTGCAATACAATTCGTTGGTTTACATGCATTAGTGGCCTATACATTAGAGAGAGTAATTCTGTTCGCCCAACTTGAACACTGAGCAGTCCACTGCTAAGTGGCATTTTCTTTCTTCTCTTACCTTCCATTCAGGCCATGTACACGTCCAGTTTGTGCATCAAAGAACAGACAAAAGCAGTCTCCTCCTATGCCAGTGCTACAAGGCTCTGTCACATTCAAGGCTGCTGCTACAGCAACAGCAGCATCTGCTGCGTTACCACCTTTTTTGAGAATGTCTGCGGCAGAGTCAAAATAGCATTAATGGTGCTAAACTTAGATTTATTTTTGTCAGTACAAAAATATATAGCCTTTAGTGCCTAACATGTTGTTTCTGCAGACATGGATGTTGTTTTACAAGAGACAAAGGAAATGTTAACGTTAACTTAGTTGAAAGAAGGGTACTGAAGTGGGAAACACTAACCCATGCCAGTGACGGACGCAAGAGACTGACTGGAAGCAACACAGCCATGTACACATACTACAGGTGACCGTCGGGAGGAAAAAGCCAACTGAGGTGGCATCTTCTTTAAACAAGACGTGTAAATCACTTGTGACGTTATAGGCTAACGTTACAGTATAGCACAGAAATCTAGACGCACCCTAGCCGTATGCTATATGATGGCTCGTCAGTACGCTTTTCAAGGCGAATGCATGAATCTTCTCCTAGCCTATCTCTCTCTAAGAAACATTCATTGTCCAGCGCGCATAGCCTCACTTTGTATTAAATCAACGGTAATTCGCACATAAGCAAAACAGACTAAACAACAGAAAGAAGCGCCCTAACTTCTATCTGCAATCGATTGAAGGAACATTAGTCGAATACACATGTCATCGATTTCACAGGCGAATTGTCTTACTATTAGTGACGTATTATTTGGACGTTAAGAAGCTTGACAAATGACAAAATGACAAAAACTTAAAATTAACTATTGCTTATTTGAGTTTTGTTCCAGACAAATATTTGTTATGACCACCGCAAGCGTAGCTAGTGCAGCGGGTGTTTCTCGAATTTCCATTCTTGACTGTTTTTTTTCAGTGATTTTTGGTCATCTGTCCCCGGGACACCGAAACAGCGCCCATGTCGAAACTCACTGGGCATGTAGATCCACTTGAGTTTTAACGCGTAGTTACCCCTAACACAGGTTGGTTTGACACAGTTGTCGTGGAATAACTCGTGTAGGTCTCAAGCAGCTGCATCAAATGAGCCTTTATACACCCATGTTTGGTGTATTTCTGGTGTATTCGGTGTACTAATTGACAGGGGAAAATGGCAAAATTGCTCGTTTGTCTTGAGAGCAATTTCCGTCAGCGATTCTCAAGACAATGAACTTACTAGGCTTATATCATGTAAGCTATTTCGGTCTTCGGGGATATCCTCACAAATTGAGCTTTATTACACAATCCATTACATTAAAGCAGTGTTTCTCAAATAGTGGGACGGTGCAATGCCAGCGGTGGCACATATGACCATGGGGAGCATATAATAAAGTGTAATTGCACTCATTGTGCGCAGGGAGTGTTAGCTCTGTGGTGGAGGGTTTTTTTGCACTGAGCATGCTCGCACACAGCAAAGAGCAGGAGATATGAAGTGCAGTGAACAAATCCCTATGAGATACCACGGAAAAAATATTTAACAGGGATGAAAAGAAAGGCGGATAGGGACAGAGGTAATGAGACAAACAGAAGTCACCTGAAAGCTAAGACGAAGAAGTATGACAAAGCGTATGTAGCGCTTGGCTTCACTGTGTCTACAGTGCAAAAGTATACTTCTATTTTATAGAATACTGTTTATAGTCCTGGCGGAGAGTGGAGGGCGCAAAATATTTTCTTTTTCCTAGGGAGTACGTAACAAAATAATTGAGAAGCACTGTGTTAAAGGCAGACTAGGCGACATTTTGAGGTTAATTTACCAGCTTCACAGTCACTTTGATGATTAAATAATAATAATCATCAAATAATCAATCAAATAATAAATAAAATTTTCATTAAAGGGTGAGTGAAGCTCTCTCAGCTGCTTCTAGCGCAGATTCTGTGTTTATTACACTTGCAGGATCTGAAGCAATGTGACAAGAAGTCGCATTTATTACTACCTTGTTTGTCAACCTAACACATGAAAATGATCATTGTTGGTTCCTATTCTTTGGTTTGCAAGTAAATTCACATGGATTGGAGAGAATGTACAATGTTGTTGCTATTTTTTAAAAAATCGGCAACTGTAGCGGGAGCTCCAGGGATAAAAATCGCAGTCTTGCTTGGTGTGCCTTTAAAGAAGGAACTGAGGAATAAAGGAATTCGGGCTGTGGACAATGTGTGAACTGTATGTATTTGTGTTGTCATGTTAGGGATAAAGGCTGCCAAGGTGGCCCAATATAGAGGAATAACGGACGATTGCCCTATATCGGGACACCTCAAAGGCCGTTATCCCGCTTATCACCCAGTTGCAACTCATGGGTATAGATGATAAGCAAGCGTTTAATCATAAAAGAAATATACGTTTCAGTTTTAAAAGAAACTAATCTGTTCTGTTGCTGTACTATTTTCTTTGGTCACTGACCACAGAGAGCTTGATAACAGCTGATTCCATTGTTGCTTGCAAGTTCAAATGTCATTTACTATGGTTGTTATAGTTACAATTCAAAATAACATTGATATGGAACGATGATTAAACTTTTACAAGATCTACGTCACAGGTGTCCCATTATCGGGGAATAACAGACACCCTGTCAGCCAATCAGAAAACAGTATTTCATTTCTCTGACCTGGTTGATAAGTATGTATAACTCATAGGGGCAATGCCTTAGGCCTTAGGCCTATGTCTAATTACAAAATAACTGATTAACTGACAGTTTATGTATCTGATATCAGGTTGACTACTAATGCTATACAAAAAAGAAAGGAAGGATGGAAAAAGTGATGTAAAAGTGATGTTTTCCCTAATTCCTTGAAATTCTTTGTAATGTGGTATCCTCCTGGTAGCTTTTAAACACATGTTGAAATACATTCAGTCTTATTCAAAACCATATTGGATAAGCCTATTCCCCTACAACACACATACATGCCAAACACACAGACACGTGCGCACAAATAATCCCTCTTCCATCTCGTTCTGCTAAAGGCTACAGACAGGGGACCCTTATATTGGACTGGGCAGGGGTCCATTTCAATATCCTCACAGGGCCCAAGGGTTATGCTAACATATGATGGCATGTAATGAAACAGTGAAGAGGCACTGATAGATATATAGGCCTCTATACTTAAGTCAGACACAGTGTTTTACATTGAAGAACACATGGTATCATCATCACACACACAGACACAGAGTGAGAGAGAGAGAGTTTTTTTTTGATTATTTAGAAGAAGTATAGCATAGGCCTACTTTATTCACTTGAACAGACAGACCTACAATTATTACGCCGTTCACTGAAATTTAACAGGATAGATGTGTTAAGGTGTGCACACCTCCACACTGTCACAACATCCACCAACCCTCTCTGGAATCATCCGATATCAGCAACAGACCAGCCCGTGGTAGAACATTAACAGAGTCATGGTTGTCATAGTGAAATAACCAGTGTAAATTGAATTTAAGGCAGTGACATCATCTCCCCCTAGATACTATATATAGTCTGCATCTCAACTGACACTCAGACAGTTTGACCTGTGGATTTCTGGAGAGCTGGTATTCGTCTTTGCTGAAGGGGACACGGTGTGATTTTGGTGGAGAATCTTTTCACAGCTGTGGTGCCCTTTCTTACTGAACCATGTGTACTGGTAGCTGTGCTAAGTGCCTGGGGATCACTCTCATCCCCCTGGCCATCCTGTGTCTGCTCTGCAACATCCTTCTCTTCTTCCCCGGAGGCGTCACAGTTAACAGTGAGGACATCTCAGATGAAGTGTGGTACTTTGCAGGGATCTTCGGTTCTGGCATTTTGGTGAGAGAATTATTGTTGGAATTCTGTGTATTATTGCATAGAATTCATTTGAAATACATGAAAAGACGTACAAATGACTGAATGGGGAAATATATGGGCTTAAATAATTCACAGAACTGTACACTAAGGTTTACATGAAAGCAAAATTAGCCAGTAAGTCCAGGCATGTATCTATCATTTATTTGTTTGTTTTTGTTTATTTATCTTAATTAATAGATATTATTTAAATACCTAGACACAATATATATATTTCATTTAAAAACAGCTAAATTAGAAACAAGAATATTGACACATTCTTAAGGACATATTGAAATGAAGGTTTGATAAATTATTATTACATTATATTAATTATTACAATGTAAATATGAAATTTGAGGTTAAAATACAAAAAGATAAAATAGTACTGAAATGTTTCTTATGAAAAAAAAATGAATAGACAGTGCTGGGTGTGACTTGTGCTGTCCTCTTCCCAATGTCTAGATGATTTTTCCAGCTCTGGTCTTCTTGGGTCTGAAGAACAATGACTGCTGTGGCTGCTGTGGAAATGAGAGTTGCGGCAAGAGGTTTGCGGTAGGAGACTTCATTGGCTGCTCTGTCAAATATGCACCAAATATCACTAAAAACGATGTACAAAAAAAACCTCATGAACACAAAAACAACCCCATGGATGGGAACAGTGGAAATTAAATCTATTTGCGCTGTCATTACTGTCATATCATGGCTAAATGTTTGATTGATAACCAGAGAGGAATCCAATTAAATATCTTTACCCTCAGAAGCTGCCTGTCTTGAAGTGCAATACTTCTTGAAGTGAAAGACTTCTTTCCTCAACCATTTCTCTTCTTTGCACTTTTTCAGATGTTCACCTCCATCATATTTGCTGCTGTTGGTGTGGTGGGAGCTGGTTATTCTGTCATCGTCTCTTCAGTTGCCATCAACAGGGGACCTAAATGCATTACTGAAATGGGGAATTTCTCATACCCATTTGATCAGGGGTAAATATTACATCATAGTAAAAGCCCTGTTACTTCATTATACCTTGAATTTAGGTAGATTATATATGAAGTGGTATAGGCCTATGTTAGACTTAAACAAGACAACTTGTCATTGACTCTTGGTTTTATTGTTATGTGGTTTGACTCAGTCCTGTCCATGCTGCGGTAATAGCAGTGGCCTGGTGATATATATATACACACACACAAACACACACACACACTGCAGGAGCCTAATCCCTCTCCATGGCCTGTGGCCTTTTGCAGAAATTACCTGTCAAACCACACCCTGTGGAATAAATGCACAGGACCCAAGGACATTGTGACGTGGCACCTGACCCTCTTCTCCATGCTGCTGATCATGAGTCTGGTGGAGGTGGCCCTCTGCGCCTTCCAGGCCATTAACGGTCTCATAGGCACCATCTGTGGGGACTGCTGCGGATGTTGTGGGGTGAGAGCACACACGCACACACATGCAAACACACACAAACACACACACGCACACACACACTGAAACTCTTTTAATAATTGAAGAGTTAAGGTGTGAAACCAGCTAAATCCATTTCAGCTGAATTTACAGGACTATATTTATATCACATGTACAGATATTTAACTTATAAACTTTATTATCAAACCATTTTGTTTGGTCACAATTTTGTTTATCTGGATTAATTTTTGTTTCCAGAGTAGTGATGGTGCCTGAAGGACCGGTAGCTGCCAAAGGAACATCAGTCATGAAGTTGGATTTTACTCATGTATTTATAAGATTTTATTGTTTTATTTTTTAAACTGGACTTTTTTTGTAACTCATTACTGTATCTTGCCTGATGGAAAATCTTATGATGGCAAAAGAGGCCAAAACTATGGCAAAAGACTGGCCCCTCACTGGTAATATTTATTTTTGCACATATACATAATTTTGCCTCCAAGGGCAACTTGAGTAATGTATTATTATGTAAAATTGTTGTACTGTTTTATTTCCTTTTCTTGATAATAACCTCTCATCCATTTTAGCTTAAAAAAAAACATGCAACATGTTCAATTTTGTAGAGCACTGAAGCAAATCATTGGAATATTTGTTAAAAATCTGACCATAAGGGAAATTTCGTAGTCATTATTATGCAAATGTCAGACACTCTGGTCAATGACTTGTTTTGCTAGTTGTGTAAACTTAAAAAGAACTTCCTCAAGAGCTTCTGAAATATTTAACTACCTGTTGATAATAAGGCTTACTCATTTTACAACAAGCCTTGTCTGTTTCTCTCAACATAGCAAGCATGTGGATGTGATCCTGTATTTTGCTCTACCCCTTCCTCTTTTGCTTTGAGGGCTAATGTAACTTTACTTGATTCCATGCTGTTCTCATTAATAGACAGACATTGTTTGCTTCCCCTACTTTGAGTAAACATTTACTGTTTCCCCAAGCTGTTTCTGTGGTGCTTTTGTCATGGAGTTTTATAGGAGGCCATTTATGCTCCAGTTCTGTTCTCCTTTATGGCACATCATACACAGCACCAGCTGACAGCTCAGTGCTATTTACATAACCAGCACAGGACAGGGTTCAGGTGAGCATCTTTCTTTGATGGCTGTGGGTCCACCGGCTTCCTGATTGAGAGCCCTGCATTTTTACTGACTTTTACTTGAGATTGCGATTCTTTAAAACAAACAAACAAAGCAGGTATGCCAACATCACAAAGATTTGTTATGGCTGTTGTTGTTACCCTTGCTCCCCAGTAGGGGGCGGGGGGGTACTGTAATCCATTTGACCCAATGTGTATTTGCTAGTTAGCATAATTACTGTAGGACAAGTCAAACTTACATTTCAAATCTAGGCTTACTTTAAGCAGACAGACTAAGGGGTCACCATATCTCAAAACAGAATAGATCTCTTTATTCTGCAAATGCTGCGAATGAATTTAGTTTAACTTTGATTCATATTGCGTAACGGGATGAGGGTCCGCAGTTGCCCAACGGCTTATGTTTGCACATGTGCTTACATATATAAACATATTAGTGTTACCTTTGAGAGCCAGATCACTCACAGGGTATGGCCCCCATGGGACCTCAATAAGTGATTCATTCACACTATATCTGTCCTTGTGGGACCCTGCTTCGGACACAAACTTCTGCGCGGCCCCTGAGAAGAGAAAGAGAAGACCAATCCAGACTCTTTTAGAGTGCTTTTAGATATACATTATAATTTTTTTTTTATCTCTTTGATAGTGTTTACTGACTATATGCTAATGATGCAAGAAATTATTGTGTGTGTATCTCATCTAACTTAAAAAGAACTGGTCCCATGTCCAAAGGATGTTGTGTTATACTGACCTCTGCTGGTCAGTACAGCTACTGTGTGGTAAGCTAGGATTTCATATTTTGGATTAATTAACAACAGCTTGAATGTGTAAACATATCTTTATACTACCAAATACACCTATGAAACAAAACATATATCCAGCTTTATGAACACCACAGACAAACACAAATAACTCAAAATAGGTGGTACAGAACCATTTTTATTTGATTTTTGTTTAAACAAGTTACAAGACATTTTAGTTTCAAAGACCTCTTAGACGAGGTGACATTGTTCATGAACTTCACACTGCCTTATCCTGGATACAGTAAACTGCAGTCTAGTTGATGTGTGTATGATGTCTGTGTTGTGTGTGAGAAAGAGAGTGTGTGATTGCAGAGCTCAAGCATGCCTTCAACATCCACATACCCTGTAACTCTACTCTTTAATAATATACAAGGTACTCCCTGTGTGTTTCGTAGCAGAATGTTGTGCTACATAGGATTGTGCCGTGTGAATGCTACACATGTATGTCTGTCTTTTCTATCCACTCATTTTAAAAAGCAATATTCAAACCTGTTTTCACAAACCTTATTGACATTCGCCACCTTTCATACCCATAGTGGAGTCTCCAACACCTCAGCAGTTTTACTTCTAAATGTATAGATCACTGAAGCACAGGTTTGTCTCTCAGTACAGCAAGTAGTTGTATTCATTCTTTGAAGCTTGACCTGACCTCTGCCTCTCTTGTCGCCTCTTCTATTTGTATAACTCTGCAATGCCCACAGTGACAACTCTAGCACGAGCTTGTTCTGGAATATTTTTTTTAATACATATCTAATACAAATGAAAAAGAAAAACAATGCCATTTTTTAAAGAAAAGCCTTTTAAATTGCTTAAGAGCTTGTTAGGAAAAGCGCTTTTCCTAAAAGCTGCTCTTTTGCTTCGGCCCTGTTCATAGGCAGGCCCCTAAAGTGTTGAACCCCCCAGAGCATAGTCCACACAAACAGGGCGTCATCAATCCCATGTGGTGGGTGCCCTGTCCTCCATGGAGCAACAGGAGGACTGGTGTGACCTTAGGCATCCATCATGCTCACAAGCTCAGACCCAGCCAATCAGTCCTATACGCGTGAAGGACGTCATGAGCCGCTTTGGTAAGTGTGTGTTTGTGTGTCTCTGAGTGTCAGAGCATGTGTGTGAGTGATCTCACTTCTACATCCTCCTCTTAGCTCATGCTCTTTTCCCCACACCCCGTGCCATTATTTTAGTGTGTATGTTTCTATCATCACCCACTCCTCCCCAAAACATCCCATAATGTAATCCCCAATACAGTTAAGTCACCATACAGAGTGGAGCAATAGTCCACCAAGGCTAGGAATAGCATATATCTCATTCAACATGCAAGTACTTAGACAGATGTAGAAAAGAATCAAACTGGATTTACCCCCACCTCAGAGAGGAAGACAAGACTGTGTTGTTCACTCCGATGTGATTATCCAGTTTGAAAACAGAAACAAAAAAAAATTGAACCGCTGACACAATTACCTCAGGTATACAAAATACTATCTCTGTCTATTCCCTGCAGGTATTAGAATACATGCTCCCCTTTGAGAAGCACATCCCCTTACTTTCGGAGACCAAATTTAGAAAACAAGGATTAGGCGGGTCAATTTGCTTCTATAAAGGATTATCAAAGCCACACATTCAACCAGAACCAAAACAAAGGTAGGAACTAAAAATGATGATCTAGATGATCTAACTTCAATGTTCACTTCATCAGATATCTTGAATCCCTTGCTGATTTGTAGTGCTTTGAAATTTTAATTTCATTTAAAAAAAGACTAAAATCTCTCTCTCTAGAAATGAATCATATCTCTTGATAAATACTAAAAAAGCTAACTCTATATTAAAAGTCATAAATGCACCAGATGCAAGAAACTCATCTAGGCTATTTTACAGTATATATAAAAGACCACTGTAAGCATTATAAAAGTATACAAAACTTGTGTCTACAAATTGCCATTTGGAGACATGGAGCTTTAGTAATAGAAAAGCTAAATCAGCATAGAACAGTTATGCTGACACAATATTGCTTTTTTAGAAGTTTAGCTGAATAAAATTCACCTTTTAAAGCTTTTATAGTAACATGGCACACAGTAGAAAACATTGATTTGGTATTTTTCCTGCGAAGTATGCATAAAAGAGGCAACACTTAAAAAGGTTCTGTGTCCTAATTCTTCACACACTCACCAGTGTGGACACTGTGTATAGCAACTGAACAAATTAATCACTGCACGACATAAACACACACACAGTGGTTTTTTTAAAAAACAAGCCACCACGGTCTAAATTCATGAGCATGAAGTCCCAGCGTGTGTAGTATTTCATGCACAGTATTCACATAAGCACTACAAAGTAAGAGGTTGGCCACTGTTGTAAAAGTGTAACCAAAACACAAGAAAGAAACAACAACAAAAATACTTTGTTCATAAGGCTGCATTGTCGTTCGAGGGAAGCCCAAAGGCCTCAAAGACTTGAGAGCTTAATCAGATGCTGAAATATAGGGTTTTGCTGGATTAGATGCAGGCCTCCATTTCAGGCCTGACCCATCCAGTGTGTACTGTAGCTCCCCCTACTGGCTGCGTCGTCCCCACTCCTGGTCTCAAAATATGGCACAGGAAAGACCTACAGACGGCCCACGACTTTGTGCCCATTGCAATACTGCAACTACCCTTCTCACAAACAGGAATGCTATTGTTTTTTTTTTTCGTTTATTCTAAATTAAGGGTCCTAAAATTCAATGCTCTCTCAAAAGTAACATAAACTAATGACTTTGTTCCATTTTTCTTGGTGAGCCTCTAACTGGGCATATTCAGCTTTATTCTAGGAGTGATGAAGGAGACCTTTGGAGCCATCTGCATTCAACTCAGAATTCAGAGGGATTTTTACTGTGATATGGTAGCTATTTGCGCATGAATAATCAATGAGTTAATTACAACAATGCTTTTACACACGAGTAAAAATCTTGGAGGAGAAGAGTTCATGGATTTTTACATAAAAAGAAAAGTAGCAAAAAAGTCTTTTTGTGTGTGTGTGTGTGTGTTGACGGCCTGACTTTCTTGCTGTTTTTAAAGCCAGGTGAGGAAAGGCTCACTCTTGTTGAGGACCGACTCCACGTCGAGGATGGGCATGAGGTCCCCGTCCAAGGTGCCCAGGTCCACGTTGGTGCCTGGCAGGGAGTCCAGGAAGTCAGGGAAACGGCTTTGCTGTGGAACATTCATGTTGCCCTGAGCAAGACTTTCTCCTGTTGAGAAACAGAAAAGAGAGTAGAGAGAGAGAGAGAGAGAGAGAGAGAGAGAGAGAGAGAGAGAGAGAGAGAGAGAGAGAGAGAGAGAGAAACAGGCACTTATTTATGACATTCATAAAGGAAATGTGTAATGTGTAATGTGTTTTGTTCACAGGGACAGATAAGCATTTGGTCTACAAGGGGGTGATGAGTGTGGAATACTTGGGGTCAAATACTGCCTCTCATCTGTCTATTTAGAATCTAATATCCTCTGAGGAAAATGGTACTAAAATACCCAACCAACATCTGCCTTTCTGCTGTAAAACATTTGGGGTTATCTGTGCCTTCTCAAGGCCATTGGTGGTTTAATCTGCCAGAGACTATTCTCTAAGGATAGTTCCAGAACCATCTGGTATGTACTGGACAGTACAAAGTGGTTACACTAACTGAACAGGGCACAGAAACTCATGTTCAGTTTCATTTTCCTATGTCCACTTCAGCTAACATTAGCCGCTGGTTTGCTATTCAGTCTATGTTTTATCAGTATTTTTTCTACAGACAGCACTCAGTGACCTCAACAAGGCTATGGATTAAATCACACCAGATTTCTCCTTTAATATATACAACACCTGTGTCCATGTCCTCCATGTTGTTAAGGAAGTCCTCTGGAGTGGTGGGGCAGTTGGTGTAGCAGTTGAGTCCGAGGCCACTGTCCGTGCTCTGCTCTCTGGAGTGATAGGGCCCACTATGGAGGGGGACAGACAGACAAAGACAGAGTTAGTCAGTGACTCATGTGAGACGTGAATTCACTGGCTTACATTTAGACAGTGGTCTTCAACAGCATCTTCTCCATAAAGTGCTGTTTTTTCCCCAATACATACCTAATGTCTGTGTTGGTCCTGAGCTTATTCCTTGTCATATTGTGCGACTTTTCACATAAATCATAGCAGTCATTAAAGTGCATCATGCTATGGAACTGGGAATTCTCTCAGGACACAAGATCTCCTCCTGTTCTCCCTTCTCTGTGCAGCTGTACCACCTAACCCAAGTCCAGGCTGATTCCTGCGTCTCACTGCTCTTTGCTAAATAGGTGCGAAACACTGAGCCTCCTGTTCTGCCCTGCTTTGAGGGTTAGAGGGGCAAACGCTGTGGCCTCTGGAGCGGAGCGTGCCCGACACCATGGGGTCACGGCACATAGCTCTGCCTCGTCACTCATGAATAGGCTGGCATGAAAAGGTGCCCTGTGGCACGGCGGCGGGCACAGACCCGTGGTGGCTCAGAGGTGTAAATTGAGAAGGAGTGTCGACTGTTTACAACCAAGAGCTGACCAGAGCAGGCCAGCAGAGCACAGGGGCCTGCATTCACAGGGCCAGAAGCTAATAAGCTGCTTTACGGGAATCTCAACACCATGACTGGATTTCGCCGGTTTTGACTGTACAGCAGCCAAAAGGAGGACAGGATTAGTTTCATTAATGCCAGCCTTTTCCCATATCTCCTCCACCACCTCCACCCACTCACAACACACACACACAGTTCCTCTAAATCAAACAGCCACAGCGAGTTAACACAGTCCAAAAGAGTGTCTTTGAAAACAGGGAGGACAGCTGCCTTCTGGCTAAGTGAACCAGCACAGAGAGTCTGTTTGATGGCCAAGGTGGTGGGATACCTATCTGTGCCATCTTCAGACTGGCTGCAATACAAGTCCAACACAAATGAGGCAAAGGATGCACTATTTACAGTATACTGACAGAGACATTGAAGAGACAATTAGAGGAGATATGACTCAGGGCCCTCTCACACAATGACATTCGTCAGAATGGACTCCATCAATTCTACCCCAATGACCGTCATCACTCCCTGATTTAACATTATGTCTAGCTGCCAGTACGCTGTCTAGCCAGAATTATAGAATTTATTTAGGGCCTGACAATGACATAATGTTGTGGGACAATATTCTGGAATTATCTTATTAACTGATGGACAAATTTGTAGTCTATCACTTAATGGTAACTACTGACTGTACATTTCCTGCATGTCCCCTGGCAGTCAGGTTGGCCTTGAGCCATGGATCTGCCCAAGGTTTTTCCCCTGTTGCTCTTGGGTTCTCCTTGTTAATAACTGCAAAGTGGCATGATACAATTGTATTGTAAACTGGTGCTATATGAATATAACTGAATTGAACTGAATTAAGTGACAACATTGATCAACATGATGATGAGCTAGATAGTGTGTGTTCTAGAGGGACTGGCCTTAATGCTCAGAGCAGATAGTACAGATAAACAGAAAAGGTGAGAAAGGGAAAGAGAGAGAGAGAGAAAGAGAGAAAGAGAAAGAGAGAGAGAAGCGAGAAGTGGCAAGAACAATTACACACTCTGCACACTAGGGACTTGCCTGTTGAGGAAGGGGTCAGATCCGCTGCTGGGCATGCTACCCTGGTTCATGGGCGCTGGGTTGACGGCTGTGGGCACTGGGGCCATGTTCTCTGACTCCATGGGTAGCTGTCTGCACAGCGCCACCTCCTGGGGGGAAACGCACAACACTGAAATACTACATTGCCATTTAGGACAGAAGAGGTGAGGGCTTTTGTGTTTTTAAATCAATATTCGAGGGTATTTCAACCCATAGCCCTGTTGTTCAAGGTCACACAGTGCAGTCTGTAGGTTAAAAGAAAACAAGAATATTTTGTACAATATAGACCAAACAGTGAACCAACAGCTAATGATGACTAAAAGTGTTCTCTCTTGTTCTTGGACTACAGACAGCACTTGGTGACTTCGAAAAACAGGGCTATGTGTTGAAATACTGGAATGTGATTTAAAATACTTAGTTTGACAAGACAGAACATGGTCATGCTAAAAGTATATCTTAGAGTTTCACAGCAGCTGCTATGACCCGTCATTATGACTCTAGTCAGTCACATGAGCCACATAGTTGGTGTGTTTAATCTGTTTTGATATTTTCACTCGTCCTCTTCAAGCTGAAATAAGAATGGCACAGAAATACACCTAATTACATATCATCCCTGCATAAACACAGTCATAAGAAGAAAGGAAAAAGATCATGACTCTAAGCTATATGACACAGCCATGATCTGTCTTATGCCCAAACCTTGTATAAATAAATAATGTTGACCATTAACCATGAGACATGACACCTGCCTGTGCGGGGGATTTTTCAACTGGCCTCATGAGGTTGCTCCAGTACAGGTGTGCGCTTGTCTACTCTGCACTACAGGAAATTCAATCCCCTGCCCCCTCCTCCCCCCTTCAACCTCCCTACACTGGGCCCCTAGGGGAACTTTATGTCTCCCTTTGTAGCAGCAAGCTCTACGCTGGTGCACAGCAGGGCCGTCTCTATTCTTTGCCTGTCCACTGGGCTCAAGGAGTTCAGAAGGAAAAAAAGAGCGATCCTCTGTGCAGCTGACATTTGAGAACTTTTCTTTCTGTCAAAGTCAGGCGTGAGTCAAATGGTCGTCCGTTGAGCTGGCCCTTGTTACAATCCCTGTTAGTACAAAAGCGGGCAAGAACAAAGAGACAAAAAAATCTCTGATGTCACTTGCTTTTCTAGGTATGGCTGGCTGGGGGGTATCTGATACAGGCACAGGGGGTTTCCCCAATGTCTACAAAGTCAAGAAGGTGTCTGATCTTCCTTTGTTTGGCTCTAACATCAGGGCTTGTAGTTGAAGTTTGATTCTCCGCTCTACTTTGCCTGTTGGAGTCGGA
Organism: Tenualosa thibaudeaui; assembly: GCA_027481765.1. Classification (NCBI taxonomy): domain Eukaryota; kingdom Metazoa; phylum Chordata; class Actinopteri; order Clupeiformes; family Clupeidae; genus Tenualosa; species Tenualosa thibaudeaui. Next base: position 1,570,023 of record JAIFZK010000173.1, on the reverse strand, counting down.
TCCCTGTAAGTGGGGGTCAGGATGGTGAGGTCATCACCTCCTTACAACAGCTGCAGGGGAGTGGGAGGGGATAAGTGGTGGAGCAGGAGTACTGTCAGAGAAAGGCAGAGAGTAGAAGGAGGAGGAGGAGGAGGAGAAGAAGAAGAAGAAGAAGAAGAAGAAGAGCCAAAACACATTACTGACTCAATATTTTCAGTCAGGCTCAGAAAAGTAACACAGCTTTTTCTAGTTCCTGGGGGAGTGCTCTCTGCTCATTTCGCCATGTGTTTTTTTTTTTGGGGTCCCTCCTCGGCAGTGCACTGGGAGAGTAGTGGGTGGGAGTCTGGGAGATGGGAGGTTGTGGAGGAGTGCAAGGTCGATTTTGCAGCAAGATAAACATCTCCTTGGTGAGGTAACGGCCTGGACGACAGCAGGCCCATCCTGTAAACACGTCTACTCGCATCTCACCAAGAACAGGGATTCTCAGCTCCGCAGTATAAACATGGACACCATAAATCTCACTCCTTTTTCTTGCGAGTTCTCCCCACCATGAGGTTTACTTGGCCAACATTAACAGGTGTGGCTGGCCACAGGACGCAATGTCGCCTTCTGCCACCAGGGGCTGCTCAAGCTCATTTCTATCCCTCTCCAAAAGGCCCACGTACACAATGTTTTTTAGTCTTGCTCAAGGATATAGATAGTTGTGACTTCAGACTGCGTGGTTACGGCCAGAGATTGATTGCGCTCAGAGAGATCATGGCCTTTTCCAAAGGGGAAGGGCTGCCGGGAATCACTTTTTGTCACAGGTCTGGTGAGCCATTAACGATTCAGCGCTCTTATGCGAGGAAGAAGCTTATGAGTAATTGGCTATTCTGACTGGGCCACCAGTGTGGTGGGGAATAAACAGTGTGTGTGTGTGTGTGTGTGTGTGTGTGCACAGCAGGATCCCAACAGGATGCCTGGGAGCACAGCAGAGAGAGCATTGTCTTTGGGACTCCCAGCTCCAAAAGGGAAGTGCTGTCTGTCCAAACAAAAGCATGTTGGTCATATACTTTTATTAGGTGTGAGCACAGCCTCTGTCCTGTGGGAGAGAATGGGAATGATGAACAAGACCGCTACAGAGAGCACATGTTCTGCTGACACATTAGGATTCATGACCTAGTTGCTGTTAGCTGTTGTCTGTTCGTTTGTGAGTGAACTTTTGGTGATGGGCCACCATGGTTTGAGTGTTTGTGTATGTGTGTGTTGTGACTGTGAAAGTATGTGTGCGTTTGGTGACTGTGTGTGTGTGCTGTGGGTTTGTGTGCGTGAGTGGTGTGTGTGTGTGTGTGTGAGTGAGTGGTGTGAGTGTGTGTGTGTACGTGCATGCGCTCCGTTTTGTGTGTGAACCCTCACCTGTCTTATCAGTTCCTCCTGTCTCCTCTGGATGCGCTCACGCTCCAGCTGGATCCGCTGCAGCCGCATCTTCTGCTGGTGCTGGGCGCTCATGGCTGAATTGGGCAGTGCCATCATGCTAGCTTGGGAGCCCTGCTGCTGGGGCGCCATGGAGCCTGGTGAGCCCATTGCCTGGGCCTGGGCCTGGGCCTGCTGCTGCTGCTGCTGCTGCTGTTGCTGTTGCTGCTGCTGCTGCTGCTGTTGGGCATGTTGGAGGTGTTGCTGGTGGTGGTGGGACATCACTGTGAGAGAGGAGAGACACAGACATGGAGATGTTTAGACAGACAGCAAGGAGATGAACAAGGTCAGACTGAAAAGGGGGAGAAGGGAGAAAAAAACCCTGAGCTGAGATGCTGCTTGTATTCATTTGAACAAATCACAGCCATTTGACTATATAAGGCTGTTCCATCTCTGCAGGACCCCCTCTCTTCACTGTGGACACCCATGGGGGGGCTATAAATACACTAAACTTGACGAAGAGAGAGAGAAAGAGAGAGAGTGTCTGGGAGAGAGTGACAGAGAGAGAAAGTGTGTGTGTCTGAGAGAGAGAGATGGCTGTGGACCTCACATTAGGAGCCGATCCACATGTTGGGTAATAACATCTATTTTGTGCAGATGTGCTGTGATGACACTCCTGTCCAAGAAAACAGCATGAAGGATCTCAGACAGATCCAAACATGGCTTGAGCCGCAGCGAGGAAGGAGGGAGGTTGGGAGGGGTTGGATAGGAAAGATAAAGAGAGAACTCGAGAGGGAGAGAGGGAGCAACTGTTTACTGTTAAAATGACACAAAGTTCTCCTTCAGACTTGTTCAGCATTACCCAATAATTCACTTTCACACAGCGTCTCAAGAAGAGAGATGAAGAAATGGGGGGGTGGGGCGGGCCAAAAGAAAGCCATTAAAAGAGGGAGGGAAGGAGAAACAGAGTGAGAGGGAGAGAGGGAGAGAAGGAGAGAGAGAGAGAGAGAGAAAAGGGGAGTCCAGCCAACAAATCAGGATTGGACTGGATCAGTGTGGGTTCGCTCCCACACAAACAGTAGGCCCACATTTCTAAACAGCTCCACAGATGTGCGCAAGCCAAGAGGTAAACACAGGCTACGTGGAGGAGCAGCAAGAAGTGCGCACACACACACACACACACACACACACACAGACAGAGCGTCCTGTATAGCAAACAAACTTCCTTACAAATCTATAGGGTCCACCAAAGTAAGCAAACAGGATAAAAACGTGTCAATTGCTAACTTCTTTTTTGTCAGTCTACTTATTGTAATGTTTTCAACAGTAAGAAAAAGTTGGACAACCACTGGAGCACCGTTATTACATAAATGTTGGTGGTCTTTGAAAGATGGAGGCAAGGTTGGACACTTTATTACAAACACACTGCATTAGCTCCAACAGCAAAACAAAGTCATAAAACATGGAGGACTGGGGCAGTGCGCAAAGAGTCAGTGTTCAGTTTTGTGCAAGGCTGTTTATCACCAACATCTTCTTGTCCGTCCTTTTTTTCAGAACAGACAGAAAAACACAGCCAGCTCCAAGGACAATGGACATGTGGTACAGCACATGAAACATGTGACTTGTGTTGTCAGTTTTCACATTTGCCAATGCAGGACACTGACTTAAAAAAAAAAAAAAAACGGTCACTGGGTATACACATTTCAACCAGTCTGCAGTACTAGTCCAAAAAACGAGCTATGTTGTGCAACAGAAAGTTCTTGAGAGAGCAAGAGAAAAAAAGAAAAAAGATGTCCCGTAAAAGCCAGATGTGGAGCCGAGATGAACGGCTCACAAAACCCAGACAGTGTGTGATGGCTTTTGGGCGAAGGCTATATCCTCATAAACGCTCTCTTGGCTTGCACAGTCACCTCGATACACTGATGAATCTAGAAGAGCTTGTTTAGAAAGGCAGAGATTGCTTTACTGAGGGCTACAAGGCTCGTGCTTGTACAGGGTTATGGCTTGAGAAATTTGCTGAATTTCCTTCCACAGCCTTTCTCCAAATTTGGGCCCTGCCCCCTCTTCTTAAATAACTTTCATAGGGATTGGGAAAAACAGGAACAGTGGCCAGTGGATTCCCTGGCCTCTCTTCACTATGACACATTTTGAACACAAAAGATTGCCTTTTGGGTATTGTTAATGTTGCATAATGCACAATGGTGATGATGGGGAGTATAACCCACTTACTGGCACTTAACCAATCTCCTCATTTCATTAAACAAGGTCACTCCCTTCCATGCCTTTTGTCTTGGCTGCGGTAATCTTTTCAGGACAAAAATGGTGCTTAAGATTGGATGAATGTCTCTCTAACAAACAACATATATATATATTGTTGGTTAAAGTCAAATGTAGGTTTACAACCTATTTACTATGAGGTACCACAAGGCTCAGTTCTTAGACCCACCCCATTGTCACACTAATAAATATCAATGCTGACGAAGATTAGGTATGTGCTTGAGTGACATGATTTTCTTTCACTACTCCGTCATCCAGTAAAAAAACAAAACTATGTTTTGAAGAGTCTCTTTATAAAGTTATAACAATTCCCAATGGTAAGGGAGAGTTTGTGTCATCTGTATGTGATTACATGAATTGGTAACATGATTTTACCATTAGCAGTGATGTCCCTGTTATTTTTATGGAAAACTACTTCCATATAAAACACACTTGCCCTTACTGCCATTTCAGATGAGCACATCCAGTCTTGTTTGGTTCTCACACATCTGCAGGTCTTGTGCAATACCAGCTGCGCATACGGAGTGGCACAAACGCACACATTCTCTCACTTTTGCACGCACACACAAACAAAAAAACACACACACACAAACAAGGACCAAGACTGGAGTTTACAGGGTCTTCTCCCTGGTCCACCTCTGCCTGTGTCCAGACTCAGTCTCAGTGACTGAAGCAGGTGGAAAGCGCCCCAAGGGCGTCCTGTCTGCTTCCCTTGCAAACTTATTGTTCCAGCACATGGTCTGCTGCTGCTGCTTACCATTAGCCAGATGTTGGACAGACGGCTTCAGTCTCGGCCTCATGGTGGAGGTAGCCTCCAGCTCACCTCAACCTCACACACACACACACACACACACACACACACACACACACACACACACACACACACACACACACACACACACACACACACACACACACAAATACACACACACACACACCACATTTCACCTTCCTCCCAGACTCCCCCGACCATCTTCCAGCCAGTGCAAGGTGTCACAGTGGCAGCCATGATGGAAACCACATGTTGGGAGTGAGGCCACAGCGCACGCCAGCACTCCCCTTGCCTCTACACTTAGTCACGACAACAGGGTGGGGTTAGGAGAGAGAGAGAGAGAAAGAGAAAGAAAGAGAGAGAGAGAAGGGGAGAGGGAAGAAAACAGCAGAGCAGAGAAAGGAAAACACTGCAGGACCAGGGTCAGTGAGCGAACACTTGCTCAGAGAAAGGGAAGGTGAAAGCGACAGGGAGCTGATAAGGGTATGGGAAAAGGAGAGAAATGGAGACAGAGAGAGAAAGAAAGATAGAGCTAGACAGAGAGAGAGAGAGAGCGCTATGGGGGAGAAATAGTGAGAACTGAATGGAGCAGGGGGGAGCAGCCAACAAAGGCCTTCTTGTTTCGTTTATTTCCCAGAATCAGCGTCAGCTGTCCAACAGGGTCAGCAAGGAAAAAAAAGGGAGAAAGACAGAGCGAGCAAGAGAGTCAGAGACACACTCTGACTTTCTTGCTCGCTCTGTCTTTCTGTGTGTGTGTGTGTGTGTGTGTGCTTCCAGTCCTAAAAATCTGTAACACATTAAAAGTCCATGATATCCTGTTTCCAACAAGAGCCCTCTTAACACACCAGCAGCCAAACTGTGATTGTGTGTTTTGTGTGGGTTCATGTGTGTGGCTTTATAAACATGTGTTTCTGTCACTAACATTGGAGTGACTAAGGCTGCATATGAGCATTAGTGGGTCCATATGAGTGACTGCATGAGTCACCTGAGGGAGGATTTGAAGAGGTTGGAGTTCATATAACTTCGTGATGGCATGTGTGTGTGTGTGTGTGTTGTGTGGTTTGATGTGTTTGTGAAGAGATGTCATAATAAGTGATGTTGGAGAGAAGAATGGCTTGTGATTCCAAGTATGAATATGCATGTGTTCAGTCTAGTGGAAGGGAAAAAAGCTCTCTTCTCACGCACATAGACCCCCAAAAAAAACTCACCCTCCCCTGCCCCCTAAACGACTACCTCCGCCCCGACACACACTCCCACCATCTCCACCAGCACCATGTGCATGTGGGACAGGAGGCAGACAAGCCTAAACAGGGCCTCACACTAGAGGGCCTCTATTCAACAAGGACAAAATCAGCACGCAGTGTCAGTGAGCTCATCCACGCATGGCTTTGGGAGAAAACACATTACAACACACACACACACACACATACACACACACACACACACACACACACACACGCACACACACACACGCACACGACTCTCAGGGCAAAATACCTGGAAAGAACACAGTCCCACCTCAATCCGCCTGTGACCCAGAACACAGTGTGAAACCTGGTCTTACATGGATAAGGTGTTTCATTAATCAGAGGGGTTATCCTAGAGATAGAACAAAGACAGTACAACAGCTATTGTTTGGGTTTGGGTGGGCTCACACACACACACACACACACTAGAAAAAGTCTCAGTGTGTGTTAATTGGTAATGGGTGGTAATGCAGCGTAACTGGGTACATTTTCAGCTCTTTCTCCACATGGGTGAATGGAGCCCATTCCCTCCCTGGCTGCCCACGCATCTGCCACCTGTGGAGAAGTCCTCCAGGGGAAGGCTGGGAAGATGGTTGGGGTGATGTGGGGCTCATCACACCCTGCCCCTGCTTCATTTTCTGTGCCACCGCCCGCTACGCCAGCAGGGGACATTCAGTCAGTCCCCCCTCGCCACCCCACCCCAAGACCCAGTGGGAGGCTGGAAGATGGAGAGCTGGGTGGTTCCTGAGTTACACACGCTGTAATGACCCATTTACCCAGATCCCAGCTATAGGTGCAAAGAATCATGCATAAATCGTGAATAAAGAAAGACCACCACACGCACTGTATACAAAAGCATGCACATCTCTCATCAACAGATATTAATCAAGCAGAGTGGTGCACGTGCACGTGCACATGCACACACACACACACACACACACACACACAATTGGAACAAATGAAAGTGAACCCACAGTTCACCATGCAAAATCCATTTCAGCAAAGTCAGCAGCAGTGCCCCATATCTAGGTATTTCAGGAATGGAGGGACATTTACAATGGCGCTCTCACTTACAAAAGACCTTGGAATTTTGACCACTCTAAGAGATGGGGTGATCTGAGCCAAAGGCAAGTCCATCAAAGAATCCAACAATGAGCATCCCCTGGCTTTTTGGGGTCTTTCTTTCCCCCTGTCTGTCTGTCAGTCACTCATTGGTCTGGTTTCAGTGCAGGTTTTTTCAAGCCTGAGCTCGGGAGCAGTAGGCCAGGTCCCAGGCAGCTGGCTGAGCCTCCCGGCATTTCCACCGGAGGCCTCCCAGAGCACCGGTAGCTTGGGGTGTTCCTCCACGCTTGGGTGGGGTCACTGGATGTGGACAGAGCTCTGAATAGTGGTACTGAGAGGTCAGAGGTGACATTCTATGAGATACAGAGTGTGTGTGAGGGAGAGAGAGAGAGTGTGTGTGGGTGGATGTATGGGGGTGTGTAAGTTGGTATGTGGGTGTGTGTGTTATGAGCTGTGTGTGAGAAAAAAGTAGGAGAGAGGATTGTTTTGGGGTGGGCAAATCACCAGAGGGTGTCAGGGTTAAGAAGATTGATGATTGGTGATTGGTGTCTTCCAGAATCAATGGGGGGGCAGTGGGGGGTGGATGGGTGGGGTTGGGGGAGTTTGGGAGGAGGGGGGGTTGGATGGAGTGAGGGGTGGGGGGCACCAAAACGGGGACAGTACTTACTGAGGCGGGCATCCACTCGTGGGTCGAGCCAGGAAGTGGTCTGCGTTTTGTGGTCAATGAAGTACGTTTCTCCCTGAGAGGTGACTGCCTGCTCCCAGCCCTCGGGCAGCTGTCCTGTGCAGGCAGCAACAGCACAACACCCACAGATCAGCGCAAAGAGAAGAAACTAGCCAGGCTAATATCGCTGAGTCATGATTGACTGACACATCAAATAAGCTCAGAGTACAGTTATGGCTTATTGAAGGAGTTATCGAACTGCTAGAAAAGGGGGGGGGGGGGTGGGGCACAGCAAGAGACACATCTTTGTCCATTCAAACAGCAGCGAGCATAGCCTTCTATGGGATGAGTCTGAACTGGGAAGAACTGGAACTGATATACGTAAGTCCTGTGTGTGTGGGGGGGGTGAACAGTGGAGGGGCTAACCTATGAAACCTCCAAGATACGAACCCTTCATAAGACAACCTGCGACACCCCCTCAGGGTTCAGTGGTTGCTGGAAAAATGTTTACGGGAGGGATCCTGTGTCTGCCCCACTGGCAAAGAAGAAAGCAGGAGAACAAAGCGATGGAAAAATATCCATTAGGACAACAAAGGCAGAGAGAATTCCCTGCTTGACAAGTGTGGGGAACCTGCCAACATTGTTCTGGCCTGAGAGAGGGAGAAGAGAGAGAGAGAAGGATAGGTAGATAGAAAGCAGAGAGAGAGAAAAAGAGAGAGAGAGAGAGAGAGAGAGAGAGAGAGAGAAACAGACAGAGAGAGGGAAAGAGAGAGAGACAGAGAGAGAACAGCAGGAGTGCTGGGAGTGTCTGGTCCGTCTTCAGTCCCCAACTGTGTGCAGACAATTATCTGCATTCCCCTCAGGCACCATTCAGGTCAGCCGTAACTGACCAGCCGGCGAGAAGGATCCCCAACCACAGAGAAGAGGAGAAAAGAAGCAGAGTGGTGCTTAGGCCTCATGGAGAATAAAGGAGTGGTTTATGAACTCTGCTGGGGGTGCAGGGCAGAAATACAGTCTACTATAAACAAAGCCCCCCCTCCCAGATGAAACAACCTCAGAGGGAGCAGCAGGAATGGGGGCATCAGATTCACCATCAAACGAGAGCAAACAGCACACTGAGAGGTGTTGGCTGGGGGCCTTTTCTGTACAAATCTCAGCACAACACACAGGCAGTATGTGATGGCCTGAGGTCATTACACTGGAGAAAAGTGAGTCAGCAGCCCAGTGTCTGCATGCGCTCTCTAGGCCCTTGCGCAAGAGTCTTGACCGTAACCACCTGCCGTTCTGCCCTGTTATTTTAGGGGAGGCGTGGACAAGCCTACAGGGGACCTGTGTGAGAGAACAGGGCCCGAGTCAATGCGTTGTTTAAACAGGTCAGGCGGGACTCCGGGTTGTGTGTGTGTGTGTGTGTGTGTGTGTGTGTGTGTGTGTATGTGTGTGTGGAGGATTACTTCAGGATGAGTGGCTCCATTGACAGGGACCATGGCCCAGTGAGAGGCCAGCTGTACGGGTGGGGACGTGGGCAGTCGAGGCCCAGCTCCCTCTCCAGTCTGTCTGTTTGGGGGCAAGTGTGCACAGGAAGGGTAGGGGTGTGTGAAGGTGTCACGCTCTGAGCTGGGATCTGTGGACCATGAGGACCCCCCATCACAGGCCTCTTCCACTCAAAAAATAACATAACACAGTCCATTTTCTTCTCTTCTCTCTTTCTCCTTCTCTCAGCACTCACTGTTGCATCACCCCAAATCTTAACTGGGAGATTCTGTTGCTCTCTCTCTCTCTCTCCTCTCCTTGTGTGTTCCATGTTTAAACACCTGGAACAAACCATCTCCATCTTCCTCCCTCCCTGTCTCTCTCCTCTTTTTTCCTCTTTCCTTTGCTTATACTCTTGTCCTTTGCTTTCTACAGCTCTCTCCAAGACTCCAAGACTCTTTCCCTCCTTTCCCTTCCCGCTTCACTTAAGGCTCTTAATCAACAAGTTCTTTTTTCTCCCTTCAAACAGACTGCTCTTCTCTGCAGCTGCTCTGATGTGTCTACCAGCTTGAGAGAGTGGGAGAAGAGAGAGGGAGAGAGAGGGAGAGAAGGGGGGGGGGGGAGACTTCTCTGAGGACACACCTTTTTTTCCATTTCATCACAAAATCTGGCATTTTTTTCAATGTGGGGGACGGGAGGATGAAAACTGAGAGGGAAAACAAAGAGAGCAAAGAGAGAGAGAGGGAAAGACACAGAGAGAAAGAGAACGAAGGAAAGAAAGAAAGAAAGAAAGAAAGAAAGAAAGAAAGGAGAGAGAGCGGGAGTAGGAAGAGAGAGCCAAACAAGGCGGACACATTTGGAAGTAATTTACTGTACTGGCAAACAAAAGAGGAGTCGGCTCGACGCGTGCCAGAGCACATTGCCTGGCCCATCAGAGGCCTGCTCCATGGGAGGGGTGAAACACGCTCACAATCCCACAATCCCTCTCCCTCGCCTGGCTTAGAGAGAGAGAGAGAGAGAGAGAGTCAGTCTGTGCATGACCCCTTTTGAGGGTCCACATCAGGGCGATACTTGCCTTCATTGATTACAACATTGAAAGAGTCCAACTCATGGCTCTGGTCTGCAGTGGAAAATGAGTGTGGAGCTCTGACAGGACAAAATAAGAGAGCAGTCCCAAGAACAAGAACAAAGGAACACACTGGATATGTATGAGTACATGAGGCCGCCTGCATGGAGGACAGGGAAATTGTCGACAAGCATTAATTAAGAGTTACTGTGTCTGTGCACAGATCTCTGTATGTGTCACTCATCTTTGACTGTGAGAGTGTGCACACCTAGGCCTGTTTGTTTGTTGGTGTGGGTGTGTGTGTGTGTGTGTGTGTGTGCGCGTCAAGCATGTGCAGGCATGCATGTGACAGCGGCAGAAGCCAGGTGGCACCAGTGGAATCCAGCCTCTCCAGCAGGCTGCCCCAGCAGACTGGGGCATGGGCTATTTTGGGTGTTGCCGTGAATGAGGTTAAATAAGAGCGGTAATCATCCCCACATAGTATCCCTTCATCTAGCTTATGCAACAGTCCTTCAAGCTGCTGCGCAGGATGTGCACATCAGCACAGCACAGCCACAGTGCCACCGTGGGTCCTGAGCACTAACACACCACATGCATCAGGCTGACTGGACAACCTGCCAAGTGGCATTTGAAGTGTAGAGCTAGGGTTAGGTGAGTTTTTTTTTTCTGAATATAATACCAATGTTTGTGACTTTTGCAAGTGGGTGTTAACTGTTGTGCCCGTCATATAATTGAACTCTTTGACATTACAAAATTCTTGAACCCTCTCGTGAATTTCCTGTCTTTCTGGTCATTTTTGTTTACTGGACAGGGTTAGGTTTAAGGCAAACCACCTATTATAGATATCTTATAGCCACCCAGCTATAGTAATAGATATAGATAAGTGTATGGGTAAATAAATGCAGTCCATTTATATGTTTAGGTATACATATATGTACATGTAGATATACATTTACTGAATGTGTATGTGTATGGGTGTAGTTATGTGGATTTGAGTGGTTGTGTGTATGTGTGTGTGTGTGTGTATGTGTGCCAACTTACCGAGATTGGGTTGAGATAAAGCCATGTTGCGTTGCTGCTGCTGCTGCTGTTGCTGCTGCTGCTGCTGTTGTTGTTGCTGTGGTGTGGGGCCAGCATGCAGACTCATCTGGTTCATGGCTGCAGTCATGGTCTTGCGAGGGTCATGCCATGTGGTGATCTTCTCCACGTGGCTGCACACACAGAGGAAAAGAAAGAGAGAAGGACGGGAAGAAAAAGAGGGACAGTCAGACAGACACAGACAGGAAAGAACAAGGGAAAGAAGAAAAGAAAAACATGTCAGAGACATCAGTTACACCATGGCCTTGTCCAAGCCCTTTTCTAAGTCCTGCTCCACATACTCAGTGTTAAGAGAAGCTGGGAGAAGTAGTGTGTTGCTCCCATGGCTCTAAGCCTAATGGGACAGGCCTGATGGGGCACATCAGAGAGAGCCTTCTTTAGCACGTAATATGGAAGGGGGTAAGAAGGAGGTCAATGTGAAAGAGTGCTATGAGTTTCCTCTCGCTCTGTTTGTCTGCCATGACCTCTGTGGCTACTCAGATGTGCTGAGGAAGGGGAAACAGCCAAGGGACTCATTGACATTCTCTGGGGTGGAGGGATGACTGGAGTGTCTCCAGGGGCGTGGGCGAAGTGAGGTTAGGCCAGTGTTGAGCGCTATACCTAGGCCCCTCTGCAGACAGGGACGGAACCGGACAGGACGCTTCATCTTCCTCTGGGGACCCAAGCCTGAGCTTGAGCCTGGGGCCGGGACTAACTATACCCCTACGCATCCCAACACAGCGCTGCCCAGAGGAGTTGAGCAGAGTAGCCCCACGTGGCATGACCACACCACACACTACAGCATCCAGCCCAGACCATTTTATGCTGCCTATTTTAACTCTCCATCTCTCTCTCTCTCTTACTTCCTGTACATCATTTACTGCTCACAAAGCCAGAGGCTTCAGCAGGAGAAGACATAATGGCAGGAGGAAGCCAAGCAGACTAGTCTAGAATTAACCCAACAGTACTGCATGGTCAGCTTCTCTCTCTCTCTCTTTCTCTCTCTCTCTGCTCCCTCCCACACCCACAGATGACTCGGTCTTCCTCCACACGGCTGCTACGTGAAATTCCAGCTTCTCTGCATTTTTTCTAGAGCATCTCACCACGAGCGGCTGTGTATGTCTTTGTACAGGCAGACTTTGTACAGAGGTTTCTCAACTCTCTTATTGGCAATCAAATCATATTGCTAGATATTGGTAAACAATGGAAGAAAATCATGGTTTAAATAACCTTATTATTGCCTAGGACACTGTGTAACTGTTTTTTCCACTCATATGCAACAACATCCATCACAGTCATGGAACAGGATTTTCCCGTTTGGAAAATATTCCCCCTTTGTGCCCCCTAAGTTTTACTAAGCTTCAAACACATTTCTACCCAGCTTTCTACTTTCTTTTGTAAAGTGATTGTGCCCCTGCAATGCTGGTCCGTTTACACACAAACTGTTGATAGAGATGAGCAGAGAGCTATCGACCAGTGCATGAGTCAAGCACACAAAGGCCACCCCCTGCCACACACACACACACACACACACACAGATACACATACACACACCCTTCACCCCCCTCTCTGTTTTAGCATGAGTCACTGCGGCCTATTCACAGTGCACTGAGAAGATTAGCCACTTCCTGCTGCTGGGCGCTCCAGGGCCGTGCTGCACCGTGCAGTGCCCAACAGGCCAGGAAGCCAGCCCTCGCTGCTGTTGTTGTTCCTGTAAAGCCACACTGGGGCGGGGCTTGTTTTTTTTAACCCATGGCAGCCAAGCCAAGCACTGCTGAGATTTTTTTTTTCCTTGCCTCTCTCCTCTTTCTCCATGCACCCTACTATCTGGCTCTCCTCTCCCCGAATCTTAATGTCCCTGGAAACATCTGCCGTTGCGTCCAAGAAAAAGGAAAAAAAATAATAAGGAGCTTGTCTGCGCAGAAGGCTTTTGGAAAAAAATCTTGAGGCGAGTCACTGGGTAAACACGAGCCGATTAAAAAAACAAAAAAACAAAACGAGACACAAAAGCCAAGTCGCCACAAGCCCTTCACCAACCCTGCCAGGCACAATCACTGACAATGGAACAAAACAAAACAAGTAATACTAAAACAAACAAACAAACAAACAATCAGAAGACAACAGCACAGCAGTAGCCAATCAGGTTCTCTCCCCTGCCTGAGGCAGAGGACACAGGCTGCAGCGGCTCCCTCCACTCTGCTGCCCCTGTGCCCAGTTGGTGGCGCTACAGCCATCGGACCCGTAGACGAGCCCCGTCGGCAAAGGCACGGAGCGGCTGGGGACTGCGGCGAGGAGATTTACTGCCCAGCACGACAGCAAGCTGTGGAGAGCTCTCGTTCCCCCAAGGGGGACGTGGGATTGGGTGTAGGGGTGGGATGGGGAGGTTAAGATTTATGGAGTGCTTGTGGAGGAAGGGTAGAGGGGGGAGGGGAAGCTGCAAGTGTGTGTTTGTGTGTGTGTGTGTGCTGGGGGTGGGGGTTGCTTGAGCAGTCAGACTGCAGCACTATGAGGAGTTTTGCTTCTTCTGCTGGGGGTGCCCTGAGGGGCTGGTTTGGGGAGGGGAAAGGCAGCTGCTTCACAGCTGTGTGTGGGGAGTGACTCCAACTCAAGGCCCAGGCTCCGGGCATTTTCTCAGGCCTTCTGCTAGCTGTCTGACACGCAGGGATATGCCACCAAAACATTCACCAAGTCTCAGAGAAGTATGGAATGTTCCTTTCTTGACCCTCTTTCTCTTCTACTGACTTTCTCATCTCTCCTACTAATTCCTACTTCTACACAAGGAGAGAATGGCCATAGCTGCCAAGGCAAATCCCAGTGTCTAGTGTGGAAAAACATGAGCGACAACAGGCCTGATGTGCAGTCAAAGTGTTTATGGCTGGAAGGCAGAGTGTGTGTGTTCGTGTCTCTGTGTGTGTATGTGTGAGAGAGAAAGGGGGGAGTGGGATTGGGGAGAAGAGGAGGAGAGGAGTGCAGTGGGGGTTTCACGTGGCGCTGTTTGGGGAAAGCGCGGCAGGCTGTTTACAGAGGAAACGACGAGGAACAATGGCTGGTCGCTGGATCAGGCCTGAACTGCAGGCTGAAACAACATGCCACCCCCCCCTTCTCTATGCATATCACTCTCCTTCTCTCCACCTCTCCTCTGCCCCGCACGTGTGTACACACACACACACACACACACGCACGGCCGCAGCCAGAGCCAGACGGACCCAATGCCTCTACTCATGGGCTTCCTGTTGGTGCAAAACAGCACTGATTCCCCACCTCCCCTAGTGACGCAAGCACAACAGACACCCCCCCACACATACACACACGCACACACACACCTCTGATCCTGGCCTGACAGTGTGTCTGTACACACCTTCCCTTCCACACACTGCAGAGCTGTGTCATGGACCCCCCCACACACACACACACTCTGACCTGTAGAAACAAATAACAGGCCTTCCCCCACCCAAGCAGCCTTTTGGGGGTGAAAGTGAGAAAGAAAAATACTAGGAGGGGGCCAGAGGAGGGGTGTGTGTGTGTGTGGGGTGGGGGGGCAAGATGGAGAGAGAGACAAAGGGAGAGCAAAAGAGAAGGGGAGGCAAAACACAGGAACAAAACAAAACAGAACAGACACTGCTTGGAGACAGAGAGAGACAGAGACTAAGGCACAGACATGGCGAGAACCTGAAGGACAGCAAGGAAAGGACAAACAGAGCCACTGTGTGTGTGTGTGTGTGTGTGAGTGAGTGAGTGAGTGAGATACAGAGAGTGTAGGAGAGAGAGATGGAAACAAATATAGCTAGAGACTTTTGTGTGTGCATGTGTTTGAGAAAGAAAGGACTGAAACAGAAAGCACATATTTGTGTGCATGCATATGCTAATGTATGTGTGTGTGTGTGTGTGTGTGTGTGTGTGTGTTGTTCCTGAACTGCTCATTCTCAGGAACAGCTCATCAGTCAGTGAGGGTTTAGTATAAACAGGGTGCAGGATAAGCTCCTTTATCTCCCGCTCTCCACACACTCCCACTGCTTACAGCAACTCCACTCAACTCAAACCCCCTCTATACACAAGACCTAGCCTGCCCTCAGCAACACACACACGCACACACACACATTAATTCTTTTATTTGGATCTCAACACAGGGTAAGAATTACAGATCCAAACATTGGTCATAGAATTAGATAGGTCTGATAAAACATAGCCACAGACACACACATCACAATGAACTTGCACACTCACATACAAACACACTCAGACTATCCACAACACATCCACAACAAGAGGGCGAGCACAGAGCAGACTTGGGTGAGTCAGAGGCCACACACATATCCACACACTCAGACACACACACCCCTCTGATTGCCCTCCAGCACCTGACTGCCACCCCCAAAAGCTAGTGGGATTTCTGGGAAGGTTTAGGGACCATTAACGGGCTAAATCAGGGCTGGAGAAATGTCTCCCACGGGAGAGCGAGCGCGGAGCCTCTTTGAGAGAAAGAGAGAGAGAGAGAAAGACTGGAAAGAGAGGGAAAGGGGAAGAATGCTGTGGGCTGTGTGGCATTAACACCAGAGGCGAGGGGAGATGTGTCTCGACAGAGACACAGGACAAGACAGTGAGAGACTAAACACCTCTGACTAACGGACCACCTTGACTACTTCACATGACGCCATGCGCGCGTGTGTGTGTAAGTGAGGGAGGGAGTGTCAGACAATTACTGTATGTTTTGTAAAGACTTGTGTGTCCATTCTATCCTTATAACTATATGAGGCATAACAAAGCTGTTTTTCATACCGGCTGTTTAAACTTTTGCACATTATTTGCTAACTATGCCTAGCTGCATGGCTTTTAACATTCTTTCCAGTTATATCTCCAGAACTGAGGGCAGAGGAATCTGCAGCAAGCAATCCCAATTTGAATGGAATGCCTACATTTCACTTCACTTTAATCAAACAGCCTGTTGAATCTTAATTACCAGTCAATTACTCAATTACATTTAGCTTGTGGAGCCAGGATAGGCTTTGCTGGTGCCACTAGAGTTACAGGAGAGTTTGGCTGGTGTCAGTAGAGCTGTGGTGAGCTTTAGTGGTGCCAGTGGGATTGAGTTGGCCTGGGGAGGGCTGTGGGGAGCTAGCTAGCTGTTGTCCTTCCAGCAGACCCCCGAGCAGAGCAGGTGGAGTGGACACCTAAAAATAAGCAGGCCAGGGGGAAGAAGCAGAAGATGGGAATAATCAGGCAGCTGTCAGCCTGCCCTTTACAGTGCCAAAGGCCTGGCTGCTCCCAACACACAAACACATTCAGACACACACACACATATATATATATATACACACACACACACTCCATAACCACAACCCCCCCCCCCACACACACACACACACAAACAAACAAACACAATCTAACACCTGCACTCTCTTTTTTGTCTCTCTCTCACACACACACACACACACACACACACACACACACACACACACACACACACACACACACACTCTTTACCTGTTGTTAAATTCTGTTTTTCTATTCCCCTCAGAATAATACATAGCAGACATGCTGTATATTACTCAGGGCAACTAAATGGATCACATCTGAGGAAATGATTTATAAACAAGTCTTTATGAATTAGAGCATCGCCATCGTGACTAGTGCTTATCAAGTCGTGGGCAGATTTTAAAAGGAAGTCCCCTAGATCCCTAGACATGTACAGGTGCCCTGAAGCCTCAAATAACTTCTTGCCTGGCAAAACTTCACACCCCTTCACATACCAAAACACCATTCTGCAATATCCCTGCAATAGCATTCACTGGATTCCTATGCATTCACAGAGCACCCAGCCAGCTGGTCATCAGCAGCAGCAACAACCTCCTACACAGATGCTAATTAACTGGGCCAGAACCGCACCGTCCCATTTTAGTGCCTTCCCACTGCTCTGCAAAAGTACATACTACTGTCTGCATTATCAGGGCACTTAAGTACAGAACATGAACATGCACTTTGGTATCTTTAAGTATACTGTAATAGTATGGGAATGCGGGTTCAAGCACACCCAGTTGATCATGGTGTGTTGGTTTCAACTATTCTCGCTCTTTTTCCCCTTGCTACCTTTGCTTGCTACTCTTGCCCTGAGAATGCAGACATTAGCATGTGCTTTTGGGGGACAATGGTGGTGTAGTGGTTAAGGAATCTGGCTAGTATGCTGGAAATTTTGGGTTCGAATCCCAGCTGCCACCGTTGTGCCCTTGAGCAAGGCACTTAACCCCATAAATGTAATGTAAGCGCACCCGTTCCTCAGTTTTTCTCTTTCTCGTTTCTTCCCTCCCGTTCACATTCTGTGTGAAAGCGTTTTTGCCCCCGCCACATCTGAAGGGGTCGGCTGAGGTTGGGGCGTGTTTGATTTCTAATTATAAGCTGTGGGAGACCACAGGAGACACGTCTCAAGGCATCCCTTACTTTCATACGCGCTCAAGGTCCACCCCGAGAACTCTGGGAATGCGAGTCTGTCTGTAGCCATAGCAATGCTGACGAGAGCGGCAGACGAAGGCTGCCTCTCTCTCTCCCCACACACACACACACACACACACACACACACACACACACACACACCACACCACACCACCTGACGATATACAGTGGATACTTTGTTTTTGTGTGTTCATTTCAGCTTATGGTTACCTAAATATCAGATTCCACAGCTTTATTTAATGCTTTGCCAAGGCACAAAAAATGAAGTTTGAAAGCAAAACTTCAAACCTGATTCTTTATTTCCAGTGCAAATGAGCACCTGGTCTGGCTGAGTTTTTAAGTAGGTCGCATGTAGTTCTCCACACTAATCTGTTCAAGAGGCTTACGTGCATTTTCTATGTAAAGTCAATTTTAATTGAGCAGAAACACAAATGTTTCTTTAAGGTAAAGCAAAGTCTTCAAAATGACAACACAATAGCTGTTATTGTTCTTTATGTAGTGGAAAAATCCCACAAGCAGGTGTTCAAACACCATTACTGTCATTCTCCCTGATATTCATGTGGTTATGGTCACTCTCATTGCCCAAATGTACTCAAATGATTGCATAAATCCTCAAGCGTCCGACTCCTTTAAGGTACCATGTGGTAGTTCTAGAGACCACAGCTTGCACAAGAGAAAACAAAACAGGAAAAGGCCACTTTTGAGAAAGGAGGCCTTATTTGAGTCATTGGAGCAAAGTGTGTATGGACTCTTGATGGGTCTTTGGTTAAGGGTTTCCTGTGTGCAGTGGCTCACTTGGCCTGCAGCAGGACCTGCCCCGGCACTAGTGCTGACCAAACCGCCGATGACACCACTGTGCTGGTATGAGAGGGTTTCCCACCATGAGCTGTTAATTGAAAACAGGAATACAAGAGAGAGGATCCACGCAACCAACTCCCCTACCAACCCACCACCACCCCAAAGCACACACACACACACACACACACACACACACACTCTCTTTTGCTCTAAACCACAATTACTCTCAGGTCAGGTTACACAGGGGCTTCCCCCCTCCCCCCATCTTATTCAATACAATAGAAACACCTACTGTGAATAGCACTCCAGCGCTTTCATTTTACCCCAGTACACCAATATTTTAACTCTCCTTCAGTTTTTTCATAGAAGTTTAACACAAGTGTGTATGTGTTCACTTAAGATGTTATGATGCAAAGTATGTCCAGGTCATAAGGCAAAGATAACACAAAACACAGACAAGGACACAAGTTAGGTGTCCTTAATGTAATGGACCTGGAGCAATGCATATTTACTTTGTCATGACTTCTGCTAGCTATGACCATCTCGTCTGTGGTATGAAAAAAATGTCTTTACAGAAGACAGTAAGAGGGTTGCAATATTATCCCTATATTATGTGGTGCATAGAGCAACACTGTTTGAACAGGAGACACCTCTCCAATAGACAATAGACGAAGAGGTCAGCTTGACAGACAGGGACTTGGCCGGCCGATAGTTTAGCTAAGACCCGGCTTAGTCCGCCAGCTGCCAATAGTGGAATCACAACTATTCGATTGGATGTGAAGAATGGATGGGGGTGTGAAGGAGGCACAGGAAATGGAATGTGCTACTAATTATAGTCAACCCCTACCCCCATCCGCACAAAAAAAAAATGCTAGATGTGCCAAAAGCCAGGGAGACAGGACTGGAAGTCTAGACCCCGGAACGTCATTGGAACACAGACCACTGGAGACAAGTCAAGGCAAGTGCTGACAGACACTGTTCAAGCAGTGTTGAGTCTGCGACACTGGGTCCTGGCTAATGAGTACACTGACTGTGGGACAGCAGCTTCCTCAAGCAGAACAAAGTTGTCAATATCAGGCCCATGGTAAGAGCCATACAAACAACCAGTTAACAATATGTTCTTGTTCTACCATCCCAAAGACATCGATGACGCTGTGTTCAAATGCCAATAAAAATTCTGTTCTGTCTGTATGGCCTTTGAACATGTGGAGTGTACTACAAGAGGACAACGCAAAATAAAAACACTCCATTACAAAAGCGATGCAGTTGTAGGCCATGAAAATCCTAAAAATACTCATTCAATTGGTGGAAAGTTGAACCAGGCTCCCATCCCCACCCTTTTAGATCCTCCTCAGCTGTTGCAAAGGACTGAGGTACTATGGGCGGCTCCTCTTGTGACTTGTTGGAGCAACTGGTAGCGGGAGAGTGAGAGGCAATATGTGAGAGAGAATGAGAGTGAGAGCAGGGAAGAGAGAGAGAGAGAGAAGCCAGCCCTGGACTGCAGCTGTTGGTCGGCAAGCTAACTATAGAACCTGGCGCTAAATACTAATGGCAAAGCTCTGGACTCCGTGAGGAAAAAGCTATGTTGCTCATCTGCAACTGTATAATGCAAAGTGTGTGTGAGTGTGCGGGGTGCTGTTTATGAAGTGTATTTCTACGTGAAGGCTGGTGAAGCTGTGGCTGGCACTGAATACGCCATTACGACCGACTTTCATCTCCGCAGAAAATCACGTCTTAAATCTCAGCTGTCTACCCCTTTTCACTTGGCTAATCCACCTCATGCATGCCTCAAAGCTACGGATGTGTGACGTTAATGCGGCCGCTTTAGGGGCTGGAAAAAAATCAAAGCACACAAACAAACACACACACACACGCACACACGCACACACACACACACACACACACACACACACACTGTGCCACTCACAAATACTTGATTTTTTTGAAGCAGCATGCTCTCATAATCCTTCCAGCGTTGTTGGAGGCACAGGCTGAGACAAACACATAATTCAGAATTATTTCATTAGGGGTGAATAATATGCCAGGCCTGGCATGGTGCCCTGAATGTTTAACAACTCGGGAGACCGGCCGACCCCAGACTGCGAAAGGAACAACAGCTGATTTATGCCAAGGAACAGAAGTAAAAAGGCCGCTGATGTTCTGGTGCTCTTGGGTGCTCCTTCTGTGAAGCGCCACGAGACAATACTATTGTAAAAGGCACTGTATAAATAAAACTGAATTGAATTGAATTGAATTGATGCCAGTCTGTCCTCCTCAACTACAACGCTGATGCACAACATCATTTCAAACTTTTCACTGATCTGGTAATAAAGTTAGGAGAGCTATCTAAGAGACCAGGAAAGTCTTTAATGACTAATCATTCAGTTTCTCACCATTTTTTGGCACAATTTCTTAAAATGAAAAGAAAACTTAAGGAAAGCAATACTTGATCATCCCACCTTTAGTGGACTAGGGTGGAACCATGTTACCTTAGACAAATGAGTAGGAGGGCAAAAGGGCTCTGGTCCACATCACCTCAGGGTGACTGGCAGCATTTTAATAGAGCATGATCGATCTCTGAGCCCAGGCTCTGGGTCAATACATTGATTAGTGGAGAGATAAAGACATGCTGTGTGGCAAATAACCTTGAGGAAGGGCATATGAAAAGGAGGAGGAAGGTGCGTTTGTGTGTGTGTGTGTGTAATCGGAGGGGGGTTTGAGGGGGTTAGGAATGTGCCAGTGTTTAGGCACGCTGTGCTTGGTGCCCTTGCCATTACCTCAGCAGCATTTTCGGGGTTGTCGTGACAACAAAGCATTAGAGGCACCCGTGCATTCCTGGATCAGACATTAACATAAAACGGCCTCCCGGAGAAGACGAAAAAAAGAAGAGGTGAAGGAAAAAAAAGAATAGGAATGAAAGAAAGCGAGGAAGCGGGCTACGATTTCAAAGGAGTTAATAGTTAATGGATTGGGGTGGGTAGGTGGGTGGCTTTGAGGGAGAGGTGCTGTTTGTACTTGTGAAGAATCTCAAGAGGCGGCACCCAACAACAGACAGAGAGATGAGCGATCCCTGGCTCCCAGGCTGTGTGGTGGGAACACAAGTCTGGAGAGAGCTCCAAGTTACAGACACACAGAAACCTGCAAGTGGAACCGGTGGCAGTGCCTTTTGAGGACACAACCACAACTCACAAGGTCCATGCTGCCAGTCAGTTTCATGGTAATTGGAGGAGACAGCATTAAAATGGGTAGCAAATAAGCGGGCCTGCAGTGAATGCAGGGGTGAAATCCAAATGGGTTCTTCCAGCCGTCCGGCTCACTCCATATGGCTGCCAGAGGGGCTTGAAGCTGGCCCTGTCTACTCAGACAACCACGCTGAGCACGGGGCCTAAGAAAGCGGCCAGCCTGCCATGGAAAACACTTCTTTAGACAGACTGAGAGAAAAAACGACTATGGAGAGTGAGAGAGAGAGATGGAGAGAATCACACACATATCATTGAGTGAGAGGAACTGCTAAGATGTGTGGAAAAGAGAGAAAACTCCATGCCTTAGTGCGAGAGGAGAGCCCTTTTCCTCCAAGATAAAGAGACCAATGTCTGCTGCCTGCTTAGTGACCCTGGGTTTAGAGTGGGCCAGTGACACAGGCACACAAGAGAGGGGGCTGGGGGGACTGGGGAAGAACTGACAGAGTTAGGGAGGGGTGTGGTGGGGGTTGGGGGAGATGGAATAACCAGCTACAGGCCATTTGTCATCTGCTGGTCCACTGCGCCAACTCAAGAGAGCCCTTCAGAGAACAATCCGGCAATTTGTGTGGCAAACAGGACGGGCCCCATTGTTTGGGCCTATTCCCAGCGAGCTTTGCCTCGGCTGCAGAGAGAGGAATTATCCATTGTTTCCACCGCTGGGCCGCTCCTTATATATATGCCACCAGTGGTCACTGGGTACATGCGCTGCCGATAGTGTCTTTTCTTTGTGTGGCCGCCATGAAAAGTCACATTGACACAACAAAAAGACGTCTCTGACCAAAACTCTTGACAACTCACGAGAGCACACTGGCCTCTTTCTCTTGACCGGCAAAAGTACAAATAAAATCAGTGGATTGATATTAGCTTAATGCCCCCTGCACAAAGCCGCCTTTGTTAATAATCCTACGGCAGACATGGGAATGAACCCTGGCTCCACTGCTCAGGCCCCAACCTTCTCTGTCTCTCTATCTCTCTCTCTCTCATTCACTCTCTCACCCCACTTTTTTCACAATGAAGTACTTAGCATCCATAAAACAACCGCACCCCATTTCATTTGGATGTTCTTTTGTCCTTTAATCACTCTCTACGTGAAGACATGACCAGGTTTGCTAGACATTCCACATGGTTAACTAAATATGAGCATACATTTTCTGCTTTTAAAGCACCAATTTCGAAATCCAACCCCCAGCGAGAGGAAATTCCTTGCAGCCTACTGCCGGCTTGCACCTGCATGTCTTGGCCTTGAGCACAAGTCTCTGCCCTCCTTGTTATGGAACAAATTATAACAGTATCAGTAAAAAATGATGAACGACCAGCCGAGCACTGTTTTCAATGGCGCATTGGCTACAGATGGTTGAAATTTACTCCGTCGGGACTGGGACACCAGTGCAGCTGAGCCAAATGTCCCTCCATGTCCATATGATCGGCCCTAATGGCTCCCCTGCTCTGATACGATTAGGCAGGCTGTGGTGAGAGCATGTTCTGCTGCTCCGTAAGGTGTAACACAAATAACTAGTAATCTGTGTCTGGGATCTGAGCTGCCTAGCACCAATGCGAGTCAGGGAGAGAAAAAGAGAAGAAGAGAGGTAATGAGGTAAAGTATGTTGTCATACCTGCCTGACTTGGCACCTGGGGTTTTGTGCGTTACATCAGATGAGGTCGGAGTTAAATGAACTAATCAAAGTTCAGTCCACAACATCACCTCTCGTCATTTGCATGGAAGGAATCTGCGTCAAGACGTTCAGTGTTCACTGTGTTACACCTGATAATTCACTTAAGAGAAATGCACACTCAAGTTGAAAATGTTAATGACAGACCCACTCCAGATTAAGATGAGACAGTAAGGAGAAGGTGTGTGGTGGGGTGGGGGTGGCCACCTTCTCAGTATGAATTCACATGCCACCAGGAATGTGCCAGCATCCTCCTCACTAGGCAGACGGGACAAAAAGACACAAGGCCAGCTCCTCCAGAGGCCCCTATTGTCACTTTATGGCTACATCAAGGCCTCACGGGACAATAAGTATTAGGCCACGGTTAACTTGTTCCCTGACATGCCACCAACAGGAGAGACAATCCATCACATGTGACACGTGGCTTGAATTGGGGGGCCCTCTGCTTCCAACCCGGGCCAAGCCAACCCTCGACCCCACCTTCCAAATCTCTTAGTCTGACCATCATTCCTGACACCTCAACCACCCCTCACCACCACCACTACCACCTTTCATCTGCCATAATGCTCCCCAATAATCAACATGAGCTTCTGAAGTGAAGGGAATGCATGCCGTAGCCCTAGAGAACTGAATGAAATGCCAGTGGAACAGAAAAGCTGTGAGGGCCAATACCAGAAACCCCCCACCACCACCTCCACCACCACCACGACCACCACCAACCCCCCCTTTGCGCTGTTCAGGGAACAATACGCCCACATAGCTTCTGCTCACATTCCAATTGCCATGAATAGGGAGCAGTGGAGAGAGGGAGAGAGAGAAAGAGACAGAGAGAGAGAGAGAGTGAAGGGAGGGATGGGGAGGGCTTTACTGGGCTGTCAGTGAGTGGGTGGGCCTAGGTCTAACTGGGTACTGCCCACAGTGAGACACTCCCACTAAGCGAGCAGCCAGCTGAGCTGGGAGTAAAGAGGAAAAAAAACAGCCTGTGGGACTTCAACTGCTGGCCTCCATTTTACCAAGTTAAAAAATAGTCTGGAGTTTAGTGTGGACTGTGATTAAAAAAGAGTAGAGACTCCTGGGACCTTACTGTCTGAACAATACACCATGGCCCATTTTAAAGACAGGCAGTCCACAGAGGACCCTCTTGAGAAATATTCAAGAAAAAAGGAAACAATTGGTACTAAAAATCGACCTCTTCTCAGGCCATGAAATCTGAAGACATCATGCTAACCCCGGGCAGACATTTTGATAAACACTGCTGTGGTTTGGGCACCCATTCCTCTGACAGCCATTTTGAACTCTTCAGGAATGCAAATTGTTTTCTGGATAATTACCCTCATTTTGTCTACCACACAGCTGTAGCTGCCCCAACAGCAAATGATTCTTTCACAAGATGTTGGGAACCTTCAGCCAGCTTCTCATTGAATGAAAAAAAAAATGTAACCCATATGCTTTTTTTAAGCCACTGATGGAAGAAATGTTGATTTCCAGTCTGTTAGTCTGTCAAATATTTTTTTAGAAACTAATTAGGTGTCAAATGTCTTTATAAAGTAACTGATTTTTACAAAGTAAGGGATTACTTTGAGGCCACTTATGGTTGTCTTACATTGGGGAAAAAACTTTGTGACTGGAGAGTTAAAGTGAATGGTGCTGGACATAGAATGCAGTCTGGACTGACCAAACAAAAACAACTTGAACAGAGAGAATGACGCCAACTGTACAGAAGCAATAATCTAATTTCTGATGAAGCAAGTTCTGCCTTGGAGGCCATTTTCTCTCCCTTTCCGCTCTCCCATGTTTGATCTCTGAAGTTTGTGACTCATGTTTATTGTTTTTAAACTTTACGAAAACCCCAAAGAGATGGGGATGTGTCCCTGCAGCCATTATCCTGGCAAGCAAAAGGAAATGACCAGTTCCATATCCTGTAGACAGAACCATCGCTTTCAACTGCTTATTGAAAGGGCTCGCAGAGGTGGGGGTGGCGGATTATGGAAAATACCGCTCCAAAAACAACTATGCACACGGCCATGGGGAAACTCATGCTGGCTTTATTTAATAGCTGTTAAATGGAGATATACACTGTCCAGAATGACAAGGAGAGCCAGAAAAGCCATAGTGATGAGCCAAAGACAACCAAGAGGCTGGAATTTGGGACAGGGTAAAGCTCGGAGGACTGGCTAATTTTTCTCCTGTCTCTGTGTTAACTTTGCTCCTCTTATGCATCTTCCGTGTATCTGAACTGATAGTGCTGAATTGTACGTCTGTGTCAGTCAAAAAAAAATTAAATAAATAAATAACACAATCATGAAATCAATACCTGAATTAAAGATCACGTTTTCTTTCACTTGAAAAATTATTAAATGGTTAAACTGAAGCTTTGTTTCAGAGTGACTGTAACTTTAAACTGGAGCAAACTGACTGAATCTTCCATGACACATGCATGCAGTCTTAGCAACTGAGTGGTGTGAGTGAGTGAGTGCATGAGAGTGTGTGTGTGTGTGTGTGTGTATAAATGTTTTTCGCAGACTGCTCCTTGGCCCTGTGTGTTGATGGGTCTGGAGGCATGGCTGAACACTAAGCAGAGTCTCTCAACAATGGAAGAGAAACCTGCCATCTTCCCCAGGCTGAAGGGTCACAGCTGTCTTCCCGTAAGGAGATGTCTGCTCAAGGTCAACAACGCCATGTCGCAGGGGCCTCCCAGAGAGGAGGGGGGGTAAGTGAGAGGAAAATAGAGTGAGAAAAAAACAGAGGGAGGGAGTGAGATAGATAGAGAGATGAAGCTACTTTCTTTAAACATAAAATATGTTATCAGACCACAGTCCAAGCAGTGAAGAAACTTTTGCATAGCTGCCTGGTGCTTCAACTCAAGTAAGTAACAAAGTTAGTAAACAGCGTGAGCACTGCTACCAACCTCATCACAAAAATCAACATAAGTGTACACAGATGCTCAATAGAGTAGGATATGGAACTGATTTCGGGTATGTGACCCAGTGTTTAGGGAGGGAGCTAGTGCACAAATTTCTTTACACGATTGCCAAAGTCAAATTAATTAGATTATGGCAGGGCCTGGGCACGTATAAATAGATCTTGTTATCTTGTCAAAAATAGACGTGGTCTCTGCTGTTCCACTCAGAGCCTCTGCATCCTCTGCGCTCAGAAAAGGGTCATTGTTTTTAACATTGGCAGTCTGGTTGCGTTTGGGATGGGGGGAGGGGGGAGTCGGCGGGGTAAAAAGATGCAACAGTGACTTTGGGAGCTTGGAAACCAAACAGCAGTAAAACTGTTGTGCATAAAAGGGCGAGACAAAGACTAAGGCAGCTAACCTTAGCTTAGCTTGGTCAGGTATCCTCCACTCAAGCTCTAATGTGCACTGTCTCCTAGCCTATGGCCCATAAATAACAGACTGGGGTCTGCTGGTGTGCAGAGTATCAGGACACAGGCAAGCGGAGGCCCAGACCAGGGGCACTGCTGTGATAACCAGCCATCAGCTGTTGTGTGGCTGACAGGCAGACCCCCGCACCACTGTGGCCTCCATTTAGCAGTACTGCACACTCCACAACATGGGCCTTTGTGACATTAACCCCCTCCGCCAAAATACCTTTCTGTTTAGCTATGAGCTTTGGTCTTTCCTAACCCCCGGTAGTAAAGGGGCAAGTGTGTCCTTTGTCCATTTAAGCCAAAAAAGAAAGCTGGGAAAGGTTGTGTGTATGTTATTGTTTAGTTACCTCATCTCATTCATTTGTTGACTTGCTCTATTTATGAACCAGATTTGCAGAAAATTGAAAACTGTGTATTGTCTCAAGAGTGAATGACATCTAGTGCAACTTATTTAGGATACCAGTGGTAATGGATTGTGGTGATTTAGACATCCCAGTAATCAAGACCGTGGAGAAATGGCTTTGCCCCTAGATAGCCCTGGAACCTGTGCCAACTGCAGGCCAGAAGTGGGCCACAAAACCCACTGGTTTTAAATTCAGCCCACATGACATTTCCTTCAAGTGTAATTGCTTTCATACAATTTATATCTGCAAGTCACGCAAAAGCCTGCAGCACTGGAACACTGGAGCACACCCCCACCACAAAGACACTCTTGTCTCACAACCAGACTCCATCAGCGAAGATGAGAACTCCAGCCGGACCAGACTGCGCTGCTGTCCAGAGTCAAACAACCAGGTCTTCATGGTCGTCCAAGTCACATATTGGACAGGAAAGGACTCTGGCCCTGGCCACAAGAGCTGACTCCAGAGGCAAGCAAGCTGTCGGAGCACGGGGGCAAGTTCTCCCTTTCTTTTTCTTTCTTTCTCCCTCTCTCTTTCTCTCAAGGGAACAGACTAAGTGAAAACCAGACGAGGGCACAGACACTGTTGTAGCCTCTTCACAGAGAGGCACATCTGTTATGGCTGTTTGACACAGACTCCTCTCCCTCACTCTCTCTCGCTGCCCACAATAGAGAGAGTGGACGGACACAGGGGAGCCCTGCTCGTCGGCCTATTGTTTTACCCCCTGGGTTTTTGGAATTTCTACTCTCTCCAAACGCCCCCTACCCCCTTCATTCCATGCTTAGCAGTGCATTATTGCGGGAGAGAGCCAAGCAGACTCGCAGCTACTGCCTTAGTCAGGAGAAGGTCAGGAGAAGCTGACAGTGTTTTTCGTGTGTGTGTGTGTGTGTGTGTGTATGGTGTGTGTGTGTAGGGCGGTGGAGAGTGGGGTGCGGTGGGAGAGGGGATCAGGGTGTGGGCGCTCTTGACGTTTTTTCCAAAACAGCCATCATGGGTGAACAGCAGATATGCATGCTCTGTTGTTTCTATGTAGTACTTGTGATATGTCACAGCTACGTGGTCCAGTGCATTAAAACAAATGCGGCCAGCTCTGCTGGAAAACAACTGAGGAGTCTCTTCACTCATGACTTGCCAAAGGAAACTTAAACTGTTTGTCAGTCTTGACCACCTGTTACCCTAGATTGGAATCATGGGTCATTCTGAACAAGAAAATAGTACTAACTGACATCCAATGATCAATATTAAATATTACTATAATCATGACTTTCTACTGGAAATATTTTGGATCATACAAACCTTTTTAGCAATCTCTTATTTATCTTATCTTAATACTTTTGTAGTTATCTGTGTAATAAATAAAAAGTCCTTATGTTTATAAAAAAGTTTTAAGGAGAGAAACAGACATATTTTCCTCCAAGGACCTGCTTTGGAAAAGTTTAAAATGGAGTGACTGGGTCAGTTCTGTGACACCATTAAATTGCTTCTTAAATTATCAACCTTCAATCAAAAATATTAATTGTTTTGTAAACATTAAAAATGAATACATTCTTCACCATTCTATTAAAGTCTGCTTTTAAGATCAGACAGGTGGACCATTAAACACAAATACATTTTCATGCTCAAAGTTTTTGGTCATGACGTCTGAATAATGACCAGATACTTTGTCTGTCTAGCATGTCTATCTACTCTACACTAACTGCTTCTTCCCTCATAGCTTGGCAGCTGATTACTGAAGAAAGTGCAGTGGAGTATCCCTCGCAGATAAAAAGAGTCACAAGAGGAACTCTTAGACAGCTCAGGGTGAATAAAATTTCAAGGCATCAGCCAAAAAATAAAGTTCCGAACATTAGAGTTGACTATTAGTCAGCTGCCTTTTTTGTAAAAAAAGACTTTTAGACCCTTCGATGGCGTCAAACGTATGCCTAATTACAGACTGCCCAAACATGAAGAGGAGGGAAAAAACCCTTGAGAGGATGACTGGGCCTCCAGTGAAGCTAGCTGGCCCCTGGGCCTTCTGTGAACTGGAAAGTGTGTGTGTGTGTGTGTGTGTGAGTGTGTGTGTGTGTGTGTGTGTGTGTATGGGAGGGGGTGGAGAAAGACATGCAGCTGCTTAGCACTGATCAGAGTCTGTGCTCTTCCTTCCTCCCTTTCTCCCTCTCTTTATTCTTTATCTATCCCCCGCTCCCTACTTTTATGTCGGGATGAGAACACCCAGATCACATCAGCAGTAAAGCAAAAGCTCTGTTTACCAACTCTCCCTCTCCCCGGTGCTCTTTCCCTCTGTCGGTTTGGTTTTATTCTGGTGTCGAGCCGAGGGCACAGGGATCCTGAAAGTTTGGCCCGTCGGCCGACTCAAGAGCCTTGTGTTTGGCTCTCACCGTCTTCGCATCAATCACTGAAAACAAGGCAAGCTACCTCCAGTCTCCAGCATGGCTAGGCAGAACAACATATTAAAGAGATGGAATACAGACAAACAACTCGGTTAGAAGTGCAGACACACCACACCTGTGATCCACAGTCAGCAATGATGATCTAAATAAACAACTGTTGAGTTATGGTCCGTCTCGACCCGAATGCACATTATTCAGTCTGTCAAACATCACATCTTCCATAGACACACAAGTCTCTCATGGCAAAAAGCTTTTTGTCAACAGCAATTTACAGCCTTTTGGTTTACACTATTCTGCACAGTAATATTCTTGTATATATACATGTCTTGTTCTTAATGTTGTTAGCTCATCAGGGAGTAGACATCTTAACTAAACTGCTTGGCATTGGAGTGCAACACTGATGGTGACTAAATGTTTATCAAGTCGGACAGGATTCCCACACACAAACCTATATTAGTCAAACATGATTCAGTGACAACCATCAGTCAGCAAAGCATCAATTAACCGAACGGCCCATCCAAGCTACTTCCGTGCAAGACACTTTCTTGTGTGACTGTACATGTGGACTGATATCTGCATGTCTGTCTACACTGCTGGTGCCAGATCTACTGGATGTGTTATCTGACACGAATCTAGTCTGAGCCAGTGCACATGGAGCATGAGGCATTAGCTTCATGTGTTCAGGGGCTCATTACCACTGACAGCAAGACTTTTGTCTTTCTGATTGTTTAATTGCAGGGTGGGGTGGGACAAGTCCCCCCCCCCCTTTGTTGGTGGTGGAGGTGCCATCTGAAGCCTTAACAGGCACAGACTCGTTCTCCCGCTGACTGCAATAGGGGAAGGCACATCTGGACCGACACCACAAAAAACGTTAGGACTAGCGACTTGTGCACTGTGTGGAGCAGCCTTGTAATGCTCTCCCTCTCTTTTGGGATGTTAATGAGTACCATAACAAATCATTAGCCACAAACCGGTCTGATGCTGTGTTTGTGTGTGTGTGTGTGTGTGTGTGTGTGTGTGTGTGACGCCTTTCCTTTGAGTAACATGAGCTCAGTGACAAAAAATAGGCCGCAGCAACAGATAACACCGGCTCTGTCTCTGCTGTTTCGAAACAACATTCCTCCTCACTGAAGTCTGTCAGTTTGATCTAATAAGTTTCCATTCTCTTGTGAACTTGTGGAATTCCTTTACAATCTGCTAAACAATTGGATTTTCTGAAACACCACAAAAAATATCACTGTTTGACAGGCCATGAAAAGACTTGTGCTGAGTGAATTAGCCAACTCCTTCACTGTAAAATCTTTCTTTTCATAAACAAATAAACAAACTAACTTACTATCTTTCTACAAAGCATCTCGTATGACAGCCAGGCTCCAAAGTGGAGATTTTCAGGCCAACTAGATTAGTGTCCTCTCTTCAGAGCACACCCCACTGGGACAGACGCAGCCTCCACAACATTGCACCTCACCACTCAATCAGATAGACTAACTATTGTGTTCACAGAGAAAGGAAAAGAGTAGATTCACTTAACCCTATCTTCCTGAAAAGGGAGTCGAGTCAAAACACTCATTTGCATTGAGACGGACTCCTGACAGCTTCAGGAGACAGATATTCAGAGATACTGCCCTTTGCTGAAGATAGGCCTTAACACCTTCTTATCAAGATGACTGGGAACCTTAGTCACAGTGTGTGTGAAAGGTGTGCGTGAGTGTGTGTGGTGGTAGATGCACGTGTATGAGTGTGTGTTTGCATAGACAATGATACTTAGCCGGTATGGGGACTTCTTCTACACGCCCAGATACTGTCATTTCCTGTTAAAGCACATTGGCTTAAACTCAACAGAGCAGAGGTCAACTCAAGAATTGAGAGTTTGCTGCTAAGGTATCTGGAGAGAATATTTTTATCTCCCTGAATGAACACTGATGATAACTGCAAGCCTGAAACCCTAGATGGCTCTTGCGGAATAAGTAGCTCATGAACAAAGCTGAGCTTAATGCAGCCTCTCTGCTCAAGGGAGAGGAAAAAGTTTCCTGAATAACTGAGGAGGAGCACTAGAACGTTCTCTCATAACAGAACCACGGTTACCTCGGACTTTTGTTAAGGTGTTTCTGACATAACCTATACTGAAGGGTGCCATGCTGAAGGCACCAACAAGCACTGGAAGACATGCTTAATGGTTGGGGTTCACTAATAGAACTAGACATTTCCCCCCCCCCCCCCTTCAGGTGATTATTGTGAAGTGTATGCCTACAGGCAAAGAGAGGGTAAGGCCAGGGGGGGTAGCTGACAGGAAAAAAAAAAAAAAGACACCAAACCAGTGTGGTAACGTTAGCCTATGGGCCACTTAATAATGCACTGTAGAGGCATGGCTCTCACAACGGGCTGAGATTTAGCCTATCACTTTGGAATCAGAGACTTTTGACCAGTTTTCACATTTTCTGAAAATTGCAGTAGGCCTCCAATGACACTCCAATGACGTTTTTTTAAAAAAAATAATGGAATGAATATGGATCAATATTTTCCTAAACTAAATTGAGTTTTAAGTGTTTTTTTTTCTTTCAGAAAATGAATTTGTTATGTTACTTACTTGAGAAAGTACTTTTGGCCATTGGATGTGAAAGCCATCTCCCATCCCGGAGGCAGTGGTAGCTCCTCGGCAACGTCGAAAGACTGGTGCCGGATGTGCGCATGATGTACCGGGCTCGGTGTTGAGCTGGTTCCCACTCCAAGCTGGAAAGACGCTGGTAAGGATTTTGACCGTGCATGTGCGTGTTGTTGCTCTATTAGTCTGGGTGGGTGGCTTCCCGAGTCAGTACTGGACTGTCGGGAATGAGATCCCGAGTCAGGCTCCTTGAAAAAGGATTCAGGTAAAACTTTTTTCCTCCAAGAACTGGGTCTCGGGTTCATAACCGAGTTAAAGAGCGCTTCCAGGTCCGTGTCAGAGTCCTTCGCGACATGGATAACTTGGTGTCCCGGTAGAGGTTGTAGAGGGTTGTTGCTCATTTTGCTTGATTCAAAGTTGCGAAAAAATATTAATTATATAAAACACGAGCGTATCACACTAGAACACCTTCGACAGGCCAAAACTTTCTTGTGTAGTTTTTGCTCCAAAACAAAATGTAGTAGCCTACGCTGAGCTAATAAGGCTATCCACCCTACGACTTGCCTAAAAAGTAAGGCTACATCAGAATAAATTCCACCAAGCGAGCGAGAACACTAGATGTGTTCTCTTCGTGAGAAATTTTACAACACAGATCTCCGCGGTGTCTTTCCTAGATAGATCTACTGCCACTACACTGCCGTCCTGAAGTTTGTAAACTCAACTTTTCACGGCGCCTGTGTCAGCAGTCGCTCATGAATAATTCATTGATCCGGGCGCCTGGAGGCATTGGCCAACACTTTCGTGACCACAAAACAAACTTATACCCAAGCACAAACATAGACAACAGAAGAAAACGAGGGTCATTCACACCGGTTTGTTTTAGCTGTAAAAGTTAATAATATATATTAACTATTGTAGGCCTACAAGAAACGACAAAACTCAGAACGTGAAAAAGCCGTAACCCTTAGTTCTGGGCTGTTTTAAGGACAGCCCAGATTTTTGTTCTGAAATTTTCAATCTACAGCCTGGGCATTTTAGGCTAGTTATTGCAGCCACTTTAGACTTGAGAGCGTCATGAAGACATGGCACAGGTTTACATTGAAGGACGCCAACAGATAGCTTACTATCTTTCAGTGCAAGTGGTTACAAACTTTCAGTACAAGTGGTTACAATTAGGCTAATGAACACAGTAGTTTAGTTGGCCAATTTCGTCATTGACAGCTTGACGCAATGAAGTGTAAAAAATAACAATTTATTAGTTATTCCGAGATTTTCTCATTAAAATTCCCTTGTAATATATGATTATGGCAGAAGTGTAATAACGTATAGTTATTAATTTGTCCATATATAGGCATATGAGTCATAAGCCGCGCCCACTGTTGTGTTTATAGTATTTTTTGTACAAGACAGCAGATGTAAAACATCAAAACCTAATGTTGGCGATATTCAACATTTCTTGTTTATGGCTGTTACTGTTAATTTTGTCACCTCCAACATTTACAAAATGTTTCTAACTCGTCTAATAACGTAGACCCAATAACTAGAACAAGATCAAGGCTATCAATTAATTGCAAAGAATATTCTGTAGGACATTGTGCAATAATTTCTGCTGAGAGTGTGTGAGATTTCTTATGTGTCCAAAACAAATTCCCCTTTCAGGAGACAATAAAATAAAAACAATAAAGAAAATATTGCTATACAATTGATGAGAATTTTTATTAAAACTTTTTAAATATTTGCCAAAGGTTTTATGTTGGAGAAAGCCTATCAAGTGGGTTTTAAGACTGGAAAATTCAATATTCACTCCTTTTGTGTATTTCATGACAAATTCATACAAAATAAAACCTTGAAAATAAACAGACACATGTAGTCTTCCATTTTTCATTCATGGACACAGGGCCGCTGCTCACCAAAACACAACAGTCCATTTAAGTCTACAAACCAAATTAATCTTAGCTATTCATGTGATAGCCACATCAAAGCCACAGCTGTCCTTGCTATTGTCATTCCCTATGCCATTACATATTCCTTTTTTTGGACAATAATGCAAAAGTAGGTTGGACACACTTATCTGGAATCTGTGTGAGGTCTCTGGCCATCATTTCTCAAGCCACCCTCCTTCAGCCAGCAGCCCCCACACATTCACTTTAGGATACACACCCTCTTACACCCACACACCCACCACCCACATAGATCCACACCCACACACATAGTCTCCCCAGTGGCTGCCTTTTGTCTTGTTTTATGACACCTCATCAGCTTAAATTCAGGGCCATAATGGTTGATAAATGTCCTTTAAAGACTTGTAATGAATGTGTGATTTCTGCTTCAGGACAAGAACATTAGTACGCAGTTGTATTCGTTACCTCTTTTAAATTTTTACACATCAGCATTTTGCTTTGAGTCATACTGAATCTTCTTTCCACCTCAGTTTTATGTTGCATTATGAGGTGCTGCATTATTGACATAGTATGTTCCTAGTTCAAAATTGCACAAATGGATGCCTGTAGGGTCCTTCCTGCTGCCTCTATCTGTCCACAGAGTAAGTGCATCTGTTCCTAGGAACAGTTGACTAAGGCATGAGTGGCGCTGATGCAGCCGTGAACTTTAGCACCCCCCATCACCCGTTCACCCAAAACACCAAAAGACACCCACCTGTTTCTGAAGCCCCCTTGTAACCCAAAGGGTAAGTCCCCTCAGCCCCTCTGCTGCCTGATCCTATGGGACTCCTGGAGCCTTAGCCAACCCCTGGGAAATGGAAACACAAAACCAGACACGTGTGTGAAGGGACGGAGACAGCCAGACCGACAGACAGACGGAGCAGCCGGTGTAGTTTTCCAACTGGTAGACAAAAGGGTTTGTAAAAGGTTAGTAGCACTGTATGTAATTGATCAGAAGCTCTATGGTGATGGTTTATTATACAACGATCACTTTCTCACATGCTGAGAACAGTATTTGGACTGGTGGAGCTGTAATTAAGGAGCTGTAATAAGAAAGAGAAGCTGGTGGAGGCAAGCAGCTCACATGTATAGATGGCACTTGTGCTGTTCCTTAGCTGTTTCCCTAGTCACACACTTAAGAGGGAGGAGGGAGAAGGAGAGGGGTCCTTCACTTGGATCACAATGTTGGATAAGGTTTGTCTATATATGTAGCCTGAGACAACCACATTTCTCAGAAACCATTGTATATGTTGACAACCCTTTAAATCATCTGTTAATCAGTGTTAGAAAGTTAGGTTAAGCTGAGACTTCTTACTCAAGAATTAATGTAAGAAAAAGACAAGTTTAAAATACATCAGTAGCTTTCCTTTTATCAAATTGATTATTTAGGGCCGGAACAAAACCCTGCAAACACTATGCTCCCTCATAAGCTGTCTTTCAGAGGATCAGGCCTAACTTGTTGAAGCCACAGGTGACAGGTTCCCTCCAGTTTGTAACAAAGCATCTCAGGCAAACAGGTCCTCAGATTGTTTTTTACCTCACCCAAACATGGCAGAGCTGCACGTATCTGTCACATTACAGGTGCCTTTGCTTTCGGTTCATGCAAAGAGCGAAAGTGGTTTTGTGATAAAATTGTGAAGCGATGCAAACTAAACTGAATGGCCATAGATAAGTCAGTGATTTTACTCATGGCTGAGGGCTGGTCAGGGCAGCCAGGTTTAATCATTAGCCAGACAAAAAGAACCCTTTTTTCTCAGGTTAAGGGACTGATTGAATGCTCAATGACTTTTGGACATCAATGACAAATTAATAATACCACCACACACGGTAGCCAACCCTGCATATATGACATGAATCTATGGCCAAATGTTGAAATATATATATATATATATATATATATAAACACAAAAACACACAGCATTATATCTTTATTCTGGAAGTGTATAATTCAGTGAAGTACGATCCATGATCTGATCAAAATTTGTTACATTAAATTCCTTGTATCTGGACAAGCACCATGTAAACAGGTGCAAGAAACACCATTATGGTTGAGCCGCTCCTCACCTTTGACTAGGTGACAACACACCAACTTGAGTAATCACACAGTGCAATATCCTAACTCCTCCACATGCCTCCCACACACTTCTTGCTACACTGGTCCCAAATATGACTACGCTTGCATATTGAATCCCTACAAGGAGTCAGGAGGACTATTAGTAAATGAGTGACTTCAAAAACTGAACATATGACTCACATTCCTGTAAGGCGTAACAAAATAAAGGACATCTGCAACACAACCCTGTGTGAATGATTTTATAGAGGCTAAGCTCTTGATTTCCAAAATGCAAGCAAAGGCAATGGGGAAGGCCTACCAAAATGGCCAGCAGCAGTGCACAATATTGGACTAATGCCCTCCCAAACATATGACCAATTTTAAACTTCTAAAGCGTTATGTGAGCACTTGGCATCCTTTACAAAGACGATCAACGGAATGTATACAAAATATTTCAAGGACAACAACATAGAAAAGAATCTCTTTTAAAAAACACTGTTCTACAATGTAGTCCAGTGGTGTTAATGTAAGTGTGTCTTGAAAGCTGCCAATCTCTCCTGCCTCCCCTATCCTGGCATGGGGATGGGGGATCATCCAGCGCCCCCTTGTGGCCATGTCAGGCAGGAGCATTCTCCAGCAACAACGTGGTCTACTTGATGTTACGCATGATGCGGCGGCAGTGGTTAGTCTTTGCCTCGGCAAGCGCTCGGTCCAGCTCCGCTATGAGGTGCAGAAGAGTGGCTGGGTCTGTCTGAAGTACACGGGCGCTCTGTGTCCCGCTGTTGTCCAGGTGTAGCTTCAGAGTAACGGTGGGTTTCACCTGCTGTCGCAGCGTTCGACTGGCCAGCTATGACACACAAAAGTGTGAGTGAGAGTCACACTCCAAAAATTATACATATCATTACATACATATCATTCATCAACCATCAGTAGTTATATATTTAGTTATATATATAACATATATAACAGGTTTCCATGATGAACATATTGACAGCAAAAATAAAATAAAGCAGTCCTGTTCCTGACTATTTTCATCAGATTTGTCTTCTGATAAGTCCATAGTGTGTGTTATACTGCTGTTTTGTAGCTCGGTAGGCCTAGTACCTGAACATCCAGACGCCACTCCAGATTGTGGTAGTGGGGCAGAGCTGGAGCAAGCTGACTCAGAATATGCCGTATTTCCTTCCTGTTGTCCAGATACAGCTGTAGTAGAAGCTCATTCAACTCTTCAGAAAAGCCCAATACCAACACTGAATCCTGAAAATCCAACTCTGAAATCTGCAGATACAAGTGAGAGTTTGACACATATGGCAATAAATCACATAGGTAAACACAGTGCATCAGTTTAATGGTATACATTTCAAGTGAAAGTGAGTTGATTGTCTTGCATTGTTTTCACTGATGTATCTGTATGGAATGTAGCCTACCATCAATTTGGAGCTTTCAGTTAGAAGGTACACCAATCCCTCCACTCCATGCTGAACTGTTTCTGTGGACACATGCAGCTTCCCTATCGCAGAGAGTAGAAAACATTTGAGATGCATGCACTTAATGTACTAACGTTAGTCATGCATCATAATATGTAATTATTTTAATATAATATGTATTAATTGAGGTCAAGTACAAAAAGCCTTACTTGCTGCGCCTTCGTATATTTTTGGATTTGATCCTTTTCGGAGGAACTCGACAGCTATTCGTCCAAATTCACCAACAACTGAAAACATCATGAGACAAGTGTCATCCGAGGACATTGACGACGCAGGGCTGACGTTCAGTTCTTGGCGTTGTGATGACCAACGTTAAATGCCAAACTTTACAGTCGTATGACAACAAGCAATATACACATTGCAAAACCTTATATGCTGCATTTCTATCAATTTCTTAATATCATGTAACACAAATTATCATTAAAAGGCGAAGAACTATGCCTGGAAATAAGTAAGTTGATCAGCTGTAAACAAAAATCATTCATTTGCGTACCTGATGAGTCTACCTCATGCAGAAATCCCAAATGCTCCTTGTGTTCTTCAGATAATACCAGTAACATTATCGCTCGATAATTTACAACTGTAAAAGCTGGTGCATAAAAGGTAATCAAATTTTACTGAAAGGTAGGTTAGGTAGACCTCTTCTTGCTAGTTGCAAGAGTCACATGATCAAATCTCTTCTTCCTGAAGTCCTCCGACGGAAACCAAGAGCTGCAAGAAAATGGTTCCTGGCTTATTATCACCTCACTATTGCCATCTAGAGGTAAATATAATGTCGAGTTAAGGGCATGTGGGCTACTGTAGCCTAATCTTACCTACACATGATGCGGCAGTTAGGAGGAATTTCATGGCTCTGGCATTCATCATTCAAGGCGTCTACCATCAACAAGTCCTAAATGTTTTAATATTAGTCATAGTTTCCATATGCATGTATCTACACGGTGATAACTCCCTTGACGCCCTTAACGCATTCCAGACCTCTGATGTCTGAAGGCCAAAGATTAGTGAACAGATAGCACTCACGGGGAAGGTCAGTAAGCTACAACTGATTTTTGGTCAGCCTCTTATGCTTTACGCAGATCTGTGCAGGTAGTGCACACCTCATACGTTTCATAGATAGTGCAGTCTTTTATTAGGATACAGTAGATTAAATCTGCTAGCTGCAGCAGTATAACAGGTCAGTAGGTTGTGCTTCTCAGAATTTTTTGTTCATCATGCAAATATTTTGCATTTGATGTCGTGTCGTGTAATACTGGCACATTAATCATTACAGGCCAACCAAAACCATAGCACTGTCAGAAAAGCAATCGCATTGATCGCTGCATCACACAAAAAGAAGTGTGTTCAAAATAGGTATAGTTCTTGAACAATGGCATGGCATGTCATTGTTGGCATGCAACATCAGAATTACTTTTAAACCTGATGATTCATCACCATGGTGTGTTATAAGAAAAAATCTGTATGTTGAAACTGTTTGTCTGTTGTTGATGTTACAAGGCTTTGTGCACACTCCTTCTTGCCAGGTTGCGAGCCACACTCAATTGCTGAAGCCATGGCTTATCTGTAAAGGCACTGCGATATAACAAAAGCTTATCAGGGACAGTGACAGTTGACAGGGTTCACAAAAAGGATACAACCATCTGGATACAACAATCATTTAGCAAAACACAACTAGGCTAACTGTTATTCTTATTAAATTGTGTTTATTTGTACAGTATTATAGTAATTGCTGTATGCATATAATTAAATGTATATTTTAGGGGGCAGGATGGAGACGGGGGGGCGTAGATTGTGAGTATTCCTGCTCTAAGTACAAATCTGGACTCACCTGGCTAGAGCTAAACAATAAATAGCATTTTCCCTTGTAGTGCGCCCACAGTGCTGAGCGAAGGACTCCAGTG
The DNA here is from genome assembly GCA_027481765.1 of Tenualosa thibaudeaui. Classification (NCBI taxonomy): domain Eukaryota; kingdom Metazoa; phylum Chordata; class Actinopteri; order Clupeiformes; family Clupeidae; genus Tenualosa; species Tenualosa thibaudeaui. Next base: position 1,530,714 of record JAIFZK010000173.1, on the reverse strand, counting down.
GTGCAGAGAGGATTTGCGGCGAGTCAGGGGAGGCGTAGACAAACAGTGGTCGGGGGCTATCATCTCTGGAAATTGGGGGCAGTGGGACCCTGCTCTGCCATGTGTTCCTGCTCTGATTGTTTGTGGGGACTAGGATTTCCTTTGACCCTCTTCTTGTGGCTCTTGTCTTCCTGACATGCTTCTTTTCTCCTCTTTTGCTTGCAGTGGGAGGATGCAGCTGTGGCAGCTGCACTGATGCATTTTGGGACACAGAGCTGGTGGACAGAGGAGGTGGACAGGAAGAGCCGCTGTCTGTTGTGAAAGCTGGATGCACACAGGATGTAGTCGAGGCCCATGACCTTGTGGAGACATTGAAGGACATCTTTGGGAGGGTGAAGCCATCCACGAGAACTGTGTCCCCCACCCTGGTTCTATATGTGCATCCATGACCTTCATTGATAACTTTTCTTTGCACCCTTTGTATCCAACTTTTAATTTGAATATAAATCTTCATAGGTATAACAAAGTCAGGGCAAGACACCACCGACCACAACTTCATTGCCAGGTGAGCTACACACTCCCTATGTCTATATTTTAGTGCTATCTGTATAGGATCCTGACCCAGAGGATCACGACAGCTCAGAGTTAGGACACTGCTGCTGACAAAGAACTTAAGGATGAGGAGCTGGCCTGCTTCAGCTGCAACGTGCATTGGGCTCTTGGTGATTTCCTGGTGGTCAGTCTCATGACACCACTCTCTGTAGGGGTGGACCCCCACTGCTTCCTCTGCACGCTCCCCTCTCTCAATCAGCCAGCTGGCCAGCTCCAGATGGCCCTGAGAGGCAGCGATGTACAGCGCCACCCGCTGTTGAAACCTGCAAGAAGCGGAGGTGAGAAAATGTCTGACACTCTTGTTCTCTACACTATACCTAATATATTTGTATTTACATAATCAAATGATGTCACTCAGATTATGTGTGTATTTGGGACACTGTTTGTGACACATTGATTATTCATTATTGAGACATTGTGAGAGACTGTGAGACACATATCTTTAGGGACATTGGGTCTTGTGCTATCTAGATACTCTATTGTACTCCACAGTGTTGGTACACACCTGAGCACTGGCCTCTCTTCTGAAAGGTACTTCTGCACTGCCTGCTTATGTCCTCGAAAACAAGCTCTTAGCAACTCTGCCCAGCCATCCCATGTCTCTAAACGTAGAGTGGACCCTGTAAGACACCAAGAAGCCAGACATGTTCATCACTTACTGAGACTAGCTGGGGTACCATTAGGGGCACCATTTCCTACCATAACTGTGGACTTCCAAGAGACTATGATGCTTGTTTTATACATGATATTTTCACATTTTTGGAGTCAGATTTAAATAACACTGTTAGATTTTTTAGGTCCACAAAAATGTAAATGAATGCCGTAGCAAGACAGTGGGATTTATAAATTGCACTAGAACATGGTTATGAATTCAGAATGATCAAGTATAAGCTTTCACATTGTTATTAACTAAATGAATTATAGGGAAATGTTCACCAAATTCTGTTTAAACTATTCATTTATTTCTGTTTAGACATCATTTGGAGTAGTTTAATGTATATGTCATATTGTTCTTACCCACGTCAGTGACATAATTTTCCAGTGTGTTACAGTCGTACAACTTGGTGCTGCTTTGGGTGGTCAGTCTGAAGGCACTGACTGGCAGACCACAGCGCAGAGACACCAGAGACCTCAGTCTGGATACAGGGGAGCTAAGGTGAATCTGCGTCCCCATGAGAGACATTGTCTCCCTCATGACAGAGTTGAACACATGCACAATGGCCTTGGTCTCTTCCTATGGTAAGTGCATCAAGACAAAGACAAAGTTAAATCCCATTTGAACTCTTTTTCCACCATCTGACCAGTTAAAGTAGTACAGGTTGCAAAGTCAGTAATGCAGTAGACACACATAGTATCTTCAGACCAAAGGTGAAGAAGAAGAGATTTTATTTTAGATTATATAAATTACTGGTAAAAAATGACCAAACAATAGTGAATAATCTAGAGGGAAAAGCCATCTATTGCACATTATGTTGCATACCAGGCCGTGGATGTTTAACAGAACATCCTTATGCAGTATATCAAGTATATCAGTATATTGACAGCCAAACATTTGCTGTCAGTAAGAAGTTAATGGTACACAGTCAGTGCCATTCACCACTAGGACCTACAGATGTAACCATACAGCTATTCACAAGGCACATTCCAGGGCCAGCCCCAGACAACCTAGGTCTGCTTGGAGACAGTTAGCCTACATGAATGTCCACTGGGGGTCATAAAAACACATAGCCCATCAGCGTGGCTCTGCCTGAGACACATGTGAATTCACTGGGCAAAATTCCACAATGTACCTAGTCATTTGGGCTCTTTGTCCAGTTGTCCACGATTGTAAAGTTAGGATGAGGACATATTTTAAACAAATGGCAGGTGCAGCTGCCACCAGAACAGGTGGAGATTTATATCAAATATGTGTATGGGATGAGAGAATTACTTACACTGTAAGAGAGTGACACTGAGAGAGACACTGTAAAATGAGTGGTTAAATAATGAACTGGGAATTAATGAGTTGAGTTGAAGTGTCTGACAATTTTCCTTTAATTTACAGAATTACTTCACCAATCATACCAAAAATAGACATTAATCTATATTCACCTAAACAACACAGATTCCTGAATTATTTGTAATATATGCAAAGAGGAAGCACACCTTAAGCTCACAGCGAAGTGTGCTCCCTGAGGAGATGCCCACATCAGCCAAAGACCATCTGTCCTGGAGCACAGCACCACTGTAACTCAGCTCCAGAAAATATTGCCATTGCTGCTTGTCCAAATGTGGCATGCAGAAGTGGTTCTGTGATGAAGTCATTTACATGCATAAGGGACAGTGTCATATACTGCATAATGCTGAGCCTCCCACAGGTTAGTCACACCCCATGTAGCATGTAGATGTAACATTTGAAAGGGTTAGGGGCATAACATATGAAAGAGTTAAATCTGCCTGTCACATAAGCAGCAGATTGTAAGAGTTACATCAATGCCCTGGTTATGCCAGTGCATTAAAAACATAAGCATCTCAAGAACTATAGGTGTAAGAATAGTGAGAACAGTAACAACAGATAGACAGAACAGTATATAATGCAGACAATCTTAATAAGTTATTACCTTCACCATCTGTTTTATGGTGCAGACAGTCTCATCGTGAGAGATGTGGAAGGGCTCGCAGGATCCTTCAAAAGTGATGAAGATGGACATGGCAGGACAAAGGTGATCTCTCCCTCCTTTCTCCTGCCCTGAGCTCCTGTGAGGAGGTTTCCAGCCTCTCATGGGTTATCTCAAGAGTCCCAATGAAGTGTGTGTGTGTGTGAGAGAGTGGGTGCTAAGTTGATAAGTTGCTAAGACAGAGTGCAGTTAGATGGAGACTGGGTAGAGAGAGGTGGAGAGGTTGAGTGAGAAGAGGAGGGAGATTGGGGAGATTTTGTTTTTGTGGGTGGGTAGGTGGGTGTTTGTGTGTGTGTGTGTCTGTGTGTGTGGCGGGGGTGGGACTTTAGCTTTGTACTGTCACTACTATAGTCGATAGAACAGATGAGTCAAAAGTAAAAAAATAACTGTTTAATCAATTCAGAGGATGCAGACTAATTAAACTTAAACAGACACTAAGAGTTCAGTTATGTCTTTTCCAAATAAATGATCTGGACAAATGTAGTACAGAAATAATAAAAATGTTCTATTTTTGGAAAGCAACCATCCTGTACTTCTTAAAGCATGAATTTCACAAGTTTACAGGGCAGCTTTGCATTTTAGTGGTCATGTCATTGTATGGTTTGATTTAAGTCTTTCCAACAACTGAAATGAACAGGACTTTGACTTTACAAATAGCAGCTTGAATAAACTCAAAGACAAAATAGCCACTGTAATAATCAATGCAAATCAACTAATTTAGTCTCATAGTTTGTATTCTAGCTGCTTCTCACTGAGTTTGCATTTGGAGTTGTACCAGAGTTACAGCACTTTCAATCTCATGCATTAAATTAAAACAACTAAATGTATGTGGTGTAAGAGTTAATCTTCAAAGATATTTCATAGAAGGAGGGGCCTCTCACTCTATTTTGGGACAACGTGTACCTTGTGTTTGACTGCTATGGCAACCCAGACTACAAACACTGTAATGATCCGACATTGAGTTTTTGCTGAGGTTTAGGTACACAGAGTGACAATTCCAACATTAACGTCAGACCAGTGTCAAGTGATACAAAAGCACTAGCAAGCTCACCACTAGATGGGCTCACAGGAATGCTTCTTGACTGTAGCTGAAGTCGCTGTTGTTCAATGGCTGGCAAAAACTATTACATAAATATATTTGGGGAAACTGGTCCGATATTCCACATTCATGAAATGTCATGTCAGGTATCTGTGAAATGTCTATTTACATTTTCATCACAGATGTATTCAGTTGTCAAGCCAGTAGAGTATGTGCTGAAGCAGAAAAGCATTCCAAAGACATTTCGTTTTGACACTTAAGAGCCGTCAGCTTTTTATCTGGGGACATTTACTACAAATGTAGTAAACTTTTATAGAGGTCATTGCTAATTTACATCTGACCTTTTGAAATGCTTCTGAGTTTGTAGGTCTGTTGCTGGTAACCACCCAAGGCACACATAAACCTTGAATACATCTATCAGGCCATTTGTGCTGATGTCTAATGAGTACTGCTGCATCAAATGTTTGTAAACTCCTTTTCCAATTGTATTTCTCTAAATGCAAAGGAAGGAGACGGGTTTCAGTTTTCACTGTATCCCAGATCTCTTTTGTTTGTGAATGATACTGTTCTTTGCTGAGACAGGGAAATAAAATGTTATATCCTCATTTTCAAAATGTAAAATATTTTTGCATCCTCATTTTGACTTTTAAAGTAGGCTTTCTAGATTTAGTAGATTAATTTCTACGAAAACCTTTAACATCAACACAGCCTGGGAATCCAAATTACATCTAACAAGTAGGGCCTGGCAACAAACAGTAGACTTACCATATCTGAGGGGCAGCACCAACGGACGCATATCAAAATGCCTGTGCAATTGAATAATGCAACAACCAGTCATAGCATCTTTGCTGTTTCACAAAAGTTTGCCCCTCACATATCGCGGATGAATTAGCTGTTTGCAGAGCCATCCGCAGTGGCAGTGGTGAGAGACTGTGAGACACATATCTTGTGCTATCTAGATACTCTATTGTACTCCACAGTGTTGGTACACACCTGAGCACTGGCCTTTCTTCTGAAAGGTACTTCTGCACTGCCTGCTTATGTCCTCGAAAACAAGCTCTTAGCAACTCTGCCCAGCCATCCCATGTCTCTAAACGTAGAGACATTAACTGTAAGACACCAAGAAGCCAGACATGTTCAGATCACTTTCTGAGACTAGCTGGGTTACCATTAGGGGTACCATTTCCTACCATAACTGTGGACTTCCACTTGTTTAACATATACATGATATTTTCACATTTTTGGAGTCAAATTTAAATAACAGTGTTAGAGTTTTTAGGTCCACAAAAATGTAAATGAATGCCGTGGCAGGACAGTGGGATTTATAAATTGCACTAGAACATGGTTATGAATTCAGAATGATCAAGTATAAGCTTTCACATTGTTATTAACTAAATTAATTATAGGGAAATGTTCACCAAATTCTGTTTAAACTATTAATTTATTTCTGTTTAGACATCATTTGGAGTAGTTTAATGTATATGTCATATTGTTCTTACCCACGTCAGTGACATAATTTTCCAGTGTGTTACAGTCGTACAACTTGGTGCTGCTTTGGGTGGTCAGTCTGAAGGCACTGACTGGCAGACCACAGCGCAGAGACACCAGAGACCTCAGTCTGGATACAGGCTAAGGTGAATCTCCATCCCCATGAGAGACATTGTCTCCCTCATGACAGAGTTGAACACATGCACAATGGCCTTGGTCTCTTCCTATGGTAAGTGCATCAAGACAAACACAAAGTTAAATCCCATTTGAACTCTTTTGCCACCATCTGACCAGTTAAAGTAGTACAGGTTGCAAAGTGAGTAATGCAGTAGACACACATAGTATCTTCAGACCAAAGGTGAAGAAGAAGAGATTTTATTTCAGATTATATACATTACTAGTAAAAACCAAACATGACCAAACAATAGTGAATAATGTAGGGGCAGTGGTCAGTTTTCTGAAGTCGGCCTGGTGTGGGCACAGTGCACACCATAAGGCATTTTTGGCAGACTGCTATGTAACCTTACTGAAATTCTCTCCCAAAAAAGGACACATTAGGGTTACATTGGGGCAATAGGATGTTTGTTCCAACATGCTTGTATCCTAGTGCACAAAGCAAGATCCATGTCGTTGGTTGGGCAAGTTCAGTGTGGAAGAACTTGGGGCCTTGGCCACAGGAACAGGTTTCTGTACGGAACACGGGATGCACTTTGACAGATTGCAAGCCATGCCTTTTTCGTAAACATACTGTATATGTGGGTCTTTACACTATGATGAATGAATTGTCCAAAACATCCACAGACACTGCTTTCCAATGAGGGGAAGCTGCAAAGAAAGACAACACAAAGCTCCTGGAGGTGTAATGGCAGGCATCCCAATATTTTTGTCCATAGTTTTTGTCCTTGGACTTCTGTAGCCTTGTAGCCTAATTATGTTAAACCGAGTGATGCGTCTTAAAAACAAGCTAGTATTTGTTTAACATTAAGAATTGCGTTCCTTTAGAACAAAACACTGGGCAATATTGGACAATAATGAAGATAAAAGATAAACATATAAAAGATAAAGACTAAAGATGATGTGAGACAGTACATAAAGAAAATACATTACATACGCAGAAATAAATCAAAAAGTTAACACAAATCCACGGTCTTCATAGCTTTGGGGGTTTTTGAGTGCATGATATTTTTCAGCTTTATTCCAAAAGGCTTTAAAAGAGGATTTGTGATTAGAGAATGTAGATTTATGAATGTGGAATTTATGGTATAACCAGGTTAATAATATAGAAGTGATAAGAATAAAGACGTGATTAGGTTTACATGAAGGGTAAGACAGTAAAATGTGCAAAGTACATTATCAAAGGACAATTCTGACAAGTCTGACAGAATGTGTTTGAAAATAGTATCACATACAGATCTCCAAAAAATGACAGTGTAATTACAAGACCAAAATTTGTGGTCAAGGTCCTCAGGATGAAGATCACAAAAGGTGCAGTCCAGGGCAATGTCCTTGAATCTTTGCAAAAAAGTCTTTGTTGGGTAAAAGAGTTGGATCATTTTAAAACACACTTTAATCTTATTCATAATCAGATATTTGGAAGGTAAACACCATGTTTTCCTCCCTTCTAAAACAGAAAACAAGTTATTCCAAAACAGTTGGAACAGAGATCATATCTCCTTGGAACAAAACACGGATTTTAAAATAATAATTTTTTTTATAGAAGAGAAATGGATCTGGCCAGTCTTAGTAACAGTTGGATTTAAAGGTAATATCGGTAGCGAAGAAGACTCATGTGAGCTGTTTTGAAGAAGAAGAAAAGCGTTATAGCACAGACGTTATAGCACAAAAGACTACAGCATATTCCTTATTGGGTGGAATAGGTACATTGTGCTTGTGTAGCAATTCAGAGTAAGACATTAGCTCACCATTAATGGTAATAAGTTGGTTGACCAGATAAATACCATGTCTGAACCAGTTTTCTAATAACAACATTTTGTGCTTATATAGTATATCTCTGTTATTCCAGATATTGTATGTGTGAAGAGAAAAAATATGTTTATAGATTAAGGACCAGGAAAAAAGCATCTGTTTATGAAAGTGAGAGAGCTTTATGGGTATCTTTTCAACATTGTAGTTACACAGTAGGAAGTTATGGTCAACAAGCTTAGAGAATAAGACATTTGGGATAAAGTTCCACATAGAATTGGAGTTTCTTAGGAACTGTTTAATCAATTTTTTAATATATATAAACCATATCTTTAAACCACCGTTAACATAGGAATTCATTAAGACAGATTTTCTGATATAGTGGATTCTGTATCTCCACACAAAATTGTAAAGCATTTTATCAATGGACATAGAGATTTCTTTTTGAACAGCCAGAGGTAACACAGCATACATGAGATGGGATATCCCCTCTGCCTTAGATACCAAAATTCTCCCTTTGAGGGACAAGTCTCTTTGAAGCCATGAACAAAATCTTTTCTGGACTTCTGGGGCTAACTGGTAGTATTAAATTCAGAGGTCAGGCTGCTAACAACTAGAGAGATTTAAAAGGTGAATGCCATTTACCTCTTCTAAAGTTATTGGGTTGTCACACAGATTTTTGCATTCATTTAATATAGATTTAGTAAATAACTTTTAAGAAAGTTATTACTTACTGTCTCATGAACAGTAAACAGCAATTTGTTGAGGATCATCCGTAATTATTCCATTAACATGAAGTTTTTCGATAGAGTTTGAGATCTTTCTAGTTGAAAGAAATAAGCCGTTTTTGCTCTGCCTCTTCCAACCATTTACATCTTGATCTCACAAATGCTCCTTCTGCTTTTTTCTTGTATAAAGCATTTAGTTTATCTTGTAGAGTTAATTTCTCTCTGTCACTTTCAATTAAATCACCCTTTAGACTTTGTGAAGGAGTAATTATTCTTATAATTACATTAGTTTCTTTACTTCCATATTGTGGCTATTGTGGCCCCATAATCTCTTAGAGATTTTGATGCCTCAAATTTAAGGAATTCCCAGTTACTGGCATAATCATTTTCTGCTCCAGCCCTACACCAGAAATGGTTTATTAGTTTCTGGACTATCTCAATTACAGATTCATGCTTTAAAAGGGAGCTATTAAGTTTCCAACAGGAACAGAGGTGTAGTGGGGATTTTTCGGGAGTATGGGATTTTAATGATGCAGGCCTAACTGTAAAGAAAGTCACGCACACCTCCAAAATCAACATCAATAGTATTACTACATTTGATTATGGTCATCTTATAATGTTCAGTTGCATTTGTTTATGACAATAGGGGCTTATTGGAGAGGTTTGCTTGACCTGTGCCTAGTTTTCTTTAAAAATAAAGAAATAAATGATCTGTTCCAAGAAGTGAGGGGACACCGTACACCTGCGTCCAATGCCCACTACAACCCTCAATAGGAGCTTCCAAATGTTTGTATGTTATTTGAATTAAAGGAGACCTGTGCTAAAAGTGCTACTTTTTGATCTGTCAGCAGTGTTTTAAGTATATTGCAAGTTACATTCCTTCTGTCTGAACAGTTGGAGATTAGCCAAAAGTCTATGTGTGACATAGAAGTCCCAGCTTTATTGCTCCATGTGTGAAGTTTAGTGTCATGATTTTTTTTACCTCTCCAAACATCAATTAGATTGAACCTCTGCATGAGATTAAGAGGAAAAAAATCAGACTAGAGGGAGCTTTCCCTATACTTGGTGGCCATCTATCTAAAGAGTTATTTAAGGCTATGTTGAAATCACCCCCTATCAAAAGTGCAATATTAGGATAGGCTATTTGGAAATCTAGTGTAAGGTGAGTTTCTAAGACATCAGAAAAAGAAATCATTCCCAGATTTGGAGTTATACCCATATTAGCAAAAGCAACAATGAAATTATCAATGTTAATAATTAAAATAAGGTAGTGACAGACCCATTAAAGCAATTCTTCTTTCTGTACCAAGTCAAAACCATATTTCATTGCCCCATTAAGATTTCCGAAAAGAAGTATCATTTACCACAGAATGTGATTTGTGAAAAGGGAAAAAACTTACATTTTGTTGTTTTGCAAATAGAAACAACGCTTTCCGCCTAATGTTAGGCCTGTTTATCAAACACTGACAGATCATACATCTGCCATCAGATGGCGACAAAGCGCAGTGCTTGCAATCTAAATTTTGCACATCATGTTCCAGTGCATCAATCAGTTCTCCTACGAATGATTCTAAATAACGTTGTGAAATATAAGTACATTTTGTTTAAAGATCGTTCAGTATGGTTGTAAGGAATGCCCCAACATCTCTTCAGTATACTTTAATATGCAACGCAGCGAATTCACTAGCACTAAAATTTGGTTTCAGGAAATAGTCGTCGTTGTACGTGACTGAATTAAATTCTGCCCAATCACATGGTAGCAAGGTTCAAAGAAGGTGTGTACAGTAGCCGGAAGTTCTTTACTCACATGAAGAAGCTGTGGGATTATTGTTGACATTCTGATTTGCTGACCTGCCCAACAGCTAACGGGATGAAAGCATAGCTGACGATTTGTTTGGATTGTGTACATTGCAAGTGAATGTAATGACTATAACATTGCTTTACTTTATCATCCAGATATCACCACTATCTAATGTAAAGGTAAGATTCCTTGGTTGGTGCAAACCTTTAACATCGAGGTGCATAGCTTGGTATAGCTAGCATGCACACCCGAAGTCCCCATTGCATGTTTTCATCTTTAAGCTTGCGATGTAAATCCTTAACGATATGTCATTTTGCGAAGACCAATGTAAGAGGGTCTTCATCGGCAATATTACTCTTACCTAGTTGAATGTGGTTGATTCAAGAACGCATCTGGACGCATAATGTTAACGTAAACCTAGCTCGAAATCAGGTAAGGTTGTCAAGTTAGCTGTCTGGCTAACATTAACTGTTAGCAAGTAACGGTAGAAAAGTAAAGTCACCCATTTTGGCTTAGTAATGTACCACATGAACGGTGCTGTCGAACACGTCACGTTATGCTAGGGTACGCTTGAGATCCAAATCTACTGAACTGCTGATCAAATTATTGAACTCTCGAGTCATGAATGGTTGCAAATCTGTTAACGTTATTAATTGGACTGCTGTCTGACAGCTTGTCATTAGCTGCACTGGGTAAGTGAATGTGAAAGCATCTTATGGAGTGTACGTTAATGGAAAGCTGCCATTTTTGTAGCGAGAGACTGGTTTTGTGTGGAAGTAAGTTACCCTGAGCTGTGTAATATCATGTAGGTGTGTTGATTAATGTAACAGTTAATTGACATAGCACTGAACTGTGACGGGCAACTCCTGACACATTGCACACGATGACTTAATAGTTTTTAAGACTGCCAAATAATTTCAAAGGTATCAGTATGAAAAAGCACCTTGCTCTCTAGCAAAGTTAGGATGGACTGTGATGCACCTGTAGTCTAAGTTCAGTACTCCCCGTGCTGGTAATGCGCCTGGTGTCCGTCAGTCAGTTGTAATGAACCAGCAGCAGGTAATGCCTTGAAGGATGCTACTGTGATTTTTCTGTAAACTAGCCTTGTTGTGCACCAGTCTTACAAAAAGCTAGATTTATGTTTTTCGCAAATCACATTTATCCAGAGATGTCTGCGTAACTGATCATCAACCTAATTGTTTTTACTGAAGATCTGTTGATACCTTTAAACATAAGGTAGCTAATAGTTTAGATGCCTAAAGTTATGTCAAAGTTAAAGTTACATTTTAACTGATTGATCAGTAATATGTCGGTCAGTCTTTACAGTAGGTTATTAAGTCAGTATTTTGTTGGCTGGATTTGCCAGAACTATTGTTACCCATATTTTATACCCTGAATTCCTGTGTTCATTGTTAGATTCTCAGTTCTGCTTGCATTTCACAAAGGTTAAAGTATATTAGTCATTGTACTACATGATGTTAGGCCGGAACAGCGTTGGGAAAGTCCTCTCTTTTCCCTTGTAAGCCGCTCAGCAGGCTTTGACATCATGTGATTCGCTTCAGGCTTTTCCCCCCTCAGACTGAATGATGAGGTCTTGATTGCACAGACCATAGAGTAATTCAGACACAAAATGTAGGCTAAGTTTGATTTGGGCTAGATGTGGAAGGATCAAGAAGTGTTATGACTGTGTTCTCTGTCCTCTGCACTATCGCTTTTTCATGCTGTAATTAATATTCTTTGTTTATGTCAAAATTCCACAATTGATACCCAAATCTATGTCAACATTATATATGTCTCCACATCGCTTTATTAAAGGTAGCCCTGAAGTTAATAGACAATCTAATAGGTTGCTATGGCAACCTTAGTCAAATGTAGAGCAACATAAGATGTTACAATGGGAGCAAACGTGAATAATTTAGATCTGCATAACTCAGAATGTCAAATTATGTCACAATATAAATTTCTTAATGATCTTTCGTATTGTTGATGAGAGCGAGTCTGGCCTGTATAAAGGGGGATCCCACCCCCCTTGCGTAAATACAATAGGCTATATTATAGGCCTATATGCTGAAACTGAAAACCTAGCAGTCTAGCATAACATCCAGAAGTAATTTATTATCAAGGTCCATGGTCGTATCAGTTCTGCTAGTATCCTAATGTAAAGCACATTGAATTGCCCCTGTGTAAGAACTGTGTTATATAAATAAACTTGCCTCGCCTTTCATCTGTGTGGGGTTGATCATTATGTGCTGTTTGGCAAATGGAAGATGAAACCAAAGTTTTATTGATGTGTTCCCTGTGTCCTTGTCCATTCAGTCTGCCTACTGATTGAATGCAGTGAATGCCTGTTGATGGCACCAACCAAACTAGTCTAGCCAAGAAACCATTGTGCCCTGATTTGCAGGGGACACAGTTTGTAAACAGCCACAATAGAGAGATTTCTTGCTCACTATTGCTCTTGATGCACTGGTGGTTTCTTAAGTTTAGTTAGTCCATAGTTATAGCCAAATAAGTTTCTCTACAGTCATATTCATGAAATGACGTTCTTTGCACTAGGCCTATAGTCTCCTTGGGTTGGACCTAAAGGATACAGACACTTGAAATGAAATGAAAACATTTATTCCCCTTCACAAGTTTTTCATTCCATCTGAGACTTGACCCAAGTCCTTTCATTCACTGGCTATCTTGGTGATGCCTTCAGGCTGTTAGTTTGGTTAACAAGTTCTCATTCTAAATAAATGGGGTGATATTGCCAGATCAGCAGATCATATTTATTTAAAAAGTGTATGGTGTGAATCCTTGTTTAAATCTGAATTGAACAACGTAAATATTTTCTCAGAGGTTTCCCAAATTATGTTTCAAAAGGCATTGTTCTGAACGAGAATTTACTCACTGTGTCTGTGCCAACATTCACCATATGGCTATGACGGAGAGAATAAACAAAAGGTTAACCTTCAATCATGTTGCGTCGAACAATGCGATTGGCTACTTTCATTGCGGGGCAGGATTTCCAGTTTTTCAATTCCGCCATCTTTGCGTTATGAACTAGCCTCAATACATTTCTGTGGAGGATTTTTTTAAACTGATGTGTCTCTGCTTGACCTTAGCCATATCCCTTCTAGTGTGAGCTGCCTAATTGGGAAGCAAAAATAGTCGTTTGGATGGAGCTATAAGCAGAACTAGAAGCAACATGTTGCTTCACAAGTACGCAAGAGAGGGATTTCATTTAATTTTTTTGTTGAACCCAAATATCAACAACCTTTTTTTAGAAATGAGTTTTTAAATTGGTCTGATGTTGGCCTAGTTCCCTGATCTGATCAATAAACACAAGAAAATTGCAGTTAAAGTGTTTGCCGAGGAATTTACACACTCAGATCACTGATTTTGTGTGTGTGTGTGTGTCTGTGTGTGTCTGTGTGTTTCTGATTGTGTTTGTCCTTGTCCACGTGTTTCGTGTTTGCCCAGGTCTAGCTGTGAGCGGGAATGAAAGATGCTGCTCTCTTTGGGGATGCTGATGCTGTCCGCTACCCAGATCTACACCATCTTCACTGTGCAGCTCTTTGCCTTCCTTAACCTGCTCCCAGTGGAGGCAGACATCTCAGCGGTGAGTTTCTGCCTGCTAGTGCTTCAGTGCTTCTGTGGGCCCATTAGGGATGCTACCCTAGGTTACTACCTCTACAGTACACTTGCTCCAGTAGTATACAGAGAATACTGCTTTTAGGGTTGCAAAGGGGCAGAAAATTACTACATGTACATGTAGAGTACATATAGAGTACTATTACTACATATACTCTACAAGCTTGTGTTTTCAAGTAACGGTGATATCTGTGTTTGAATGTTTACAGACTGTTCAGCTGCAGGCGTTTCTGTTTAGGCTACTGGCTACCTTCTGTCAGGGCAAGTGAACTAGTGATAGTACGTGAGCGCCTGTCAAAAGTCTCTGGCAGCTTAGGAATATCACTGTGTTAAGATAGAGTTTATTTGCGATTTACAATTAGATCATCAACATGAATGAAAGCTTTCACATTACGACTACCAGTCTGCAGCATATTTAGCGAGACAGAGTAAACTTTGCTCAAGTGTCTCTGTATGCTTTGCATAGCATTGCCTATTTCGTTAAACAAGAGCTATGAAAAAACGTTTTACTTTACTTAGGCTACTTGGCGTGGGGACACGCTGACACACATGTTGCATCCTTCTGTTTTAATTTAGTTTTAGCTATGGAAAGTGCAGACTCTGTTGTGATCACCGGAGATGGTGCTACTTGCAGAGAGGCAACATGCAGTGATGCCTCTGATGTGTGATGTCAGAACACCGAAGCGCGCCGCAGTGATGAAATCCATGTTGGCATTCCATCCGATTACTAGCGTTGGTGCCGGTTCCGTAGCCTAGTAGTACCACATTTCGGTACCCAACCCTAACAAGCCCATAAAATAAATTTGGGTTGCACAGAAATTGACAGCGTCGGTCGGAAACCGGAACCAAACATAGTTTTTTTTTAATGCCCTGTTGTTCATGGCTGCCAAGTACTGTAGGTAAGAACAAGAGTGAGAATATTTGGTACAGTGTAGCCCAAATAGTGAAACGGCAGCCAAAGCTAACTGATGAGGGCCCCATTCAGTTAGCTTTTTTTTTCGCAAGTTCGGTCTGAGTTGTACCAAATGTCATTCTTATACCGAAAGCACTTGGCTGACAACCTCAAAGAACAGGGATATATAGGCTGATTGACTGCAGATTTATCCTTTTACAACCTGTCAAAAGAGTGGATTTAAGGTGTGTGGTGGTTGTTGTGAGTGCAGAGACCAACTGTAAAACTTTAGTGTTGCCATGAAACCTTTACTGAGGCCTGAGGGTGCGTGATGTGCTACGGTTGTAAGCAAAAATCAATATCAATAATATGATGTATAAAAACCAGGCAAAATGATCATAAACACCAAGCAGGAAAAGATGACAAAGATGTGTTGGCAAAAACGTCTGCCTCTCAGACTAATGCATCTCTTGCCGAGTTTGAAAACATTTTCTTTTTTTTTCTTTTCTTTTTTCGAAAAGTGTTTGATCTCATGTAAATGATGTTTTGATGTAAATGATGTTTTGATGAGGTCAATTTTGGAGGACTGTGCACAATCCATAAGGGTGTGTAGTTTCAGTAGCTCTGCAGTAGTTAGTGTTGCCTGCGATTGGGGAATAGACATTATTTGCATCAAATCTGATTGCTTTAGCCAGGATTATACTATAATAGATGTTTACCATCTATATCTACCGGTATATGTCCCCAACTTTCAGTTTCAAAAATACCAGTTTATTGCCATGAATTCCCATTATTTCCCATAAATTCTAGTAATTTCCCACAAATTCCTGTTAATTCCTATGGAAAATTTCCAAATTTGAAAATTCACAAAATCTTGCAACCCCAGCTGCTTCACATATGTTTTTTTTACAATGCTGTTGTAGCTGAACATTCACATGTGTTCAAACCATCTGAAACCATCACAGTTTGAGGTAACTTGTCCCCAGGCTCGGAGTACTCAAGTTCTTGTTCCTCAATTTTACGGACTCAAGATTTGCATACTGATGACTCACTTTTCCCTTTTATCTCAACAGTATTGGCTTTAGGGTTTTCCTACATTCACATGTCTCTAAAATTCACGTCTCTAAACGTTTTCCTAAACCTACTACTATTAGAATATGATCATATTTTTTACAAAATATAATTTCAATCTTAGAAAACCTCCAAACATTTTCCAGAGCCTTACCCACATCCATGGGTTTTTGCAACAGCTTAAAAACCAGGGAACATGTAAGTATTTCTGTGTGGGCTGTGTTGGCATTACAGGTATAAGCAACAAAAAAACATTTAGAAATTTGAGAAGCAAGTAAGGAGTTTGCAAGTGTTGTCTTATGATGACTGATTACTTGCGGGCCATGTAATGATGACTCCAGTTTTTTGCTTTGTTTTTTAAACTTGGTCTGTTTTAAGTATGTTAGTCAGGCTTTGTTGTCTAATGAATTGGACATCATTCATACAAGGATGTTCATCCTTGAATATTAATCAGTTGAAAATAGATCATGCTGATGGCTCATCAGTTAGAGGTTTGTACAATAGTTATGAATTAAATTCAGTTCAATTCAATTATATTTATTCAGTGCCTTTTACAATAGTATTAACATTGACAAGGAGCACCCAAGAGCAACAGGGGAAAGGAAAAACTCTTAAGGGGCCAACCCAACTGCCAGGGGTCATTCAAAAAAAAGTCCAATCAGAAGTTACCATGATAGACCATGTTATTAGAGATAGATAATGCTGCTGCCTGAGGTTTACATGTTGCTTGTTTCTCCTTTGTCTTGCAGTACTCTTTTGACAACAAGACAGAGAACTTTGATGACCTTCCTGCACGCTTTGGCTATCGGCTGCCCAGTGAAGGACTGAAGGTGAGAGAAGAGTTATGAGACAGGCACCATTTCCTTCTAGTGTTTAGGGGTCACTTAGCACAACCTGGGGATGGACCTATTTAAACAGAAAACAACACCATACACAGTGTCCGACCAAACTCAATCCGTGTGTAATGAACAATGTCCACCATTGTTAAGTGTTGCACAAAAATCATACTTTACACCCCTTTTATACAACACTTGGTTTTCAGGCCATGTAAAAAATCACAAACAAAAGCATTTGGCCCTATTAATTCCAAAAGACCAACCAACCATCCAAGAGGTACACACTGATTAATCCACCACTGCCATGTTCATCCCATGGCACGCAGGGCAAACAGACATCCTTAGTTTAGCCTTCAAAGCAAAAGGAACTGAATAGCACAGATGCTTGTATACGTTTTTACAGCCTTTTTTTATAAAGGTTATCAACCCTTATATGGCTCTGTTTCTGTGTTAAGTGGCTCAGTGGTGGCATTTGTAGCAGGAAGTGTGAGCTTGAGCCTCTGCTTTTAGAGGGAAAGCACTGCAAGCCAAATACCTGTTTGTGGCCTTGGTGCATATTTGGTGTCAGACTTTTTCAGCCTTGGCCAAAGTTCATTTGGAGATTACTGATCTCACCAGTTCATGGCATGAATATGAAGAGGGTATATGTGAAGAATAGCTGACTGTCCCTGACACAAAGATCGAAAGGATTTTTATTTATCACAAATACCCTGAAAGACTTTCTTGCTGACTTGGGTGCATTCTCATACATTCAGTTGGCTGCAAATTTGATTCATATCAAAAAGAAGAATAAAAAAGTTTAAAGACTGCTTTCATGAGTCTTCTGGTGGGGTTTTGTTTCCTCGGTTGATAACTGTTGTGGTAACTTCCACACACACTTTTTTTACCCAGCATGTGCTTATGACTTCACATGCCTGTACATGTCTTCTCCCTGTCAAACAATAAAAAAACATGTTATGACCATGTTTGTTTGTCTTTGACCTAGCTTTAATCCTTGAACCTGAGTGCAGTATGCTGGAATGAGGGAACGACTGTGTTTTAGTAGAAGGGGGAGTTTAGTTAGCCTTGTATACCAAATGCCTTTATGTCATTTCACTTTGTGCAAACTCTCTGGAATCCCTCTATTGATTGTGTTTACTTCATTGTGGGCAGATACTTTCTGTGAACTTTAAAACTATTGGGAATTCGATACTGCTTGATGTTCACTACCAGTCGTGAAATCGCTTTCAGTCCTTCCACTGAGGATGTAGCCTTTCTTCTGTTCACTGATTGGTAGGGCTGGGGGTAAACGATTATTTTTAAAACAATTAATCGGGCAATTATTTTATCGATTAATCGACTAATCTAACGAATAATTGGACGATTAGGCTAATGATTATTTTTATGTTCGATTAATAAACACCATAATGCATCTCAAATACCAATCAGAAAAAAAAACTAATTTAGCTCTTTGTGCAGTTTGTTTGTGCTGGGTTAGCAGCAGCTAGATAGCTGTGTTCTGCAGCCGTAAGCTAGCTACCATTCTAGCCAACATTAAAAGCTAACAAACGTAACTAATACACAGATGCCTAACCGCTAATAGCTAGCTAACATTAACTACTAACCAAACAAGCACGACCAAACTGCATGGACAGTTAAGATAACTAACACTACTGAAGTGCACTGACGTCAAACTGCACAACACACTACACAAACGTTAAATTAATTTAGCCAAAGTTAGTACTTATTATTGTCCCCGCTACAAGAGACAAGGGGGTGCCTCCGCTTCAAGTGTTCCAGCATGGCTGTTGTGCTGGTGTGGTATGCCAGTTCGATGTGGTAAAGACTGCAAATGACAATTCCCTTACATTTCGGAAGCTCCCATACCCTTGAAGATTTTGGGCGAGCTGTTTTTTGGGGGGCTTTTGAAGGGCTTTGTTGTGTATGCCGTGATGAGTTCGCTGTTTCGGTCTCCATCGTTCAAATAACGAAGTTTGTTTTGGGTGACCCACGTGTGCGTTGACTACAAAATATGACGTCAACGATATTTTGAAGTCGACGCGTGACGTAATCGATGCGTCGCTACAGGCCTACTGATTGGTTGCTGATTGGTCACTCAGACATAGCCGTAGGAAACCTAAGCTTTTGGAGAGAACCCTGACATAGTGCTGTAGCGCAGTGTGATATTGAGCGGAAACACTAGGTGACGCTAGCCTGACTAGAGTTCTGTGCCTCTAAAATCTTGCTGACTGAAGTTATGGTTTCTTCTTGCTCTTGGACTTGCGTAGATTCTGTCTGTCCAGAAGCATTTTTATTGCTGCGAAATAGCAAATAGTGCTGTGAAATGTGCAAATAGTTAATGACATATTGTCCACTTCTAAGGCATGGCATCATCTTGGCTCCCCCTGCCCACTCAACCCCCATGTCAATGGCCCATGCTGAAACAGCCACACATCCTTGTCAAGCGTCTGCTGGATGACTTTCCATTTTGGCGGGGGGGTGGGGGGGGGGGTGATCTTCCTTCTTAAAGTTGGTTTGGGTGGGTCTACAAAAAAAAGCTTTGTTGCATGTTAGCTGCATTAGGCATGGATCATTATTTATGAAGCTGCTTTATCAGTAGGCATACTGCTGTCCTCACTTTCTGCCTTTCATTTTTTATTAAGGCTTATCTTATTTTAGTCAATACTCAGGCTAGTTAACTTTATGCACTGCTGGTATGTTGTTGCCCTTTGCGACAAATGTTTATTTAAAAATGATCTACACTCTACACAATAATCTACACTCTTTTTTTGTCACCCAGACTACACTCAGTCCCTCCCAGACTTGCCACCCAGACTTTGTCATTAAGGGGTATTGATTTAGGGCTTGTTTGCACGTATCTAGATATTTTTATGAACTGATATTTTTTATCAGTTTGGGCCTTTTGTATACGTGTAAGGAAGCACTTAGACTGATGGAGGAAGTATGCTCTTGCATGATTTTGTGGAATAGAGCTGTGACATAAAAGTGTGTGTGTGTGTGTGTGTGTGTGTGTATGTGTATTGCTAGTCAGCAGAGCATCAGCCCCATCTCTCAAAGACAGAGTGCACCTTTACTGAACCCCATCTACCCATGCCGTCTCTGGAGCTCAGCACAGAGCAGCTCCACTCACTCAGCCTCTGAATCAGTGCCAGCCCCATGTCAGGGGTGAGGGGGTGGGTGATGTGCTCGTAAGAGTCTGATGGTATGGCATGCCTGTGAATGGAGGGAGGCTGCTAGAAGCTGGGGCTCCTTGTTAGCTGATGGGCTTTGTGCCCTGCAGGTGTTTGGAATGGTGGGCACGGTATGCAGGTCACAGCTACAGCCCCTGTCTGGCTAAAGAATAGATTAATGAGTGGTGTCTGTGTGTGTGTGTGTGTGGTCCGGTCCCTCTGGCTCATCAGGCACGCTTCTTTTTTGTCCTCTTACCCCCTCTCAATCTCTCTTTTTCTGTTCCACTGCTCCATATTCTTTTTGTCTCTTTCAGGACCCATGACCCCCAATTCCAATAATAAGAGCCCCTCCCTTCCCTTTCCTTCCCATTCAGCTCCATATGAGGGGAGGAGTAGCCAGGATCCGCACTGAACTCAATGCTCTTCTGCCCTGAGCCCTCGCTGTGCCTGCTGGGTAGGATCCATACTGTCCCTGGCCTGCAGGAAGCCTGTCCAATTATGCCAAAGAACAAACGATGGAGAGGGAAGGAGGTTTAAAAAGCGGAAGGCCAGCTGCTGTTACTTGGTTCTCCTTTCCTCTCCAGCTGACGGGCCAACGCAGAAATGAAGCATGTGATTTCTTGGGACTTTTCTTCTCCTCCTCCTTCCTGCTCTCTCTCTCTCTCTTTCTGTCTCTCTGTCTTCCACTTCTGCATGCAAAGGGCTGTCAGTGTGGTCTTAAGACAGACAATTCTATTTAAGAACACTGTTTTATGCACAGTTTCGGTACCAGAAAGGACCAATGTGGTTTGTAAACCGAGTTCATCTTATCCACCCCCACCAGCCCCAGCCCCTTCACTCAGCCCTGCATATGTTGTGCAGTCTGATAAGGGGTGGCAGGCAAAAGCCTGAGATGGTAGCTCGTCTGCTAGCGCCTAGCATCCTCCAAGGTCATGTGGCCCATATGACTGACAGGCCCTGTTGACAGTTGTCCCACAGCTGTATCTGTCACCCCCCCGCCCCCCAGCACACTGCGCTAGCATGCTTCATCTTGCTTGGAATGAATAGCTATAAACTGTAGTTGATAGCAAACATTAAGATGATTTATGGGCACAAAGAAAGCAGACATCAACATTCATTTACTGCTGGCTGGCTGTTTTAGCAGAAGTGGCCTTGTTACAGTAGTCAGGAGCATCCAGTCTGTCAGTCAACACAGCTAGTCAGGACATTTCCCGTTCTGGGAGGACACAGTACATACTAGTCAGCCTGCACAGCAAGTATTGAAGAGTCAAGTGAAGTGGAGTATGTGAACAAAAGTTTTTGTGGTTTTATTTATTTATTTATTTGTTGAAGCTGTACTTGCCTGCAATGAGTCTCAAGAGTGTATCCCCAACGGTATGTGTCTGGAGCTGAAATGTTTTTGTGGCCTAATTTGAGGCTCTGCCCCAGTCTTGGGCTGGCTGTATGCCTCCATTTTAATCATGGTTCAATAACCTGCTATGTTATTCGGATACAGCCCACTCTCTTCAGGAATATGTAACCTACTTACTTCTGCAGGCTCAGGGTTGTTTTTTTCTCTTTGCCTGTGGTCCGGTGTTCTTAGCCAGGCACATTTTTGTGTTTCTATATTTAGTGGCTTTTACAGTCCCAGCTGTGATTTTTATTTATTTATTTGTTTGTTTCTAAATGATAACATTTATTTTATTTTGGTGAATCTTTTATTTCTGCCATTTGCTTTGTTTTTATGTTTGAAGATGCTTCACTGGTGGCCATAGAGACAGGAAGGATGTGTATACGTGTGTGTGTGTGTGTGTGTGTGTGTGTGTGTGTGTGTGTGTGTGTGTGTGCATGCGTGCCCCAGTTCTGTCTCAGTGAATGTTTCATCCTTCAGATATCATGTGCTGCTCGCCTGCAGGGTGTCTGTTTCATGGCCATGTGTCTCTGTGTCAGGAGCAGAGCTCCATCATGTGATGCCCATTCATTTGTAATATGCTTACTGTCTCCACATGCCCAATCAGGAGCAAACGTCTGGACGCTCACTTGCACAAGGAAGCACCCCCCTCTCTCTGTTCCCTTCTTGCTGCATCATGGCAGAGCAAGATTACAGGGTCGGAAGGGCGAGTTTGGGAAAAGAGAGAGATGGCCTCGATGATGACGAGGCCAGAGTCGGATGGAAAATCCGACAAAGCGCGAGGGCCCAGCCTAGTCAGCAGCAGCCCAGTGAATCATTTATGAGCGAGCAGGAATGGGAACGCATCCCAGTATCCCAGCATGGCTTTTTTTAACACTCCCCCTTTTAACTGTCCGTGTGGGAGGCGTCTGACAACAGGCTGCTGGTAAATTTGAAAGAAGAAATCAGTGCAGTGGCGATCCCTGAGCTGGCTGTGCCTTTTTTTCAACATATAAATGCTAAATTATATCTTATTTGTGTGTGCAAGATGTCAAAGGCCCAAGCAGAGCCGAGCCAAGATGGCTCTTTTCTTTCATGTGATGTGCCTTTTGTTTTCCAGCCAGATGTTTTTCAGCTGCCAATTCCTTTGTTTTGAGTGCAGGGGAGGTGTTTGGCCAACAGAGGGCGCTGCTGCAGCTTGAGTGCAGCGACACTTGAGGTTGTGTGTGTTGTGTGGCGTGTGGGCCGTGCAGTGTGCTGGGAGGCTGACGCAGGATCACAGGCCCCTCTCTCTGTCTTGTAAACAGTCCCGCCTGAGGGAGCGCCACAGAGAGGCTGCACCTTAGAAAGATTCAGAGATAAGGAAATAGGAATGTTTAGGGTTATTATAGTTTGTCCCCAGTATTATTTTCTCTAAAAAGTAGCCACAAGCACAGGTCATCCAGCTGTGTCTTGAAGACAAAAAAAGTGTAAAGAGAGAGAAGGAGAGAGACCGAGAGGGAGGTGGGGGCGGGGGGGGGGGGGGAGAAAGAGTGCTCTGTTGCTGAAGTCACCGCAGAAGCACGAGAAGCACATTCTACAGTGCTGACTCCAGTGCTCTGTGGAACGTGCAGATGCTTTCCAGGTCTGGTCGAAAGGTGGAGGCTCTGCAGGCTGGGCAAGTAGCGGCAGTGGCGGTGGTGGTGGCGGCAGTGGAGTCCATTTATAGCAGCTGAGAGGACTCCAGGAGCAGGGAGCGCATCAGTTCAGGGAGCACAACCCCAGAGTGTCTGGAAAATCCCAGAATAATTGTCACTTTCCAGCCTCCTCCTCCTCCACCTCTCTCTCTCTTTCACTCTTTCACACCCTCCTTCACCCCAATCTCCCTCGCTCCCTTTCTTTGCCATCTTATTCTCTCACTCCTCGCTCTTTCTCTCTTTTTCCCTCTCTCTCCCCCATCTCCCTCCCTCCCTCCCTCTCTCTCTCTCTCTGTCGTTTTACCCATTTCTCTGTGTCTCTCTCTTTGTATTACTCTCCTTTCCCATATCCTCTTCTCCTTAAACCATGTGTGGCGGTGGACTGTGTGACAGTTCATTTCACAGCTGTAATAGCCCGTCTGCACCATGCAATCCTGAATGACTGTGCATATGAACGTAATTGGACATATTGCGGGGGGGGGGGTCTGAATGGGGCTCCTTTTTTTCCATCTCAGTGACTGGTTTTAATTGGTGACGTGCGGGCAGCCATGGAAAGGCAGGCAGATGGCTCGTGGAGGCAGACGAATCCTCTGGGCAGCCGCAAGGCAAAAGGACTGATGCTGGGAGCAGAGTCTTTGGAGCACAGCCTCACCGTCCGTCTAGACAGGCCTGGTTCTGCCTCTCTCCCTCTTTCTCCCACACACTCTCAAAATCTCTCACAGACTCATAGACTCTCACAGTGCTACCTGGCCTCCCAAGCCAAGAGAGGGAGAGAGAGAGAGACACTCAAAACTACCTGCTTAGGGGGGAAGGAGTGAAAGCAGTGAGTCAGGGAAGGAGAGAAACAACCCAAGGTGATCTCTCCTGTTTCACTGTCTCATTTCATTGGGATGGTATTGGAGGATGCTTATACTTTGTACAGGTAAGAGCACTGCAGGTCCTTGTGGTTGACTATCAGACTGCACTGACTTCCTTTGTTGTGCCAAACCCCACACATCTGCCTCCAGTCCATTTGTTTAATCCCAATTTTACAACGCAACATTGTGGAGTCATTTTCATGTATTTCTCCAAGAACTTACTTTGCACAGGTTTATGTGTTTTAATGAAATATGTGTGAACGGGTGTGGAATTCTGCACAAAGCCTAAGAACAATGGGTTTGCTTTCTTGGTGAGAAAAGAGAATTGGGCCTCTCCATGTAAGAGGACATCTTTGGGTATTTCTCAGAGAAGCAGACTTTGTTTTCCCCTCACAGCAGGGGAGCAGTTTGTTTCCCCATGCTTCTCTTGTATTTATATCCATGGATTGACGTGTGGAATGACTGATCAAGACGCTGCCAACATATGATCTCCTGTTTGTTTTGATGTCTCTGTTTTGACCTCAGTACCCCCCTCCCCCTCCCACACTTGCTTTGATAACAGCGTGATGAATATCCAAACCTTTTTTGCAGATAAAATCTGTATTGTTGACATTTCTGAAAGGGCTGAACATTAATGCTCGCTGTTTAGCCTCTAAAATAGTTTCTCTCCCTTCCTTTTGTTTTGTAGCCAGATTGAGACAGAATAATTAGTCTGAGTGTTTCTCTGTCTTAAAGATTGTGCATACTCCCTCTGCCACTCTGTCTTGGCGAGCAAGTGACGTAACTGGTGTGTTTGACCCAGTGCTCTGTGTCCTCAGGGCTTCCTGATTGGGGCACGGCCAGAGAATGCTTGCGAGCCCATCGAACCCCCGCCGGCGCGGGACAACCTGACTGGAGCCTTTATCGTCCTCATCAAGCGCTTCGACTGCAACTTTGACATCAAGGTATCAGTTTGTGCCATCACCACATCCCCCCAGTGTGTGTGTGTCACCCTCAGCCCTACACACACTATACATATGATATTCTAATCATAAACAAAAAAATACACACACACACACTCTCAAGGGGGGCATCACAGTGTTGTACACATTTACAGGAAGATAGTCCGGAACTAGGCTCTCGTGCTTGATGTGGTACAGGAAATAACACACACACACACACACTCCCAATTTTACTGAGGCATTCCACTGCACTGACTACCCTTTTTTTAAGTGCTGACTAAAATCCAGCCAGTCTGAGTGAACATGTGAGTGAGCAAGCAAGCGATCGAGCAACTGAGTGAGTGAGTCCAGTTTGGCCTCAGGTCCATGTGAAGATCGTAAGTCAACACTATCCTTACCTTCTCTCTCCTTTAAGTGGCTCCTGAGGGTGGATAGGAGGGGCGGGGGGGCTAAAGTTGGGGTGGGTTGGTGATAGGGTGACCACTGTGTGGCAACCGACTGCACTCTCTCGAGGGAGGACATGCTTAAGTTTCACTGCCATAGCACCCCGGATGGTGAGCCGAGGGGGGGGCGGGGTGTCTACAGATAGGAAATGGTGGGTTGGGTAAACGTGGATCTCCATCTTATGTTTCAGGTGGAAAAGGTGCACTTTCACGTGTCAGCTGTGTGTGTGTGTGTGTGTGTGTGTGTTTTCTGGATCTTGGGTTTGCGTTCTCCTAATAAGTCTCTGGTGAGGCAAAACACACTTGATCTGTGTCATTACTCAACCTTGAAGTCTGGCCCTGGGAGAAGTGCACAATGAAGTGTGTGTGTGTGTGTGTGTGTGTGCACATGTGCACGTATCAGTATATCTACCCTTGTGAGGATTTTAGTGTCTGCAATCCAAGGTGCAAACTGTATATGTCTGCTCAAACAAGTACGCTTCTGCATCTGTCTGCCAAAGAAAGTGTGTGTGTGTGTGTGTGTGTGTGTGTGTGTGTGTGTGGGCAGGTGGTGTTTGGATGGGGGGTGGGGGGTGGCTGTATCTGTACATGTGAGACTGTGGCAGACCAGTAACTGTTGCATGAGTCAGAGAGAGTGAGTGTAAGAGTGTGTGTGTGTGTGTGCGTGCGCACCAGAGAGTGAGTGAGCAGGCGTCCCCCTCGTCCACTCATGCCTTATAAGGCAGCGGTGCATCACAGAGGTGTTCCCTGTGCCGAGCTGAAACTGGAGTCTCCCAGGCACAGCGCTGCAGGCGCTTACTAGCAGCAGCGCACCACCCTTCACTGACCCCAGACCTGTCACTTTACCACACTCATGAAGCCACTTAGCTGCCACCACACTGATCCAGAGCCAGTTAGTTAAACTTAGCAATCTCACCTATGGCACTCATCAACTTTTGTTGCTAATTCAAATAGGGCAAATTAAAGCTAGACTGTATGTTAGTTGGCAAAGTTTGTTCAAGCTGGCACCAGACTGATCTAGAATCAGTGAAGTACTTACACACAACAAACAAATGGCAAGTTTAGGAATAGAACACATTGCTCTAGCGGGTAGTTGCTAGGGGAAACTTCCTGAGCTTTTTGACCAGCAGACTGACCCAGAATCAGTGAGAGAAATGAGACACAGACACTAAGCAGGTGCCCACTACAGTGTGTGTGTGTGTGTGTGTGTGTGTGTGTGTGTGTGTGTGTGTGTGTGTGTGTGTGTGTGTTTACTCAATGAGCTGGAAAGGTCAGCCGTAGGGGAGGTGCACTGAGTGTCTCTCTGACCTGAGATCAGTGAAGTGGGATGGCTCGGCAGGAGCAGAGCTGCGCCAGGCTGTCTGTAGATCAGTAGTCTGCTGTATGGGTTTATGTAAGATGGCACAGTCGGGGAGGGGAAGTGGCTGATTCTGAAATTGGATCACTTGGTCAGGGGGGTGGGCGAGTGGGCTCCCTCCCTCCTTTCTACTCCTCTCTGTGTTTCTTTTTCCCTCTCTCTCTCTTTCCCCTGTTTAATCCTCCCTTCCTTCAGTACCCCCTCCTAGCTGTCTCATTCTTTTGCTCTCTTCCTCTCTCTTTTCTGCTACTCTCCTACCCTTTCACCCTCTCTCTCTCTCTCTCTTTCACACACATACAGACATACACACAGACACACACACACACACACGGGTGCTGCGCTGCGGCAGATTGAGTCTGATGACATTCCTTTCCTGCATGACTCCAAGTGCTCCAAGCACTCTGCGCACGTGCATGTGCACACACACACACACACACACACACACACACACACACACACACACAGCATTTCCTCATAATTCCAGTATAGCAGGTCCCAGATGGAGAAGGCCAATCTTTTCACACTGTGACCACGGTAACTGTGACAGCATCAGCGGCGGAGCTCTCTCTGCACACGGACAGGACTACTTCCTGCCCTCAGCCGCAGGGTTGAGCACAGCCCTGCTCCAGCACAGGGGCTGGCTGGAACGCGTTCAGCTGGCATGGCCTGCTACAGCCAGCTACAGTACACAGGCACTGCAGTGTGTGTGTGTGTGTTTGTGTGTGTTTGTGAACTCACTTAACCCTGAACGCTGAGGAGGTGGCTGTGGACATGCATTAAAAGGGCTGCGGCAGTCAGCAAGCACTCAGTGTGGGTGTGAGGCAGAGTGGGAAAGGCCAAGACTGGAATGATGAGAGATTAGTGTGTGTGTCTGTCTGTGTCTGTGTGTGTGTCAGTGTGTCTACACGCCTGCATGTCTGTATGTCAGTATTAATAGCTATAGGGGTAGAGGTACAGTATCCAAGCAGACTTTACACACACATGATGAATGAGTGAAAGAGGGGGATGAGGAATGGAAGCACAAGGAGGAGGGGGCTCTGAGCTCCAACACAGGCTTTGTAAAGGAATGGGGGGTGGCTTCTGTGACCTGCCCGACCCCAGCTGTGTGTGTGTGTAGTGTGTATAGTATGTGTGTAATGTGTGTATGTTCCAAAAGGAGTGAGGGAGGGAGGAATGAGAGGGCACAGGAAACTCAACACTGGATCCATCTGTGTCAGAGATCTCCTCTTCCCCCTTTTCTTCCCCTCTCTCTCAGTGAGGATGTTGGAGAGAAAGGCCAGAGAATCAACCCTCTTCCTGTCTCCAGCGCCCCTCCCTCCCCTCTCTCTCAGCACACACTTGCACATTCACAGAGCCTCACACAATGGCATGTTATATAACACATGTGTGCTTACTCACTCACTCACTCACTCACTCACACACACACACACACACACACACGCGCACACACAGGGGCGGGGGGGCTAAAGTTGGGGTGGGTTGGTGATAGGGTGACCACTGTGTGGCAACCGACTGCACTCTCTCGAGGGAGGACATGCTTAAGTTTCACTGCCATAGCACCCCGGATGGTGAGCCGAGGGGGGGGCGGGGTGTCTACAGATAGGAAATGGTGGGTTGGGTAAACGTGGATCTCCATCTTATGTTTCAGGTGGAAAAGGTGCACTTTCACGTGTCAGCTGTGTGTGTGTGTGTGTGTGCGCGCACACACACACTCACACTCACACTCACACTCACACTCACACAAGCTTGTAGCCACAGGCCTTGGCTAGGGATGGGTGTCATCACTGACCTGCTCTCTGGCAGAAACCTTTTGTGTTTTGTGTGCCTTTTGTTCCTTTAAGTGTCGTCCTGACAGGGAGCTACAGCAGCCCAGATTTTCTTAAAGGGCCTCCTGTCTATCAGCCGTTCAGTCAGTAACTCAGCCGGCCCGGTCCAGGCCTGTGTTTGTGTCTGCTCTTATCGGCCCTCGAGATGCCCTGTCCGTCTCCCTGGTGTTGTGACACCAAACAGTTCCAGGCTGTGCGGGGTGACACCACCACCTCCAGAGACGGGAGGGACGGTGTGAAACCAGAACACACACAAATGCGCGCACACACACACACACACACATGTAGGCATATTCACACTAAGTCACACATACATAGTCACACACCCATAGTTGATGTGTCCTAGCAACAGAAGAGACACTGTACAATAGGCATACTCAACTAGGCAGACACACATGTACATACACCCACTTCCCACACAGTGTATGCTGGTGTGTGCTGGATCCTCACAGGGCACAGTGACACAAAGCAGCCACACACACACTCACCCACACACACACACACACACGCCCTGTAACAGTGTTCTACCTAACAGTATTATCAGTAACGGCCCCTCCCTGTCGTTTCAGCTCTTATCTAATCTTCCATTGGACTTTGAAACTGAATCCTTCTGTTCTGTAGATGCCTTATGGAAGAAAGAGGGAGTGTAAGAAACGGGGGAGAGGGGAGGGAGAGAGAGAGGAAAGAGGAGAGAGATTTTCATCTACTCCATTAGCAGAAAGGTCTCCTCAATCAGGGGGTGTGAAAATCTGCTGGCTAGTGTTGTAACAGTCACAACAACATCCTGCAATACTGTCTGCCATAAAGTGTGTGTGTGTGTGTGTCTGTATGTGTGTGTGTGTGTTTGTGTGGTGTGCTGCAGTAATGGCTGATGATATCTTCTGTTCTAAAATTATAACTGGTCAAAAAGACTTCATGCTGAAAAGATTTGGCATTGGGTACACTGTGTGTGTGTGTGTGTGTGTGTGTGTGTGTGTGTGTGTGTGTGTGTGTGTGTGTGTGTGTGTGTGTGTGTGTGTGTGTGTGTGTCTGAAGGTAGTGTAGAAACACGCTGCTAAAGGTTGCACCATTTAGAGCTCTGATGTCCTCTAACCCTCATTATCTGACATGAAAACAACATGTCTGTTGCAAGCTTGGAACCTTGACATTTTTCAGACCTTTCCACCCTACACCCAATACAGCGAGGAGTGAACTTAGGGTTGTCAGGCACTTCCTACCTGCATTCTTTACCTGTGACTCTTTCCAGGTGTTAAGCAATTATGTCTACGGGTCTAACTCTGTAAGCTCTCCAACCTGGACCATACACACCAGTAATAACATTCCATTAACCCACCTCTATCGTCATATGATAAGATTATTCTAATAGTATTATTGGGAAAGTACATTTACTTTGAGTAGTCTACAGAAATGTGTGATATTGAATTCGAGTGCATTAAGGCTGTAGTGCATTGTACAGTAAATTTAAAACTTTGCTTGTTCCTCCTTTGGAGGTTCAGCTGTCCAAGTTAACCTAGTTTAGCTTAGTAGCTAACACAAGCAGAACATCTTTAAGCTACAGCTTACAAACACATTAACACACCATACACTGGGACTGATTGCCTGTGCACTTACACACCTCTAGCATGTGTGTTGTGCACTGTTCCTGTGACACGCTGTTATTATGTTGCATAGTGCAGCTGGGATCAGGATCCCTGTTTCTTTGCCTCTCAGACGCTGTTGATTTGTTGGCATGACACAGGAAATTAGAATGTCGGCCTGATGGCAGCGACCAGCCCGTGAAATGAAAAGTGTCAGTGTTTGATTGCTGATGTGATTGATCTGCCTGTCCTGCAGCCAGTTTCATCACAGGCTGTGTGTCTGACAGGCTCACGCAACCTCTTTGTCTCGGTCATACACGCATTAGTTCCCATAAGGTCTATGTCTGTATGTGTGTGTCTGTCATGTGTGGCTATCAAATAGTATGTACACCTCTCTCTCTCTCTCTCTCACACACACACACACACAAACACACACACACAGACATATCCATTCATAAACTGCAGGAAATAAAATAATTTGAATGCTTCTGGACCAGGAGTAAAATGTATATGTGTGTGTGCGTGTGTGACATATTGTATTTGTGTCTGTGTCTGTGTGCGTGTGTGTGTGTGGCTGTCTTAAGCATACACATATCCTTGTCTTTAACCCTTTGTGGACCCCCTGCAGTGTGCCAGAGCGTGACCCTGAGGAACAGACGTCTGAGCAGCAGTACCAAAGCACGCAAGCATGACAAGAACCTAGGCTTATTCTCTCTCTCTCTCTCTTTCTCTCTCTCTCTCTCTGTGTCTCTTTCTCTCTGTCTCTTTCTCTCTGTCTCTCTCTCTCTCGCTCTCTGTGTCTTTCTCTGTCTCTCTCTCTCTCATGATCGAAATAAAACACCACATGGTTCAGACAAAACAAGAAAGGGATTTTCTGTTCTTTCTCACAACGAGCACCTTGAACTGTATCTCAGTCAATAATGGTCTCTGTTAGCTGTTATTGTGCTGTTTCCTCCCTCATAGCCTGCTAGTGCCAATACACAGGGGCTTGTTATTGTCAGTGTAGCGCTTGGAGTCTCCACGGCCTACCGCAGTTCCATCTGCTGCGCGGGAGCCTCCCGGCCTGCTCTACCACAAGTGTCTACCCCATCCCACCTCCTCTGATGGTATCTGACTGAGGTGTGTGGTGGAGGAAGTGTAGTTCCAGAGGGGGAGGACGTGTTTGGTGAGGCCCCACAGGGACCTACAGTGGTTAGGCTTCACTGAAGAGGGGGGGTTGAAGGATGGAGTTTGGAGAATCCTTGCAGCCACTGCTACCAACCTGTGGTGGAGGAGGGGATAATGCATTGTTAGTGAGTGAGTGTGTGTGTGAGTGTGTTTTTAGGCTGGGGGAGAAGGGAGGTTATTGATCCCTCTTTGTCATCCTCCTCCTCACACAGCACCTATTCTCTGATTAGGACAGATATGTGAACAGGACCACATACTACTGGCTAACAATTTGCATGATATTCTGAATAATCTGAAATCTGCAATCACACTGCACTTGTGGGCAACAAGAAGACCCTCAAACCAGCACTTTCAGCTCTAGCTGTGAGATATTTTTATCCTGGAGCACTGCTGAGCAGAGACTGCTCGCTCACCTCAGACTCACTTCAGACTAGGTCCCAACCGCAGTGTTGTTGTAGCTCCCTCAGAGTGATGAGGTTCCAGGGCCCACAGCACTCAGGGCAAGCTAGCCGGAGAATGTGGTAGTCAGTACAGGCCATGTGGTGGAGGAAGTGTAGTTCCAGAGGGGGAGGACGTGTTTGGTGAGGCCCCACAGGGACCTACAGTGGTTAGGCTTCACTGAAGAGGGGGGGTTGAAGGATGGAGTTTGGAGAATCCTTGCAGCCACTGAGGGGATAATGCATTGTTAGTGAGTGAGTGTGTGTGTGAGTGTGGCCTGTACTGTTTTTAGGCTGGGGGAGAGGGGAGGTTATTGATCCCTCTTTGTCATCCTCCTCCTCCCTGTCTGCCCCCGACTCCGTCACTTCTTGGCCTCTGTCATGCTCTGTCGCCCTCCCCCACTCATTCTCTGCTGGCTCTCTCTGCCTCCCTTTCTCTCTCCATCTCCATTTCTCTCCCCTTCCCCCCTCCCTTTAAACCTCGCCGTCTGAGGAATGCTTTGAATGCTCTTATCTGTGCCCATGCAAACACACAGTAATCCAGACATTTCTCTCCAATTCCACTCCAACCCCTCTGCTCTGCTCTGCTGCGACTGGGGCTCACACACAAGTCTTTATCTCTCCTCCTGTCTCCCTCCTGGCTGGACTGGCCTCTGATTCTGCTGAGCTCTTTCTGAGCTTCTGCACAATGTGCCCACGTATGTGTCCACGTAGATTAGTAGTATGGACATTACTGCTGGGTAGGTCCTCAAGTGGGTTTAAAATCTGGATGTTTGAATTTTGTTTGTAGGTTGTTGTGTTGGGGTTTGTTTGTTTTTGGACCACCAGGCCGTCCCCGGTGTTCTGTAGGTCTGGAATTGGGAGAGAGAATGCTTGTGAATGTGTGTTTCACAGGGAGTGTACACTTCCTTTGCTCTCAAACAAAAGGGTCATGGATGGACCAGTGTGGGCTACAAAACTGTGTTAATAGGTGGTGGTATTCTCCTATGTCCCTGTTTGTCTGTGTGCCTGTGAGAGAAAGGGAGAGTGTGAATGTGTGTGTGTGTGACTGTGATAGTGTTTTTGATTGTGTGTGTGAGAGAGAGTGTGAGACTGAGGGTAGGCTGGCTAGTCTCAGCTGGGACTGGGAGCCCTTCAGTGGGAGTTGTTGCAGGTGGCTGGTGAGGGTTATGGACTCAGGCTTGTTACATGTAATAGGAATCATCTGGTTCCACCCGGCACCGTGACGCTTGTTTCTCAGCATGTAGAGAAGCACACACACACACACACACACACACACACACACACACACACCATTCAAGGAATCATGTGATGTCTTTGGATCTCCTTTAATATATGCTCATTTTTGCTCAGGCAAAGATGCAGGGGGCCTAAAAGGCCTTTAATACACTCCACAAACACACACACACATACATACACACACAAACACAGCCCTCAGTGTCACCAGCGCCCCCCGAGTGTGCACTGATTTCTGGCCTTCATTCCCAGCCAGTGTGTGTGTGTGTGAAGGCATGTGTTAGTTGTGAAATCATTAGAGAAAGCTCATTGAACACCCGTCTGAGCGCTCCAGACATGCTGTATATCTGCACATAATAATCACAGCGCTGTTCTAGGCAGCTTCTTTTAATGCTAGTTAATAGGGATGCATGTGTTGGGGGATTTTAGTTATCCTTTAGCTGCTGCAACCATTTCTGATACTGTCAGCAACAAACAGCAATGAAGTCCACAGTCAAGCCTACCGTGTTATTTACCAGTTTAGCAGCATATACTAGTAACAAACACACACACACTGTACTGGTCTGTCTACCACAAAGGCCATAACAGACCCATGGCCTGTACTGACTACCACATTCTCTGGCTAGCTTGCCCTGAGTGCTGTGGGCTCTGGAACCTCATCACTCTGAGGGAGCTACAACAACACTGCGGTTGGGACCTAGTCTGAAGTGAGTCTGAGGTGAGCGAGCAGTCTCTGCTCAGCAGTGCTCCAGGATAAAAATATCTCACAGCTAGAGCTGAAAGTGCTGGTTTGAGGGTCTTCTTGTTGCCCACAAGTGCAGTGTCATTGCAGATTTCAGATTATTCAGAATATCATGCAAATTGTTAGCCAGTAGTATGTGGTCCTGTTCACATATCGGTCCTAATCAGAGAATAGGTGCTGTGTGACTCCCCTCCACAGTTTCTCACAGCTTAATGTTTGCAATTGATATTCATTAGGAGCAGAAGCAGCGTGACTGTCGGCTTGACAAATGACAGGCAAGCCAAAAAGAATGAATTGGATTACGTTTTTTTTTCCATCTCACAGCTGAATGCTCCACTGTTGGAAAATCAAAAATGATTACAGACAACTCCAGGCAGAATTTTTGCAGATGTCAAATAATATTTTTTAAGTATAGAAGGCAAACAAAAATGTGCCAGATTTGTGCTTTTAAGATCCTCCTCAGGCGGGCCTCTCCAGGGGTGGCCATTGGAATTGCATGGGTATTGTATTTCAGTGACCAGTCTGTCTGAGGTTAAGGCAGGAAAGGAGCAAATAGGAAGACAGGGCTGACTCAGAGCAGAGAGGGTTGACCAGTCACCGTGCAGCTGCTCCAGCCATGACGCCCTGTGAGTGTGTTTTGAATGAAGGTAAATGTGGAAGACCAAAGACCCAAGCCAGCCTCACTGGTTCAAGCCGCTGGAACTGGGGTGGAGGGATAAGATTAGCAGCACACAGCATGGAGGCAGAGCAGTGGTCACGCCAGTGGGCATTCCAGAGTAGGAGAGAGAGAGAAAGAGGGAGAATTGAGGATGGAATGGAAGTAGAGCAGGCAGGAGGCAACGCCACTGGTGGAGCAGTGGAGGCCAGCAGACACACACACACAAACACACAGGCACTCACACTAGGGGAGGGGGGGTGCTGTTGCTGTTGCTGCTGTGGCTCAGAGGCCTTGGCCACTGGCAGCCGTATGTGGAGGAGGGCGTGCAAATGAGCTGCTTTTGCACTGGTGGGAATTGGGTGGTGGGCGCCACACTGGGGAGACAGGAGAGGGACACTACAGTGGGCTATGCACAACAGCAATACAGTGGCAACGCAATGTAGGGGCTGGCAGGCTAGGCTGTGGAGCAGGTACCACAGTGGGCACTGTGGCGTGTGTGTATGTGTGTGTGTGTGTGTGTGTGTGTGTGTGTGTGTGTGTGTATATGTGTCTGAGCGTGTAAATGTGAAAAAGAGAAAGGCAGATAAAAGAGAATGAAGTAGCCTGTTTGCTGCATAGCTGATTAGAGACAAACAGAGCTTAAAAACATTTGTATTTGTCCACAGATGTTTTCTGTCTCTCATGGACCAGCTAGCACTCTTTATGGCAGAGTTAAGCCTGTTTTGGATACACACACATACACTCTAATACAATGATTGGTGACTCCTTGTCTCTAATCATTCAGCCATGAGAACCAAGATCACAGACCAGGAAAAGCCTCAGTCTGCTCCTGCCTGACAGACTTCCAACAAAATGGCTGCCAAACAGGAAATGCTTTGGTTTGTGTGGAGGCCAGTGGAGTAAACATTTGCATACAGATTGTTTTTCTTTCTGCTGCCATTAGTGATGTATGAATAATTGTGATGCTAAAGATAAGCTTTACAGAAGGAATACTGAAGACTGTAGAGGTTACTCAACTTCCCAGTTCAAGCACAAATAGCACACACACACAAACACTCCCACACACGCACAGAACTACTTCTCTCCCTCATCAGGCTTTTCCTGTTATGTAGCCTGTGTCTTTGTCAGCATGGAGGCGCGGTGGCTGAGAGAGGGCCAGGGGAGGTGGTATTCAGCAGCTCAAGCTACTGTGGAAGTACAACTGCATTTTATGGCTCCACGGAGAGCACTTTACTTAAAAATGTTTACAAACATTTTGTAAGCAGTGGAACGCTTATGTTAAACAAACCTGGCTTTAGTTTGTGTGAAGATTCAGACTCTAAATGAGTGCACTGTTCCCAGAACTGTAGTGTTGTTTTTAATTTACTAGACCATGTTACTTAATGGCCTTGGTTGGGTAGTTCTAATGTGTCCTCAGAGTATGATTGGAGGCAGTTAATCAAAAATTGAGTCTAGATTTACTGTGAAGTAGTAATGTGCTTAGTATGTGACTAAACATCAAATTCAAGGGTAAGAACACATCCCCATATTCAGACATGTTATTGGCTAATGTGTTGATGCTGTGGACTAATGCCACTGACAAAAAATTACCCCGCATGACTTGATCACAAAGTAGTTTTATTACCCTGTTGCAAAGACCTTATGGGATGGATAGTTGAAATGCCATTGATGAGCATATCTTAAGCACACAGTGCTTGAACACCCTGCAGATAGACTTTGAATGACCAGGGCCCATCCAACATACATGTGGCACATGAGCACACACTGAGCCCCTTTCCTCTTCACCTGTGTTAGTTCTTAAAAGAAATGAAATTAATAAATAAATCAGTAATATAGTCCCACAGGAGCTTTGACTCAAGTTAACTGACAAGTCTTTCTGAGCTCGTTCTAGGCAAAGCCTTACACTCGTCCTCCAGCTGTCAACAGCTTGGATAAGACTCAAGCTCTTCTGGCGCTCCTCACCCCAGTCATATGCCAGTCCTAGCCTGTCCACCACTGGCTCCCGCCCACGTCAGCGTGGGTGTTATTTGCCTGTCAAAACCATGTAGGAATGAAGGCAGTAATACAATATTGGCAATGTGGGTGGGGTAGCGTGGCCTTTAGTAGTCCTTTGTGTTCAACACAGAGTGTTTACAGTTGTCCAGCTGTAATGCTGCTTCGGTTAAGTTTTGTTTGTTTCACATCATTTTGCCCTGGTTCATGATCCCCTTTCAGCTGATGGCGACTTGAAACTGTTGAGTCACCCCTGAGTCACGCCTAAGAGCAGTGGTGCTTTAAGTTTGTCATAAGCATAAAATGGTATTTTATGTCTTCACGGAACACGAATCTGAAGCTTTAGATAAGAACATTGATAAGTGCAGATGAGTGAGCAGCCAGGAATTTGCCACCACGCTACTGACGCTACTCACGCTACATGCTACTGTTCTAATGCACATGTGTCTGTCCAACATGATTTGAGTGTATTTGTGTGTGCCAGTAGATGTGCATTTACAGGGCCCGTGTGTTTGTGTTTGTGTGTGCGTGTGTGTGTATAGACACCTGAGTGCTAGCATCCACGTGCCATTCGATGTTCATTTGTAGGGCTGCGTGTGTGTGCGTGTGTGTGTGTGCGTGTGTGTGTGTGTGTGTGGTGTACAGTGTGTTGCATGATGCCCTTCCCATGAAACAGTGTTGTCTCCTTTCTCCCTTTTCCCTTTCCTAGGTTCTTAACGCCCAGAAAGCCGGGTACAAGGCTGCCATTGTTCACAATGTGGACTCTGATGACTTAATCAGCATGGGATCCAATGACTGTGAGTCTCTCTCTCTCTCTCTCTCTCCCCGCTCTTCCCTCCATCTGTGCACACAAACAGTCCAACATGCAGCCGAGTGGCCCTGCTCATGGGCTCCTGTGGGACAATCCTCCTTTGATGGCTGAATCAGTGGCCTTGTGGCGGGTGGTGCGGCCGGCCGGCTGCCTGCTCTCTGACTCATGGCCAGGGCACCGCTGGAATGCGGATACCCGCACGGCAACATGGCTCTCCAAGTCTTGACTGCACTCCGAGACTCCTCAGAGGAGATTAAACTTGACTCCAGCACCCCAACCACCACCACCCATACACATCAGGGACTGAGATTAATTAGTGAAAGATGAGAGGGAAAAAAATGAGAGAACTCTGCACTCTCTCGTTCTCGTTATCCCTGTGGTATGAAAGTGATGCTCCGAGGTCCCCGGGTCGGATTGTAACCCAGATCTCTGGTGGCCTGGTGTCTGCAGAGATAGAGACCAGGGCCAGCCTTCTCAGGCTTTTCTGCCCTGGGCTATTCTCTCTCTCTCTCTCTCTCTCTCTCTGTGTTGGCCTTTCATGAGTGCTGCTGGAGTGGTTGAGCTAGATGTATTTGTTTACTGAAGTGCTTGCCAGACAGTGCTCATGCTAGACTGC
Organism: Tenualosa thibaudeaui; assembly: GCA_027481765.1. NCBI lineage: Eukaryota > Metazoa > Chordata > Actinopteri > Clupeiformes > Clupeidae > Tenualosa > Tenualosa thibaudeaui. The sequence continues at coordinate 1,493,177 of JAIFZK010000173.1, read as the reverse complement.
TCATGCGCTCGCATTCTCCTGTTTGTGCATACACTGTTTGTGTCATTCACTCTTTGTCTGCTGGCTTTCTTTACCACCCCCCATCCCATCCCACCCTACTCTCTCTCTCAAATTTCCAATCCACAATACATGACAACATTCAATATTGTATGAAAGGAGTGTTAAACCCTTCTCTCTCTCTCTCTCGCTCTATTTCTATCTATCTATCTATCTCTTTTGTTAGTGGATGTTTTGAAGCAGATTGATATTCCATCTGTATTTGTCGGTGAGGACACCGCCAACTCCCTGAAGGAGGATTACCTCTATGAGAAAGGGTAAGTGGCCTTCTCCCCTCATCAGAGAAGGCCCATCAGAAGCCACAGACAGTGTGTTTACATGACAGGAGAGAGAACTGAATTATTGTCAAATCAAATATTGAGTAAAACTTGAGTATCAAACATTAAAAATAAAACCAACTTTACCTCAGTGAGTGAGTGGTTGTGTTAGATTTGTCTAGTGTGTATGTTGTAAGTGCCCATGGAAAACCATATACGAGTATATGGAAAATATATGAAAGGGGACATAAAAACTAGTCCTAGTGGAGTTGGACATTCGTTGGGCAATAAAGCAATTCCATTCACATGTTTGTTTATTGGGACAAAGACAATAGTCCAGTTGGATGGCTTAGTCGAGCCACAACCAAAGTTGTGCATACTGACTGTCCTTTTTTAAAGGGCCAGTTTTGGTAGTTTTTAAAGAAGATTATAATAATATTAGTTAATTGTAAATCATCGAAAGTGCATACAGTCCTCAAGGAACAATCTCATTGTTTTAAATCAGACGATGTTCATGTTGCTAACATTCCTTTGGATAGAAACAAAATATTTTTCCTGTCCAAAGGCTTTGTCTAGTCAGGTTCACATGGAGTTCATTGCAAAAAGTGCTGAGACAAGGAATGTGCTCCTTTCCATGCCTTTGTAAGCAAAAGCACAGATACATTCAGGTCTGTAAGTCACTGAGTTAACTCATTCTCTAATATCAGAAAACCAGACAGTTTCTCTAATATCAGAAAACCAGGACATTTGCTGTATACACATACCTCACTAACCACTCACTGCTCTCTACCCCTGGTAGTGTTAAAGTCTCATCTTACAGTCACATATGCTGTGTACAACCAGACATTTCAAGGGTTCTCACTTTTTTGCGAGAACCTGAAGAACCGGATGAGAACTCTTTTAAAATGGCTATGACAGATTACCATACACCCTTTTCATGTACTTGTCAGCTTGGAGAACTGTATTTGTTTCATAATGATTTACAGATAATACTAAAGTGTAAATGAATGCCAAGTGATAACATCAGAATAGCATCACAGAGTAGATCTCTGAACCAAGCAAAATGTATTTAACCTCGAAACCAATGGTCTTGGCATGATGACATTTCCACACGCCAGGAAATGAATGTATTTGAATGTGCATGTCTGTTTCTTCTCTCATACCTATTGGGTCATCTTACCACCCTACCAATTAGGTTGGTGCCCTTCTGTGTGGTTTTGACTCTAAAGGGTCATTTAAAGCATACATATAAAGTGCTGTTTACAACGTCGTCCTCACAGCAGGTTTTCCCTATTTTCCAGTGGACATGTGATCCTTATGCCTGACTTCAGCCTGCCGCTGGAGTACTATCTGATCCCCTTCCTCATCATCGTAGGAATCTGCCTAATCCTTATTGTTGTCTTCATGGTAGGTGCAATCACATCACTCCTGCTCCACTATACCTTTCACTATCACTTTACACACTGTGCACTACCAAACACTGTCAGCATCACTTCTGTTGGGCTGTGACTGATGTTGTATTGGTTCCTGTGTGCTTGGCTCGGCCAGATCACCAAGTTTGTCCAGGACCGACACAGGGCCAGGCGGAGCCGTCTTCGCAAAGACCAGCTGAAGAAGCTGCCCATTCACAAGTTCAAGAAAGGTGAGGGCCACAAGGCCAGCCTCTCACTCGCTCCCATTCCCCTGAGTGCTGTGCTCTCTCTCTCTCTGTCTCTCTCTCTCTGTCCTCTGAAGCGATGATTCTTTGCCTCCACGCACCTCTGGAGCATGTGTAGGTTAAGTTAAGCTGTGAAATGGCACTTTGTCAGATGTATGTGCCAGACTTAAAGGTCTGTGAAGCTTTTTGTTTGTGAGACACTTGTGGAGCAATCACACTGGTTGATTGGAACTTGAATAATGTAGTTAGCTTTCTTCACGCTGGGTCTTTGCACACGACTTGGATGTGTGTCATTTCAGGAATACAGAGAATACGTCTTCTTTTTACATAATGCATGCAAGTTTCATCTGATCACAAAACAGCCAAAGTTCATTATCACAGCTCATTTGACCTTTTTTTTTTTAAATCGTGGCTGCAGATATATATGTGTGTGTGTGTGTGTGTGTGTACTCACTAGACGGTTGACGACCTTTGGAGTCCCTGGCAGAGGCTGGCGGCTCCTCTGTGCTGGTGGGGCGATGACACCTGAGAACAATGAGACTAAAAATAGCCCACCGAGCCCAGCACCAATGAACGCTCCTCATCTGACATCGTCTGCAGAGAGCCTAATCTAAATCTAAAGCGGCCCTTTAGATCTGTGACTTTTCTTTTTTCATTCAGTTTGGCAGTATGGGTGTGGTGGATATCCATTAGTTCTGGATATTGGATTACTTCTCCTCTGTTTAACCTGTGTTGACTAGTGTTTGACAAATGCTTTGACCATGTGACTAATATCTCCATGGGTCAGTGTCAGACAGGCGGTCTCTAGACACCCTTAAAACCCTCCTCTGCTCCCCTCTTCTCCTCTCTGACCTGTGTTGGGGCTCAGCAGATTACTGAGGTCTTAGCCCCTTCCCAAAGCCCCTTTTCCTAGGCCCTGTGTGTGGGTGCGGTGGGTAAGCCAACGCTGGTGGGCAGTGCAGCGCCCCCCTCCCAGAACAGGAGGTGGAGGTTTGAAGACTCCTCTCATTGGAGGACATTAGGCACTGCCATCACTGGTCTCTTTTTTTCCCCTCTTTTACTGTGTAGGCAGTTTTTGACAGACAGACGTTCTATGGGGTGTTGCACCTGCAGAGCATCACCAGGTGGTTTCATCACCTCCTGGAGAACTGGGGTCAGATTGGGGTTGGCATTCCCATGCAGGATTTAGGGGGAGCAACAAACCAGCGCAAGTGGGAGGGCGGAGGGTGAGGCAGGCAGCAAATCCACCCCCCTCTTAATCACCTGCTAATCTGAGCATGCCGGACGCCCAGGCAGCCTCTGCTTAGAAGAGGCAAAAGAAGTTGTGCCCCTGCCACAGGCAGTTGGCTCTGGGGACTGACTGACTGACTGACTGCTGCAGGCACACCATGTAGCCTAGCCGTCCAATGGGGTTTAGTGGTGGGGAGACACAGGCTGTCTGACCCCCCCTGGCCTTGATGGCTCTCACGACTGGAGATCTTCAATGAGGGAGAGGGAGCTGACAGGTAATAGGGAAGGATAATGTCTGGGTGTGGGACTGAGTGAGAAGTGTGTGTGTGTGGAGTGCACAGCAGACTGGAATTAAAGTTGTCGAGAAGTTGTGGTTGAGACTGTGCCATTAGGACTGTTTTAAGCAGAGAGATGGAGAGTGAGTTCAAGACAATAGGATGCTGGGAATGTCTGTGATGCTTTGGCGGTTCTGTCAGTGTCCTGTCTGGTCTGGCTGGGGATCTGAGAAGCATCTGGGGAAACCCCCTGACTGCTGCCGCTGTTGCTTCTGCAAAGAGGTTGACACAGGACGACACATGTGTGGAGTTGAAATGATTGTGTGTATGTGTGTGTGACAGAAAGATGAAGAGATAAAGAGAGGTGTGCGTAAGAGAAAAGCTTAGAGAGGTAGAGAGGTAATGATGAAGAATGCTGAATGGAATCCCTGACACAAAGTAAATGTGTGTGTTCTGGACCATGGCCAGTGAGCAGGCTGGCATGTGTGTATCCAGCAGCTGACTCGTATATTTCCCCTGCGTTGATGACAACTCGGAATCACTGAGTCGTATTTTCTCAAAGCTTCACTCTGCCGACACTGGGGCTTTTGCAGCGCGTGTGTGTGTGTATGTATGTGTGTGTCTGTGTCTCTGTGTCTCTCGGTTTGGGTTGAGAGCTGCACCGACACGCCACTCAGCTCAGCTTGTCGCTGGTAGTGAGTCACCGAGCTTTTGATCATCCCGTACAACCAGTTTCTTTCTTTACCTCCCTTGCCCCCCTTTTTTATTCCTTTCTCTCTTTGCATTTCTCTCTTTCCCACCCATCACTCTCCCTTTTTTTTCTTCCCAGCCATTTCTCTCCCTGTCTCTCATTACATCACTGTGTGTGTGCGCTAAAGGGTTCAGAGCAGGGATTGGTTCAGGTGTCTGTAGCTAGAGCAGCTTCTCGGGACCAGCCCTGCAGTATGTGCTCCAGGTCAAGGAGAAGGGGCGAAAGAGAGAGAGAGAGAGCGGATGAGAGCGAGTAAGTGAGAGAGAGAAAGGGGGAATCAGGGGGAGAAAGAATGGAGGGAAGGACCTGGAAGGGAAGAAGGAACAAGCACAGAAGTCAGAGAGGGAGAGAGATGGAGAGAAAAGGGGAGGCAGACAGAGAGAAAGAGAAGGAAGCAGACAGAGAGAGAGAAAGAGCCTGTTGCTCTTGGGTGCTCCTTCTGTAAAGCAGCATGAGACAAAACTATTGTAAAAGGCGCTGTATAAATATAAATACAACTGAAAACAAAAAGAGAAGGAGGCAGACAGACAGAGAGAGTGAGTGTGAGATGGGCAATGGCAGACAGCCACCACTGTCACTCTCTGGTGTCCCCACAGTGGAGGGACATGCAGACGCAGCGATCAGGTTACAGCCTCTGCACTCAACATCGCCTCTCCTGTCACACATCACTGGAGCCCACTTAAAAGGTGTGTGTGCATGTGTGTGTTTGTGCAGTTTGTTGATAGGGTTAAGCACCTGTCCCAAGTGCCCCTTTCTGGCTGTTCCTAGGCCAGAACTTGGCTTAAATTTCCAAGCGACGTCCTCAGTAAGAACAACATGCCTCTTCCATCATGCCTGGTTGTTTACCGTACCACACTGTGTACCGTTTACTCATGTTGAGTGTAACTCTGCTCTCTTGTTTACGGCCTTAACCTTCTTCACCAAATTGCTGAGGGCGCATCCGAATGACGTTCTAATCACCGGGCAAATAATAAGGCTAGTTGTGTAATTATGCTATTATGCTAATGGAATAAATGGGAGTGAATGAGGGCTGATGAGGGAGAGCAGTGACTCTTGCTGATGGTTGTGTCTCATTGAGCTGTGCCAGCAAATGAGTGGGTGGTTGGGTAGGTGGCGTGGTGGGAGATCTGCAGGGTAATGAGGGTGCCTGGGGGCCTTTTATTGTTTGGCTGCCGAAATAGTCTGCCCGCCACTGTTTGTCTGCGTCTGTGTTTGTGTGTGTGTGTATGAGTATGTCCGTGTGTGTCTGTGCTCACGCGTGTTGATGTGTGGATGAGAGGCTGGATCAGCAGAATTTTAAACCAGAGTGTATGCAGACATGGGAAAGTTAGTTGTTCCTTTGCATAATTTTGCCGTGGTATAAAAAGCCTCTTCATTCATGTGAAAGGCAGGGGCAGGAATAGGGAGACCTCACGAGCCCATGGAGCAGAGCTTGTTTTGGGGCTGGAATATTTTTGGTGTGACACAGCGAACTGCTTTAATGGGCGTGTGGGATGCAGAGAGGAGCCCAAAAGCTTTTGGTCATCAAAGCCAGAGAGCCAGCTGTGTGTGTGTGTGTGTGTGTGTGTGTGTGTGCACGGCTGTGTGTGTTTTGCTTTTGAAAACAGAAATGTCCTCTGTCAGCAGGTCCCGGCAGCCTCTCTCTGGTGGGCTTTTTCTTTCTCTTTTTCCTGATTCTATTTCTAACACTTGATCTTCCCGTCACCCTCCCTCTACTGGATTTTTTTTCTCCACTTTCCTCTCCATTCCTCCTTTCTTCCATTTTTACCCTCCTTCAGCTCTCCTTGTCTCTCTCTCTCTCCTCCTCTCCTTAACCACCCTTTCATGGCCCAGTACCCTCCCTCTTTGTCTGCCCCTCCTTCTCTCTCTCTCTCCCTCTCTGTCTCTCTCAGTGCTGAGTGCAGTGGATCAGTCAGTCAAAGGCTGCATTGCCACTCATCTTCTCCTGGCTCAGCTCCCTCAGGCCCAAACGCACTTCCTTCACTGTGTGTGTGTGTGAGTGTGAGTGAGAGAGAGAGAGAGAGACTGTGTTTGTGATTGACTGCCTCTATCAGCCTGGTCTTGCTGTGTTTTTCCATTGCTTTCTCATGTGCTTCCAAACTCATATGAAATCATGAGGAGTTCCTTTCTCCCTGACTGGACCATCCTCATGACAAGCCTGCTTGCAGTCTGGCTCTCTCCACACAATAACTGCAAGTAAAGGTATAAGGTCTGTGTGCGTATGATGTAGGGCATGATGGGGACACAGGACAGAAATGATGAGTGAGCTTGCTACTCCAAGGGGGAGTTGGTCAAATAGTTTGATACTGAAATATAGTCTGTCTGTAGTCTTCGTGCTTCACCAGTCTTGGAATTCAAGCTTCTTCTGTTGTCTAGTGTTTCTATTTTTAGTTTCTATTTTAAAACCTTCACACAAATGTTTGCAGGCTACCTTGGTTTGTTTGTCACACCCACCAGGTTCTCATGTCTTTGAAACCTGAACATAAGTCATTTGTTGCCATGTGACTTGTTCATTATGGAGAAATGAACGTTGTGCTGGAACTTGGAGCACTGTACCTCTGTGTGTGTGTGCTGGCATGTGACAAGGCCACAGTAAACAGCCTTAAATGTTGTTAACCTGTGCAGCCAAACGCTCTTGGAAGAAGCAGCAACGGCTCCAGGCCTTTTGATCTCCGGCTCCAGGCCTTTAATCCCCATCCGTGAGAAAGTCATGTTTTAGTTGGTGTGCAACTCTATTCCTTAAATTTCACCAAAAGTACAAGCTGGCAGCAGAGGAGTTCCTCTCTCCCTGACTGGACCATCCTCATGACAAGCCTGCTTGCAGTCTGGCTCTCTCCACACAATAACTGCAAGTAAAGGTATAAGGTCTGTGTGCGTATGATGTAGGGCATGATGGGGACACAGCATTTTCTCCTCAAGTTTTTTTAAGGCAAAACTTGGTATTCACTTTCTTAAAGCAACAGTGTGCAGCTGTTTGTAATACTTTGAGGAATGTTTTCATTTTACAAGTCACTACCGTCTTCATTGGTTTAGGTAGCATGGTCATCTGAACAAAGGAACCTCAAAGACCTCTTGGCCCCACTAAACACATGGATCTTTCCAGTTCGTTCTACTTGCACTTTTACTACGACTATTTTTATTTGAAAACTCCATAAATGCAGCAGCAGGTCTGGACTCTAGTTGCTTCTGTCACTTTTAAGAACCACTCAGCATTCTGCTTCCCTCTAGCTGGCTGGCTCCTATTTCCTTTTCCTCTTGGCTGGACCTCTGCCCCTGCAAATTCCTCCACTAAATCACAGGCCATATGAAGGCTACACACACACACACACACACACACACACACACAAAGGGTTCTGTTCCAGGGGCAGGACGTAGCTGAATCACTGACGTACTGGCAGTGTCACAATTATTCTTTGGCCATATACGGTCAGACGCAGCCTTGGCATTCGGCTGCAAGGAGGGAAAAAAACATGTTCATTTATAACTTGCATAAACAGTCCTCGGCATCAGCACACCTCCTCCCTCCCTCCCTCCCTCTATCCTCCACAGCCAGGAAAAGGGGCAGGAGAGAGAAAGACCAAAAAAAAAAAAAGTTTGTGGAATTTGGAGGGGAGTGAGCTGTGGAATGAGACAGCCAGTGGAATTCCTGGGCTTTTAAAGCAAGTTTTTCCTTCCCACCCCCACCACCCCTCTTTCTCTCTCTTCCACTTTCTATCTCGCTCCTTCCTCTCATTTCCCTTCCTATGCTTTCTGGGCTTCAACAAGTAGACCAAGGCTTTAAAAGGAAACCCAGGCCTGGTCCCATTCACCCACCAGGCCCAAAACTGTGCTGCTTCAGGGATCGGTTTAGCTTAGCTTAGCTTGGCTTCTCCAGCACTTCTGGCCTTTTCTCTCAGATCACAAGATCATCCTCCTTGTGTTGCTCAGCCCCGAGTAAGCAGTATGACTCATTTTCATATTTCAATATGGGAAGAACCAGCAGGGTTGTAGAGAGAGGAGTGAGGGTGGGGTGCGCTAGCAGGAGGGCTTTATGCAGAAGGGCCTCACTGTGCTCTGTGTGTGTGTGTGTGGGGTGGGGGTTGAGTGAGACAGAATGTTCATATCCAGTGTGTGTTGTTATAGAAAGTCTCATGACTTGCCTCAGTCTGCAGAAAGAGAAGAGGGTTAGGAAATGGGGAGTTGGTGATGAGTGAGGCCCTCCCAGTGGGGGAGAGCTTTGCTGTGTGCATTTTACCTGTTCTATTTTCTCTTCACCACCACTGCTCTTGTTTATGTTTGTTGTTGTTGTGGCTGTGTTTGGCTCAGGTGATGCTTATGACGTGTGTGCTATCTGTCTGGACGAGTACGAGGAAGGCGAGAAGCTCCGGGTCCTGCCCTGCTCACACGGTGAGAAACTCTCCTCAGCCACCCCCTCCTCACCCAACCTGAAACTACTCAAGCACATCATTGAGACCATGTGATCTATTGTGCTGTATAGCAAAAGGCAATGAAGGCCTGTGTAATTTCATTTCTGGTGGTGGTTTGAATCTGGTAATAACAAAATCATTGGTAATGTTTAAAATATTCTCTCTCTCTCCCGATTCCGGAGTTTGCCCTACACAGCCCATTTTACTGTGGCACAAAAAAAATGCCTTCACACGCAGAACATCAAGATACACAGCTTCTAAATTTCCTAAAATGGCACATTCCTTTAGGCACTGGCAATACAATAGGACAACGTCTGCCTTATTTTTCTCAGCAGTGATGTTGGAACTTTGGTGTACTATGGCTGTAATCTAGCCTCATAATAAAACCAGCCCCTCGTTCTCCACTTCGTTTTGTACAGAGGGTTTGGGCATTCGATAGTGAGAGTCGATTGCTTGCTGGATGTGTTTAAGTTTAAAAAGATGGATCAGCCCTTGAGTGATGGTGTGCCTTCACTGATCACATTCTAGCTCTGCATTCACAACCCCTCCCTCTATCCACTGATTGGACAGGCTAAAAGGCCTCCTGAGACAACAAGCTCAGTGGGATCAAATCCAGACTAGCAGTGTAGAGAGATGATAATCAAAAGGAAGGCATGGCCAGGTTAGCTGTAATCTGTTTCTCAACTCAGTAAGTCCTAATATGTCTCACCCCATGTCATCTTTAGCTTATCACTGCAAGTGTGTGGACCCCTGGCTGACCAAAACCAAGAAGACTTGTCCCGTGTGCAAGCAGAAGGTGGTGCCATCGCAGGGCGACTCTGACTCTGACTCGGACTCAGGCGAGAGCAGCCGTGAGGACAACGAGGATGCGTCAGAGAGCACACCACTACTGCGCTCACTGGCCTCCACCAGCGCCCACTCCTTCGGCACCATGAGTGGCTCACCCTCGCCGCGTGGCCACGAGTCCTCCGACTACGAGGATGATGACGACATGGACACCAGCGACGAGAGCGAGCCTGAGGAGGAGGTCACCGTGGAAACAGTGGTGGTGCAGCTGCAGCAGTCGCGACCAGATGAGGACGATGAAGCGAGGGCATGAGGGATGGGTCACACAACTTGTCCACCACCCCATCCCTCCTTCCCACAACACTGCACCCCATTTGTCCATCCAGCCATTCAGGGCTTCCACCAGCGGGCCCTACATTAAGAATGTGTGTGTCAGTGTGCATCTGTGTGCTTCCTACCCCTCTCATTATAATTTTTTTTGTCTCCCCCCTCTTTCATTAAAATGCACAGATCACAAAACTCACACATTTTCATCATGGTTGCTATGTAAAGACCAAAACCTTCAAAAGGCAGAAGGAAATCTATCATATGGATGAAGAGGGGCTAGTATACTGTATCATATGGATGAAGAGGGGCTAGTATACTGTATTTTGACAAGTGGGTGACAAGTGACCTGGAGGTCCTTTCTCACTGAGAGAATGTAGGTTTGAGGAATCCAAACATTCAAAGGAAATATACACTTGTCACTGATATGAAATGGGTGGGTTGTGGATGCGTGTGTTTGAAGCGCTTGTGTGTATATAATGTGTAATGTATAGCTTACCACACAAACTACATCATTTAAATCCAACAAAAGTTGATTTTACTTCCTAGATCATATGTTTCTTAAGCAGATACTGTTGGGGAGTTGTGGGGTCATCTTGAATACTGTACATATACTTGCTGTATAGAATGCTCCTGATCAGAATGACTATGCAGCACCCTTTTGTAAAATCTGAATATTTTTCCCTCCTAAAAAGAGAATAATGGCATATAATGGGACTTTTTTGTCAATATATTTCTTAACAAAGATTAAGTATTAAGGAAGCTCTTCTATGGAAATTTAATCTGCTTTTAAAGCAAGTGTTCGTCCACAAGGAAAATATATAAATGACGCCAAACCGGTTTTGGAGACATCTCTGACTGGAAAGAGAGGTGATGGTGGGAAACTGTGTTTTCTGTGTTGTCAAAGGTAGCCTGTGGAATTTCAGATGGCAGACAGAAAAAGACCTTGCTTGAACTAGATCTACATTTCATAGTATGCACCTACAGTCTGGATTTGAATAAGTCACCTAACTCAAAGGGACTGCTCTCTTAAAAATATTGACAAAAGTGTCAGAGAGGTTACCATGTTTCTTCACCTCATATCATTTAATACTGTAAGTAGTAATATGTACTACCAGCGAAGTTCATTTTGTTTTTCTTTCTCCTCTTGCCAACATGACTTGAACTGTTACAGTACATGTTGACTAAGTCTGGTTGCCTTCCGAGTTGTGCAAGCATTAAATTTGTCTGGCTATGCTCACATTGTCTGTATTCAAATTTCATTTCACTTCATAAATAAAATGTTTTTGTTGAAAGTTCAATATTGTTTTGTTTCTTACATTTTGTTGCTTGTTCAAAAACAAAGCTGCCTACAGTTAATGACGTGTTGCTCTGTTGAACTAAGGTGCAGTCTGTCATTCAAACCCAGCACACCTTTTGTCAATGAAGTGCTGCGGTCGCTCATCCGTCAGTTCAAGCCCAATCTAGCCAGGTGTGAAGTTGCAAGAGGGTGTCCCACTCCTAGCTTTACTTGTAGTTCTAGTGTTTTAGTCAAGAGTGTTCCTGTTATTTCCCCTCCTTCCTCCCATTTCCATCCACAGGAACCTCAGGTCTCAAAGGCTGCAATGCAGCACAAATCTGAAATTTTTCATCGCTTAGATTTGTAATGTGCTGGTGCTCAGGTTCATTTTGACACCAAAAAGCCTAGTACTTTCATAGTTCTGATGGTTCAGTGTAGACTATATTCAAGGAAAAGACGACAATAGCTCTGGTTGGAATAAATTTATTTGATCTGTCTGTAAACAATGTGAAAGTCAATTTTATGGCATTTCTTGGTTTATGCATATGACAGACATCTGAGGACATGTTAGATTGTATCCAAGTAGGAAGAAAGGGTGCAGGGAAAAGAAATTGAACTGAAGAATATCAGCACACAAGCACTATTTTGTCTCTCCTTTCATCTGTACACACAACTTCACAAGGGCCGAACATTTTAGATTTCTACTAAAACATTCTTGACCAAGTGCTACTCCTTTCTCTGGACTAGACCTAAAACCAGCTCCACAATAGCAACAGATCTTGAGATTATGGCACAGGTTACACAATAAATTTTTTTGTCTTTCGTATTTAAGTGTCAACAAGACAACCAAAAATGCTTATTCCAACCGATAACCATCTCCCATTCAATGAGCGTCATTCTACTTTTTCCTTTATTTTTTAATAAGGGTCTTCATTTGGACAGGACATTTAGTACCAAGCAAGGACAGACAGGGTGATACCACATCTTTAGTTCATGACTTTAGAAGGCAATTTATTCCACAGTTTTTGTTTCTTTACACAGCATGGGTTTACAAATGCAGTAATTAATAATAAAAAAATAAAAATAAAAAAAAAACTTTTTTCCTGAAAAATGACAAATGAGGAGACTGCCCCTTGTTTTGTATTACAGAGCCATCCACAGCATACCAATGATCTTTATGATGGTGCCTTCTTTCTCGAGTCAAAATGATGGTGAGTCTAGCGCGTCTTCCTCCACAACAATTTAGAGCAAATGTGTCAAAAACCCGAGCTGCAACTAAAAACTTGGTCCTATGAAAATTTAATTCAAACTGGACGCAATCCAGATGGTTATATGCTGGGGCAAACATACTGTTTAGAACGGCAACTTTAAAAAAAAAAGAAAAAGAAAAGAAAAAAAAAAAGAAAAAAATATATATATATATATTACAGGAGCTGGCAAACAATAGATAAGTGCCTGAGCTATTGTAATGATGGAATGTCCATGAGATCTAGGTCATCAGGGATGTGCTGAAGAGGATTGTTGAGGAAATTTTTACCTGCATCTCAGCGCCAACACTGCCATTTACACTCAGAGGGGAACCAAATGCCAGACCAATAGCTCAACAGACTGCATCCCAACAACAACAACTCCACCCCTCCCACCCCACCCCGGGGGGGATCATACAAGGTAGTGTTAGAGGGTTAAGGGCTATTAGATATTATCAATGTTTAGTAGTGAGAGTTTAAACCTCATAAGGGTTGGAGTGTCACCTATAATGGAAAAAAGTGTTGCAAAAAGAGAATGTGGAAGGCATGGTGAGGGTGGGTAATTAAGGAACAAGAACAAGGGGGACTACTAAAAGAAAAAGAGCAGGGATTTAAGGACAAAACTGTTATAAAGGCAGTTCAGTAAGTTTCAGAAGATATGCATGCAGTTTTCCCCTCCCAGACAATACTGGAGAGCAGGAAGACCACGTGAGCTTTTCCTTCATTTCTTTTCACTTTAAACTGCTCAAGTGCTCAAAAAAGGCATTAGCTTGATTGAACTACCAGGCATGCCGAAGAAAATGTCACTTGAATTTTAGGGGCATTGCAGTTTCTTTTGCTACGTCTTCATACGTTAAGTAATGGCTAGGTTACACATTTTCTAGTTTCCTATATAAAGTACATATGTTGTCAATGTCCTGTTAACATGCCTCTCAATCTTGGTGCAGCAGTAGTGTAAAGTGATAAGTACACAGTGTTAGATGTATGAACATGAAGGGGTAGTGTTGAACCAGGTGGCATGAAGGGAAGGATAAATTTAAAAAAAGAAAATTAAAAAGTAACAAAGAATAAGGGAACAAAATTGATGGGGAAAAATAGCAACTATGAACTACAACAGGGAGTAGTGTCAAAACGCAACAAGGTTGTGATAAGAATGAGTTGCTAAGGTGGATAGGAAGAAATTGCTTTAATATCCAACTTTCCGCAGGTAATCAGCCATCCTGTATGCTTTGTTGTTGAGTTGCCCTCCATGGATACCCTCCTTTCCCATGACTAAAACCAATGCTGGAGTACACAAGAGAACACAAGAACAAAAACAATAAACTTTTGAAGGAGGAAGGGATGGAGACAAAAACAAGAACCAATTTCCCAACTGATGGGTGCATTTGTTGACATGAGAACAGTTACACCACATTGCCCTTCACTATTAGTAATACCGCCAAAACTTTAAATGTGACTGCGTTTGAAAGGGAAACCTTGACAGCTTTTATGTTTTCAAACTTTTTAATTTTTTTCTTTATTCAATTTTTTTGTATTTTGTTTTTTTTTTCTTATCCACCTCTCCATTAACTTTGCTACTTAACAAGTCAAGACTAAACTAAAACCCTGAATCCCGTAAGTATTTTGCCATTGTATATGCCTTCTTATTCAGTCCACCTCCATGGACCCCTTCTTTTCCCATTACAAGAACCAAGACTGAAAGAAAAGAGACAGAAAAGGTAAGTTTGAGGGAAATGAGCAAGTTAGAAAAGTACTCAAGAATCCAGGAAAAAAAAGTCAAGTTTTGGAAAGGAACAAGAGGCTCACAAAGCACAACATGCAAGAAGTCAAAACATACAGAGTGCATGCCTTTCTAGTCAAGTAGAGCAGGGAAAGTAAAGTAGTAAGATCATGACTACTGCTTTGCTGAACAGAATTACTGAATACAGCACAAAAGTATGAATAACTTTCTTGAGGACAAGGAAGGGAAGCATTTAGGTTAACATGCATTTCCAAAGTTATATGAATATTATAACTGATCACTGTTACATTGTTAATTTGTTCACATAATAACCAAGACCATCTTTCTAATGGAGAAAAATCAGTTCCACACTCCCCACTCGGGTTGCCTTGCAGACTGACCGAGAGTGATTTGACACAGGAACTAAAACTACTTCTCCTCCTTGTCCTGTGCAAGTTGCAGGCAGCAGTATCCAATACCTCTCCTCAATACATATGTGAAGGTGCACAAAGACAAGGTCAAAGTTAAAGTGGGGAAACACCCAAGAAAATGGTGAATAAAATTTGATTACATCTGGGATAACATTAGGGAAGGAAGGGAAGAAAATGAGAAAGTTGCTTATTTGGAGAACATAAACATGAACATGCAGGTCAATGAGGGAGGGAGTTTCTCAGCATTGACCGAAACAAATGTACTACCTGTTCATCCATATCGTTAAGAAAAAAAATCTCTTAAATCTGTCAGGAGTTTGTAAAGATGTATCTGATTTTAAGCGTGGATTTGTCTGAGAATGGGGACCATACAGGCAAACTGAAAAGTGGCTGAAAGTATTTTTAAAACTGTTCTTGTACACAATAAACTCGTAATGCTAAATATCAATCTGAAATTCTTCATTTGGCTTTTGAACCTGGACGTCCACAGAATGACAGTAAACAACACTATTAGAGTAATTATTTTCCAAAACTCTGCCCCAGAGTTGCACTGAAGGGCAAAGTGGAATTTCTAACACCACATTTATCAGCAAAATACTTCAAGTACATATTTACACTAATTCACATTTTAGATTTTCAGTGCCCCTCCGCAAACAGCTTGACTCAATACCTTCATTAACAAAACTTCAATGCTACATTCATGAAGCTTCGATGGAATATATTGAGGAAAGGTGAATAGCTATATGTATACATGCACATTCACCCTCTACCTGTACAACTACTAGAAATAGGTAATATGCTTCTGCATATTAAGCACAAACCTCACAAATAAAACAATCACACAACTCATTCATATTTCACAACATAACAAAAAAAATCTTACCTTTGCCAGCTTTGCCTACAGAAATATTGTATGTTGGCTCTCCTCCTTTACTCTTTGTCCTGATGTCCATTGTCCAGTCTCCATCGACTTGGAGGTTGTCCCTGATGACGGAGCACTTCATGTTTCCTAAGGTCAGACCAATACTGAAGAATCCCTCTCTGTCTTTGCCTACCAGTGCATCAATTTCTGTGGGCTAACCACAAATCAGAACACAAACACTTGTTACATTGAGCAAAAATCACAATAATCCACAGTAATACAATAATTCTCAACAGAAACATAATATAAGAAAGAAAACCAGAGCACACAAAAAACAATAGAAATAAAATAGGATTCACATAAGACCAAGGTGTAAAACACTTTCATCCAAATTCCCAGAGTGACTTAATTCACATTTTCTGATGAACTTTAATGTTCAGCTTCTGTGGACCTGAAACTTAGGCCTTGTCATCATTTATCCAGAATCATGCCTCTGCAATTAGCGTTCTCAATGTAGGCAGTGTATTTTGTTTATTCCCAGAGTTACTATAAAGTCCAGACACTGGCCTGCACGAGATATGTCAATAGAAATAAGATGAAAAATAGCACACATTGTGTAAACTACCATCTTAAGCTACACTGATATATGAATACCGGGTCCGCCCTCTAACAAGTAATTGTGGGTGTTGTGTTGATTTTACTCTAACAGAGCATTACAAAGAACAAGGTGGCCGGTTTAATTTACCTGAATAGACGCAAACTTTGCATCACTCGACCGATATTAGCTAAGCAGCTTGCTAGCATAAGCATAAGTCCAATCGATACAAGATGGTGAAAACGGGCTTCCTTTCAACCATTTATTTCACGAAGCAATGTGTCGGATCTTACGTTATTTATAAGACAATTGTATTACGGGAGTTCTGCCTTGAGAACTAAAAACATAGCGCATGGCTAACATTAGAATTAATAAAATAGGGAGTGGAGGCGCCATCTTGGGAGATGAGCGGGGGGCGTTAACGAGGCCCACATTCTTCAAGCAAAGTACGAAGCTAACGCAGAGCAAAAACCTTGTGTGAGACAAGAGTACGCCCATAACTTGAAGTAGCAAGCTAATGATTTTCGAATCTGGCCGCCCGGCCCAATTTCCTGCCGTCTGACCACCCCTCCCTCTTAACTACTCCGCAATGCATTCCCGGTAGATATTCAGTTGTTAGCGTTTGAGCTAGCCACACATACTAAACATGTCCTAAAAGAAAATCACTGCTAACGTTAGATTACAAGACCATGTTTGCGACAATGAATTGGCTGACTGGTTAGTCTAGTTAGTCAACCACTCGACAAAACTTGCCATCCCCGTGATGTCCTAAACATTACAACAACATATAGGCCAATTATCTTACTGTTACACACCGAATTAATTTCAACACGGTCCTGCTACCAGACTAGCAAGGGGAAATGGCTATTCATCATGGCCGTTTATATTTGAACACGTCGATTTGTGGATGAAAAAAACACCGAGAAGTATTACGTTACTATACAGTGTTATCTGATTTTTACCAGATATTCTCGACCCCTGCATTTAACGTCCAACGAAAGACCATGTGTTAGCTACTGTTAGCAGGATAGCAAGCTAGCTTTAGCTACCGTTAACCAGTCCTGTGAAATTGTGACTGGGGTTTTCCCGATAGACAAGGCCTAGCCAAATTATGTTCAAAGAGTCAATGAATTGACGCGCTTATATTTATACCAATGAACAAAAAATAGATTGTCTGAATACATTTCAATTGCTTTGAAATGTTCTTACCGTAATGTTGGCGAAAGTACCTCCGGTATTTGCTGCCCAGACGTATTTATCGTTCGTGTACCCAACAATGGCGGCGTCCTGGCAGCTGCCATCGTCCATCAGGTTATTCACGTACGAGTCCCAGGACATGATTGCGTATTAGTTCAAATGAAGAATTATTTCTTAAAAGAGAGACAAAAACTCTCTGACAAAGCTGTTGCTCTGAAAGATTGTATAAATTGCCAGCTGTTATATCTCTAACAGCACCCCGGCTCCGCCGCGTCCCTGCTATAATCTGAGTTTGGGCAGCGAAAGAAGGCAGCGACTGGGTGTAGTCCCCATGAAATCACTCCGCGCAGTCGTTCTTAGACTACAATTTGTAGCGAATCACATACATCGGCGGAGGAATAAATGTTTGAAAAAATCAGACGCATAAAATCTAGTTGTTTTAGTGGTAGAAATATTCCAATCGTCCTGGCGTTATCTTATTGTGCCTCTTGCTTGTGTTTTATAACACTGTATTTTTAAATGAAAACTCATTCTGTTAAAACTAGACTTCTAACTAAGTATTTGAGGGCATATAACCGGGGTCTATATTGTCGTAATGCTTGCATCAATGCACATGTCTCGACTTTAGTCATTCTCAACTTGTTGCCCTTCCGCTGTATTGAAAGGTAGCACCTTCTTTTATACAATACATTTCATTACAGTTTTTACCATATAGCCTACACTGTAGGCAAGAAAGTTTTAACCTACAATCAAAAGCTGACGAGGCCTACAAACTGATCATTAGGCCTGTATCTCAGATACAAAAATTAGGCAAGTGTAGGCCTCACCGCCATCCAAAGACACTTGGATGGGCTAGGGTTCAAAACTTAGAAAGGGGCACATGTAGTTGTAAACACATTATTTTCTTCTATGTTCTGGTAACAGCATTTGCCGATTTAACATGTCAAACTTAATTCAAAGATGAAAAATCGTATGGCCTATTATATGCATAACTGTTCTGCTGCAGACCATATTGACCTGTACATATGCCTTATCTCTTAATATCAGCCTTCTATAGTTGTAGGTTAAGTGTTGCTTTTATTCAGAATTATGGATTTAAAAACACTATGAGGTGACAATGCATTTACCAGGTTCTTTTACATTTTTAGTTTTTCATAAATTACATAACAGCAAATAATCTCACCCAGTCCATGTGTCATTTGCAACTGAAAGGTCATGCCAGAGTGATGGGTCTTGTTCATGCCAATACAGCCTGATGTAAATGGAACAGTGGCGGTCATGTACTTTTTTTTTAACACAAATTAGCCTTACATTCACACATTAATGAAAACGGTCATATATAGCCCTTTGGACCCAAGGGTATTTTCAAGGTAATTTCACTACCTTTACTTTTAGGCAATAGCTTGTTTTCTGTCTACAGTCTAAGGCATCTACCTTAGTATCAAGAAAAAAAATGCATCTCATATTTTTTTATATCTCTCTCCATAGAAAGAATGGCAGTAGAAATTAGAATGTTTTGCATTAGAATGTTTTCTGTTCCTCTCCTGGGTGCTGAAAGTGTGCTTTTGCATGTTCCCTGGTTATATGACAGATGGGTTTGAAAACAGTTTCTGACGCAGAAAAGAAATATATTTTTTGGGGCGGCGGATCAGGGATGTGATTTCAGGATCAGATTACTCAGGAACTACTAATTATACATATGAATGCCATACGCTATTGGAATCAGTATGATCTCTTGCTTATTTTGATATGCCATATTTGAGTAAAGAGATTGTGAGATATTTCACTAAGATGAATGGGTGTGACATGGATTCAAATCTGTATCAATATTATTATTTTTATGGAAATTCAAAGCTAACTGCAAACCGTTCATCGGAGTTACTAGCAAATAGCACCATTGGAAAGGTCAGTTTGTGCAGATTCATGTGATATGTGCATGGTATCTGTGTGACGAAAACTCATGAGTCATCTAATGCAGAAGAATGGGTGTGAATTCACAGCATTTTGCCTGTCCATAGGGTTAATATTATTATTTTTATGTGAATTCAATGGATGGCTCTTAAAAGTCAAACCTGCTGACTGACTACTTGGCTGAAACAGAATTAGAGTACATCCAGTGCAGTAGGCCTAATGGAAGAAGAGCCATACATTTTAATATTTATTGTTCACATGCCACATAGACCTGAACCAGTGTTTTACTTTCTATAGTGACATTAAGTGGCCTATTAAAAGGAATTATACAGTAAATCTAGGTCTATATTATTTGTCAAAACTGTTGCATTGGTATTGAATACTGTTAAATGTGCCTAAGTAGGCCTAAATAAACAACGAGGAAGGAGATTATGCAAATCTTGCTGAGTCTGGTAAACCCCTTTTTCTATTCCCATTCCAAGATAATATAAAATCTGGAGCTAATTTGGTAATCAATGTAATCTGGAAGGATCTGTGTCACTTGTTTGTACTTGTATAGAGGGTGAATATTGTTGTAAATGGTAATGCCATTGATGTAATCCAAAAAAACATCAACAATTGATGAGCTTCCAAACCTGCCATTTGTCCTAAATGGGCATTGCATTGCAAAAAGGCATTGCATTTTATGTTAATTTCTTTGTTTTTTATTGTCTTGTTAAACAGAGAGAGAGGGAGAACACTTATAACATTGCATTAGTTCTCTCCTGAGAACTACAACTGGCACCAAATCTAATTTTTCCCATCACCATTGCATCTGGAAAAAGAAGTTGGCTTTCCCAGTAAGTATAGGGTAAAAATATTACAGTTTAAAAATTGTAAATTGTGGAGCTAAGATTTGGCCGATAATTTACAATCCTACACAACGGCGTCACACCGTCACAGCAACACACTAGATCAAACATTCAACTCCTAAGATCATTACTTCTCCTAGTGAGTGAGTGAATGAATTTGTGATTGAAGGAATTAGTGAGTGAGTGAGTGAGTGAGTGAGTTGACAGTGGAGGATGTGCAATTATGTACTCAAAGATAGGAATGGATTGGTGACTGCATATGATTCCAACCTCTGTGTATTACATTCCTTATGTAGCTGTTGAAGATGAGCTGTGGATGAACTTTGCTGCAAATGAGTAGCCATTTAGACAATGCCAGTTTGGAAATGCAGTACACATTTGTCTTTCATCAGAATTTCATACATCTTAAGTGATGGAAAATCTCTGAAGGGGGATGATGGGATTTTGATGTGTGTATAGCATAGTGCTTCTCTGTTTAAGGGACTCAGTAGCAGCAATTCATGTGAGAAGACACTGGAGCCCCACTCTCCACTGACGTGTGTGAGGCTTGCCAGTGCTGTAAAACATGTAAAGCATGATGTGTCCTCTGAAATGCATCCAGATTTGTCTAGAATGTTGGTCAACATATGAGGAAGGTGACACTCTCATGAGGTCATGAGTGCTGTCTTTATTGAAAAGAGACAGAAAATTTGATACAACATATGACAAACTTAATGACAAACTGTCAGCTAATGTTAACTGAATGAGGCATACGAAAATGAAACCAATCGTAAATTACTGTGCCCCATTCAGTTAGTGTTAGCTGCCAGTTCACTATTCGGTCTATGTTGTATTGAATTTTCTTGTTCTTTTTCCTACCAACAGCACTTGACAGGGCAACAACAGAGCAATGGATAGACTCACTCTGGATTTCTTTAATCTGGCTTTTTTAGTTAGTGTTAGGCCTACTTTTGGCTCTTTTGCTGTTGTGGACATGAATGACTGGAATGAATGTTCAAACAGGCAGCACACTCACGTACATCTTAGCATAACACTTTGCAAGGCAAAACAACTAGTCCATGAATAGCTAGAATTACCAGCTCTGCAAGGTGCTGTGTATGTACACTGAAGTTTTTTGCCTGGTGTGGCAAGCACAGAAGCAAATGAGTCAACAATCTTTGCATTAAAAAAAGTTATCCAAAATGCCTTTGCTTTTGTGTGATGTGGCACTCAATGAAATGTCAGCGGAAAAACAATGCACTATTAAAAAAGTGACCTTGAAAAGAGTTCAGACCATTTACATCTACAGGACTACTTCAGGCATGTCAAATGCACCCTTGAGCCACCCTGTGGCAAGTGGCTATAACTACAAATGGCAAATGTTACACATTGGACAGTAGATGGTGCACCCCACCTCACTGAAGAGCATTCCAACACAGTCCTGTGCATTCTGAAACTCTGTGTTCGTGCACAAGTTGACCTGTATTTAAAAAAAATGTATTTCAATGTCAAATTAATATATGACAAGCAGAACAAATGGCTAAACACCATTTATATTACGTTCATACACTCCTGTACCTGTAGAGTTACTTTTTCCCTCACATTTGAGAGATAGGTAAAGATAAGATTGGCATACAACAAAATATTGTAATTCAACTACACATGAATATTTTATGCCTCTACCACATGGAGAGCAAAGAGAGTCGGGGTGGGATCCAGAAATACAGTTTCTGCATTTGTCCCATCAGTGAATTGGTGATGCACTGCACACAGTAAACACACAATAAGGCACACACTATCCTAGTGGGCAGCCCAGGAGGAACCAGCAGTTTGGAGGAACCTTGCTCCTCAGCTGTGCATGTGGGAGGAGAAGGGAATTTTGGGATTTTATCAGTTTTGATGCCACTGTCTATCCTGCTTATTGGTCCGTTTCATAGAAAAGGCAGTCTACACAAGTTTCCAGTATCAACACCTTAACTTAATTTAGCCTAAAGTGGTATATATATATATATAATGACTAGAAAGAGGTAAACCATGAAGAACTGTGTTGTCTGTTTCAATTCTACTTTTAAAAAGACCAGTTGGCCATGATCTGAAAATATGTATTTCAAAAACATTGACAACAGGAATTTACAAGACCAGAGCAATATGATTCCAGTAGATTAAAGCATTAGAGTCTTGGTTCTACTTTGTACCTGGTTCTTGATTCCCATCCCTATGTGGAAGCATAATAATTCGAACCATAATAAAATTAAATAATTATACTTTTTATATAATTTTATTTTTTGTTATTGATATATATTTTTGACATAGCCCACACTGCCTAGCCTTTTCATATAACACACTGATTCTCAACTTGACTCTGGTCCTAGGTTTAAATTTGCATAACCAAAATCCCTACAAGCCTAGGTCACATACAAACACATTACCTCTGCCTTGCTTATACTACGTATTCCCTGAGGCTGGACTAAAGTGAACATGCATCAACGTGATATGAAGAATGCTGATTTACCTAGTGTGCAAGCTTCCATACAAACCTACAGTTTATGCACAGACACGTTTAATGGATTTTCCACCTAGTTTCGACAATACCCAAAGGCAAATTGAAATTGAGAAAGATCAAAAAGCAGAATTCACAATGAAACACATTACCTGTTTTTGTAGTGTAGTTTCGTAAGTTTTGAATCTGCTCAAAAACTGAATCTGTCTCAGGATTATGGATATGGACTCAACAAAAGAACATAAACAGAATTTTGCTCTCTGCTCAAATAAAAAGCACAATTACTACATGGATGTCCTGTAAGTTTATCAGTCACAATTTCACTGATTTTGGGTTTTGAGGGAACTATGCGTGTAGTGCTAGTATTAACTTGACAAAATTTTGGGAACAAATAAACCTTTTTGTGTGAATAACCAATAAAATAAAATAATCAGATATTATTTCAAGCTATGGAAATAAATCAAATCAGTTTAATCAGTTTAAGACTGATATGGAATAAGGTGATCCTGGACATATAAGGCTAATGATCTTTTACCATGCCTTTCAAAATTTCACAATATATATATGATAAGGTCATTCAATGACATTTAAGCCGTAGGTAACTAAAAGATTTTGTGACCGTTCTCTGTAAAAGAAAAAAAAAGAAAAAACAAACATACAAGCAAACAAATCTGCAGACTACAACTTGATGCCATAAAAAAGAAGGCTACTGAAAACAATATTAATATTCCCCATTCATTGTGCTGTAATCATTGGTCCACTCTTAGCCTTAATATTAACATTCATCAAATTCAAATCAATGTTGGCCTACAGGCTAATTGATGGATCTGCTACTGAACGCCCTCTTAAAGTCATATGTTACCCCTAGACCACTCCGTTCTCCAGAGTAAGGGATACACTCTCCAACTTCAAGAAATTTTTGGAGACCCAGCTCTTCTGAGAGTACCTCTTGCCTTAAAACTTCTACCTACCTGGAATGCACTTACAATGCCCCCCCTTCACCCCAGCACACACACACACTCTCTTTCTCTCTCTCTCTCTCTCTCTCTTACTACTGTACTACCCTAACCCTAACCCATTCCTACACTATCATCTCCTGCCAACTTCCTGCACTGCAAAAAATAAAAAACTTTACTAGTGTAATTCCCAGAATATTTACCTTGTTACACCTATTTTAAGATTCAGAATTATTTGGCTTGTTTCAGTATATTTTGTCTTGAATTGTCTTACTTACTTAATTTTTACTCATTTGTATGAGGAAAAGCATTCTGACCAGTTGTCAGACATTGAATGTTATTTTACTTGTTTCAAGTTATCTTATCTAGTTATTAAAATAATCACTACTGGTTGCTTTTATGAGGCTTGGTCTGAACACTGCATGTGCCAACCTTCATAATTTTCATCCATATGAAAATTTGTGGTCTGTGAAAACCTAACCGTTTTTGAGAAAACCCAATATTCCCAGCATTGCAAAGACAGTAATATCAGAAATGTCCATGGATCATCCTTGGGGTTCTCCACAGTAGCCTATGACTAGGAAGAACACTTGTTGTTATTTGCAAAATGCAAGATGATACAAAAATATTCTAGGTCCGCACAAAGAGGACTGGAGCCAAAGTAAGACATTTGGTTTGTATCAATTTGTTGCTGAGATATGAACTCATATATCATTTGATGGCCTTGCTGCCAATTTTGATTTGCTGCCTTAGTGGGACGCTTTGGAAAATTTAAATGCCAATAGGTAACCCATAAGTCATTTGGTCGGGCAGACTCTTTCTACCAAATTTTATGAAGAAAAAGACTAAATTTGTGACCTGTGACCTGAAAATTTGTTTTATTTTCAATACATTTTAGTAAGTCATTTTTGAAAATTGGCTGTATGGTTCAAAAATTACATTCATGGATGCAACTCCTGCTTTGACCCATTGGTGGCATTAGATTGCATGAGATGTAGACCTGAACATTTCACTTGAAGGTGTGTAAATAAGAGTGACGAGCCTGTCATAAACATGACATGACATGGATCATTAACATTAATGACACTTTTTTAATGTTCATGACTTGACATTAAGTGTCATTCAGTTTTTGTGATGTAAAGTTGACACTATTTGGGATACAGACATTACAAAAACCAAATGACACTTAATGACAAGTCATGTTCATGCTACATGTCATGTTCATGACTCTTATGAAAACCCTTTCAAGTAAAGTGTTACCAAACTTAGTTTGTGAATAGAAGTGAACATTGAAAACAAATTTTACAAGAATTACTTCAGCTATAGTAACAGTGGTGCAATAAAGTAAGCAACACAATTCAGAAGCTAAGCAGCACTGTGTTCGGTCAGGAGCTAGATGTGAGACCACTTCATTGTCCTAGATTCAAGCACATTTGTCTTTTGTTGACTAGTTTTAGGCAAATTTGGCTAGATTATTTGCTTAAATATGTTATCACAAATAACAAACTTAAAACAAGCAATATTTTCTGAAATCAAGCCTTTCCTGTTTAATTTTTCCAATAAGAGAAAAAAAAAAGATATTTTTGCAGTGTGTTAGCATGTCACACTCTTAGTACTAGGTCAGTAAGGTTTTTAATTGTGTTGTAGCTGACCATAAGGGAGTTTTTCCTTGCCCCTGTTGCTCTTGGGTGCTCCTTCTGTGAAGCGCCACGACACAATACTATTGTAAAAGGCGCTGTATAAATAAACTTGAATTGAATTGAATTGTAGCTTGAATGTTAATCCTCATTTTTAAGTCGCTTTAGAATAAAGCATCTGCTAAATGCATAAATGTACACGTAAATATTAACCTCCTGCATGTGCAATATCTCATTATCTCAGCAACGGGTTCACAGAGTATGCTATCCTTTAAATAACCCTTTCACTGTATGCTAACCAAACATGGACATAATCCTTAAATCACAGAGATCACTTGGCTAAATACTCGAACGCCGATAGCCCAACACAAGCAATTCAGGCTGCTTAACATGGCTTACTGAATCTTTTCCTGTGGTGATCAAAGGGTTGTTCACAAAATTCATGGTGAAAATAAGTGGAAACCAGAAGATGGTTGCTCAGACCTGACTAGAGTCGCCCCAAAGTAGACAGGGGGCCAAAGCTCATACTGTAACTTATGCAGAGGCCTGAGGGTACAAACTGACAACCTATAGTGTTAATATTTTACCCCTTAACATGTATTCTAGCCAGGCTGTCAGCCTGGATGTTTTTTCCATTTATTATTGTATACTTAAAAGTGGCAAAATCGGATTTTATCCCAAAGTGCTTCCTTATTCTCTCTGCAGAGGACTACAGTCTTTGACTGTGAAGTCTGTGTCATGCCACCTGTCTCTTCTCAAGTCCCTCTGAGTATCACAACTTGAAGAAGGTTTTCAGTGAGAAGAGAGCAACCGTCCTTCCTCTCCACAGACCATATGACTTTGCCATAGATCTGCTACATGCAAGGCCATGGACCAGTATATCAAGGAGATGCTAGTTTCATCTGACTCCTCCTCTTCTGTTGGGACTGGATTCTTCTTTGTGGGCAAGAAGGACTGTGACCATGCATTGAATATCAAGGTATCAACAAGGTCACAGTAAGAAATCGTTACCCATTGACCCTCATCACCTCCGCTTTTGAATTGCTTCAGGGTGCGACAATTTTTTTGAAACTGGATCTTAATGCCTACCATCTTTGAAACTGGATCTTAATGCCTACCATCTGATTCGAAATCATGAGGCAGATGAGTGGAAGACAGAATTCAATACTCCCACTGGACATTACGAGTACTAAGTCATGCCTTTTGGACTTACTAATGCTCATGTTGTATTTCCAGACACTGATTAATGATGTCCTAAGGGACATGTTGGACAAGTTTGTTTTTGTTCATCTTGATGACATTTCGTTTTTTTCCAAGAATCTGCACACAGGAGCACATTCAGCATGTTCGGTTGGTCCTTAGTTGTCTCCCTTAGAATCATCAATTTGTTAAGCCAGAGAAGTGTGACTTTCACGTTGGAGAGATGTCTTTCATCATTTATAAAGGGAGGATTCAGATGGACCATAAGAAAGTGGAGGCTGTCCGAGGTTGGACCACCCCTAATTCCATCAAGGAAATGCAGTTCTTGGGATTTGCACATTTTTACAGAAGGTTCATCAGAAAATTCAGCTCCATTGCTGCCCCCATCTCAACACTTACTCGTAAGAGAAACTTACCCTTTCCTTGGTCTCCTGAGGCTGCTGAAGCGTGCAAGGTCTTGAAACAGCATTTCACCTCAGCTCCCATTCTTTGTCATTGTGGAGGTGGATTCCTCAGATGTGGGAGTTCGGGTAGTGTTGTCTCAGAGGTACACAGATGGGAAGCTCCACCCTTGTGCCTTTTTCTCCCGCAAGCTAAGTTCCTCAGAGAGGAATTATGATATTGGCAATCAGGAACTGCAGGCCATGAAAATGGCACTAGAAGAGTGGAGGCATTGGTTGGAGGGGACCCAGTATTGTTTTCTTGTCTGAACTGATCATGAAGAGGTTGAATCTGTGCCAAGCACTTTTTCAACCAGTTGACTTCCTCCTTTCTTACAGACCTGGGACCAAGAACCAAAAACCTGATGCCCTCTCACATCAGTTCTAGTTAGACCACCCAGAGGGTTCCCTCGGTGACCATCCTTCCCGAGTGGTAGCCCCGGTCTGTTGGGAGATCACCTCTATTGTTCAGTGGGCGCTAAGTAAGGACCCTAATCCTCATAGGCTCATTGGAGCAACTGCGAGTCTCTCATCTGGATTTCACCCTGAGTCCAACGGTCAGACTGAGAGGCTAAAACAAGATCTGGAAGCCACCCTGAGATGCTAGTTGTCTGCCAACCCAACCTCCTGGTGTTCTTAGCTTCCATGGGCAGAATATGCACACAATACTCAGCCATAGGTATGTCGTCATTTGAATGTCAATTTGGCTGTCAACCTGCCTTGTTCCCTGAGCAGGACGAGGATGCCAGTGTCCCCTTGGCCCAAATGTTCGTACAATGGTGTCGACAGACCTAGAGAAGGGTCAATGTGCCTTGCTTAAGGCCTCTCGTGAATACCGGCAGCAGGCTAATCGCCATCGGAGACCTGTGTCCTTCCGTCCTGGCCAGTGGGTCTGGCTATCTGCCAAGGACCTTCCACTAAGGGTGGAGAACTGGAAGTTAGCACCCCGCTTTATTGGCCCCTTCAAGGTGACTAGGCGGGTAAACCCTGTTGCCTACACACTGGAGCTGCACTGCTCCATGTGGGTCAACCCGGCTTTCCACAGACATCTCCCATATTCACCCAGTGGTTACTTCGCTACTGGCCCCTAATCCCAAGCCTCCACCTCCACCTTGGGTCATTGACGGACAGACCATCTTCACCGTAAACTGCCTCCTGGATTCCCACCGTGTCCGAGGCGGGCTCCAGTATCTTGTTGACTGGGAGGGGTACGGCCCAGAAGGGCACTCCTGTTTTTCTGCTCAGGATGTTGTTGACCACACCTTAATCAGGGACTTTCATGAATTGCATGCTGATTGACTGAGGAGACAATCTTAAGGAGGGGGGTCCTGTCAGACCCTGTGGATGTTGAATTTTGTCATTCTATGTTTTGCCACTAGATGTCGCACTTTTCATCTTTGTTTTTGCTTATATTGGCCTTTTTCTTATTGGTTGTCTATGTGATTGGTTGATTGGTTGATTGAATGGCTACTTGATTTTTGTTCATTAGTTGGGTATTTAAAGAGCCTTTGTTGACCTGTTAATTGCTGAGTTCTCCAGAGAGCCACCTGTGTAAGTGTACTGCAAACCTAACATGTGTTTTGGATTTTTGACTTGTGCATGTTAAAAGATCTTTGAGATTTTACCCTGACCTTTTTTGATTGCTCGCTTGTCTAATCCTGTTGGCCTCTGACCTGTGCCCTCTTTTTCTTTACTGCTTTTGGAAGTTTGTTCTGCCATAGGTTCTAACACATGTGTTTCTACCACATTTCTACTAAACATAGGCCTAAAATAAGATGTTTTTTCCCCTTCATTCTCACTGCAAGAAGCTTTCATTTTAATGATGAAATAATTTCAATCATTGTCACTCACTTGTGCTTCTTCTGCCACTTGTTCTGACTGCTTTTCCTGCTCGCAAATGAAATTTGTGTGATTGCACTATGGGAGCACTATGGGAACCGGGAGCCACTATCTAAATATTCACAACTTAATCTGCCCGTGACCGTAGCCAGATAGGAAGTCACCAAGGTCAGGACCTCTAATTTTTCAGAGCTAAAATTAATTTTTGAGGTGGAAAAAAATTATATTTGAGGAAGATTTGTATTTTAAAAGAAAATGTCTTCTCTAATGTATAGGCTAACAGTTTAAACTTGTCAGTGTTTGCAAGAGTTTAGAGACAAATCACTATTGTACTTACTTGGATGTATGGTTTACAGTAATAGTCAAGACAATTATTACATGTTGGTGTGTTTATAGTAGCCCATTATTTGCCAACGAGGCTGTGACTGGAATACGGAACTGGAGCTGTCCTTAACAGGACAGACCCATAATTTGGGATTCCCTGGACAATTCGGGACGATTGGCAAACAAAACTAAATATTAACACTGCATGTAGCCAAGCACAGTAATTGGTGAGACCCATACCTACCAACACTGGTAGCTAGCGAGGAGTCATCAATCCTGCCATGGTGCTGGCAGGGATTGCACTGGTTCTGTTCTTTGTTCATATTTCTGAGTTCATTTTTTTGATTATTGCATCTGCCAGACAGTCATGCCATTTAAAACACACATCACATCTGTGCATTTGATGAATATGACCCTTGCATTTAGCTAGGCCGGACTCAACTGTCTTTCACAAATGACCATGTTTTTATTTCATTCTGTTCCTGCTATTCCAGTTAATAGAGATAAGGTGGAATATGATGTTCTTGGGTTGTTTGGGTGCTTGCAATATCTGTGTTTGTTCCATGCGTCAATGGCTATCTGTTCTAGCATACCACGCTGGCACTAATCATGGACTGATTCCTTGTGATCCACATCAACTGGGATGACCAACAGCACCTACTGTCAACCTGGACCTGTACTTTGCCAGGCAATTTCCTTGTGTAGTTAGAGCGACTGGTGGATTTTTATGTGAAGCATGCCATCTCTCCCTTGATGAGCATCATTGTAAATAAAATTGTTCCTGATTTTTCTAACTAGTAGTTGATAGAGGTTTTGAGCTACTGTCTTATGTTTTACCCACATTTACTGTGGGTATGTCGTGTTAAGCAAAAATCCTTAATATTGGCCTAAAATTGCTTCCACAAATCACAAATAAATTTTCAACCTGACAGCCACCCTAGAATTTCATATTAACTCTTGTACCCAAATATGTCCACAAAAGTCTTAGCGGAAGCACTTGGCCTTCTGACTAAAGAGAAGCAAGTGAGTTAGAGATTCAGAAACACTGTGAGCAGGGTATCTTCAGGAGAGACATTTTCTGTAATTGTATTTGTCTTTAGCTTTTGAAAATAACTGTTAGCTGAGTTAAAAGGTTTTTTTTGTGAGTAATAATATTTATAGCTACAGTATAAATATTGCATGAGGCTCTCGTCACATTAACTAAATTATTTCACGGATATATATCCGTCACTAGACAACGTAGACAATTACAAGTCTCAGTTTAGCCATTTTCTGAGTTTTTCTTTGCTTTAGACTACAGTGTTTGTACAGGCAGAGGCAGTGAAGACCTTGCCACATTATTGTTTGCACGATTAAATTTAGCATGAAGTCTTGCCAGGGTGACCCTACTTGGCCTTATAGCAGTCTTGGAGCAACAATATAACTTTAGAATCAGCAGTGACAACTGACAACTTACAAGTCCACTGAATTTTGGGAGAGATCTGACTGACCTACCAGTGCATATGGCTATTGGCTGCAACCATTCCCATGAAAATCTGGACAGTGTGTTTGCTCACTTATAACAAACAGTACTTGTGAGTTGCCTCAAACACACTTAGAAGCCTGTGGTATTCAAGGCACTCACTTGCTGTAAAAGAGGTGTTTTTTTTGTTGCTTCTTTATGCCTCACTATCATAAATAATTGTTGCCAGCTAATTACACAACAATTTCACCACACAGTGCGTAGTGAAACAGGAGTCTTCGGTGCTAGTGACTACTAGTGAAAACTTGAA
The DNA here is from genome assembly GCA_027481765.1 of Tenualosa thibaudeaui. Classification (NCBI taxonomy): domain Eukaryota; kingdom Metazoa; phylum Chordata; class Actinopteri; order Clupeiformes; family Clupeidae; genus Tenualosa; species Tenualosa thibaudeaui. The sequence continues at coordinate 1,462,694 of JAIFZK010000173.1, read as the reverse complement.
AGGTGTAGTACAGTGCTGATATCCACAGCATTTTCTGGTTTCTAAAGTATACAAGCTCAGAGCTTATGGGCAATATTACCCAGTTTGTGTCATGGATTCCAAGAACCAGACACTAAATTGAGATCAAGGCATTTTGCAATCAACTCTTGAATCTAACCTTACTTCCCTCAAACATTCTTCCTTCCCTCACTGTGGCATGTTCTGCATGTATGGCTTCGCAGAGGCGTAGATGTTTCACTGTTTTAGCTTGGGCCTACTCCACCATGATCCACAAAGCTTTAAAAAATCTACATGCATCACAAGTTGCAACAATTTATCTAAAGTTAACCTTCATAGATGCTATCTATCAGACAGACTATTTATATATATATACACACACACTTTATAAATCTGTTCTTCAGCACCCCCTCGTGGAAACTATGAGACTATGCTTTTAAGGCATATCATCTAGTAACTAGTCAGTTACTGAGTTACAGACTTGTATGTATATATGTATGTATGTATGTACAGTATGAATGTATTTCCTTACTTATTTAAAGATTGAGTAGGCCCATAAATAAATATGTTGAAATGGTGTGTTTTATGTTGAAAAAGACCAAAATCACCTTCAACGAGCTGTACATAGCTTAGCCAAATGCAAATCACATAAAATCTTTACACTATAAATACACTAAATGCACCATACTTTTTTTTTACTCATCTGCATGTTAGGGACCTGGCATTAGGAATGATTTATGGGCATCCTGAAATAGGAGAACTCCTCCATTCAGACCATTCTGGTTTAAGCAGCCTCTGTGACAATATTAACAGCTGGGGTTTAAAAACTTGGCTCTTTAACACAGTTTTCCTCATTTCACCCTTTAAGTACAGACTGCCAAAAATATGCTGGCTATTTTATTAAACATGGTTTGCCCACCAGTGGGAGCTTGGTCATATTGCTACTCTGCATGACCTGAATTGACATTACCCACTAGAATATAACACAATGCTTGCCTCATTCCACTAGGTATTCCCACCCCTTAGCTTTTAGCCAGCATAGAATAAAATTGACAGGAATCACATATTTCTCAGTGGCTGACCCTACGTTTTGTGGTTATATAGCCTACAGACCACATGGCCAAACTGAGTTTTACATAAATGGCATGCCATTGTGAAAAAAGTAGAAAAAAAGCAGACGCTGATTAGTTCACTTTTGGCAAGATCAATCATTTTAGGCATGACTTTTAGCAGCCTATAAGTGAACATCTCCCCCATCTAACATACATCATCTAAGACAGATTCTCAAACTGGGGTTCGCAGCGCGTTGGCAAAAACAAAATAGCACCTAGCATGTAACTGATCTAATGGATATACACCTGTATGGTCAAATTTGTGTTGTGGTTATGAGAGGTCCTTGGAATTTTTTCTGCTCCATGAGGGGTCCCCAACCCAATAAAGTTTGAGAACCTCTGATCTAAGAGACTGCAACTTTGGACTGCGATCTGTACACATGGCTAGAAATGTTATCAACGTTTGTCATAGTCTGTTGCTATTCAGTTCAGTGGCTGACCTGCCAGATGATTTAACTACCTATGGACTGACTGACTATTTTATGTTATGTCTACATCTTTGTGTTTGTCTTGCGTTTTGAGTGGCCTTTGTGTCATTTTGAGTGGCCTTTGTTTCTGACAAGGTCCAACGTCAGAAAAAATAGACTATGACAAAAAACATTGCATGACATGATTGGACTCGGTCTAGGCCTACTCAGTCTCCCCCCGACTCATAGGAGCAGTGCCATCAACAAATTAGCCTACAGGCCCTATCAGTTTGTTAACACAAATCTGAAACAAATTAGGTTGATATTTGCTAACAGATGCAGGGGTGATAACTTGAATAGTTCATAACTTGAAATTAAAAGGTGGTGGTGCTGGTTATATAGGCAAAACAAATCAGCCTCATAGCTTTGAAGACCATCTGACTTTTAATGATCGATCATGGGTCCATTTATTTTACATTCTTATTAAATTCAGCAACAACATAATGTACAGTATCTTAACATAAGACACAGCTGTCAAACCAGTAATAGTTAGAATAGGACTGTGCACCACTTGTAGGCTACTGTATCAACCATAATTTAGCCAGCAGTTTGTGCAAACCCTAAACTGAAAGAGAATAACTAACAATTACACTTTGAAGATCCCTTTTCATCATCCATGTTGGTAAAATGCTGTGTTTCAGCTACTTGTGTTGATCCATATACAGAATAAATAATATTTAAATAATAAATAATATTTAAAATATACTTAAATAAGGAAAATATAATTTTCCTTGAAGCCAAATACTTGTATGTCATGGAATTGGCATATTATTTCTAATTCTCATAAATTTGCATATAATTTGCATATTCTAGACACTAATTTTGAGTATAAAGTCATTTACAGCTGAAATGTTGCATGTTATGAAAAAAGTGAAATAGCATAAGGTTGGATATATCTGTTGGTTATATAAGTCCCAAATTTCCCAAATTTGAAATAATAGACATGGCGCAAATTACCACTGAGATATTATTTAATGGCTGGTGGTGAAAACTACGTTACACTCTCTTGTCACTGGCCATCCCTTGATAATTACTTGGCCAAATATGTCCCTAAACATTATTATCTGGTACATATGAAAACTATACACATAGCTTTGCTTCCACTGAATTTTAGTTGTTTTATATTGGTTGGCACCTTGAAACATGGGGAATAGTGGCTGACTAACACATAAATATTATACCCAACCAGTGGAAATATAGGCAATATGATAATATAGTAGGCTATGTAACAATTTGTGTGATGGCTCAGACCCCCCTTGACACTTAGAGACTTTTATGTGTTTTCTTTGGAGAGAAAGTGTAGAATTATTCAGTTATGCCATCAGCAGCCTACACATACTGATTTTTCTAAAGAGTTAAGCTATAGCACCGAACATAGATCTAAATATCTGACAAATTAATTCATTAAAAATGTAACCTGTATTGCAATAGGCCTATATTCCATATTCAGATTTTAAAATATTTTTAAATCGTATTATTTTATATATTCTATATTGTTTTATTTTAGTTTGTCAGAACGTAGGCCTACACGTTTTGTAGCCTATGGGATAACAGGCCAAAAAGGCCTATGATGTGTAGTGTATGTGTGTGTGCTGCAGTAGTGTGCCGTATGTATATGATCACAGATAGACAAATAACACAATCTACTTCATCAACTCACAGATTTTTTAAAATACAAGGACAAAATCAACGCTGATACCAAAACTTAAACTGCTGCGTATGTTTCGTATTCATATTCTCACTACGCACGCCCACTACGTCCTGTTCCCAGTGTGCTTTGCGTTTTCTAGCCATCTTGTCGAGTGAGAGAGGAAGAGAAACGCCGTTAGCTTGTGATATTCACGAACTGCAGCCTGTAGATGGGACAGTCTTGTGCTACAGGGAGGCGAAAATTACTTCCTTTCCGGTGGATATCTACATCTGAAGTTGATATTTTCTCATCAAAAGACTGAGATGAACACGAACTTTTTTCCACGATGTTGTACATGCTAGTTCCCAGGTAGGAAAGAGCTTTTGGAGAGGATTGTGGTGACGAACGGGCCCGCCTCAGACTGTAGTATCGACAGTAGCTGGTTAGCTGTATCTGCGACAGCGGCCTTCTGGCAACTCCGGAGCCGGGACAGCAACGTTAGCGACTTTACGGAACGGGCCGACTATTAACAGACCATTTGCGCAGAGGCTGTGGTGTTGATGAAGTAAGGATCAGTGGGGTTGCGGAACGCCTTTTTTAAGCTTCCGAGCGTTTATTTTAGTCAGTAAAATGCAACAGGAGTGGAGAGCCATGAAGATGACATGCAATCATCACTCTATCAGTTACCAACTGTGAACTTGTTGGTGAGTTTGCCAGCTAAGCTAACCTGCTAGCTTTTGGACATATCTCGACATTGTACTCCTGAGTTTAAGACTGAAAGCTCAAAACACTTTCATCTTGCTGACGGAGTTAGAGTGGAGCATACCATAGTATTCAAAATGTCGAAAATGCCGGCTAAGAAGAAAAGCTGTTTTCAGATTACAAGTGTAACACAGGCTCAGGTGGCGGCTAGCAGCATCACTGACGACACCGAGAGTCTGGACGACCCAGACGAATCAAGGACCGAAGACGTGTCATCGGAAATCTTTGACGTGTCCAGGGCCGACTATGACCCAGAGGTGTGTGATATTAGTTCATCAGAGGAAACTCTTAACAACGTGTCAGAGACAGAGGTGACCACCTCTGTCACGAAGTCTCAGATACCTCAGGATGTGCATATATCGTCAGTGTCAGGTCCACCTAACGGGGGTGTTGCTTTTCGAAACAGTGGCGCTGCCCATGTCAACACGCATATTGTAGGAGGGAATATGCAAGCGACCACGTACGCGGCGTCGACCCAGCAGTCCACAACAGCGGTTGCCAGTCAGTCATACAGTACTCCGCAGCCCCCCCCAGCTGCTTCTAGTTCAACAACAACTAGCTGCAGTTCACGTTTCAGGGTCATTAAACTTGATCATGGTACAGGAGAGCCTTTCAAACGGGGCAGATGGATGTGTACAGAGTTCTATGACAAAGAATCTGAAAGTTCCTCTGCTAGTAGGACTGTGGATAGCAGTAAGCATACGGTCAACCTGGACCACAGTGTTGACAGAGACACAGGTGGTTCAGTGGCAACCCACTCAGAGTCTGCATCAGAGAGTGGATATGTGTCCGCAGCACCAGGTGAAATGCAAGCACAGAGTTATGGGATCTCACATCAGGCTTTTGGAGGGGCTTCTCAAAGCCTGGCAGCCTCTGGACACAATGGAGTGCCCACCTCCATGCACATGCAGAAGTCCCCTGGCATGCCTTCTTCCACTCAGCCTCAGCAGTTCCCTTACTCCACCCAGCAACAGCAGCAGCACCATCCCCCTACCCATAACCTCCCATCAGTGATACCCACTCCGCAGTCGGACTACAGACAGCAGCAGCATCAGTCGACTGTGGCACCCCAGCCACCAGGCCCCACCACCTCCACAACGACGCACACACTTCCTGTGGCCTCGCTCCCCGTGGGAGCACCCCTGAGCCAGGGCCCTTCGCCGGTCATGACCCCTGCTGGCGTCCCTGTCCACATGTTAGGGCTTGTGACTCATGTGGGAGATTCGGCAGGTCCTACTGGAGGATCTCTTTCCAGTGGACAGCCACCATCAGCTCAGGGTCTCCCGCATCAGCAGTCAGCTGGTGGAGCAGGAGCTGCAGGAGTTGGCGTCCTACTTCAAGGTGGAGGTATTGTGCATCCACAGCAGACAGTCCCTACAGCTATGATTCCTGGCATTCTATCTGGCAATACTGGTGTCCCCCAGACTATACCAAGTCAGGCTGTGGCATGTGGGGTGTTGATCCAGAGCCAGTCCCAGACCTCACGGTCAGGGGCCCCACAGAGTGAGGAGACTCGCAGGAAGTCAGATGCCCTACCTCAGCTTACTGGCAAAGACACTGTCAAGTCTGTCATTCCAGATAGCCTGACGCTAGGAGCACCAGTTGTCAACAGTTTGTTTGGGATTCCCATTTCCATTGATGGGGATGAGGACAGGTAAGGAGGGATTTGAAGCTGGGGGGAAATGATGTCTGGTCATTTTGTGTGTGTGTTCTTTTTAGGCTCACTTTCCTTTTGCACAAAGGGTGGAGGTATGTTTGTTTGGGAAACTATGTAAAACAATTCTCTTCTGTGGTAAAGTGGTGTAAGTACAGTATAAGTGTGAGTATAAGGTATCACCCAAGGAGAGGTGGGTATTAAACCAAATATGGTCTCTTGCCCCTGTTGCTTTAACATTACCAGTACACCCTACCACAAGTGAGTTTATTTTACACTGAATACCTTCCTCAGCTTCTGTGAAAGTATTTGTCACTGACAATGAATCTGGAAAGCCACTTCAGATTTAGTTATTTATTTCAGATTAAGTAAAACTTCACAGGACGGGTGGTGGCCCCAGCCATGCAACGCAATGTCAGGCTCACAGTCATGAGACATGAGAGCTTACATCATTACAATGATTTGTCACCCCAGATTCATAATGCTGTTCCTTTTCTGTTGTGTGCTGTCTCACAATAGTCAGATTAAATAGTAAACCAGATTTGATAGTTTTTGTCTTGGCAGCATGTTTCACAGTGTTGACATGTAGCAAGGATTGCATGTGCATAATATTGGTAGGAAGGAATATTTTAGACCGTGTGGACATGGTAGACCTATAGAATAGTGTAGTTGGTGTCTGTTTTGTATCTAATGGCCTGTTATGGATCCACAACTGGCCACTCTTGAAGTCTCAACTAAATTCATGCATGCTGCCAGAGTGTTTTTCTTGGTCAGTGTGTGGGATTGGAATGGAGAAGGCCTGGGGGAGATGGTCTGGGCAGAGGATGCTGTGTGCGTGTCTGCATCTGTGTACGTGTGTGTGTGTGTGTTTGGGGGGGTTACGTGAGGTCTGACTTCATTGTCCTGAGAAAGGTTTTGTGGTTGTGTGAGTGTGCACAAGTACTTGTGATTGTATGTGTTTGTTGTGTGTGTGTGTAATGAAGGCCATGAACAACAGTTCGTGCCCGTGTCCTAATCACTCACACATGTGGTTGAGTGACATGATCTCAGTGGCACTCAGCGTGTCACCAGCCTGGCTGCCCCATCACACCCTCGGATCGGTCCCTGCGCTGACTAACAGGCGACTTGTGTTGAAACTGGGGACTTGCCCATAACAGATTAGTAGTTTCCAAATTTCTGTGTTATTTCCTTTTGTTGTTGTCTAAGTCTGTAAGTCTGTTTAATGTCTATTAAGTCCTGCTGAAGAGGCTCACTCTAAGTTTGTCTAGTCAGTGGAAACCGCCACACACAGACAGGCAGACAGTCTCAAACAGACGTGAACACAGGCATGTCCTTGTCCTCTCACACACAACCCAGGGTGTCTGGGCAGTTGTCCTCATTCATGTTTATGAAGCAGGAGTATTTGGTGTCCTGTTTTTGCTTGTCATCTGCGGTCCCCAACGCCAGTTCAGTAACATGATGGAAAGCCCCCCCCACACACACACACCCTTTTAACACTCTACCTTCTTCTCCTCCTCCTTCTCTGCTGCAACCAGAGATTGGAGACTCATGATGATCACTGTTATGAAAGACATATTGCGCCAAACACTGCCTCCAAAATGCGTGCCAAGCTTGTTATTTGCTTCTGGCCTGAATTAGTTGAGGCTGCATGACAAGTAAGAACAAAAGATTGGTGTCAGGGGGACTAGAGGGGGTGGGTAAGTAGGAGAACACACAAAACGGGAACGGGGTGGAAGAAGTAGAAATAGCGTGTGTTTGTTTGAGGGAGGGGAGTTAGAAGAGAGGACTCAGTTCCTAAGTGTGGAAATGGGGTGGATGGGGCTCTGCGAAGTCCCCTCTGATAAACAAACCAGGCTCTGCCAGCCCTGCGGACAGGCTTGGCCTCATAGAGAAGAATAGCTGCCTTTGACTGAAATGGCTTCTCGGATAGATATGTCTTTTTTTTTTTTAAATTCAATTAGAAATCTGAGAACAGTGTAAATTTTTGTTTTTGTACGCATGTGTGAATTTTCTATGTTTGGGGGTGGGGTGTGTGAGTTTATCTCTGGTTGTGTTTAGATCAATGTAGTTTACTGCTAAATGCCATCACTATCCTGACATTTAGCCATTAAACAATGGATTTCACTGGGCTGTCAATCTATCCAAATAGGTCAAAGTGTTTAGATTGAAAACAACCACCTCCAGTGCTTTCACACCTCGGCACAATGGAGAAACCGGCTTCTGTGTGGTAGTGGGAATGGAGTCAATAGGGATCCTAAACGACACCCATCTACTTACTTAACGAAAAATATGAACATGAGACAATGGAAACATACAAATTCTTTTGAGATGTACCATGAATTTCAGGTCGCTCAGCAGAGGGTAAAAGGAAAGATGCTCCTTACCTTATGTGTTTTATCCTGTGACTATTCAGCTCTGTGGACTTTTGGTTTGTTCACAGCAAAGAGTAGTACAAAATTGCAAGTTGTTGTGGATATGCTTGTGAATCTTCAGTGATGTCACGTATGCGACTGACAGGCTGTAGTCATTGTAGTTACAAACTTTACCAATACACTGATTCTGCAACTTTCTTTACCTGAAAAATTATGTTAAAAATTCAGACATCATATGTGTAATTGAAGGTTTATATCAGCTGGGACTAGAAAATAATTTTTCTACATTAAAATTTCTCAGACGATGGGTCACCTAGGACAAACCAGAAGGGGCGGGGCTTAGGCTTCCTATAAACTTGACAAGCCACAACCGTCATTATGTGTGCAGCAAATTAGCACTTTGAACGTTCTGGCTCCCAAGGAAAAAAATCCTACAAACGAATGACATTACAGGAAATCGGTAGTAGTTGGGGCCAATGGGCATTGAAATGCATAGCCTACTTTTCTTTTCCAAACGGAATCTCATAGGTCTGATGCGCATTAGGCCTAGCTGTTTCTCTCTTGGTAATGAGCAGAAGACCAGTCATTGAAAAGTCTGCCAGTTCAGTGCGCTTGAATTGTACAATTCAGGTCCTGGTGGTACATAAGCTTTCTTTTCATGGCTCCTGTGTTCGGCAAGTGTCTCTCTTCCATTGGTGGCTGTTGGTAGGCGGGCAGTTGCGATAGAGGAATGTGTACATTCTGTTCCTGGATAAACGTTTGAGGAATTACCTGTGCATTGTTTGTCAGGTAGGCTCAAGATGAAGTTGTTGAAGGAGGTCTTGATGTTAGGGTTTGGGGAGAGAGTTATGTCAACCAGAGACCATGTGAGTGATGTCAGCCACAGAACTTGATATATACTTGATTTGTTTTGCTTCATTTTGTTTTCTTTTGATCATTTTTCATGGTCGTTCTTTCTTTTTTCCTTCCTAGTGTTCACAACATTATTTCAGTAGTACATTATTTGTAGTACCATGCAATGTTGCACCATTTTTGAGATTGAAAGATTTGCATTGTGATTTTTGAAAAAGTTGTATCTGTTCATATTCAATGTCCCATGGACAGCTGGCTACACCCTTTACCAGTTTGATCATTTTCAACAGTTTGTTATTTTTGGCAGCATGGTCACATTGGCAGGACTAAACCTTTGTTGCATTTGTACTTTGATTTCTTTTGAGACTTTCAAAAACGTCTGCCAGAGTGGAAAGGGGAGACCCATTTTTTTACATATATTTTTATTTCCATCCCAGCGTAGTTCGTAGTGTCAGGAGAGACTTTGGAGGAAGGTCTTTTCGGTGTTTGTTTTCCTGAACTTTTCATGCCTAGGGTCAGTGGTTGGGGCAACTGACCATTTGTTTGTTAGAATGAGTGATGATGAGGAGCTTGCAAACTGCTTTTCTGGTGTGATGGTACATTGGAATGGCATGATGGGCATGCTTGTTTAAAAATATAGGTTTTGGGGGGGATTCTGTGTGAAAGGCTTGGTTCCCTTCCTGACCCTCAAACTAGGCGACCTACATGTGCTCTAACACCAACGTCTCTCGCTCGTTCGCACAGCTTGCTGCCTCTCTTGGCTTTGGCAGCACACACAGGCGGAGAGAGAGTGCAGTTGCCAGGGTGCTTTGGGAATGGGACAAGGGAGTAGCTCATTTTCCAGAGATAGCTGACCTGCCCAGACCTCCAAAGCTGCATTCCAGGGGCTCTCTGAATGACTTTGATTGTCAGAGGTCCTCTCGTCCAATGGCGGGACACGTGTGGCCAACGCTCCATTCACAAAGACCCCAGCCCCTCTCTGTCTGCTGGTCCACCTCACATCGCCAGGGGGTTAATCGCTAGGTCTCAATTAGTGTACCCCCACCCCCTACTTCCTTCTCCCTGTGCTTCGTTCCTACCACAGTGCTTTTGAAATATTGGCAAGTGAGTTGAGGGAATGGTCAGCGCTCAGCACAAATGTCTGTCTGCACAATGACTGACCTGGTATTTCATGTGTGCTGATGAAAAGTTTATTTCCTTAATTTGTGAGATGAAGGTCTTTGATGGGCAAATAGGCAAAGGCATAATTATGGGTTTCTAAAATTACGGAGGGCATAGTGGAATTCCAATCCTTTCTTAAGGATCTGATATTCAAATGGTTTGGAACTAGTCATGCAAACCAACAAAGCCTCTTTGAGCCCTTAATGTAACCAGATTTACATGAAGCCACTCTGAATTGAATCAGTTGAAAAGTATGTCACAAGCATGTCTTCGAAGAACATAGCCACCCCTAAGACTTGTTTATTTAAGAGGTTAACTGTGTCTTCTCCCTCCTTTGACAAGCTCTTGGGTGGACGCTGTATGTAGGGCCTGTTTTTTTTTTAAGTTCCCTTGTGTACGATAACAAAAGAGGTCCTGGTTATCGCCTTTTGTTGCTTCTCTGACAAGGACAGAGATGTTGACACTTGTGGTGACAACCTGGTGACAGCAGCCTGGTTGAATGAAACAAGCGAACAGCACGGACTGTGATCAAACAGACATTCTATTACTGTCACTGAAATCCCTCCTGACCTGGCCATACTAGTGTTATTTATTGCACTTCTGGCAGAGGTCTGCAGAGTTGGAGTATTGAGTTATGAATGAGACTGCTTAGCACATGTTTACACAATCAAAGTCACTCTAGCATATAATAGATGCACCCAGCTTGTCTGTGTGCAAGCACCATGAGGTAATTGAACTCCTAACCTTGTTGTGGTTAGCCTGTTTGGCTAATTCCTTGTTGTACAAGCTGATCTATAGGGAACAATATGGGCTTATGGAAGAAAAAATATGGCATTTGAAAAAAAATATCCTCTTTAGCGCATCCATTGTGACCGTCACATAGGGTCACATTTCTTTAGATGTTGTTGCAATGCATAACAATATTTGTTAGAGACGTCACCATTGCTAAACCCTCCTATGACTGAACTTAGAATTTAGAGCTTTGGAGATGCAGGCCAACAAACGGGTCCCTTTGAGGTGAAATGACTAACTGTGCAGCAATGAGGATGTGTGGAAAGCATGATTAGCTCTTGACGCTGACTCAGACAGGACCTAGCAGCCTGAATTTCGAAGCAGTTCCGATTGAAATGCTGAAACAAAATCATTTGAAATAAAAAAGAATACCAAAACAATGTGCTGAGCACAACAAGAATGTTTTTGCCTGTATGGGTGGGCCAGTTTGAGTCAGTGATGTGTGGTGACTGACATGATTGAAACCTTTGTTTCGGCCTCTGACTTGTCTTGAACCTTACCAAGGCTATATTTATTTCTTTTCTGACCAATATGGCCTGCGAATATCATTATACAGGTGCATTAGAAGATATTTAAATGACTACTTTAGCATGCACATTTTACCTCGCCATGCTATGCCTATCCACTGTTCTACTTTCACTCTCTTCACCATGGATCACTGAGGGGACTCACTAGACCCTTAAGTCTCTATGTATGTATCCATCTGTCAGCAGATTGCACTTTCTGTTCCCCCCTCATGCTGGGCAAGGAAAAGGAAGTGAGTCATAAAGTTAGATGGGGCAAGATGCAGAGTTTAATTCACAGATTTCAAATGAAGTAACAAGCAGATACTATCTTTATGGGAAGTCTGTTGTGTCAGTTTGCTCATTGGGTCTCTCCTGTGACAAATGATGATGGGCCTATTGAAGACTTCTTGTACAAGGTAGTGTTAATGTCCATATGGAGTGACTGACTCATTCGCTTACAAGGTTTGAAATTTACTTAGCAGCTCTGCTGGCTCATGTTCATTGTATGGAGGATCTTTTTACTGGCAGATTTAGGGGCACAAAATGAATCATAGGACTTGGTGAAATGTGGTTTCAGGTGAGATCCAATTCAAATAAATTATATCAATATGTGTCACTGTAAAACTGTAACAACAGCAAGCGTAACAACAACCAGCCTCCCATGGGAAAAGCATTTTTTTTATGACCGGCTGAAGTGAAATGTGAGCCATGGTTTAAGTATGATTATTGGTTAAACCCTGCCTTTGTATTGCACCCACAGATCTCTCTGGCAGTTTGTGGCAGAAGTTGTGAGGTCTGAGAGAGTACCACCAGGATGGTTGATTAATGTTACTTTACCATCCTGTGTGCCACCAAATTGCTTCATTGTCGGTGGTCTCATGTAGCATGAAGTAATATCTTGTCAGCCTCTGATTGGTCCGCTGATGGGTGCCTTGATCATACTGTCTGATTACTGACATAACAGAATAGAGGACTTGCTTCACTTAAGTCTTTGTCTGTCCAGGAACGGTAAGGAAAGGAGCATTTTCAACATTTTTAAGCATTTGAGAAAACCCACTTTTAGGATTAGGCTCTGTGCAAGGATAACTAGGAAGTTTTAACGCAAGTCTATAAGCCTAAACCATTGTTTGCTGGTATCAAATTGACTGAATGAGTTTAAATGAGTTCAGTGGTTGGCTCACTCCATTCACCCTCTTATATTCACATAGGCTGCTAAGGTTTTTTTTATGTTAAATCAATTTTTAAATACCAGACACCCCACTCTCAGTTTGACATGGCCACAGGTTTTGAGGAGTTCAAGTGGACATGCATGCAATCCAGCCTACAAACATTTGGCACCTCTGAATGGTAAAGCTTCAAGTGCCATGACCTGCTACTTATGAAGCAACTGAGAAATAATATCCACATGTTGCAGCTAACACTTACTTGTGTGAAAGTTGGGTCATGTTAGAGCTGAGTCATTCCCCTGACCCCCCCCTTTAACTTGGGTTGTGCTTTTGAAAGTGAAGGTATTTTCATTTTGGTGCTGTATACATTTGAAAAGCCGCAAAGATGGATTAGAACCCAGAATGGTACAAAGTCACAGCCTCATTTAGCAGATAATGTTGATTATGTACTCTCAAATAGTGAGAGTTTGGCTAGTTAGGCAGCTTGGCTCTCCATTCTAGAGGCTGATAAGTATTCTGAATATGAAGATGAATCAAGAACAGATTGGACTTTCTGAGTAAATTTTCATTGACATGGCAGGTTTTGTCTTGAGTGACTTACTCAAGCATTGCTTCATGTATTGCCAGTGTCTCTAAATTGGTGTTTTGTGTTTGAAGTAACCACCTGCTGATTAGTCATGGTGCAGTTAGCGCCAGCGGTTTGTGCTCGTCCAGCCATTGTAATCCCACATGACAAGAGGAAGAGGATGGATTCTGTTTGTGATGGTTGGCCTAATGTCATCTTCTGTCTTAGTATGAGTAAGGATGATGTGGTTTTTATAGCGAAGTCAGAGAGGAAGACATTTTGAAGTAGGTGGTGCTGTTTATCCCGAAGAGTCAGCCATATGCTTCGTGAAGACTTGACACTTATGATCTTTGACTGTGACCTCCAGAGGTCTGGTTAGTTGTCCACCTGGGAGGCAGGCCTAACCCACACTTTGGACACATATTGTGCTGCACCCACAGATTTGTCTTGTGTTAAACTCTCTGCCCTTTAGTCCACAAGGCTCTAGGCCCTTTTTTTGTCAGAGATCTGCACCATGGTTTATCCTCTTTTCCAAAGACCAAATGCCAAATCTCTTAACATGAGGCCTGACCTTAACTTTAGGCTTCAAAAAAATACTGCTGGTTTTCCGGCCCCATGAGCTTAAGCATGTCCCTTTGGGCTAACTAACCTTTATTATCTGTTAAAATCCTCCTGTAATGGCACATTGATTTTTGTCCTTAACCAGGCCTTAACATGTTGAATAGGACTTAACTAAAGCTGTGCTTCCTTGGCAAATGCATGCAGCTTGCTTACACCCCTTAAATCCCTTAAATGGTGAGGGTTTTTTCATTGTTAGTTTGTTGCTGTTGGATGTCCTCTCACTTTCACAGCAAACTGTTATTGTAGGTGTCAAGGGTGACGCAGCATTTCCTTCTCTCTCTCTCAACTTTAAAGTTTTTGATACTCTAATTTCACACTGCTCAGTGATTTCAAGAGCACCCTACAAAATACCCCTGCCGTGAAAAGAAGTTAAAAGGCTAACAGGAGGGCATGTTATGTAATGCAGTTGGGCATATGAAAGGGCAGCCAAAAGTCTCTTTTTGTGTAGGGGATTTAATCTTAGAACAGTTCTGCTCCGGTTCTCTCAGTTCCCTTCTGCCCCTGCTTTCTAAAGAGGCATTGTGGAGTAGAGCTTCTATATTTACAAAACCTGTTCCTCTCTAATCCCCCTGTCAAGTCCCTGTCCCCAGGCCAACTCTCTATATATCACTCACAAACCACCTTTTCTGTTTTTTTCCTCCTTGCTTACCTTTCTCACCTCATGCTTATCCATATTCACCTATGACATTCCCCTTCTCTTTGCTTGCATGTCTAATGATACTAAAGTGTGATCATATCTAATTGCCTGTACCTCATCTTAACCCTTTTGAGGTTATTTCACTCATTTTAAGGTGGTTAGCTGGGTCATGCTTCATTGTTCCGCTCAGTCTGAAGTTAATATCATACTTTGTCATGGACTTTAGGTTCATTACCGAGCGAATCTGACCTCTCTGTCTGCCTTTACTCTATCCTTTAGATTATTCTGTTCTATTCTATTCAATACAATTATATTTATACAGCGCCTTTTACAATAGTATTGTCTCATGGCTCTTTACAGCAAGGAGCACCCAAGAGCAATAGGGGGAAGGAAAAACTCTCTTATGTTTAGTTAATCTAGGAAGAAGCCGTGGGCAGATCCATGACTCAAGGGGCTAACCCAACTACCTGGTGTCATGCAGGATAAGTAAAATCAGTAGTAACCATGATAGAATACAAGTTGTCCATGGTTTTAGCTAAGCATCATGATGGTTACAAAATGTTGTCTCATAACATTACATGATAGTCAATCCATGGGTGGTTATCAAGAATTATGGCTGGACAGTGTAGTAGTAGCTAGACATAGTGTTAAAGTCAAGGTGGGAGATGGTTCATGGGGGTGAAAGATTATCTATCTTTCTGTATAGTCCCTTCCCAATAGTCTCCGTGTGTTCTGTATTTTTGTTTTCCTGCAATACGCATGCGCTATCAGAATGCGTCTTGCATGAGGAGTCACTGCCTGTATTGAGTCTTTGCACTTTGTAGCCACTACCAGTTTTCTTGATAGACCTGTGAGCCCTTACCTACTTCACAGCCTAGAGCTAAGAAACGTGACAAACAAATCAGCACTTGCAAGGAATGTGCCTGGTTTGCTCCACAAGTCCCTGCTATTTGGGTCATAGCTCCATCATAAATTACTGTCAGCTCTGAACACCTCCATAAAGAATAATCCAAATCATGTGTTGTCATTGTCAGGTAGTGAGGGAATGTAACAGAACTGTCAAAACCCGCAAGACTATTTCATGACTATCTTAAGCACTGGTTAAGTGAAGGAGGGGGACACTTGAATTTCAATTTCATTCTAAGGGTTTCACTCCTTGATGTCATTGTTCAATCATGGATTCCTTACATTGCTTAACCTGTGCTGATATTCTGGTGCCTGGGCCAGAACAAGAAATGAGCCTGTCCTGTTCCTCATTTATCACCACAAGCAAGAAAGTATGTTGAGAATTTTTCACTTTGTTTGTGGTTGGTTTAAACTCAACATTCACGTTGGTCCACTTCTGTCACTCTTCAAAGAGAGCCACTGAGCTGACCCACTATCTCTCTTGGACAGAATGGACCAAGCATGCCTTCGGTGCTTTCCTGTCTCTTTAGCTCAAACGTCCTTGTAAGTCAAACCTAGGAAGTCTGATTTTTTTTTCTCCTTTTTTTTTATTTCATAATGCAGGTTTTCTAGACATTTTTACTTTAATCAGTCTGTATGTCTCACACTCATCTATTCTGCCATTGGCTAGCCTAAACATTTTCCCTTTTACTCACAATCCTTAAACAATACATAAAACACATGTTGAACTTGAGTTATTGATGAATAGGTTGAACACAGGTGAAGCTGTGCAGCCAGTGGATAAATTCACAGGGCAGTTCTTAGTCACTGTACATGTAAAAAGACTGACCTAACCTAGTCCTCTTCAAAAGTCCACTCTGAAGTTTTAATCCCCTTAGCCACCTGTAGGTCAGCCATGCTCTACCCTCTGCTGGGGGCACATGGTGCCAGATGGTCCCTCTGGGCTGGTCTCTCTCATCTCACCATTTGTGAATGTGAATTGAGTGGTCTCTGTTAGCCATTTGTGGAGGGTGTATAGGCTAACTTGTATAGAAAAGGCCTTAGCACCTATTGTAGGTGCAGTTCCTGTGTTTCCCATTTCAGGAAGGCTTTTGTTGGCCTGCCTGTTAAAACTATTTCAGACACTGCAGGCTTAGGAGGCATTTAGGGGAGCCATACCTTTACTAACCGATGAGGAGTGCGGCACTCAATGACTTTAAGGGAAGCTGCAGTTTTGACGGTTTCTATTATAGGGTCCGGACATTCAAGTGTTCTCTGTAGCTACAACAGCCAGGTAGGTACAAAGGTATAAAGGTACAATGATTCATCACTCGTCAGTTAGTCAGCAGATGTGAACTAGCCTATCTTGTATGATTAAAAAGCAGGCCAGAGTGCAGTACAAATAAAATAACAGTAGTGAAGAAGAAATGTGACTGACAGACTGCTTCAGATCTAGGAGTTTGCAGGCCAGTCTCTCCTCAGTCTTTTATCACACTGGTTATGTGTCCAGAGGTACCTTACCTTGCTGTTTTTGCCTTAACCTCCAGTTTGCTAGTCTAACCTGTGGCATTGTCTTCATTCTTCAGTTTTCCTTTAAAAAATTCTGAACCTGAAAAACATTTTCCTTCTCACCTTTGCACAAAACAACTTGAGTGTAGCTGGAGAAATTACTGCAAGCTTGAAGCTACCACAACCTGCATAATCTTCTTTTGACAGGAACACTTGGAACAAAATGACATTTAGGTTTTGTGTATGCATAATGGTCACAGACTTCTGCATGTTTCCTGTTGAGTCTTTGATGATTTTCTTTTTTCCTTGCTTGCTTTCTACTAGGCCTATTCGATTTTCTCATATTTTCTTTCTGACTTCCTGCCTGTTCTGGTAATTCTATCCTCATGTCTGATTCTCCACTGTCAAACAGGAACCCATCTACGGCTTTCTACCAAGCCTTCCCAACTAGCAAGTTGCGGGAATTAAAGCCCTTGGGTGATAGGTATGACTCTGTGTTTGTAACTTTTTTTAATATTGGTATGTAAGTCACATGGGAATGGGCCTGTGTGGAGCATGCCATCATAGTTGTTTCTTTTCTCTCTCTCTTTCTCTCTCACTCACTCATTCACATGCTGTCACAGGGTTTTCTCAAGGTTGTTGACACATTGGATGCTGTAATCTGCTGGTCATAAGACACAAGTTCTCAGGTTTCCTTTGGCCAACCTGGACCAGTATAAATTCTGTGGGTTGCTGCCAGAGTTGAGGTCTGTAAATAGCAAAAGCGACATATGAAAATTATGGAAGAAACCTGAGAAACCTTGCACTGTTTTTGTCAGCTCTGTGAATACTCTGAATGGGACCCAGTTTTATGATCTCTGGGGTGGTTCACCTCAAGTGAACCCTCCATCACACATCTCGGAGTCCCATTAGCACTAACGACTGCAAAGGGCACAGAGTAACAAAAATGATGCTTTAGTATAGGTAGACATCCACACCTTTGGGAAGACTTGATTCACTGGTCTACTAATGACTTCTGTTTCCTAACAAAATTAATCATACTCCACGCCATTCTGTACCACCCATTCATTCATCAGCTCATCTGTCATGCAGCATAGAAATCGGTTTATTGGTTTTTAAATTACCATTGTGTGCCGTTGTCTTTGATGGTATGATTTAACTTGCATTGCGGTAAAAAAAATGTGTGTTTCCTTGATGTGGTGTGACAGTTTAGGAAAATAATTTACTGCCTGTTGATGAATAAATGGGATGAGATTAAAGCCTTTGCAAGTGGGCTTCATGTTGGGTCTTGTCTGATTTGGAGTAGCTTGCCATACATTTTTTTCAATTGTGCATTTTACATGTTTTGTGGCAAGATTATTGCCAGTTGGCTATTATGTCTCCATGTCACATTGTGACAGCTTGAGGCTTACTGTGTGTTCACACCAAGAGCTACTGAAGCTGTAAAATCATTTTTGTCTGCTCCCAAATTTTGTTACTCATGCTTTTGTTGCTTTAGTCGCTCTTGTCCATACAAGGTGATTACTTCTGGTGATTTGTAGAATGTTGGGTAGCCTATTACAGAATTGTGCACAAAACATATGTTTTAAAAAAATTGTAGCCCTTTTCTATGTAATCTTGAATTCATTTTAAACAGAGGTGATTGAGTCCTGATGACACCCCCACCCCTTTCCCTCCCTATTCTAAGCCACTTTTGTATGTGAGGCCCCTCAGATCCTCAGGAGACGTGCAGCAGGGCACGTCCCTAGGGCCCTGTGAGGTCAAAGTTAGAGGGTGACAATTTTTCAGGGTCATGGGATTCCCGCGGGATGGGAGTCATTTCACTGGCTGCAGGAATAGGACTAAGATTGAGGCCAAAAATGAATGGGATTGGGCAGGAATGGGATTCTCCTTTACTCCAATCCTTTACGCCAATGTGCCGTTCGTTCACTATCACTATCGCTATTAGACTAACAGACGTACTTTAACTCTTAACAACTGAAATCAAGATAAATAATAAACTAAGATAAGTATGCTATTCAGAAATAACAAAATAACAAGAGTTTACGGGAACCCTCCCATACACAGCCCCGACATTTATTAATTCTTGCACCAGCTCCTCAAACGCCTCACCAAATCACACCTTTTTGGCTGGCAACTGATTTACTGTTTGCAGCTTTCCCTGAAGTGAATTCAGTGGTGAAAACAGAGTAGTAATCCTAATGGTATGAGTTTTGAGCTTCAGCCCAGTTAAAGACCTCAATAAGCAGGCATGTCAGCCAAACAGAAGCAGCTATGCATTCAACCAAGTGGCTGTTGTTACGCTGAACCTCACAATTCACTTTTGGGTTTTTTTTGTTTTTTTTTTTTAAACTTGGATTTTCATTTCAGTGCCTGTTCTTGCCTGGCTTTTGTTTCCTAAATCTGTCTTCCATTCAAAATCGAACCCTTTTGAAGAAGTTTTCATGTTTCCTTGAACTTGTAAAGTAAAAAATGTTATTGAAAAGAAGAAATGATCAAACCATTGTTTAGTCAAGCTGATCGTTACCCCTCCTAATTTTCTTTTCTCTCCCTGGATTTACGTATACGTATTTGTTCAACAGAGGTAGGAAAACAAATATCCCTATGTTTAGTCTGTAAATTTCACTTGTTAGATAATGCTATTCACAATGAGTACCAAAAGTGCACCATCCCACATCAGAGCGGGGGTGGCATGAGGGCACTGGCCTAATGTGCCTGTTCCACTCGCATCCCTTTTCTCCCTGGTCAGTGGTCATCTCTGCTATCACCAACCCGGGGATGAGTTCATTTTTGATAGTTTAATTGGATACGACCATGTTTATCCTCTCTGTAAACATTCCAAGAAGGCTCCACCGACGTCTGGCTGAAAGGAGACCATTGTAGGGACTAGAAGGGGAGGGAGAGGAGGGGTGGTGGTGTGGTGGCTGTAAGAGGACCACAGGCAGCGGTTTTTACAACCCTGTTACCCAAATAAAGACAAAAAACAAAAAAGATTTTGTTATTATGGGTCATAAAGTAGGGAAAAGATTTTAAGTGTCTGCTGAACGTACCTGAGTAAGTCCACATTTAGTGAGGGCCAGTAATTTGCTCCAGACTAGTCTCCATGGTTCTGTGATTGGATGTCAAGAGTAAGTGTGTGTCTTGCAAATGTGCAGGGCATGGCTAGCTGGATATGGTTTGGTGTCTGTTATCTGCCAAGAGCGCGTCTCCAGTTAAGTGAGGGAGCTGTGAAGCCCACATTAAAGGTCAGGATTACCCACTTTGTACTTCCACAGCCTCTGAGAAGGGTCAGATGTGGACATTGCAATTTTTTTGTTTTCTCATAAACTCCCTAACATGTTTTCTTGGTTGAGTGTAACAAAAAATATAGGCATTTTATGATGTAGTGCTATGGAGTCATACTTGTGTCTAGGGCAGGCCAATTTTGGCTTAAAATAGAATAAACACTACCTTAAAGGGGTTATATGGAGTGAATCAACCCGTAGCCCTGTTGTTTCACATTGCTGAGTGCTGTCAGTAGGTATGAGAACGAATTTGGTACAACTTAGACTAAATAGTGAAACGGAAGCCAATGCCAACTGGCATTTCTTTTGGTCCCTTCAGCTTTACCTGTCAGTTTACTAATTCAGTCAGCACTGAATATGGGCTGATTTCCTTTAATTCCATCAATGAACAATTATTTGGTTATTTTTTGATGGTCTCAGAGTTTATCCTATATATGTTTTATGTATATTTCCTAATGAATAACTGCATAGGTTACCTTTTTATGTCATTTTTTATTTATTTATCTGTTTTTGCCCAACTCTAGGCTATTTGCCACATAAGAGGTAATTAAATTACAAAGTAAATTTTAAATGATGTGTAAACATTGGTAAAAAGCATGCTGCCATTTAAGTAAACATAATGGTTTTAACCATAAACTTCAGATTGATTTGAGAGATTCATCATTTCATATCTTAATTCATGGACCATGACCTGCATCCTGTTCCAGTATGACTGCCTACCCCTCAATAACCCTAGAAAGGTGTCCGGCTCAGTCTCAAACTCTTGGTAGTAGAAAACAAGTTGTCTCAGTACAGCCACGACCTTCTACTATATGGAAGAGACTGTTGAAAGGGCATACATTCTTCATAAATTGGCTTAAGCGGAACTCCTGTAGCACATTGCCCGTACATTATCCAATCACTAAATATGGAATGCCTCTTGAAAACACCTAGACTGAGCCAAGACATTTATAGGAGCACGTAAATTTACTGTTTTATTTGCTGAAAGGTTATGCAAGAGACCCAAGCTTTTCCTGAAAGCAAGTGGATGGGGGAAACAACCTCTGACCTTTACTGGGCAAGCATTAAGGAATAGATGAGGAAGGCAAGACATGGAAGAGGAGAGCAATCACATGAAAGCTGATGTGGAGAATAGACTTACTCTACAATAACAATACCCCAGTGCGCAGTGTGGGTATTGGGGAAAATGGGTAAATGAGTGCCCGCCATAAATTATATTTTTATATAAAATAAACCTGAAACATAACAGTTCTATAGCTTTAGTTGTTAAAAAGAGGCCATTCTAAGGCACCTTTAAGACTCCACCAGATGGGGCTGTATTCTCCCCTTAGACCTGTCAGGTGTTTTTGTTATTTAGCAAGGACTTTGGTACGCTTAGAAATAGAAAGCAAAATTTATCAAGACGGTTAAATTGCCTTATTTTTTTAACTTTTTTTTTGTCATGGTTGGTATACTTCTAATGATTGGTATACTGTAAATGAAAATAGATTGACAGAAATTTGCTTTAAACATGTAGCAAAAGATGTAGTAAAGGTCCATCTTATAAATATTATCCTATGACGAGAACATTAGATTGCATGAGGCCTAACTTTGAATACACACAGACAACCCCCCCCCCCTAATTTAGAGTATTTGGCTGTGCATGTTCAAATTTAGATCTCCTGCAATCTAATGTTCTTGTCGCCGGATCACATTTATAATATGGATCTTTCATGCATATTTTCTGCTTGTATCAATTGGGTCACCTCTGTGTAAGGAACGTCATGTTCAGAATGCTTTAGGCAGGGTTTTGAATCCAGCATCAGGTTAATGTCTCCTGTGGATAATGTGCTCAGAGGATGTGTCAGCCAAGTAAAAGTGATATACCATCCCATCTTCTCAGCTTCATACAGTTTCCCAACCTATGTACCTGTAAGTGATGTTTGCAAATGTGTATGTCTACTATTGTGACATTTATCACAATAGTAGACATACACATTTGTTAAGTTACAAGGCTTGTTCACTGTTAGTATCAAAACATTCCTCAGGGGCTCTACTCTGTCCGGCCTCAGGCAATGTGGCCAGCCATGGGATGTCCATTCCTGCCCTGGCCTCCCCACCTGCGCCCTAGCTCAGCTGTCCATGAAGGCTCTGCGCCGATTATGCAACAAGAGCGCAGTGCAGGGAGCGAATTAGTGCTCAGGCCGTATTTACGAAACCTCTGGTTCTGTTTACAGCAACGGGCTAGAGGGGAATAACTGACTGCCTACCCATGACTCTGATTTAAGGGCTGGAAGGAGAACTCGAGCCTCCAAAGCAGCAGGGCAACTCAGGCCAACAGCTTCTACTGAAGCCCACATGCTTGACCAAATCTTCCTCCGTCATCCCACCGTCACTTTCAGGGTGCATAGGAAAGGGGTTGGTAAAAAGGCCCTGGCAGGGTTTACAATAAAGTCTGTTGACAAATTCCTTTCAGCTTTTGAGAAAACAATTTTCTACATGCAAGGCAGTTACATAAGCCTTGTGGTGTGAGGTTTGGCTGTGGCACATTTTGGCTTTATATTTGGATTTCTTGGCTAGTATATTGCTCATAGACGTTTCAATGGTGTGGGGGGGGGGCATGTTTGGATATGTGTGAAATTGCCCCACAACATGATCCATCTGGAAGGAAACCATAAAATGTGTGTGGATGGGGGGGTAGATTAGAGGTGTCTTCACACCCCCATTCCTGGCCATGAGAGACTACAGTCAACCCATGTTCAGCAAGTCTGGCCTAAAATATCCTTTAGTTTGAGGAGTAAATAAACATCCCCTCCTCACTGTGTTAGTCACAGGACCATTTTTCACATACCCTTGGGAGACCAGCTCAAGTCTTTCAGCACCAGTCTGTATCCATTTAGTGGTGCCATGGCAGAGTATCTGACCTCTGACACAAAGATCATTGAATACCGTTTTTACCTTCTGTCTGACATGTTTATTTGGAAGGCCATTGATGAACCCATAGGGATAGTTTGATTGTGTCATCATCCCTTAGCATATGCAAAAGGGAAGAGCCTTACTAATGCATTTGCATGTGGATGCGATCAACAGTGGGATTAGCCTTTCAGATGATCAGGGCTCCTCAGCTACAGCAGCTAAGGATGACTGATTAGACCTGGTCATTTTCTTTTAAAACTCCCCCGTTAATATTTTTGTTTTGGATAAATAAACTGTGTGTGTCTGTGTCTTAATCAAGAACAGATTTTGAGTGTGTTTAAAAAAACAAAACAAACAAAAAATATGCAATATGATTGTCTTTACATTCTATCCTGCACATGTGTTTGTGTGTGTTATAGGGTCGTTACTTGAGATGTTTTGGTTGAGAAGGGTTGTGTTGGTGGTGACACACAGCAAGTTGCCCTTACATAAGAAGTGCATATGCCTTCTAGAAGAACATGTACGGTCGACATTGTTTTGGGTTACTTTAGGGGTGGACACTGTTTTATACTCCAAGGATGGAATATCATTATGAACACCCATCATCATTAAACTTTTGCTGTAGATATTGTCACGGCTCCGGCACTGATAAACACATTCCAGGTCTTGCTGGTAAGCTGCTATCTTTGCTTTTGTCCCTTCCATGTTAATCTGTGTTCAAAGGCAAGAATGTCTTGTCCCTTAACTGTTTGGATAAACAATTAGATGGCAATCCAGAGATAGGAGAGAAGATTAGGAGGAATAGTGTCAGCAGCCTTGCCAGGCAGATGCAGAATTTGTTCTCCTCCCAGCAAACCACAACAGCCAGAACAATGACCAAGGCATCCACCTAGTCAAATCTAGCTCAGGGAAAGTAGGTCATTACAGTTACCAACAGTGGAGAAATGTGGCAACCATGCAGGGAGTAAGTGGATGCTAGCAATAAAACATGGTGTGTCAGCCATGGAGCAACTTTTTCTGCTTCATGCTTGCTCACAGTCAGTAAACTACACCCATGAAAAAAGTAAAGAAACCTTATCTGACGTGAAGTGGCTGAGTAGTATACTGTAAACACATCACAATTGTTTCCTCTATTACAGAAATGAAACATTAACGTTAAATGAAGACATATGATGCTATGGTTTCTACAAAGAATATTAGTTCTTGGTTCAGTGATGCTGGACTTCGCATGAGTAAGGAATGTGACAAAGTTGACAGACACGAGTCGTATATATTTGTTTAAAGATTTTTTATTTTAATAAGTTCACTGTTGCTGAATCACTACGGCGCTTTTGGTTGACTATTGAAGTAAAGTTTGCAAATAGTTGATCTCTCTGTAATGTGGGTGACAAGTGTGAACCTGAAGAGTTAAGGATATAAAAGAGAGAATTGGGGGGAAGCCTGGGGTTGAGAAATAACACAAAGGGGAACTTAAGATATGCTTAGAATAATAAAGAACGGCCTGGTCGTACTGAGGCACATTCCTCACGTCGCCAAACGGAGCTCCTCCCCCTCAGAAATTGCGTCCTCCCCCAAGGAGTCATTAAAACTGCCTCGGAAACACGGTCAGTATCAGTCTGTGGATGCATACGAATGATTCTCTGATTCGGAGTGAGAACGTGATTAAACAACATGAGATGCAAAATGAGTTACAGTCTTCCTTGCTCACCCGGATCATCGCCAACTTATTCAAACCGACTGATGTGCTATCGAGCGCGATGCAGCAGGTAATATCTCTTGGTCTTGGCACTTCAAAGCATTACTTTCATTACCTAGTCTTAAAAATGTTGACAGTTTTGTGGAGAAATTGGCATAGTGGAGTTTGAGTTGTTTCGAAGGAATCTGCTCCGTAGGAGTTGAATTTGCTGTGGATCTAGGGCACTAGAGCGAAGGTCTTATAAAATGCTTTTAGTAGTCCTTGCCTGTTGTCTTTCGTTTGTTGACTTGACTGAGTGTGTGCTCTCGAGGTGTGTGTAAGGTTATGTGGCTTTTCGGTGCCATGCTGAACTGTTGCGTGTGTCACGTTTGGAACGTGCAGCTTTTCAGAGTTCAACATATGACTAGGGTCATGTCATATTATAGAGTATGGCCAACAACGTCAGTACTATGGCAAAGTAGTTTTGCTACTTTGACTGACTCAACTGATTGACTTTCCGTTAACGCTTTATCTGTAATCAAAAATGTGGTTAATCAGTTGTTTGCGGGTTGCATGTGCGCTTGCTGACGGCGTGATTCTAAAACGGATGACTTGAAATAATATCACCAACACCAAAAATGTTAGAAATGGCATACTCGTGTACCATGGATACAAAATACAGTACAGCACGAGTTGAGCCAACAGTATCCGCTGGAGCGCCTGCTGTCGGAGTAGTAGTGCATTACGGAGCGGTCTCTTTGTTCATCAGAAAACCGTCGAGAGTCAGCACGGAGGGTGCATAAGGTTGTGTTGATAAACGGGTCAAGTTTATAGCATCCTAAGAGAAGTTTCAGTTCCGCAACGAAGCGGTTTTTGATAGCGGATTTTTCACAGAACGAAGTGAGTAAATCCGTTTACTTATTATAACATTAAATGTCCTTGTTGTCCCAGAGGAGGGTAGACTGTGTTCTGTCGTGTGAGCACAGCGTGTTCCCAGGAAAGCAGAATGCAGCGTAATCCGTGCCAACCCAAAGTAGGATTACGTTAGGTTTTAAAGGTCAAGTGGGGGAATTTTTCAATTTGTAAATCATTGTGATTTTTTTCCTTTTCTTTTTTTATGCAGATGTTCTGTGTTTGTATTTTTGACTCCGGGCTAACTTATTAACCATTTCTGATTTGGCATCGTGAGAGTTGATGCTCATGAGCTGCAACCAAGGAGCTCTAAAACCAAACTTTGACGGAAAATGAACAATCTCGTATACGTTTTTAACCTTTGGAATAAATGTTGCAGGAGTGTTTCATATTTATTCACTTAAAGCAACTACAACTACCTTTGTACTTTGAAATATATCAATTTGTGTGTAAATTGCCTGCAGTGTCATAAAAAAGCCTGGCATCAGTGTACTTGGTGTGCCTTGTGGATGTGAATGTTCACCACCCACTCAAAAACACTTGTCACATGGGCCTGTACAGTCTGAAGCGGGCTTAATGTTACCTATTGAGAGATGGCTTTGTGTTGCCAGCTAATGTGTTCTTCCGGACAATAACGTTTTGAGTGCTTGTGTATGTTTGAGGGTGTATACGTTTTCAGTGTCCAGCACCCCTCCCTGTACAGCCACAATAAAGCAATATCTTCTTGTAGGCATAAAAAGGTGTGATCCAATGCCTCAAGCGCTAACCACGCATGTATTTTATATTTATAATAATTACATAGGCTACACTGTTAGTGTATATAGCGTACTACTAGCATAGCCTAGCCTAAATTCCTCCTCTCGCTCTCCCCACTCTACCAGTGGGCAGCTACACAAACCTAAAGAGCTCCACATCATCTGTGGATTAAGCCACACAGTCAACTTTATGTGAAATCTGCAAATAAAACGTCTTGTGTGATAACACTCTATTTGCTTGTCACTTGCAAGAAACAGACTTAACTTTGGGGATGCAGATAGCTAGCAATAATGATTGAATTAGTTTAATAGCACAATGCAAACGCACAACTCCTGTTTCTTTGCATTCTTCTGAGAAGTGCTTCAAGCCACTCACACCAGTAGTCCATAACTCCTTGTGCGTGTCTCACACTCAATCAAAACAGTAGGCTAGACATGCCAACATCTTTTAATGTGCCTTTTTAAAGTATCAGACATGCTATTTAAAAAAACGTAAACATGTGGGTAAGGGTAGGTTTCCTCTCCATGCATTTCTGCATCTGATAATAGAACTAAGATGTGAAGACTGGAAATAGGGCAGTGCAGACATTGCCCCATATTCGTCTCTATTAGCTTTGCTCTGCTCTGTTCCAGTAGCTTATGCCACGGTGTATACAGACAAATAGTGTTCACTGAGCAGTCCTTCCTCAATACAACATGATTTATTAAACTCTAACTGTATCATCAAACTCGTTTAAAATACTAAAAATAGCTTATAATGCATACAAGAGAAAGACAACCATTGATATTTAAGTAATTGGGAATTAACATGATTTATTGGAGGAAATAGATGAGTTATATTCTTGAGTGGATGATTTTCAGGAGGGTGCTGCCCAACCTGCCTTTATGCACTGGCTACTGGGGCATGCCAAATATGATGAGATGAGATCATGAAGACATGAACATGTCTGAGTTCTCTTGCCAGAATTCCTGAGAAGTGATTCCTGGTGTCGTAACTTGCCTTGCTGGAGCTTGTTTAAAATTTACCTACTGATGTCACCTTTTGTAAGGGTACTCACTATGTTGGGATGTATCATTTTAACTTTCCCACTTTCTTCTCTTTACAGTGCCTCTGGAGCCAGTGTCGTAGCCATTGATAATAAAATTGAGCAGGCAATGGTGAGTTGTGTGTGTGTTTTTTTTTTAATTATATATCTTAGAATACCTGCCTTGCATGCAATTTTTTTCTTGGCAGTGGATTGGTGGGCACAGTGAAGGAGAATGAGGCATTTTGTAATCATGACCATATTAAAATCCTGACATGAACATTCAGATTTTTTGTTCAGTGGTCTACTTTAAAGAAAACGCTTCACTGGGTCCCATCACTGTCCTTAATAAACCAAATTGCATATATTTACCATGTGGCTATTTTTCTTCTAGGATCTGGTGAAAAGCCATCTTATGTATGCTGTACGGGAAGAGGTGGAGGTCCTGAAGGAGCAGATTAAAGAGCTGTATGAGAGGAACTCTGTGCTGGAGCGAGAGAACGCCGTGCTCAAGTCATTGGCCAACAATGATCAGCTGTCCCAGCTCTCAGCCCAGCTCAATGTCCCCCCTGGCAGCACGTCACCCCCCCAGCAGCAGCAGCCTTATCAACCCCAGCAGCAGCACGCCCCCACCAGTGCCGAACCCGCACCGCCACCTCCCCAGCCCCACAATCTCTCCTCTGCCTGAAGTGCTTTCTCTGTGTCTGGCATGGTGCGGGACATGTAGAAACATTTTAAGAATAAAAAAAAAAAAGAGAGCAAACATCTTTACAGTTTTTCTTTTGAGAAAAAAGAAAAAAAGCAGCCTTGTTTGTTTTTTTTTTTTCCTTTTTTTTTGTTGCCACCAATGTCTTTTACCTTGTGAAGAGCCATGCTTCATTGTGCTGTGTTGTGTGGCCTTCCCAGTATTAGACAATCATCATGTGAGCGCTTTCCTGTTATCTGGCCGCACGCCAAGCATCCACAGCAGGGGCTGGCCCAGGGGTGTCGGAGGCGGTGAGGAGGTTATGCAGAGTGCTGAGAGGAAGAGCAGAAAGCTGGACTGGACAAAGGCAGCCTGGCTGGCTTGCTGGAGGCAGCACTTGGAAGGAGAGACGCCTGCAGAAGAGCTTGTCCAACCACAGCAAGTCCTGTTTATAGGGGTGTTTGCTGGTGTTGGTTCTGTGGAATGAGTATTGACAGGGAATTGGACGCTTTGTTTTGAGGGAGAATGAATGCATTATTTAGGAAAGCGGGGGTCTTAGGTGGGATGGTGAGCCTTGTTTTTACCTTTGGTTTTGAAAGTTCTGTTTTCATGTTGGAAGAACTGCGCATTCAATAATTTTCCCTCCTCATTTCTCTATCTCCTGAGCTTATTATTCAACATGAAAACAACAGAAATACAACCGTTCGAATTTTACTGATTTGCTGTTTTATTTATTACTGGGCTGCTATTTTCATAACATAAATGAACAATGCCACAGAAATAGTGTAGTACTGAAAAAGTTCCTGGCTTATGAAATTTCAGATCGTCACATTTGAATGTTTTACCACATAAATTAGACAGTCAAAAAAATAGAAATCCCTATATGACAACTCAACACTAATGGCAATTATAAAACTGGCATTGCTAACAAACAGTAGGTAAAGTCTACAATGAATGTACATTTGTAAAGAGTGTAAAGTATTAAAAGCATAGCAAGTTTGTACAGGTGAAACACCAGTTCTTATGAAATTACAAATTTTAACAAATCTATGGTGAGAGATTTTGATGAAGAAAACTTGTTCATTTGTTATTCTTTGAGAATAGTGAGGTGATTGCCATACATCCCCAGACTAGTTGAGAAAATTCAAAAGGCGCATAGTTTGTTTTGGGAGTTGGGGGCAAAAAGCTGTGAAATTGTTCAATGACCTGTTTGTAACCAAAGAAGCAAAGCTGTGTACGTCTATTTTTTAATTTTGTAATGCACACACATATGTATTATTATTATTATTTTATTTGTTTTTTTCTTTTTTTTTTACTTCACGTCTTTTGTTTGTTTTGAGCGGGGGGTCTGTTTTAGCATGTTCTGCATGATGTATAATCCAACCACTTTCTTACCTCATGTTTGTACTCGGCACTCTTATTGTAACAGTCATCTTGGAAAGAACAGGGCAAGTGTTGATGTTTTAGAGAGGTGAATGGGTATTATAGGTGGTGTTTTGCTGAAGGTTATGCTTGGAGTTATTTAAGAGTTATTTAAAATGTGCTAGTACAAAAATGAAGTGAGCCATCATCTAGTCAGTGTTGAGTGGTGTACTTCATATGCAGAATAAAAGGTTTTGTGGTGTGTTAAATTCTAATATTTGATGAATGCAATTATTTAGATTCAAAATTGTACTTTTAAGTACTGAAACTCAAAATAATTGAAAATCACAATTTGAACACCCACAAAAGATGAGCAGTTGTGGCTTTTTTTTTTCTTCTTCTTTTTAAAGAGCAATCTCATTTGAAAGCGCCAGATCTGTGAGAAGCATATGGTATGTCCTCTGTGTTTTCTAAATGTTTTCTGTGCCTCTTGTACCGTTGCTTCTGTGCGTGACCTGGTTCATAGTTTGTAGCTCAGTACAAATCCATACCAAACACACATGGGTTACTTGTACAGTCTTGTCTTCTCAGCCAGATCTTTGTTTCCATTCTCCACTGGCATTTTGTTTTTCTTTCTTTTTTTTGTCTGAAGGAAATTTAATAAACAAGCAAATTGTATTGTATGAACTTGATCACTGAGCCTTTGAGAGATCTTTAAAAGAAAAAAAATACCCTTGTAATGTGCTATTTCTGACTTTTTTTGTTTTCTCCATCAAAAATAAATTACTGTTCTATTTAGAACAACCAAATCATGTATGATGCCATTTGGTATTTGTTTCCTTTTGACTTAATTGCATGCCTGGATTTTTTGTAATGTTTTGGGGGAAAAAAAAACATGAGTAGATCACACTTCCACTGAAATGGAAACATTCCCAATAACCTGCATTCACATTTCTTCTGAAACGGAAGTGATGGCCTTTTTTTTTTTTTACCATGATGAAAGATATTAAAATCCTTTGGTTTGGCAGATGTCCTCATCATAAGTGGATGAATTGTGTGCTGAGCATCAATACTAGTTAAGCTGAAATTTTGAAAGAAGTCATTTCATGTTGGGACATCGCTGAATCCACCACTATCCTGTACATCTGATTTCAAGTGAATTCCCCCTCAGGGCAAGCAGTGGCATATCATAGCACTGATGAATCATGGGCTGAATTACTGGCTGGTGACGTAGTCAGCCATGTCATGTCTAAACCAAACCACACCCTTGGTGCACTGCTTAACCCTACAGTCAACCACAGTGAAATCTGAGTGAAAAATGTAAATACATCAGAGAAGAGCAACAGTCGTTCATAGGGATGACTACGTGATGATTAAACTGGCTTCAGTAATTTCAAGAACATGTGAATGTGTGTGCTGGTTGGTTTAGTCCATGCACGCCAGATTAATTTTTCTTTGTTTGGCCCAGTTTCCATGTGTCAACACCCACCTGCTTGGACAGGAATTCTGTGTAATTATACAAGCAGCATCATGTCACAGAATCTCATTGTTCAGCCATGTTTGGAACGTGTCAACGTGACAGTCCTTTCACCTGTTTTTCACCAGATTATCAAGATACTCCACGCTGAATGGGTGTTTTCCAATAGTGGTAGTTTTACCTGGAACAGAAGGGTTATTTTTTAAATAACATGAAATCACATGTAAAAAACATCTCTCGTATCCTCACTTCCTTCAAATCGATTTTTAAAATACTCCTAACCTATGAAGCCCTCAATGGCCTTGCTCCAACATATGATGAATCTGAAGATGATGGTGATGAGATGGGTGATGAGAACCATGAGTGGGATGGGGTTGAAGTCACATCTATCTTAAATGAAGTCATGGGGTCGAAGTCACATCTTTCTTAACGACGATGGTTTGCAATTCCAACTGCCTTAAGCATCATCGATGCGCCTGCCACTTATTGAATCTTGTCTCCACAGTGGATGCAGCCAAGACAACATCTAATGATGCTTTCTAGGTCTAGATCAGCTTTCTCTAAGACTATGCCATGCACTATTGAACAGATTTGGGAGATCTTCTACTGCTGCAGAGTTTATAGAGAATGTGTGCAAAATTCAGCTGATCTGGCCAAACTCAACATGATGGAATTCGTATTGTTAAAGATCAGGAAGAAGGAGCTCTAAGAACTGTTTTCACCTCACTCAAGTTGCCCATTGTTTTTGGAGTATTTAAATTCATGTACTGCTTTAAATAGTTGTAGTATGTCAGATTCTACATGGTTATTCTGCTAAATGGAGCACATCTACAACTCCAGAGTAAGCCCCCTCCTAGGCAGCGACGATGTGTAGACATGCTCCTGAAACTGTTATTTATCGCTGCTGCTTTTATTGTCCCAAAGTTTAAAACATTGTGGAC
This sequence comes from Tenualosa thibaudeaui, assembly GCA_027481765.1. Taxonomy (NCBI): domain Eukaryota; kingdom Metazoa; phylum Chordata; class Actinopteri; order Clupeiformes; family Clupeidae; genus Tenualosa; species Tenualosa thibaudeaui. The sequence goes on along the minus strand of JAIFZK010000173.1, from coordinate 1,430,995 downwards.
CTCTGAAGAAAATATCATAAAACGGCTACATTAAAAATGTCATAAAAAGGCTACATTAGCGATCCAGTTTTGTGTCAGAAAAGTATTTCAAGTTAGATGCACAGAAACACAATAACCAAAACACTTAAATCAAACACCAAAAATCTTACAAGCTCAAATGGGTATACATTACATTTATAGCACTTAATTATGTCATTCTGATTTAACATGAAGGAATGCATGATTACAGTGACTTGATCTTTAGCATTTTTAAATGTCCATTTCAGTCCTGGACAACACCACTACATACATATATGATATACATGGAAGCCACTCCTTAGTAAAAGGCACATGGCAGCTTGCCTGGAGTTTGCCAAAAGGCACAATCTCAAAGACTTTTTTCATGTTGTCATTATGGGGTGTTGTGTGTAGAATTTTGAGGAAAAAAATGAATTGAATCCATTTTGGAATAAGGCTGTAACATAACAAAATATGGAAAGAAGGGCTGTGAATACTTTCCAGATGCACTGTAGGAAATGAGCTTATGGTTGTATGGGGGTGGTGGTGGCATAGTGGTTAAGGAACCTGGCTAGCATGCAAGTAGCCTGAAAAGATAAAGGCGTCTGCTAAATGCATAAATGTAAATGTTTTATGCCACATTTGTTGTAATTAGATGTGCAACTAAGTTACAAATAAATGTAAAATGAATTAATTGTTCTCTATTGCTGTTATTTCATAACCATTTGATCTTACCTAATGCTTTCCTACCTTACCTAGCTTTCAATGCTTTGTGCTTATATTCTTTTTAATAGACAAATGTAAGAGACTGTAAGAGTGCCGTTAGTATTTCACCATATACAAGTTGATTGAGTAGGAGCTTTGATGTCAAAATAATAAAAAGCCATTAGAACTATAATTCATTGAGATACTTTTACTTTAAATACTTAAGTATATATGAAGGCAAATACATTTGTACTTCTACTCAAGTGGAAATTCAAAGTGCATACTTCCACTTTTACTGGAGTAATATTTGACACAAGGCATCTATACTTTCACTTAAGTACAGTGTATAGTTATACTTATAGTTATAGTCTTATAGTCAGTGTACTTCATCCACCACTGCTTGACCATAAAACATTTGCATGATGGACACCTTGGCCCAACATATTTTCAATATTTAACAGCTGTGTTGTCACACATGGTTTAATAGGAGGCCGTATGCAAATAATTATATTTTGAAGAATGAAGATTACATATTTGTAATTACATATCAAGCACTTTTCTTGTCTTTTAAGTTTTCCTTTTGGTGACGCACACAGGCTGGACACAAATTGCTTGTTTCCACCGGCGTGGTGCCGGGGCCCCATCTAGACCTGGTTCAGCATTTTTTGACCAAACAATCACTGGTGCACCGGCACGGCTCCCCTGAAATTGCTGGTCCCTAAGTTGGAACCTCACACGTCACAGTGTTGTGTTGTTAGCAAAACTAAAGATTCTAGATTCTAACGTCATGTGCAAGCTGTGTGCATTTGATTTGTGGCTGTCCTATCCGTCTGCTGTAAGTTAACGTTTGACAACTAGTTCGGTTTGTTTACCATAATGCAAATATCACTCAACACAGCCCATCGTCTCAACAAAAGTATTTTATTGAACGGTGTAATTTTGACAGGGTTCATTCATAATGTGAAAGTGTAAAATTATGCTAAAATTAGAATTTTAACTATTTCATGAATCATGTAAACTATGGCATGTACAGTCCATATAATATTACAAATTCATCTTCAGGTTCATCATTGTCAAGTCTTGGTTTGATGGTTTGACTGAAGCCATACCCATACAACAAGGCACATGATCCAGGTTTGTCCAGGGAGTGTCTCTGCTGTTGTACAGAGCAAAAAAAAACAGTATACAGTATACCACACAACATTGAATGTTTGGAATTCACAACATTCTATTGTGATGAAAGGGAAGTATGGTCTTCTGATGTCCCGGCTCCCACTTTGGCTGTAAACTTGTTTCCCTCCCACGCCACGGTTTTTTTTTTTTTTTTAATTAAAACAATACATTCTAATCTAGTACATCTGCTGTACAACACGTCAAGCACAAGCAAGATCAGTGATCACTAGCTAAATGAACTTTGAGTATGTTACAGTTTGTTGTATGCAGCTGTGCAGGTTACATGAAAAGAAAACCAACACGGACTGAAATAAAGATATCCTTGCTCATGTTTGGTCTTCCATGACCATGAATTGCTACTAAGCTGATGTTTATATTTAAGACATTTCATTTCAGACATCCCAAAATCCATAAGCTAACATAGTGTTTTCAGCCTCAAGAACAAAAAACTAAAACGTACACTTTTATTACTGTACATCAGTCCATAATGTACACCTACTAAACTAGACTACGTTTACTGTTGATAATACAGCTTCACATATCAAAATGTAGGGCTAAGAGGGCTAGAATAAAGCTTGGGTGTATGTAGGGTTAGCTAACGTTAGCTAACTCATACTAGTGCACAGTTTTGCAAAACAACTGATGCATGAGCCAAGAACTGTTCCCCCTTATCGACGGTTCAAAATTGTTTATCTGAAGTATAAGGCAATATGTATAATCAAGAAGCTTAGTAAACGAACTATTTTTAGCACTTTCAGAAAGGTTGATGGTCTCTCTCACTCTGGTAAGGTTCCGCGCTGATTCAAGTCTTGTTCAGGTTATCTCACGAAACGATACAGCAGCGAAGTTGAGTTTGCCTGAAGGGGCGGGTCTATCGGCCGTCTCAGGGTCAAACTGGCTCCACCTTTTTGCCCTTATTTGGCCTGGCCGGGCATAGGCGGGTTTGACTGAACTGGCCAATATGTCCGATTTTGGCTTCATTTCCATTGTTAAGAAATTCTATGGGTGATGTCACAGATGCTTTGTCCACTTTTTATACAGTCTGTGAGGGCAACTACCTTGAACGAATTATGTTTATTATCGTAAATTCACGGGACAGGGATGTGCTGAGTTTTAAGCAACACTCTGTGGTATATTATTTATCGTCTGGTTCAATAGATCAACTCAGTGCAGTTAAACCAAGCTTTCTCCTCCGAGAGCTACTTTGACAAAATCAACGTGGCCAAGCTATGCTACGGCTATTTACATCAGTATTATTGCTAGACCTATAAATCCTTTACCATCCTTTACCATCTTACACACTTACAGCGCAGAGTGCTCTTTTAGAGTGCTCTTTTAAAGTGTCATCTAAATTTGTGGGAAGAAATATTATATATATATCTTTATTGGCCCCTTTATTTTCCATAGCTACAGCCAAGTCTGGTATATACTACATTAACATCAGAGAATTTGTACCAGTCAGGGCAGGATGTGTTTGAATTTGATTTCACAGAAATTTTTAATAGGTTTACTTTTTGCGTATGTTGTGAAATTTTACATTTCCCTGGACCCTTTGGAGAGCTACTCTAATGCAGGAGCTACCTGTTGGAGACCCCTGAATTAAACCATCATCCCTCACTCGCTTAAGATTTGCCCTCCCTGATATTTACATACCTGTTTTAGTATATTAGACAAAAGTTGCATTCTACTGTGTTACATAAATCTTCCCCATGCAGTATTCATAGACTAAAGCATCCTATAGCAGTGCAGTAATAACTAGGTAGTCTATATCTCAAATGAGAAGCATATTTGAATAAGTTGCATTATTAATGTCTTTGATCAGGCAATGTGTGTGATTGGTTACAAGTTTAGCAGAACTGTACATTTGCTATATTATGTGGTTGTTACTCAATGCTATCTGTTTGTTTATTTTTCTTTTTCCTTATATCCATCATCAGTGACTTTCACCACAACTTTCACCAGAGGTGGTGGTGGTCCTAGGTAGGAGCTGGCTGAAGTGGCAGAGAGATGGCAGGTAATTGTACTGTACTGTTGTTGCTGGGATGTGCCACTTGTTTGTGGTCCAATGTCATCTCCACCACACTATCCTGTGACACTTTGGCCAGACTGCTCTATTCCATTTGTCTGCGTATTATAATGAATGTATCAGCATAACAATTCATTATTAGAATGTCAACGTAACCCAAGGTTATGCTCCTAAAGTTTCTCAACTGTAAGACTATTGTATGGCTGGTAAGCTTACTCCAACACAGATGGTTTAGTCTGGCTTTATCAATCACAAATAGCAGTCTGACATGACAAGGTGAATTTCATGGAACTGTTGGCAAGTGTCCCAAAACAGCAGATAAATGGCACATACCATCAACAATAGTGCAGTACAATGTTTTTGTTGCTGTGAACCTGCAACTGACCAGGGGCTTATACTACTGAACAAGGTTACTGGTTAACCCGGGTAGCTTTGGGAGTTACCACTGATTTCTAAAAGAACCCTCCATTGAGCATCAGTTGTTTCTGAAGTGACATGTTGTTTTTAGATCAGCGGTTACTCCAGAAGTTACCCAGTTTAGCTTTGTAGTATATCCCCTTAATTGCCCTGATGAAACAGTTAGGCTGGGATGGACTGAAGTGGCATGGCTTTCTCCTTGTCTTCAACTAATATGTTTGAATGTCCAACTCATCCACTGTGGTGCAAACAACCTTGGATGCGTAAGGAGTGTCCATATTGTCAAAAAGTTAGTGTTGTCTAAAATAAACCAGTGTGAACCCATGCTTGGACAGAAAACATAACTATTTGAACCTGCCATGGACAGTGCAGGAACAACTGTCAATCATGGGTCAACCATGCCCATTTTTATGTATGTTAAAATAACATAAAAAAAAGTCCTCAGCTGGGAAAATGGTTTTATTTGAAGGACAAGGGAAGTTATTTTTTTAAGATTTTAAAAAGGCAGCGACACCGCAGCAGAACACTGATGCTCAGTGCAGTGTCCTTTTGGAGATCAGTGGTTACCCAGGTTAACCAGTTACCTTGCTTTGTAGTAGGCACCATAGTGGATAGATTGGACCATTAGTCATTGCATGAGCAGAACACAGAAAAGGATTGGCAAGAACACCCCTGGTGCCAATTTGGACCCCATCGCCAAGGTCAACATCAAGTATAGTATATACAAAGAACATGCACTGTCCCCACTGCTGTTCTGTATCGGCCTAAGTCCTCTGGACCATGTCATTGACAAGAGTGACTATGGCTGCAAGCATCAGAACAGAGCTATCAGCCAACTCTATATGGATAACATCAAGAGTGGGAGTGACATGGAGAGACATTGGGAGCAGAGGCCTGGAAAGGAGGTGTGTGAGGAAGAAATCACTGTGCAAAAGAAAAACCCTGTATGGGATGTGCCACTGACAGATGGAGGAGGCAGCTGATATCAGGAAATCTTACCAATGGCTCATACAACTGGACTAACAGACAGCACTGCACCACTGATCATGGTAGCACAAGAGCAGGCCCTGAGTACAAGATCATTTGAGGCTGGGATCTACCATACGAGGCAAGAAGTGCAGTCTATGTAAAGAAGCCCCTCAGACGGTCTAACACATAGCAGCACGATGCAAGATGCTGGCAGGCACAGCATATATAGATACAGATGGCAAGTCTAGTTAATGTCCCCAAAATGCGAGAGTGGGGTTGACATGGGGGGAAATCGTGGAAAAGTTGTTGATTTTTCATGCAAGTGAGTGCAGAAGCTCTGCTGCAGGTACTTAAAATTGCTTATAATTGTAAGTAATTTAAGTATAAGAAAAACTGAATACAATGAATGAGATCATTTGTCTGATGACGACCTGTTTGTTGCTTGGGTTTAGACTAATATTAATTTTCCATGGTTTGTTAATTCCAGTAACACTGACAGAAGTGTCAAGAGTGGACTCATCATTTGTTATTCAAATGGCTAGCCTGATTAGCTCAGTTTAGCAAGCTAAAGTTAGCTACATTTACACTGGTGATGAATGCAAATAGCAAGTTAGCAAGGTAATGAAACTAAACTAAAATTGTCCTCAGAAAGTTACTATACTATAGTATAGTCAGTACTATAAATTAAAGCAACGATCAAGTTAATTAATGTCGATAAATTTGTCACATTTAAATTGAATAAGTATAGGCTACCATATGAATGATAATTTTCCATGAAAGTGCAAACAATACACTGTAAGCGGAAAACCATATGCATTATCCATAGAGGTTCTATGCATAGAGGCTACAGCCTTGCATGTCAAAGGGGGAGTTGGCCCTGACTGTGAGACACTCTAACATAAGTGATCCGCTTCTCTCATTTCCACTGCACATTAACTGATTTTCAACCTTTCTTTGCAACAGTAACATATGTACTATAGTATACAACAGTAACTATACTGCTACTACTATACTAATATTATTTCACAATTTAAGACACATCCCTATACTAGACACATCTGCTTTGTGATTCAGCTTGGACTCAGTTCATTTATTTTTGCCATTATTCTGCAGATTTTTCTTGGCTATCTTTTCCTAACCATGTAACAAATAACCACCCCAATAGCACCACTAAAGTTGATAGAATGGGAAAAGTGTTTTCACTGCATACTCTCTCTCTTCCTCTATGTCCTGAATGCACCAACCCTATCAGGCTTCACTCTGTTTTCACATCCATTTCAGGTCTGTACAATTATCACTGCACAAAATGTAAAAGGTTGATGCATAGCAATCAGGCGTAGGATACACACACACAAATGCACACACATACACACTGATGCATACACACACATGCATTTACACGAATATACAAAATCTTTGCACTAAGGTCTTTGTTTCAAGCTTTGAGCTTGCTTTCACACACAGGCATTGATATACAACCATTGCTGTTATTTACTGTAAGAGAGAGTCTTTCAAGCCAGCTCCTTCATTAAAGTATTACTTAGGAGACGATAAGGTTTAGTTTAGTCTTGAGTGAAGCCCAAGGTAGAGGAACAGCATCTGGATTAGGAGTGGGGAGAAATGACTGTGTGGACATGAGGAGAGTACTTCAGCAATTCAGACCACCTCAGGACAGGAGTGGGAGGGCTTGGGGTGGGCATTCGTAAGAGGCCCCCCACAGATGAGGAATGCAGTCAGTCATCAGTCCCCTGCTAAGTGTGTGTGTGTGTGCATGGTGTCTGTGCTGTGTGTGTGTGCGCTTACGTGCATGTGAATGTATATGTGTGCATGCATGTTGGTATATGTACGTGTGTGTGTGTTTGTGCGTGCCTGTGTGTGTGTGTGTGTGTGTGTGTGTGTGTGTGTGTGTGTGTGCGCAAAGGGTGGAAAGTGAAATATGATCTTGCAACCCATATAGACCCATTTATTTCCTGCAGCATTGCCCTGCCCTCCCTTGTGAAGCAAACCCCTGAATTGCATTATCTCTCCTGACATTTGACTCTGTGATAACACTGGCCTGCTTTTCCTTTTATATTAACAAGCATGAATTACAAAGTAAACTATTTTACTTCTGTCTGTTTTAGTCAAATCACAAACATTCAAAATTTTCATTATTCACCAACCATGCCATTTTGATATATCAAACCAGAGAAATGGTTTTTGGTGACTTATCCAGATCTTCTCCCCTCTCCCTCTTTCACAAATGGTTCTACTGATGGCCAAGGCCACCGCTTGAGCCTCCTGGAGTTCGGGCTGTCAGGAACCTCTCTGACCTACATAAACATTCTGCAGTGTGTTTGCCCAGCTGCAGAAGAAAGTAACCCTTCAAGCATTCACTGACTGTTTGGTCTGCAGTCAGCGGCTGACTCAACCGAATGTGGTATATGACAACCTTCATTTCCACACAAAGTTTACATTTGTTGAGCACAGTTTTCTGTCGCCATCTAGTGTAGAACACTGAATGTGGCAATAGATAAAAGTTTCCTGCTCAGCTATTCAGGGGTTGGATAAGTACTGACTAAAAATCTGTAATGAGCAAGTCATAAATTCTAATACCTAGAACATCTTGAGAAAGATTTTCTAAAAAAAATCCTTCATTCAAGCTACTCAGAGAGTTGGATATGAAACTCAATCTACCATCACATCAGGTATTTTCACATGTTCATTAGATGTGGTAGAGGCTCCCGTCCTATGAATTATTTTCATTGGAAGGGGGCCTCTAATCGGGGCCTATTGGTTATAGCCATGGCATAAGAGGATAAGTGCGGTGACAAAGTATTACTGTGACTGAAATCAACCCAAACTTTATGCAAAATGGAATAGTGATTAACTTCATTCTTTAACATTCTGGTAGAACCAACTTGTGCATGCAATGCAAATGTCCACATGTAGTCAAGAATGGAGATGGATCCAGATGGAGCCAGTGCATTGAATTGAACACAGATATTAATAGATAGCTCCAAAGCAATTCCAACTGATAACTGTCACTTAGCATATTAAAACTGGCATGACTGACTTGACTTATAATGGGGAGAATTAAGTTCTGCTATTGCCACTATGCACCAGAATAGCTGATATGTAACATTGCTTTTCATGGTACTAAGTACCACTATAAGGTCATTTTTAAGTAGTCACAGCTGTATAGCACACACAATAATGCCAAAGGTCTAGAACACTGAAAATGTGCAAAGAGCAAAAACATTGGTTTCAATGCACTGCACTTCAGAAATACTTTTGAATAAATAGCACCCAAAGCTTTGGCTAGTCAATAGGTCAAGGTCAATAGGGAAGTTATCTAAAACTAGAATGTTGCAATGCCAAGACTTCCACCCCTACTGAGCTCTATTCTGCAGCAGCATTAAAACAGCATGTCCCTGTAAAAGGTCCTGGCAGTAGCTTATTCCACTTCTATCTCCATTCTTGTGAATGCATATAACCCACAACTCATCAGATATTTGTCTGTTTGTAAGCAAAAGAAGCTATGCTGAAGGCTCGGCCATATGTATGCATGTAAGTATGCTGTCCTGAATGTCTTTTGTCATTTTGTCAGAGGTATGACATGATTGTGAGCCTCATAATGTGCACATGAACTTCATGTTCAGGAGAGATGCCTTTTCATTTAATTTCATTTTTCATTGAGAACTGTTCAGTCTGTTTGTGTATTTGCTTATGCTTACACAGTGAACTCCAAGAAAGGAAACTGTTGCTCGTTTGCTTGCACTTCTGCATCTTAAAAATACAGTTTGCTTGCTTGCATCTTAAAATACAGCAACAAACTAATTATAAAAAACAGAGTATAAACTAGACACTTTTTTGTCTAGACATCGCAGAGTGCTGAATGCTCAGAGAAGGACACTTGAATTATTATAGAATAGAATAGAGTAGAATAGCTTTACTGTCATTGTAACCAGCACATCATCAACTATGCAACAATCAATGTAAACATTTACACAATACTTTTACTTTCAATAAAATATAATATAGAATCTGTGTGAGGGGGAAGCAGCTGTACCAAAAATGGTAGATAAGCAGAGCAAGATAGTTCATGGTAGTTCATGCCTATGGGAGCAAAGTGGGGATCAGTTCTGATCTGCATAAATAGATGTGTTGTTGATATGCTTGCAGTAGATCAGCAGAAGCACTAGGCAGCACTAGCCTGGCTAGTAGTAGATAGGACTGTGCACCGAAATATGCTTGGTGCTTCGGAGAGGAGAGTCATACTATTACAACATTTTCTTAGATGGCCATGAGGGTTTGAAGACCATTATACCATGTCTGAAATGTACATCTATTGCTCAGAAAAATAAGGCTTTTAAATATTCAGTGAAATTCTGGGTTTCTGCTAGACTTCCGCTATGGACTGCGGTCTTTTTGCTATTACGCCATAAATGGTATTTCCCAGATAGCAAAAATACCATTTATGGTAAAAGAACCGGCGAGCAAAAAGCCAGAAGATCGCCAGCGATTTGCTGTCTGGGACAGAACACTTTAAACAACACTTTAAACAACACTTTAATTTTTGGTTATGTGAGAAGCTAATGCCACATGTTTCATGTTTATATACAGTACATGCATTTTCAAATATAAATATGAATGTAGAACCCCTTTCTTCACCTGAATTGCACTTTCCTTTTTTCACACTTTTTAACAGGTGTGAATTTAAGTCAGAAGACAAGTGAGGCTCTGTGGAATATCAACAGCATTGGCAAAGACGCGTATAATGAATTTGTAGCCATTTTGACTGAACTTGTAACTTTGAAAGGTACTCTACTTGTAAGTTTGTTCCTTTATATATTTGTTTTCACCAGGCTGATTTGATACTAAGGTCCTGTCTTTACCTTGTGACTGCAAGATAGCTGGATTTATCTTTGATGAGGTGAGGTCCCATATTTCATTATGAAACAAGATAGCCATAACAAAGATTTATCATTTACATTTAAAACGCCTTCCTTCTTGTCCTTGTTTAGCTCATTGTGAATGCAGTCCTGTGAGCCTTCATATTTGCTTTGAAGAGAGCTCCCTGTTTGTGCACAAATTTTGATCATATCTCCAGAATAAAGGGGACATCATGACCTGTTTTATGTGTCACTTAATCAGTGGACTGTTTGCCTGCACATGTTTTTCTTATGGCAAAAGTGGGAAGGAACATGTGAAAATGTTTGATGTGTATAATGGTGAAAATATTCTCCTGACAAATGCAAATTGCAAATGAATCCAGCTGGATATTGAGATATCAGTGTCCAGCAGGTGAGTTTCTGAGTAGTTATCCTGCCCACAGTCAGCAGGAGATGGCAGCAGATAGCCCTCATTTTTTAGACAGACTTGAAATATTATTCATGTGGGAACTTTATCTTTCTTTCTGTTTTTTTAACTACAAATCTTACAATAGACAGACTTAGTCATCATGGCCCTGAATGAAACTTGAATGAAACTCAAAAATGAGAGCAATCGTTTTTGACAAATTTTGTAATGTTTTGGCATACAGCAACCTGCACAATTACTGGCACCCCTGTAAAAGATGACAAAGACTTATTTTAAATCTTATCTTAAATCTTTATTTATGTTAGTCTTACAATGAAAATGGTAATCCTACCTCAAAGAGATAGAATTTTATACAGAGACATTTGCATCAAATGTCAATGCATCAAAAACAAATATTTTTCACAGAAACACGTGCCACAATTATTTGCACCCCTAGAATATATGATAAATAATGTAAATGTAAATGTCAAATTTTCCAACCCATATTTGACTGGGATTTGACCCATAGTTAAACTAACACAGAGCCATGCTCAGAAACTCACAAGCTACAAGTTACAACAGTAATGGTTGTCAAGCATTCCACTAAACTCTTTGTACAGCTGATCGACTCTAGAATAACTCTGTTGCTTTTTTTGTTTGTTTGTTTTTTGAAAGCTCACAAAATACTGTAGGTGTCTGTAGCATTCCATGACTTCATGCTTCACTATGATATAAAAATTGAAAAGAAACAGATTTTTTTAACATGGGGAAGACAGAATACACATTTGAAATGCATCCTATAAAGTGCACTAACTTCTGTAAGAAGACAAAAATGCTTGAAAATGCCCTATTTGCACCTTGGGATCACAAAACTGAAGTGCCCCAGATCTATTCGAAATGCATACCAGGAAAAAAGCTTTCTTGTCACAGAAATCAGATTAAAAAACTGGAGTTAGTAAATGCTATTGGGACTTTACCTAGAATCATGTTTTATGGTCAGATGGGATGCGAATTTAGCTTTTTGACTCATGGTGGGTTAGTCGTCTAGAACAATGATGATACTGAAAGTATATCTGCCTACTGGTAGTTATGGTGAATTGTCTTTGATGTTTTTTGGGTTGTTTTAATTCCAAAGACTCAAGGAATCTCCTTAGGGTGGATGCACTCAAGCCTCCATCATGGTTGTCTCAGACCCCTGATTTTAGCAGTATTGTAAACCAATGGGTGAAGGAGGATGCACCAGAGAGGACCTAGGAATATGGACAGTCAAGATTCTGTGAAGAGGAAGTGGTCTGAAATCCATTTCTTGTCTGACTTTGTGGCATGTCAAAGGAGATTACTAACAGTTGTATTATTGGCAAAGCTGTACAGAGTATGAAATGCAGGGGTGCCAATCATTGTGGCACGGGGTTTTGGTGATGTGTTTTCTTTAAAATGGATTGTATTTTTTCAGAATGAATTTTCTCCTGTTCAAGGTTGTAGTTTTCCTCAATGTTGTTTTTATGTGATTAAGGAAAATACTAATAGTTTAAAATGGACTTTGTGTTTTTAGCCAACTTTACCAAGGATGCCAGTAATAGTGGAGGGCGCTGTAGCGCATTTAGGATGAAAATAATGAAACGTGAAAAATGTGAGTTGCATTTATAGGCTATTTGAGAGAAAATATGACTAGCTGGAACAATCTGTAGCCTGTCTTCCACTAAAATGTGGCCCATTACCAATCATCGTTGCACATATTCCTTCTTCCTGTGGTCTGAAGCAGTTTGACTAAAGCCTGTAAATTGAAAAGCTCACTATGGGAAGATTGTGTTTTTAATTATTTCACACATTGTTTTTTCTTTGAAAGCAATTAAGTTTTTGTGTTGGTATAGCTAGACCTAATCAATATTGTGGATCATGTGGTCTGGGAGGATCCCCATGTTGTGTTTTAATTTACATTTTCAAGTGGAGGGAATGACAAAGACTGACAAACACTGGATCTAGTGAGGAAATCCAAATCCCTCTATGCAAAGGTCTTCTTTACAACCACACCCTCATGCCCAACTCATCGGGCCATATAGGAAACAGCAGGATGCTCCTCTGCAAGTGAATACACAGTATTTCAACCTTTGGTGACAGTCTGGTGCTTGGCAGTGCTTAAGCCTTTACTCTGCCTAGTGTATGTCCCTGAATGTAACTGTGAGAAAGTCTCTGCATCATGCAAACCAACCTGTGACCTTTTCAGCGAAGAGTCTTGTGAGAAGAGTATTGACACCATATTTCAACAGGACATCAGAATTACAGATTTTCCTTACCTTCTTCCAAGGAAAAGACATTGCAGATCATGATAAAGGTTGAATATGTTATCTAAGTTTCTTTCAAAACTATGAAGTGTAATTGAAATCCATATAGCCTAGCTAATTGCCTGTTGTTTTTTATCTTTAAATCAGTTTTTTGTCCTACGACCTGGCACATCCTATTTCTCTACAGTGATGTATCCTTTCACATCAACTGTTTTACCTTACTGGATGGATCATGAGATTTGAGTATAATACAGCTCATATACAGCAATTACATGCTGTGTCAAGATTTGACAGACTCATAATAACAGTGTCAAGGGTGTGCAATGGCTTCACTAATCCTGTCATGGCTATTCCCTTAGAAATATCAGCTGTCATATAAATGGGTTCCTTATAAAGATGGCTCTCTGTCCTTAGACAACAGTTCACTGAATGCTGGCAGCCTGGGCTTCATAACCCCCCGTCTTGTCGGACATTCTTACTGTTTTTAGTTTGTGACATTTTGTTTGTGAACAAATCAAGATACACAGATGCAACCGTCCCTGGGGTAGTATTCCAAGAAGGTAGTTAAGTGGCAAACCTCAGTAAGTTAGAAGAGCCTAAAGTCCTCATTCTCTTAATCATACCTAACAGGCTTGTCTATTAGCAGGTTTACCACTTTGTCTACTTAGCCAGGTTTATCACTTAAACGCCTACTTTGAATATCCCCCAATGCAGGCATGCTCATGCTCATGCAGGTGGCAAAATTATTGATGGGGATGTTGAATTATGTGTTGGTTAAATAATTAAATACTACAAAATGATGTGTCAGGTATCATTTATTATTAATATTAGTAGTAGTAGTAGTCATTGTAATAGTAGCAGTAATAGTCCTAGTAGTAGCAGAACTATTAGCAGCTGTATTTCAAGTAGAGGAGTTGTTCAACAACCAAAGGCCAGTTGGAGGTTTGAGCTTGGCTCCTCTTTGGTTCCCTTGTCAAAGTGTCTTTCAGCAAGGCACTTAACTCCAACCTCTACCATCAGTGTGTGAGAGTGTGTGTGAATAGATGAATGGGAATTAGTGAGTAGTATTGTAAAGGACTTTGGATGCTTGGAGGAGCAAAAAAGGTACTAGACTTATAGTCTTATAGTCTATTCCATTTTGTCCCCACTAATTATTAATTACTAATCAACTAATCTCTATTATGTTTTCATTTTACTTTTAAAGTAATTTTCAATTAGATATCCCAAAAACTATCAAAAGAGGATATTCAACTGAAGTTGTATTTTTTTCTTTAAAAAGTTGCTCAGAATTTGCCTGAGGGGGAAACAGCCACACATCTAGCTCCTCTGAATCAGAGTTCGTCTGGCTAGTGGTAGGAGCTGTTCGGTTTGCTCTGCAGAACATCCTTGTGAGCCGCATATAGTCCTCCATAGTAGGTGCTGTAACTTAAAGTACCTTTTCAGCAGATGCCAGAGTCTTGTTCCATCCACCTGCAACCACTGACCGGGACCTCAGTCATGGGGACAAGGGCGCCTAGTTCCTGTGCTTCGATGTTAACCAGGACTAGCCTATATCATCCTGGATGATAGCCTGGAATGCCTCCACAGAGGTTTTGTCTGCAGCGAGCTCAACAAACGTGGCCTTAACTTGCTCCACCTTATCAAGTGTGATGTCCTCAAGTTTAAAGTTGTCCAGTGGGGCACTGGCTAGGTGAATGCTGTGGTTTTCCTCATTAGACAGGAAAAGAATGGGGGTCTCCTCAAGAGGATTTGATTTAGGGACCTGGGGAGTAGAGACCTGGAGAGTGGTCTCCGAGTCTGAGACCTCAAACCAACATAGGTGAAGGCTGGGTGACTTTCCTCCTGGAAGTGGTGACTTACCACCTGCTCTATCCATTGTGTATCTTGTGATGTAACCAGTAAACTGTAAAGACGGATACAATTCCTGCCTGGCAGCTCAATTTATACAACACCTCCACATGACCTCAACATGTCGCTTGACGTCACAATAAAGTTTTAGTGAAAATGATTATTGCTTCATTATGTAGTTTGCGCCGGCAGAGCATCTACATGAATCTAGTTGGCAGCACAGTGTTGGCAGGTCTATGTATTGGCAGACTTCACTACAAATACCATCATGCTATTTAAAATTAAAATGATATCTTACCTAATGTGATACAATTACTAACTTTCTTGCTCACAGAGACAGACAAAGAAACAGACAGAAGTAACATTTTTGACGTAGTAACTATTCTGGTTATAGGCCTAGGCTAGGCTAGTTTTACAGTGAATGTATATCAATATCAATTTATTTATAAAGCACTTTACAAACAACAGCAGTTGACCAAAGTGCTGTAAAACAGAACAAAAAAGCAGAACAAAAAGAGAGCTGCATATTGCTGGCTGTGGCAAGAAGGTAATTAGCCACACAGGCACAGCATTGTATAAAGTACCTGAAAATCCCACCTGAGTGAAGTACACATTCCCTACCAAAACATTACTTTGGTATAAGTTCAAGTCACCCACTAGCATGTTACAAATAAAAGTCTATAGGTATCTTGAATTTACTGTATTATTTTGTACTCAAGTATGAGAAGTAGTCTCTAATAAATAAATAATGAAAGTAAAAGCACAAGTAGGCCAAAAAAAACGTCTTTAAAACACGTAGCTACGCAACTTTTCAAAATGTCTGTCTAGCAGAGCGGTAAGGAAAAGGCCAAAAGTCAATCACTATAGCCTGACTATGCCACCCTGGGGCCCAATGCCTCAGGGAATGCTTAGGAGATTACACTTCTAATGAATTAACCAGATCTTCACAGGTTTGAACAAAGCACTATTGAGACATGAATGAGCAAAAAGAAACCTGGTGGTAGAAACCTGAAACAGACACAAAACATACAAGTGTTTATTATTATTCGATATATGTAAAAAAGGGTTAAAAAACAGTTAATTATTGCAGCAGGCAAAAGCTTACCTGAGGGGGGCAGGCTAGCAGGGAGTATGACTCAAGCGTATGCAAACACACATGCACACAAACAGTATGAAAATGATTCAAAGGTAATGCAGCAACCCACAGCAAGCAACACTAAGACCAAACATGTGGCCACACAGGTCCACCACCAGGTAACTAGCCCCACTCAGAACATCACTGCCTGCTAAATGAACAAATCAAAAGATTACAGCACAAGAACACAAAGACAGCCAAACCAACTACAAAAACAACACTAAGGCAAGACATAACAAGTAAATCAAAGTCCAAACAAAACCAAGACAAGACAACAGCATGACCCACATTAGCAACCAAGACTGGGCTGGGCCGCACTACCCCAGCTGAAGCAAGTACACAACACTGGATAGTTGACCTTAGCCATGGCAGCTGGGTCAGCCCACAAGCTGACAGTAGACAAACAGAAGCCAAACCAGTGGAGCCCACATTGTTTTTTGCTACCAGCTCTCTTAAGTAGTGCTGCCCTGATTACCAGATTGATTGAGCTTGAAAGCTCCACCCCCTTGCTAACAGAGGTGGGCTAGTGTGGAAAAGAACGGAGTAGAACAAGCATATATCTGCAAGCATATACATGCCTGCTATATCTGCATCAAAAGTTTGTAGGAAACATAATGTATGATAGACAAGCCAGACTAAAACATCAAAATGTATAGTCTGGCCACAACGGACAGACCAGGCTCAATCCTAGGAGCGGAATCAGCAGTTGTCTTTCAAACTGGATAGTGCTACGACCAATCAGACCAACGTTGACAAAGCAGCAAATACGTCCTTTGGAACAAATGACTTGAATGCCTTTTTCTGCTCAACTTTCAAAGAAAAGCCCAAGTCTAACTCTTCCACAGTCAATGTCAAAGCTGATTCAAACAGCCACTATTCCTAGGCCACTTAGTTGATTTGCACTGTCACAGCCCTGATGTTATTATGCTAAGCCTGCCCAACGACTCTCTACAAAGGCTAAACTACCACTAGGGTGTGTCTAGATTTCTAAATGTATGACTGATTTCTCCTTAAAATTTTACATTTACATTTATTCATTTAGCAGACGCTTTTATCCAAACCGACATTTGTCAGCTATCAACTACATCAGGGCCAGTCTCCCCTAGAACAACTTAGGGTTAAGTGCCTTGCTCAAGGGCACAACAGTGGCAGCTGATTCAAACCAACAATTTCTAGGCTATTAGCATGCTAGCCAGGTTCCTTAACCACTATGGCACCACTTGTAGCTTGATGTTTTTCACGGTATGCCTCTCTGGCTGATCCGTGCATCAGTACAGCAACCAGGCCTATGTCACCTGGACACTGAGTGAAACTTGCCAAAATCGTAGTATTGTGACTACATACTTCTTATTTGTAATGAAAATAATAGAAGTATGATGTGCTGCATGATGTGATGAATTCATGTTTGAGTGTCAGGTCATTTGCAGCCTAGTTTGACTACCACTGTGATAAAGCATACTGCATGTTATTCATTTGGTAGGGAGAGATTTTGAAGATTAGGCAACAGTGTTATCATTACACCCAGAGCCTCTGATTACACCTAATTCAACTATTAACCAATAACTGACTTTTGGCCACCCAACAGGGCCTAACATTTGGTAGGCCTATAGACTCTACAAACGTGATTTTTTACTCATATTTACTGTTGGGATAAACTTCACTGACCACAGAGTCTGAACTTGCTCAAAGCACTCATCTCAAGGAAAAGGTATCTCCTTGGTAACCATTTTTGCTTGCCTTTGCTCCACCCCTAGCTGTTGCAGCTGTTATCTGCAGATGCGCGTTTCTGTATGATACTCACTTTCTTCCACAAAATAAGAGAGCAATATATTCGTTTGATGGAATAGAATATCTTTGTGGGCTACAGCAATTCGAATGCCTTTTTTTCATGAAGAATTTTGAAACGATCAACAAACAGTGCAGGTAAGTTACGTCCATGGATGTTAAGTGGCTAACACAGTCAAAACAAATGCAAACCTTTGGGATCAGCTAATGGCACGAATAGTTACCATCTCGTTCTCTGCTAATAAGCACAGCGATTGCAGTTTTACTTAATGTTTAAGCTCAGAGTTAACCACAGTCCGATGCAGTTTAGCGTTGGCGATACTGAAGTATGTATTGCTAGCTAATCTGAATGAAACTGAATTTAGTTACGTATGCTTTTTGTCCAGCGTTGCCAGTTTAATGGATGATACTTGGGCAACAACAACTGTTTGGTGGGTTAACCTTGTAACAATAACCTTCAGTGCTGACACTGAATGCTAGGAAAGAAATGTGATGTTTGTGGGCTACGTTGAACAGCTTCTTTGTGTCTTGTGTATACACAGCTGGCGTGCTAACCTCGCTAAAGTTTGCACAAAGTAAGTGATCCCTAGCTTACCCGACCGTTAGCTATCGGAAATTTGCATCTATCGCACCCAACTATCACAAGCTTGCCCACGTCCAGATTCATGATGCCTCAACTTGGTTACGTGGATACGGGATAAAAAAATACGTGACTAAAGTGATATTTGGTTAAACAGTTTTTGCTAGGTTTAATAACGTATCATAGGCTATAGATAGAAACGCAATCAGCGCTGTTGGAGATTAAACTTCATATTTCATATAGTTTGTGAAACATGGTAACGAAACAACATAACTGTCGCAAAGGCGAGATGAAATCGGCCCCTTTTTGTGGGGGTAACAAGCGAGAAATATTTTTTCTGAAAAGCAGTTGTGTTGGCTCTGTTATTTCTTTTGAGGAAAGCAATGGTTAATAGGTCAGCAATTATTCAGACCTGAAAAACAGATGGAATTGGAAAAAGTGGAAGTTTTGCTGACAGCAAAGTCGAGATGGTAGTCTGCTTTTTTCTGAATATATCTATATATATCTATATATTTTTATTATTGTTTTCATCATCAACAACAGCAATAATAATGTTTATTATTATTGTCATTATATCTTTATATACAATTATGTTATCATTAACTCCCTTTGTGTTCTTTATTCACAAGTGTTGTTGTTTCTAGTAGGCCTATTTTATTATGAAAAAGCAATCCTAAATGTAGGTTTACACCAAAACGCTAGACACAAAAGATTTATGCTACTTTATTTGCAGTTAAGCCTTCTATGAAAGTGGTACACATTCAATTTGAATACACGTAGGCAAAGGTGATTGTTTAATGACTGAAGAATTTGTTGATAGGCAACAGAGAAGACAGGCTGCTAGGTAGAGTGGTGCTTTATGGCAACAATGCCTTCTTGCAAAGCTAATGTTTACAGCTGAGCTCCAAGGAGACACACTGGTTTATGTCAGCATTGAAGAACTTACACATATCTCTAGACAAGATGAGCCATTACCAGGTACTGTGTGCTTTAGTGTGCTTTTATTCGTTTTTAATAAGTGTTAGTAAATGTTATTGCATTAACTGCATTCTTAAACTTAAGTACCCAGAAGGATTTGCATTTTGATATGTTTCATTCTAAGCTAATGAAAACAACAATTCATCTGTTTGTCAGCTCGCTCAGTGCATACATTTTATCATCATGACACAACATTTCAGTGTGTAGTTTGGGTGCAGCAAAAGAACATCAGATTTTTTTTAATTCCAGAGCTTATTAACCACATTGATTCTTGGTTTCATTTTATGTGACTGTTTCATCATTATTAGAAAAGTAAAGCACTATGAAGTACATGGAAAATAATGGATGAATAATAAAGAAAGTAATATGTATCAATTTCTCTATCAAGCATCTCTACACAGGCATACGGTACAAAGCATCTCCATTCCCCCTGACTCGCGTGGTCATGCCAGGGCAGCTCTCCAGCAGCGATGCCCCTCTTTCAGGCTTGCTTCCTTCTCCTACCTGGGGTCCTGGCCCCGTTCACCCTTTCCATTTCCGGGCCCGTACTGAACCTGTGGACTGGCGCCGGATCGGAGCCCTGGATGTGGACCTTGTCGCCAGGGAGATGAACATAGGGCTCCTTCAGGAGCACATCACCAGTGTGACCTTTTGTGATGTTGGCAGTGAGAGGTGCCCCCACTGCCGGGGCTCTTTGGACCCCACTTTGGTGAAGGTCCTGCGCATGTCGCAGTTCAGCACAGAGTACCTGCTGCACTGTCAGGATTACCTGAGCGCCCAGTTGGCCAACTTGGAGGAGAGACTGCAGGGGGCACTCTCAGCAGTAGAGAGGGAAGCTGAGGAGAAAGCCAAGCTGGATGCCGAGCTACAGGCTGAGAGACTGGAGAACAAGCGCAGGAAGAAGATGATCGCTACCCAACAGCTCCTCCTGCAGGCCGCTGCTAATAACTACCACAAGGTCAGACACTCCGCTGTGTTTGTATATGATCCTATTATAAACTCAATGTCAGCCTCTTCCAAGCTGGTCTTTCCATTATATTACTGTTTAAATATTATTTTCCCGGCTTAATTGCAAAATTGAAAGCATTTTTTAAATCCTTTTATGAGAAGTTAAAAACATGGATTTTTCCAATTTGTAGTGCCAATTCTGTGAGAAGTCCTTCATAAACTACTCCTACCTTCAAGCTCATCAGCAGCGCAGGCATCCGGAGGCGACAGAGGCGGGTTTGTTCTGCATTTGAGTTGATTAGTAAAAGATAGTTCTCTTGCCAAAACGTCTTATATAACGTGAAGGTTATGGGAATTTGCTGTTCTGGGTGGAAAGTTTCTGTTACCTAAGTGAGTGTGAGTGATTGTTTGTGTCTCAACTATAAATCTAATTAATTTTGGTTTATTCTGTATCAGTTATATTCAATTCAATCCAGTTATATTTATACAGTGGTTTTTGTCTCATGAAGCCTAATGTCTGTACACCAATACTAACATTAAATACATTAATGTTAGTATTGGTGTACAGACATTAATGAGACATTCAAATCTGGATGACTAATAATTTCATGTATTTAAACTGATAAAAACTGAGTTTATGATTATTGTGTTGCTCTGTTCTCTGGGTGTTGTAATACATCTATTGAAAACCTACAGCTAATACAAAATGCCGCAGACCGAACACTCACTAGGACTAAAATATATGATCATATCCCTCCTATCTTTGCTTCCATACATTGTCTCCATAGTAAAAGTTAAATAATTTTTAAAATATTCCTCCTTAACCTATAAGGCCTTCAATGGCCTTGCTCCAACATATATGAAAGACTTACAGTACTTGTCCCTTTCTACCCTGCTAGACCCCTACGATCCCAAAACGCTGATTTCCTTGTAATCCTGAGAATCTCAAAATCTACAATAGAAGGAAGCGTTTTTTGCTACAGTGTGCCTCTCTTATATATTTAGTGCATGTAGATGATGCTGTGTGTTGTTCTCAGAAAAGCAGAAGAAGAGACAGATTGAGCAGGTGGAGGATGGGATCGAGGAGCTGAGAGAGAGGCTGCGGCTCAGCCAGGCTGCCCTGGATGCAGAGAGGGAGGCAGAGGCCCTGAGGAGGAACCAGGTAGGTCTGGAACAGCTACCCTGTGTCACGTCTAAAGCATTGGCTGTTGGTGGACTACTGATGAGAGAAAACTAGACATGTTGGCCATTTGCTTTTGGACTATAATAAATCTTGTGCTCCTGTCTGACCTATTCATAGGCCTATTGTCCACATAAATAGATGTCAGAATACACAATCTACCAATGTGAGATTTTGTTGCATATACTGGACTTGTACTCAGTATCCATTTCCATTTGCAGGGTTTCCGATGAATTCTTTGTCATGTAATTTTCTTTACTGCCATTCATCCTTTGTAATGGTGATGCCCAACAGGAGCTGGAGGACCAGAGGAGGAGGGAGGCGTCCGAGCGCCAGGAACTGGACCACTGGAAGGACGAGGAGAGGAGGAAGGTCTACCAGGAGATGGCTGAACTCAAACAGCTGCTCACGCAGGAATTCAAAAATATGGCTAGCAAGAACTCCTCCGTTGAGGCTGTGAGTAACAGAATCCATGTGGACCTGCCCATTTTGTTATATTCAAAACAGCACCAAGCCAAATTATAAGGACCATATTACAGAGCATTCTGTGCAGAAGGATTTACCAAGTCATATTCCGCTATTTTTAGACGACAACTAGGCAAACTTTTTTCAACCCAGTTTGGGAATTATTCTACCAATCAATTTATTGGCTATGTGTGCAGAATTATGTAGCACAGTTTAAAACAACCTGAGGTTGACTAAAGTGCTTTAGATGTGCATGCTTATGCGCATGCATGTATGTGTATATGTGTTTGTGTGCTGGTGTGCTCTTGGGTGTGTTTCTGTGTATAGGTAGGGGCTGTTAAAATTTGAAAGTCAAATAAATTAGATTTGAGATGCACACCGTCAGTGAAATGTCCGCTATAAAGCTAGTCATGCCCCCATGCCCTTACATTGCTTGTCTCTGACCACTAGAGGGAGGCACATTAAAAATGATGGACTTGCAATGGCAACCATCACCATCACCTTAAGGATCTTTATAAGTACCCTGTATTGTCTTTGTCTGTGTAACATCTCTTAATATGCAAGTATGCTTTAATGAGTATAGAAGGACAGAGTGTGAAATTAATCCTCATTCATACAGAAAGTGGAAGCGATGGAGAGGAGAGAGGTGCCCATTCCAGAGTCCCATGTATCGCAAAACCAAGAGGAGCTGGAGAGGGCGGAGGCTCGAGAGAAGGAGCTGAGGGACAGGCTTGCTCGTCAGGTGAGAGAGTGCTGGGCGGCCTCTCCACCTGCATCAGTCCCTTTAACTTATCTTAAGCCCTGCAAGGTTTTATTAAACTGAACCTTAAAGAGATTGTCATATATACACAAAAGTACACGCTAGATCTGGTTTCAGTGTGAGTCTTTGTGTACACTTAAGTGTGTTTTCCTCTCGATTGTAGGGGTTCATTTGAAGTATATGTTTTTGTTTCTCGCCCTGTCATTCAGAAGAGTGAATGGAAGCAGCGAGTGAAGGAGCTTCAGAACAGGAATGAGCTAGACAAGGGGGAGGTGAGTCCATCTTTTCACCGCTTTCCTTTCAAAAGAGTCGTTCAAGTCCAGAATGAACATCATTCACTTTTAAAAGCACACTTGAAGAAACAAACAAGACAAAGCATATTCTTCTCCAATACATCCTTAGGTGGATAACTTTAGCATTGCTTTATATAGCCATGGCCTTCAGTATAGTACATACCATGCCTTTGAGCACTGGCAATTGTTTGTTTATCCCATAGCTGCTGAAAGAGAATGAGAGGCTGCGACGGGCTGTGTCTGAGGATCAGAGCTCAGGGCTGCAGCGGCTTCAGAAGCAGGTTGACAGTCTCACCACCCAGCTCCGCAGCAAGGAACGGCTCTTCCACGCCCAGGAAGATAAGGTGAAGAAAGAAAGAAAAAAAAACTGGGAAATTAGTGCTGGGAAGATGCCATTGGTTCTTTGGTCATTGCTACAACATTTTTGGTTTACACTTTTGTTTACACTCACTTATAGGTTATATAGACATCCGCTAATATAAGCCTACTTAGTTAAACTGTGTTGTCCCGAAACACACTTCTGTCAGGGCATTCCTTTAAATACACGTTTTCTGAAACAGATTTTTCCACATTTAAGATGCTTTACATGTGCCAGTCTGTTCATTCAATGTAATCTGATCAAGTTTTCTATCTATGCAGATTAAGAAGCTGTCTGCAAAGCCAGCCTCAGGTAATAAACACCAACTGTTGTTTTCTCACACTCTTTAACAAACTTCCTGCTTTCTGCCAAGTATACATTGTCTGTCCATTTAGTTAGTGCCTGAAAATGATCCTCTACCCATATAGCTCCAGCACCACCTGTTAGACAAGATGTTCTTGTGTCATCAGAAGAAGAGGAAGAGGAGGAAGACGATGAAGATGCTAGTATGTTTCTCTCTTGTGTGACATTATGTTGAAGCTACCTGGCGAAGTTGGGATGTTTGATACCGAAAGTACACTTTCAGCCTACTTAAATAGTAATACTTCATTGTCAACCCCTTTAATGGGAACATCCATTCAAAATCATTGTAATTCCACCTGGGTCTGGATTCCATCTTGATATTGTCCCATTGCTTCTCCAGTGCTGGAGCAGTTGGAGGCCAGGCGGCGGCATCGGGAGTCCTTGAGAAAAAATCCTAACATGCTGAGGGACTTCAAACCCATCTTGCAGGATGGACTGGAGGCCAGACTGGAAGACATGGGGCTGAGAAAGGTGAACTTGCACACTCACGATCGGACACACACACACACACACGGATCCCTGGATGCCACCCTTTTGCCACCTATTTGTCCCTCCTCTCTAGGGAACTAAGGGCATCTCCAAGCAGACACTGAAGAGTCTGACCACACAGCTGGCTGCTAAAAGGCAGCAAAAGGCCAGACAGGACCCTAGCCTGCTGATTATAAGGGAGAAGATCCAGACAGAGTTGAAGCACCGCTTGTGTCACACACAGAAGAACCAGAGCATTACCAAAGCCACCACTCAGAGCCAGAGTGAGACCACACTCCTCGTCTTTAGCATATGGTCACATGTTCTCATATGTAACTTTGTTGTCATTTGTGGCAGAGTATGATGCAGAAGTTGGATATACTATGTTACCGGGAATAGCTATGGATGCTCTGACCTGATACTGATAGTGTTTCAAAAAGCTGGTTTTGAAATGGGGCTGTGGAGCCAATTCCCATTGCCTTGTTGATCTGTTGTATCAATCTGATTCAGTTCTGCATCATGCTGTGTTTTTACAAAGGCTCATCTGAGAACTGTCTGACCCTTCTAGTAGCCTACATTCACAAACTGTCATATGGTGTAACATCTAGTTTATATACACCTTTGTACACATTGTTGAATATAATCACACCATGTTAAATGGTTGTTTTCAGAATTAAAAGTGACTGCTGGCCATTCAAAGGAGAAGAGTGGTAAGCTGAAACAGACGACTGTTAAATCTGTTCCAAAACGAGGAACAGCTCCTCAACCTACCCCACACTCCAAACAGCTTCAGACGCCCCACACACAAGTTAAGAAAAGCAGGTATACACCCATATTGTCTGATGAGAACAGTGTTTTTGTTAATTACCAATCAACACCATGAATAGATGTGGCTAGCACTGACCAAAAACACCACAGTTGACCTTAAGAAAAGCTAGCTGGCTTGCTAACTCTAACTAAATCTGCTGTCATGTTGATTAAATTTGATGATGTGTCCTACTGTGAAAGCAGTGCTTATATCTCCTCCTCTTTCCCTCTCCCAAACTCTCTGCCCCTCTCTTCCTCCATCCTTTCTGTGTGTGCCTCTCTTAGCACCCCACCCTTCAGTTCAGAGGAGGAGTCGATAGGGGACAGTGCTTACATCACCAGCCCCAGTAGGCCCACTCCCTCGGTCAGGCTGGTGCAGTCGGGCCCGCAGCAGAATCAGAACCCTCCGCAGGGCCCCTCCACTGCTGCCACCGATGACTGGTCAGACTCGGACCTCTCAGAGGAAGTGGCAGGGACCAGCACCCAGCAGGGCCTGAGCACCCAAGGTGGGCTACTGAGATGCTCAAATAATGAGACTTTCCAGAACAAATGAACAACTAACAATGTAATATTTAACATTTATATTAATAACAGTTTGTGTGTGTGTTTCTTTTTCTTTTTAGGGTCCGTTGTCCAAACCTTGACAAGGAGCCTTGAGAGACAGCTAATCTCTCCAATGGGCAAACCAGTGGGTGGGGTCAGAGTAATACCACCCTCCAGGAAATCCACACCCCAGTCAAAGAGTGTGGTGAAGAAACTCCAGGTAAAACCACATGGAACCTGGAACATAGGCTATATAGATTCACAGTTTGCTTTGAAATGTTATGTAATGTGTATTGCTGTGAAAATTTTGTCACCAATTTGTTGTGACTCTCCATCGCAAAAGCAGTTGCTTGTTACAGTGGACCATCCCATCTATTTCAAGATATAAAATGTGTGCACAAAAATGGTCGAATTTCTTATTTCAGCATAGTTTGATAGTATAATGCCTACACTTTCACATTATGAATGAACCATGTCGAAATTCATACCTTATACTGTTTAAAAATGTTTTTGTTAAGAAGGTGTTTTCATGTCGGTGTAAACTAGTTGTGGTTTCGTAGCTTTTAGGGGTTTACAGTTGCATTTAGTGCAGTTTGTTGTACCTTACAAAACATGAATGAGCTACTTGTCGAGGGGTATTAGCATTATGACAAAGACAACAAACTAGTTGTCCAATGTTGTTAACTTACAGCAGAGGGATATGATGTGACAGCCATAAATCAAAAGCTTACAGCCTGCACAAGGTTAGCATCGTTTTGCTAACAACACATCATCTAACTCCACTATGCCTATATAAAAAAAACATGGCGCAGCTATATCCATAATCTACGTTTCATGTGAAGTCCACAATTACCAGTATTTCAGTCATGTAGGCATAGTCTACAGAGCAGCAAATAACAGCTATGTTTAGAGATTTGTTAGCCAGAGTGCTGGCTAAATGCAACTGTAAACACCTTCTTGTGCTAATAACTGAAGAAATTGACGATGTGACTACTTTTGCTTTGGAAGGTCACACATGTGCATATATATTTATATGTGCCCATTTACATTTACATGTATGCATTTAGCAGCAGCTTTATTGCTCAAGGGCACAACGGTGGCAGCTAGGATTCAAACCCACAACTTTTCAGGCTACTTGCATGCTAGCCAGGTTCCTTAACCACTACGCTACCACCGCCCACACATGTACATGTTTGTGTGTGTGTGTTCCTCAGTTGTCAGATGAAGACAGTGATCTGGAGCTGTCTTCCATAGAGGAGGTGTTAGCTGAGCCTGTTCGGATTCGGAGGAGCTTAGACATCGGAACCACATCAGGCACCAGCGTCTGGAGCTCCTCGGCCAGCCGTCCAGGTGGCTGGGCCGGCCCCTGATGCCCTTAGATTTATGGGTACACACATTCACAGCAACATGTAGCACTCCAACACAGATTCTCAGGCATAACAACATGCCAGCCCACATGGTTATAGAAACAAGATGGTACTACATTTCACATTTATTCTAAATCCTGTGTAGTGTACAAATAAACCTTGAGCTTGAAGTCAATAAGCAATAAGTTATAAAATGTATGTACATCTGTCTATCAGTCATCAGGGATTTAAACATAGTGAATTTTTACTTGCTTCCTATACATTTCAACAATTTTTACTTATTCTCTGTATTATTATGATATTTCTAAGGCACTTATTACAATATTTCATATTTATTCAGCTGTTTATAAATCAACTTAATAAAAAAATCTTACCTTCCTTATATTCTCCTCTCTCCCACCCCTAAATGCTTAGGAGAGGTCCACTTAGTTTTTTTGTTACTGAACTTGAGTTATTTTAGCTCAGCGTTATTAAGAAGTTCAGCTAGTATATTATAATGTAAAATATAACAAAAAACACTCAAAATGCATTTGTTTTTATTAAAACATTTAGAAAATCCCTTCATTTGTAGTACTTGTAAACCAGTAAAGCCAGTACGTCTGGGTAAAAAGTGAAATCACTGATGAGTTGGAGACTATGGTATAATGAACACTTTCTCTGTTCAGCCTTTGCCATTTTACCTCAAACGCACTGCAAATCAGGAGGACAAAGTGGAGGCCAATACTCAAAATTTATGTGAAAAGGAAGACGATCAGAGAAGTTAGGAAAAAGAGTGGAACAATTTCAATGGTGTACATGTACTGCAACAGCTTAGACACAGACCAGCGAAACCTGGTGAAGGCATGAGACGTAAAAAAAACTATGGCAGTTTACAGGTAAAAGGATTTTCCAAAACGTAATAAAACCGACAACATTTTGAGTCTTTTTAAATTGCATTTATATAGCTGACACTAAGATAAGGCCGACATGTCTTACTAACCAGGGATCCTTTTAAAAGACATAATGTCACATAGTCCTGGTTTTAAAGCATTGTTTTACAAGCAGTTCACTCTCCAAGCACTACTCTCCAAGACTATGCACCATGCTTGTAGTCTGGATCAAACAACCTCACAGAAGCGTAACAAAGTTTTAGCAGAATATCTATTGCCTAAAGGCAGTTAACTAGTTCCTCTCACTTCTCCTTTTGAGGAAAAAGGTACCCCATGAAATTAAAGGAGAAATCCATTGTGAATCAATCCATAGCCCTGTCGTTCCAGGTCGCTGTGTGTTGTCTGTAGGAAAAAGAACCAGAAAATTTAATACAACATAGACTGAATAACAAACCGACTGCAAATGTTAACTGAATTGGGCACAGGAAAATTAACCTGAAAGTAAGTTACTGTTCCCCATTCAGTTAGTGTTAGCTGTCGGTTTACTATTTGGTTTATGCTGTACCATATTGTTGCGTTCTTTTTCTTTCTGAGAGTGACCTGGAACTACAGGGCTATGGATTGATCCACACCAGATTCCTTATTCCTTATTTCTTTTTAAAATTCTGTCAATTAAAGTCCCAGATTCAAACTAAATGCAAAAAGCATTTAAAACGTTTAATTTAGAAAATCTTCAGATTAGCTTAAGTCCATAAACATCTAAGTAGTCTTTTGAAACCTGAGCACATAAAAATTTTCAATTCTGATGCTAACCATAATAACCTTTTCATGCTAATGCTGTAACAAAACAATAACAAAAAAATAACCAGAAAAAATGGCATTGATGCAACCTTAATTGCAAGACCACTAAATCATTACATATTGATAGAAAATATTCTTACACAACAAATATAAAAAGGTAAACAAAATGACAAGAACAAAAATATCTGCAACAAATTGAGACTATTAACAGAATACAACAGACTGTCACCTCCTTGGTGATTTATATGTGGATTAATGTATGGACAGACATCAAACATGAACAGGTGTCAGCATTTGTGTCTTGCAGTAGAGCAGAAATGCTTCCCAGCGCTGTTTCAAACGTAGTCAAATTTAGACTGTCTCCCTTCCATACTGTTTGCCCGGAATGACTCATCATAGTGGGCCCTGGTCTTCCCTTCGGACCTGTAGACAGCACTGTGTGGTGGCCTGTAGGATGTACCTTTGTATCTGAAGGATAAAAACATTTTTTTTCCCTAAATTACACTTTAAGGTCTGTACTATAGAAGGCAGCCACTGTTTAAATAAGAAGAATAGGATAGCAGTTATGTAAGGAATATATGACATTGGTGGCAATTGCAGGTAATTGTGATTTAGTTTTTATTATTGTTAAAATAAATATAGTAGTAAAAAGGAACATACTGTTCATGCTGCTCTGGCATCAACCCCCTGCAGGCCAGACACATCATGATCCCGCCAATCACCAGCACAGCACCTCCCACCCAGCCCACAAACAGGGCTGCCCCAAATGTGTATCTAGAACAATCAGGAGTTTGTTAATGCGTGTCATCACAGTCAGAAAATAAGCCCTCATAAGGAAACATAGACCATTAGCAGAGAGGGCGCAATCACATTCTGTGCTCTCACCGTGGGGTGAGGGGGCTTCCGAAGTTCACTCCTGCAGCTCCCGAAAATGACTCTGCTGAAGCGTAGGTGGCGAAACTGAAGTTAACCACAATCAGATTGGCAAAGACGGAAACCCCAGCAATAGCACAAATTCCTACAGGAGAGAAACAGAAATTTTGACATTTTTCAAATGTTTCCATTTACTAAGAGAGTAAATAAAAACAGAAAGTTAACAAAAAAGAGAGAAAAAGTAAGACTGTGGAAGCCTTACCTCCTAGTATAAACATGACTCCAGAAGATAATGTCATGGTGGCTTTCATTTTGTCCTCCATGTTCCCCATCCTAATACACTTGAGTGCAAATATGGCTATGAGAACGCCAATTGCTGCCAGCACAATTCCAACAATCATTAAGGCTCTGACTGCCTGGAACAGACCTAAGAACCAACAATCCAGAATTAGGACAAAAAAAAGGGGGAAGGGGGGTGACTGGTGGGGTTGCAATCCTGTCCCCTTTCTGTCTCCCAATGACTTTGTTACTCCTTTGGGTTCTTGTCCAGTCATTTCATTGGCCTATCTGACTAGGCAACAACCCCAAAACTGTACAACGAAAAAACGTGTTTATTGTCTAGAACAAACTAACCAAATGATAATAATACATTTAGACCAGGGATGCCAGATAGCTGTTAAATCACTGTTATATAGTACACTATCTTTTAAAACAAAAGGCAATTTAAAATACACATATGTTGTAAAACTCATAATTTTTGTTTGTTTGCAAAAAATAAAAATAAATAAAACATCACCATTATTACTCGTTTAACCGCCCAGAGAAATGGCAAAGTTTCATTCTTTCCTTCTGCTTTTCGTTGTTACGTTCTTTCCACTATTTATTGGCAGGCAGCCATGAGTGCTTTTAATCACCAGATTGAAGATAAAAAAAACTTATCTGAAGAAACCTGAAGGAGTTTACATAATCAAGATGGAGATCTCTTACCTGGTAGTCCAAGAATGGTAAAATATGGTCTACAGGAGTCTGTGCCATACGCTGCTGTTACACAGTCCCTCCATAATCCATAATAACTGTATGTACTTGTAATAACCACAAAACTGCGATCTTGTATGGCCCACATATCCATAGCTGTTGCTGCTGATATTAGGAATAAACCTAAGCCTGACAGCATGAATCCTATGAGCTGAAACATTGTGGCAGCCATTTTAATTGTCCGTCCTAGGTAGGTCCACGCTGACTCCACTTAGCTTGTCCTGAAATGAAATGCCTGCTGTCCTTTTTCACAAAGGGGAAGCACACCTTGTGTTTGCTTAAAATTTAAATTTGTGTCTGTCACAGTTTCGGGCAGCAGTTGTATTTTTGGGAAAACGTTTCCGCTAATGTAATCACCAGTCAAGGGTGTGGCCCGACTGCATGTCAGTGTTATCTCTGTTGTGCCCCAAATATTTGGATAAAAATACCTGTTTCAATATTTCTTCAAATTTTTATATAAAGTTATGCAAGTTATGTGGATGAGGAATATGAAGTTTCATATTACGACCGCTAGAATCCAAGCATCTCTTCTGGCCATATGGTAACAGGCATGATAAGCATGAACTCGCAGTGATGCCTTGCCAGGAGCAGATAATACTGTCTCCACAAAGCAATTTGCCTTGCCAACTTTCCACATCTTTGGCTCATTTGGATCATTTTGTTGCATTTACTGTACAAGTAAGCCCGTAAATTATTACTGATCTTACTGATGATCTTATTGTTTTCTGAGTCATCCACTACATGGCTTCCTACTGCCATAATATCATTCTCTCTCACTCTCACTTTCCGTCTCTTTTTAACTTTTTGTTTTTTTTCTCACATTCTCTCTGTTCCACTGTTTCTCTTGCATCCCTTATCCGACTCCTGGTATTTCTCACTGAACAAACAAAGTACAAAACAAAGGGCTGGGTTGGCCCCACATTACCTGGCAGACCCAGAATAGTGAAATACGGCCGACACTCAGTGAACCCTGTGGTCTGCCTCACGCAGCTCCTCCACAGGCCTGAGTAGGTGTAGATTGCTGTCACTGGGTTGTTGTAGAGGTCCTCCGTGCTCCAAGGGTCCATTGCTGTGGCAGCGATGATCCCACCAAGCCCCAGCAAGCCGAGTACAAAGCCCATAACCTGGCACATAGTGACCGCCATGGTGCTTCACTGTGTTCTCGCGTTCCTAACGTACCTCTGTGTCTGTCTGTGGTTGAAACTGTGGTGTGAGTTAGTCTGGAGATATCGAAGGTGTTTGCACCAAGAGCTACCGCTGCAACTTGGCTACCTGCCTGCCTACTTGCTTGTTTTCTTGCTTGCTTGTGTCTGCCTTTGTATATGTGTGTGACACATATGACCTCTGATATGGTCCACACCTTTGCATCTCTCTGTTTGCTCATGACCATGTCATCAAGTAGCGGGGTGGGACCCAGGGGCTTAACCGAGGGCTGCAGTGGCTGGTGCTCCACCAGAGCATGTGAAACTCTTGCTGATGAGATATTTACCGAAACCTTGATAAGGCCACCGGTCAGTCTAACTATGAAACGGGAGGTTCCAGTTATTCCATTCCCCATGTTTCCCAAAAGCTCTTTTTTTCAAATCTGCAGAAACATGTCACTAAGGGAGTATTTTGAAAACTATGAATAATAGCTTAGCATCAAGCTTTCTTCTGGCATAATATGTATAGATGAACATTGACAAAGTATATTTACAAAATGTATTTGCTGTTCTTTCTAACATTTGACATATAGTGTGCAGCATATACATCTACACTGATTGAGGGGAAGGTCATTAATAGGGAACCAACAGGAAATGCGAGTAAGATTATCAAAAAAATAAAAATAAAATAAATATCTCATTGATAATCCTTTACCAGCATTATATGTTTCAAAATTATTTATTTTCTTTAAAAAACAATTAGTAAGTAAAAACCAAAAGTAACCATGGACTATGCTGTCACTGTTTCCTTTTAAAATCACAGGTGCTTTTCCTACTAGACATAGATATAGCATACCGTAGATCTTTAATTCATCTGTTGGTTGAAGTATCTGGTTTCTGTTTGTTCTTCACATCGGTGTGTTTTTGTAAATACTGGAAACAATCAGACTGTCTTTGAACACTTCAGTTTATGTTTTTTGTTAATTTGTTTTTTATTTGTTTATTTTGTTTTGTTTTGTTTTGTTTTTGTGATGTGACTGTGGGTAAGGATGTTTAATACTGTAAGAGAGCATAACAGTAATGTGAGTATGGCTTCAAAGGTAAGTTGCTTTATTTTGTAATGCCAAGTATTTTCACCTTCGCCATTTGCTTTAATTTATAAGAAGTTTTGTTTTATTTTACTTTATCTTGAAAATTGTTAGGGTTGGTTAATTCAGGTATTCTTACAGTTCTATCATAATAGCATTGAGGTACTTCATAGTACAATGAAAACTTTTTTACCTTTTTGAAGGTAACAACAATGATTCTAAGGGATCTCTAACCCCTAGCACCTTTTTCACATCTAGTAAATGGCTCCTTGATCTGCTAGCTCTTCATTCAGTGAGTGCACTGTAAATAAACTCCAGCCCTGGCTCTGTCAACTGGAAACATTGGAAAAGTGAAGCCAGCGAAGGTTGAAGCAAGCCTGTGCTCCTAAACATAACAAAGCTGTTCCATCCCATCCCTTAGTATGCTTTGGTGGCAAGAGTTTGGGGAGGACATTGGTGAGTTCACTTTCTGCTGGTTTGCTTGTGTGTAGGTCAGACATTAGGTACCCTTCCTGATGTTTTGTACAAAGCAATATTCAATTCAATTATATTTATACTGCGTAATTTGCAATAGAATTGTCTTGTGGCGCTGTAGAGACATTAACAAGGAAAAGTACAGTCAGTAGTTAACATAAGTGATAGACTACAATTTGTCTATGGTTTTGGCTGAGCATCATAATAACTACCAGACATTGTCTCACATTACATGGTACTCAAGCCAAAGATTGTTGTCTAAAGCTAAATAGCAGTCAGATATAATGTTGAAATTGGTCATGTAGGTAACATTGGATGGAGTACATTCTGACAAATGCTATTGTGAGAAGGGGTCGGTCGGAGGGCCTGTAGAGGGAGAGTTGGCCCTGGTGTGAGCCTCCTGTGAAGTTGGTCGCAGACCTCTCAGGATGGAGTGGGTGACAGGGATGCCAACCAGTGAGAGGCAGGGATGACTCTCAGCAAAGAAACTGGAGCATTTGAAACGCTTTCTTGTGAAGTTGGGGTTGACCTTTCTGGTTATCCTTTTCAAAAATAGTTTTTAGGAGGACCTTTCAACTTAATCAGTATGAATCTGATGGAGTTGATCAAAATCTGATGAAGTTGATGTCCGATGGAACAGATAAAAGGGTTATTTTTTTCATCTTATTCAAGACGTACATTGATGGCATCTTGCTTCCTCGGTAGACAGGTGACTATAACCTAAATTAAAATGGCAATATTTCTTTAATGATTCATAATTAAGATTATCATAATCAGATGATGGTGTTAAAAGCTTGCAATCACATCAGCATTGTTTACAAGTTTACAATTTACCATAATAGGCCGGATTTATTTAGGATTGAAAAAAATTCTGACAGAGTGGACTCAAAGTGAGGACACAGCTTTGATAAGCACATTTTTATAGAAAAGACAATTTAAAGTTCACTTAAAGTTCACTGTAATTTGTGACATTTCATGGAAGCATAAAATTCTTTTGGTATTAATATTTTTACATTTATTGCATTTTCAATCACTTTTTTTACATTGAGACCTCTTGATGAGAACAAGATAAATTGCATGCTCTTTAAGCATACAATGGCAGTATTTTAACAAATAAAGATCAAATGATCAAATAAATTAATTAATGTCATAAGTATACTCAGAACCTCAAGACTAAACCTTTGGTGTCCTTTTTAATTTTCAATTTCTTGATTTTTGACAGAAATTACTATTTTTATATAGAGGACATGTTTTGTCCCTTATCTTAAGAATGAAAGTTAAGTTACAGATCATGCATGTATGTAAAGAGAGAGAGAGAGAGAGAGAGAGACTACTACAGTATTGAAATATTGAATACATAGGCTGCATACTTTGCCAATAAGAAATGTCCACTAGAACACAACTGTGAAACTTAAATGCTCCCTTTTTACAGTGGGTGAAATGATCCGCCTGTTGATGCACAGTTTCTTCAAACGCTGAGCATGCTGGTCCTCTTCAGTAGGGTTTTCATGTTTACCCAAGCCTTTGATTCTTTTTTGTTGAAAGCCTCATATTGACGAAGCACGAATAAGTGTTATCACCAGCAGCACATCAAAAAACCAAACACTGATAACATTATACTGCACTGAAACTTATTTGCCTATGACTGGCTTAGTGGCCCAGCTCTCGCAGTTCATCTGAGTGGAATATGCATGATATGGAGAATAATAGACCTCAGTTCATGTGCTTTATGTCTGATCTTGTCTTAGGAGAGGCTGTGAACGGCCCATGACTTGCTAATACATTTTTGTAGTTACAGTAGGTATTGCTGATAGGGGACACTATGTCTTAGAATGTCATTGAAGTCAAGTCATGAAGTCATTAAAAAGCAAATGACAAAATAGAAATAATAACAAAATAATATATTCAAACTAGGGAGGGAAAGATTCATTCCACTTTAAGTGGACACTTTTGTTGTCTGATATTTTGGAAAAATACAGGGTAGTTCA
The DNA here is from genome assembly GCA_027481765.1 of Tenualosa thibaudeaui. Classification (NCBI taxonomy): domain Eukaryota; kingdom Metazoa; phylum Chordata; class Actinopteri; order Clupeiformes; family Clupeidae; genus Tenualosa; species Tenualosa thibaudeaui. The sequence continues at coordinate 1,395,998 of JAIFZK010000173.1, read as the reverse complement.
AAGTAATTTCCTGTACGTCTGCATAACTGCATAACCTGAGAGTGTTCAATAAAAGAACAAAACTAAAGCCAAAAATCTTTCTTTAAGAAGCATTAGGTCAAGACAGAGAGGTCTGTGATGTTGATTTTGATTATGTGACATTACCTTGAGGGTACTTGGATGGTAGTGGCATTGTGTATGGTACTGCAATCTTTTGTTATTTAAAATTAGCATCCATATGTTCAGTAGCTGGGTAATAAAACCAGACCCTCATTCTACACTTTCGTTTCGTACAGAGCAAAACAATTGTGTGTGATTTAGTTGTCACTGCATACCATCATGGTATGCAAACTTTCAGTAAAGTTCTGATCTGTATGAGTGTGGATGTAGGCTGAGCTGAGACTTACCAAATGAATTATTCATATATGAATGAATTATTGATATATACAATGTTTTGTTTAATTGTTTTAGCATTGATACTAGGTAGAAGAAATGAACATGGTTTGTCAAAAAAATGTGAAACTGTATACATCACTAGAGAAGACATTCCTAAGCTTCTTTTATTAAATGTGTGTCCACCATAACTAGGAACACTGTCACAAGTCAGTATAAGAGAAGGTGTCAAAGTTTAGGCGGCTTTGCTTACTGGACTTCCCTGAAGTTACCAAAGATCCTTAAATACTGACCACTTTTACCCTCTTTGAAGTTTCCATGTATAGTGATGTGCATTAAATAGAAGTAATCATGCTCATACCTCTCAGTGATTATGAAAATAGCATAATCAAAATAGTTTTCAGGGGTGGACAATCAAAGTTTCAGGAAGTAAACATTATGTATTCACTTTGTCTATGCACTAATGATATAAGTTCTTCCGTCTGCCAATGCACAAGTCTCTAATTAGCTCATCTGTTGGCGACTACTGGCGACTTGCACATAAAGTTGTGATTTGAAAATGTGTAAATCATTAAGTAATCATCAAGACTCACTGTGATCACGATATTGGTCACAGTAACTATGATTATGGTTTTTGATGTTAAAGAGAAGCCCTACTATCTCTGCATGACACTATGGTTCCTCACTGTCAAAACACTACAAAACAGACAGTTGTTGCCAGCTCCCAAATCATTTCCTTTTGACTTTTTAGTCCGACCATAGGGAAACGAAATTGCCGCTGCAAGGTAATGGTGAGAAACCAGGTGAGAAACCTGAAGCCTATGACCAAACAGGTTGGGAAAAGTCTGCATATGACAGAGCCTTGCTGATTAAACTTACATCAGAGAAAAATGCAATGCTCTCCTGTTTGTACCAATGCAGGCAGAAGTCAAATATGTAATTTGATGCACCGTGGGGAATATGATATAACTTTTCAGCAGGACTGTTAACAGGTTTGTGGGTGGATGTGTGTGTGTGTGTGTGTGTGTGTGTGTGCGCATCCATTTGTCTGTTCCCTTGACCTTGTGTGAGCACACCTCACTGTGTATGAATATAATGCATAGGCAAATGTATACATAATTTCCCTGAATTGCAGGTGGTTGTGTTCACAGTAGGAATGCATGATCTCATATAGAGGTCATTGCTTTCTTCAGCCTAACAGGATCTGGCCATGTGCCTACTCTGGCTGGGTTACTGGCCCTTATCATTTTGTCAATAAAATGGGTTACCTTGACACTCTTATCAGGGGGCATTCATAGCTGAAAATGAATCAACGATGAATAATGCCTCTCCCTGTTTTGTACTCAGCAACATGAAATCGTGCCTAGTTCACCGAAGTGAGGGCATTAGCATTGTTTACCACATTTTTCATCCATGGCCTCAAATGACTGACTTTTTCCTGCAAAGCTAATGAGAGTTCTTGGCCCCATAGCAACAGAGATATCTTTTGTTCGTAATTTTTGGAGCCCTTTCGCAATCATTTTAGGAGCCTCTATCATGTGTCCTACTGAAAAAGGGCACAAAAGAGTCTGCTGCAGACAAGATGAAAGGCAGCCTTGAGGTAATGGGGACAAATTGAGGCATTTACCATCTCCCACATATGGATACCTGCCATACTCTGCAAAATGACTTGTCCTTCAATAAACTGCAAGGAGGTGCTCCTACAGCACTTCTGGGTTTTTCCACTAGAGGGCACAGTACAATCGACGGAGCCGCTGGGAGTCGCAGCAGGGAGCAAATTTGCAGAAAGCTTGATAAGAGCTGTCTTTTCAAAACGGCAAGCCCCAAAGCTAAAACCGTCTGTTTGTGTTTCTCCACGGGCCATGGGGACTCTCTCAAAATGTGAACAGGTCAGTAGGAGGACAATTAGAATGTCTTCACATATTTTACACTAACTTCCCCCACCAAATGCCTGATGAAACACCTCAGCTACTGTTATTGCAGTAGGCGAGTAGGCCTTGGATGGCTGTCTAACAGACAACATAGATCTATAGAAAAGTGGTCTGTTTTTTCCCCAAAAAGCTAAAGAGGGTTTACGAGTGTGTCTCAAGGACTTATCTGACCACTACCCTCATGCCATGTGTGGCAAGGCAAACACAAATTAGCGTTCTGTATAGGCCAATGACCATAGCCTGCTGGGCAGTGCAGCATATACTGCTATTATGCCTACCGTTCATTATATATATCTTGTATGTGATATCATTACCATTATATAGTACAATGACTTGATCAATTCTGTTTGTCTCTTCATTAGGTCTACTGTGTCAACAGTAGCCTATGTGTTACTCAACAGCCATCGCAACTATGCTGTCACACTCAAATGGCCATTGGCAGCCCTGACATAGAGGAATGGAATGGGTGATTTGATCCATCTATGACACATGCTCACACTACTCATTCAGCTTTTGAAACCCCTTTGGGGATGGGAGGGAGGGGGAGCTGGGGGAATCCATGACATTGAAGTTTTGACCTTTTAGGAGTGCTTCTGAAGGAAGGAGTCTCAGGATGTGTAAACATTTGGTCATCTTGTCTCCCTGTGATGGACAAGTCTCCTTAACGTGCCTGGTACTGTTTGACAAGACACTGCAGTGTAGCATAGATGTCTCAGTGCTAGTGGATCTGGGTGAGCAGGTCACATACGATCCATTTATAAACAAGCTGAAGCTACTTTTACCTTCAAGCAGGAATGCAACATAGGCTACATTTTCTCCTTTGGCTATGCAAATTGGCCTGCAAAAAGACTAATCCTTAAAAGTATCAGAGTTGCACATTTCACCTAATGAGGTGGCCATACACTGTGTTAGTGGTGGTGAAGTTATATCTTTTGTAGATTGTGACTCCACTAATTGATAATCCATTAGTCAGCCTCAACCTCGATTTCAACTTCGTCTTTTGAGAGTAAGAGCAGGTGTTCATTATCTTGCAGTGTCCAGCTGGCCTTGCATAGGCCTCACACAGGACATCACCTACACAAATGACAAGTAGAAAATGAGGTAACCTGCACTCCCTCTCTCTCTTTCTTACTCACTATCTCTTCTTTCCTCTCTCAGTCTCTCTCTCACTCTGTCTGTTTCCCACCTCTGTTGGGCTTCACCTCCATGTTTGAAGGATGGGCACAAACTTCAACAATCCGGGAGCAATTAACCAATCAGCACTGGGCAGGACAGTGTGACTGAGTGTGCACTTCAGCGGTGGCAGAGCCACGCATCCGTTATGCATTCAGCGTGGCCAGATCTAAATTAGAGAGCCAATTAACTCAGCTAATAGCCCTCTCCAATTTAATCTGGGAGACAATGGGGGATTGAAGACAACGCTTTATTAAAGACTCTGGCTTGCACAATATCCTCTTTCTGTCGCGTTTCGGAAGGGGGCCTCCGCTCGCCTCCGTTGTTTTCACTTCAATTAGCCCGCCGCTCGCCATGATTAAGTGCCCATAATTATTTTTCAATTAAGGCTTTGATCTGCTGTGTGCTGTGTACAGCTCCTTGGCGCGGCTGGGAAGAATGAGAATGAGACAGTGAATTTGTTCCCTTCTGTTTGGCGATGATGGGGGTGCGGACGAGATTAAGTTTGCAGGGGGACCCCCGGGATGGCAGAGACGCAGTACGCCCACCAACACACACACACACACACACATGTACACACACACACACACACACAGTTGCCATGCACCCACACCCCACTGAACTTAGGAGGAAACTGGACTTTTTTTGGCGAGGGGAAGTTAAACTTTACTGCAGTTTGAAAAAGAAACACATGGCACTCTGGAGGAGTTTGATTCTCTGTCTGTAGTCAGAGCGCTGTCCACGTGACGATGTGTGAACCAGGTTATGGCCCTAGCACAGTACAGGCCTTATCTTATTCATTACCATCAGTGGAGTGCTTTTTGATCCTCTTTTCACAGTGAGTAATGAATATGGATGTGAGTCAGAAGCAGGAGCATTGGAGGGGTCAGTGTTCCACAGCACAACACACACACACATACACGCCTTTGGTGCACAGATGGATGTTGTTACACCTCAATCTATTCAATTAAATTCAGTTTTATTTATACAGTGCCTTTTACAATAGTATTGTCTCGTGGCGCTTCACAGAAGGAGCACCCAAGAGCAACAGGGGCAAGGAAAAACTCCCTTATGTTCAGTTAATCTAGGAAGAAACCTTGGGCAGATCCACAACTCAAGGGGCTAACCCAACTGCCAGGGGTCATGGAGAAAAATTACAATCAGTAGTAAGCATGACTTTAAGTTGCCTATGGTTTTAGCTAAGGTTCATAATAGTTCATAATAGAGTATTATCCCACTTTTACATTACATGGTAGTGAGTCTATAGGTGGTTATCAGGAATTATGGCTGGACAATGTAGCAGCGGCCAGGCATAGTGACAAACTCAAAGGAATGAGATGGGTCATGGGGGTAACAGTAAGGGTCCATTTGACAGCGCCATTGTGAGGGGGGGTCAATCACAAAGCCTCAGGAAGGGGAGTCGGGCCCAGCATCGGCGTCCAGGAAGGTCCTCTGTGATGGGGAGTTGGTCGTGACATGTGCCTCCTGTAGTGTTGGTTGTAGTCCACTCAGGAGGGGAGGGTGAGAGGAGTCCGCATCTAGCGTTCATTTCTTGAAAGAGTTATCATCATTAAGTAGCCCTGAAATCTAGCCCTGATATTTTCAATCCATGGCTTCTGGTGGGTACTGAAAATGGGTCAATTCTAAATATTTAGAGATGAGGAAGTTTGAGACTCTAGACTTGCCAGGTGTAATTGCATGGCCCTGCATGCAACACCTTATTACAGATGGCATGGCTTGAATGACAATTCAAAGTTATATCTTTGTTATATCTTTTTTGATTAAAATAAATCAGCCTTCAATAAAACTGTAGTGCAAATTTTAAGCTGTCACCAATCAATACAATTTCTCATCTTGACATCTTCAGTGGGTTATCCAATGTGGCCCCTGTGGGGTTAACTCTAAGAGACACAATGGATGGACTCCAGAGTGCTGGAAACCCTCAAAACACAAAGATTTGTTTATGCCACAACAGCAGTGACACACACACAAACTAACATGCACACACACTGTCACTCACAGAAGTCCATTCTCCAGTGTGAGCAACCTCCCTGGGCAAACTGGGAACGTGCCAGGCCCATTGGCGCTCTGAGGCTCTTACTTTCTTGCTTTAATTCCCTGTTGACGTGACATTACCTGGGCTGCGAGGGTGATCAAAGGCAGGGCTAGCATGTCAGGAGAGATGACAGGGCTGAGGCCTAATTATCTCTCTCGCTGCAGGGATTAGGGGCAATCAGCGGGGAAAGGCAGCAATCACTGGGTGGCTGTGAAATGACAGCTACCATTGTGTGTGTAAGAGTCTTGACTACTTGGCCCAGCACACCCTTAAGGGCCACAGTATACTCCACACACACACACACACAAGTATACACACACACATTGACTCAGTCACTGGTTCATTCACATGCTCACACACATTCACATTCATATGCCTGCATACTTCACACAGCTATCATATCATCGCTCCGAGAAAACACACACACACACTGGTGCTCATTCATACACAAATCCTGACTCACAGTAGGGTCTGATGATGACATAGACCTGGGGAACCCAGGGCAAGAGCCTGGTGAATCATGAGGGACGGTGGCTGTGGCAGTGGTTGTGGTTGTGGCTCTGGCTGGGTCCAGTGCTTTAATTGACAGTTGGAGATGATGATGCTTTGCTAGCAGCACTCTCACCTTACTCCCACGGGCGAGGCTGTGAGTGTGAGTCTGCTGGAGGACTCTGCTTGTCTATGCAGCAGAGGTTACGAGTGTGCAGTGAAGGTGAGGGTCATGTAGTGCATGTATTCACACACACTTGGTGAGGACGGCTTTTCCCACCTTAGTGATGATGAACTCCCCCTTAAATCCCCTTAAACGCTCTGCCATTGACATGCAGAGAGTATCTTTCCATGTAAATCTAATCACATTGCATTTGAAGTTAATCCCTCTGGCACTGGAGACTCAGGTGATGTTTTTCATTTCCACAGGGACCCAGCGGGTCTCAGAGGCCTATCAGGAGCGCTAGCCTACTGTGTGCTCTCCAGTTAGCATAAAAGAAAGAAGAGGATTTAAAAGCCTACAGATTGGATCTGGCTTGCGAGTTGCAGAGTGTCCATTGAGAGCATAAACTTGTCACTCTACGTGTTGCTGCCATGTCTTATTCAGCACTAAACAGTAATATACCCCAGGATTAATGATGTCAACAATTTCTTTTTCATTCTCAAATTGCATTTGAGGGTGCCTTCTGTTCCATGTTTCCAAAAGTACCATATAGGTTTGTGCTTAAAAGGCTTTGCTATGTTGAACAGCTAACAATTACCAGTTGTAATCCGTCCCATACAATATGGGTGAGCTGGCAATGTGACTCACTTCATTTTTTTTTTCTCTTACACCAGCTGACAGGGCAGGATTAGGGCTGAGTGATGGACAGAGAGGCACACACAGGCATTAATTCCTTCCTGTTTATGTAATTAAAGGCCTGTCGCTCGTCAAGGACATTGTGTGTGTGCACAAGTCTGCTTGTGTGTGTATTTTCACTCGTGTGCATATGTCTGAATTTACAGTTATGTTATGCTTATACTACATTAAGTTCCGTGTCAGTGGATACATACATAAGAGATCATGCAAGATCATGCATCCCTAAACGACTATTATACTGCACTACCCTTGGCTATACCTCAGTTCTTCCTCAGTGTATTTATGTCTAGAACCAAAAGTGCTCATATCATGTACACGGTGTGTGTGTGTGTGTGTACTGTATGTATGTAAGTCAGCAAACTTGTATGATTGAATTGTAAAATTTGCATTATTCTGTTCTACCCTGACAAATAAAGACAATGTTTTTATTTAGCAAGTTGTTTTATCTATGTGGGGGTTTACACCCCACTGGCAGTAGTCATGTGTATATTCAGCCCAACAACTGAGAGGAGACGAGTAGTTTAGAATGAAGAGAAGAGGAGAGTCTGTAAGAATGAAAGATTAAAGTCTGAAGATGGGAGAGGGAAGATGGTGAAAGAAAAAAAACAGAAGCAGCAAAAGAAAGGAAGGAAGGATTTAGAGGAAGGGGAGAAATTAAAAGAAAGGAAAGAGGAGAATGAAAGAATGCTGAAAAAAGGAACAATGTCCTCTTAAAAGATAAGAGAATGAAAAAAATAATGGAACATTCTGGCTTTCTGAGGGAAAGAGAGAGAGAGCTCTGAAGCAGGGGTTTATAACATGGGACTGTGTGTGTGTGTGTGTGTGTGTATGTGTGTGTAAGCATCTATGGGTGTGTGAGTGTGGTGTGATGGAGGCAAGTGGGGATGGGAGGGTGGTTTAGGCTTGTCTCTGAAACATTTTGTATGACCTCCTCTCTTGGCCATCCATCAGTGGGCCTGCCTCATTATTCTAACTAGCCGCCTCTTTTCTTCAGCCGCGCCACGCCATCAGCAGCAATCTGCATGCCAATTATGGGCCAGACCCCCTGATACCCTCTCATGGAAAATGATCTGTCAAGGAAAAAAAGAGAGGGGGGAGAAAAGAAACCAAAAAGGCTTGTGCACCATAGCCCCAATCTCTCCCCTCCCCTCTCTTTGTACTCTGTCTCTCTCTCTTTCTCTCTCATTCCCTTTCTCTCCCACTCTCTCACTCTTTAACCATTCCTCTTTCTAGCGTTCCCTGTATGGCCATTGACAGGGCTTCCTGGAAAATTAATCTATGGAAAGTGAAGTGAGCGAAAGAGAGAGAAGAGAGCGAGGTAGAGAAAGAAATTCTAAATGTAGCTATTCTCCTGCGATGGGAAGCTTGCTTCTCCAGGCTCCGGAGGGCAAGGGGAAACGGAGTTGGTGATAATTGCCAGAGAGCGGGGAGGAGGAAGAGGGGTGGAGGGTGGGGGTGATAACAAAGGCACACTTCTCTTCCCTTGAATGTTAGACTAAAGGCGAGGGGCACCAGGGCCAAAGGCGGACATCTTTAAAAACCCCAACTTGCCCTTCCAGGTAACGCTCCTGCACGCTTTTCACATTCCTGCGGATCAGAGCCTATATACGAAGAATGTGTTTTGGGGGGAAAAATGCCTGAGACTCCCAGTCCGTTTGGTTCTGTCAATCTTTTATCTGTGGGGAAAAAAGAGGACCCCAAAAAAAAAGAAGGTTAGAGAAAAAAAATGATCATGCTGGGATTAGATGAATGACACACACACACACACACACACACACACATAGCCTATCCCCACCGAAAATGTATACGCTTAAGTACAAACCTGGATTGAGGTGATAGGTTTGCTTGTTGCCTACGGAGATGTAGTTGGAATCACTCAATTATGCAAGTGTCCCACAATGTATCCACAGATGTCTTTACTGTAGGAGTTAGAAGTCATGAAGGTCGCTGAATCCAATTTCTGGCCCATTATTTTTTTGTGTCTGTCTATTAAAGTATCTGAATGAAATGATGACAAGAGATGGATGGCGTCTGGGCTATGGATAGCTATGGGGCACACATAGTGTTGGGCAGCTAAGGTGTCTTACAGAAACTTCAAACTCAGTGGGAGAACTGAAGGGTTGCTTTTACATTTGATTTTTTTGATTTAGTCAAATCATCTGAAGACACCTTTTGAGCCTTGCTGAGCCAGAGCAGAGGGAACCTTGAAGCAGGATGAGAAAATGTATTCAAAGTGGGGAACAAAAAAAGGAATTCTAAGCAAAATAAACAACATCAACAAACAACAGCAACAAAGGATCAAATAAAATGACTGCCACTATAAAAAGGAACACCATTCTCTCAGTTCTCTTTTTTCTTCGCTTGAAGGAGATGAGGGGAGTGTTTTGTGGATGAACCTTTGTGCCTTACTGGGCAGCCGACCGTATGTGGAGAAATAGAGGGGAAGAAAAAAGGAAAGAGAAAGAGAGAGAGGAAAAAAAAGAGGAAGAAATAAAGAAGAAAGCCCAGCCGTGGGTACGAGAGTGGCAGAGTGAAAGAGACGCTCTAAATCCTGTGTCGGCCGATTTGCAGCATGGGGGCTGGCCGACGCGGACCGGCGGTGCAAACAGAAAGGCTGGGCGTCAGTGGCGAGCAATCGCGTTTGCTCTGTCCCTCTTTGTGCTGCATGTGTGTGTGCCTCGATTAAAGAAAAAGGAGGCTCTAAGCGTGTTAGGGCCATTCTGTCCGATTGTTTCACGCCCCCGTCCGTGTCCTCCCCCAAGGAGGGATGAATATAGACACCAGCACAAAGCTTTGCCCGCTCTCTCCCTCTCTCTATCTCTCTCTCTCATGTACACACACACACACGCACAGACACACACACACACTATGTCTCCTCCAGCCTCTCCGCTCCTCTCTACTTATTTCAGCAGGCCGCAGACCAACACCAATCCCAGCAACACAACCATATTCTGTCCTGATGTGTGAGTTAAAGTATTAACTGTTCAATTGTTATGGTGGTAGTTGCATTATATTAACTAAGTGAAGCTACTCTTTGAACAGAAGGTGCAGTTTGACTGTTAGTGCTTGTGAGAGGTTTAGTATACTGTGTGCCTTCTGCTACCACAGTGGTCATAGTACAATACTAGGTTTTGCCAGTACCAGCACTAGTGGAAAGTGCTCATTCACACCAGCAATCATGAAGTCAGAGATTAATTTAAAGCTATTGGTCTTACAGTTCCAGAGGTACTTAAGTGACAAAATACTGTTTGTGGATCTGTATGTTATATATAAAGTAATAATATACATTATATCACCGCTTGATCAAATTTCCTTTTGTGATGTGCTATTTAGAATGTGCATTATTTTCATATAACTGCACACCTATGAAGAAGTTACATTTTTCTGGTCATATTACACTTGCATATGAATTCGCCCAACTCGATGTGATGTTATGTTAACACAGGGTTACAGTATAGCTGCCTGACTGCCGTTCGCAGCACAGCAACAGTTTTACTTGTGAGAAGGATTTTAAGTCTGTTACACAGACTTTTGTGAAACAGTGATTTTACAAAAGCCAAGATGGACAACAGCAGACGAACTAACGACTAGCTTTTGATCATAGCAACCATCCTTTTAGAACTAGTAATAGCAGTAAGTTTTGAATGAGTTGATGTGCGGCAGAAAGAAGTAGTTCTGCAAATGAGCCTGTGTTAGCTATCAAAATGTGTAAATTGCTAGCAAAACTACATAGCGCAGACGGTATAAGCAGGATAATGAACTCCACAACGTGCGCATATCGGTGAATATTGCAATCATTGAGGTGTAAAGACCCCTAAGCTCGTGTCAGGGCCTTATCACCACCTCGAACATGCAGTATTTACAGATATGCGCACGCTGTGTCGTTCATTATCCCTTAGACAGTTAAGACCAGTCACACTGTTTATCAATTTCTGATTGGACGACATGCATTCTGCATGTCACTAAGAGTGGGAAATCCCAAGATATACCACGGGTAACTCTTTACAGCTAGTAATCATTCATTTAATCAATAATTTTAATAATCAATAATTTTCCACTGAGTTGACCAAACTGAATGTTTCATTCATTCAATATAATTAAATGAGCTATAATACTACAGCTTGAATATGTCAGTCCAGTGGAATCCATTCGAAGTCGGTGGACCTTAATAGCAAAATGATAGACAGATAACATCATATCTTACTCATGACTGAATTCTGGATCCTATAGCATTAATGGCCTCCTACTGTTAGTAAGCTATGCAGTACTTTTTTTTTTAAATGGCCTGGGGAGTATACTACGAAGCCAGGTTACTGGCTAAACTGGGTAACTTCTGGAGTAACCGCAGAGGGAGCTTTAAACACAAAAGCTGTGTGCGTGTACGTGTGTGTGTGCGTGTGTGTGTGTGTGTGTGTGTGTGAGTGAGTGAGTCAGTGACTGACTGAGTGAGTGAGTGAGTGTGTGTGTGTGTGTGTGAGAGAGAGAGAGAGAGAGAGAGAGAGAATACATGTTTTAGTGAATTCTGATTCACTGGTGAACTTTCGTCTGTGGCTCACCATACCCCAGGGTAATAATTAAGAATCCTGTCGCCAAGTCGTCAGCAGTCAATTACACCTTGCGCACTGTGAGGCAGACACTGTGACTGCGTGGCATATCAAGGTTTTGCTGCTGTTGCCGTTGGAGATGGTGTGGAGACAGTACAGAAAAGCAGGTGGAAACTGTGGAGCAAGGACAGCAATCTTTATTTTAAGGGGGATGGTGGGGTTAGGAGTTAGGCTGAGCATCTCTCTCTCTCTCTCTCTCTCTCTCTCTATCTCACGTACACTCTCTCTCCCACTCACTCACTGTCTCTCTCTCTTTCTGTCTCTCTAGCTCTGGGTTAACTGTGAACACAGGCTACCCCACACTGCCTCCTGAATGTTATTGCGGATTACACAGAGCAGAGTGGCGCAGTGGCTGTGTTAATTGAGACTTTGGCTGGTGTTGGTATTTCCAATTACTTTTATGCTAGCCTACGGTCAGTGCTTCGATAATGGAACCAGGGATGACATTCTGCTTGCGAAAGAGAGAGAGAGAGAGGGAAGTGGATGGAATGATGGCCTTGTTTCTCATTTTCTGTATGTAAGTTTGACTCTGAAATTGGGATACTGTGAGAAATTTTGTCATCTTCTCATAACATTTTACAATTTGTGACATGACCAAGCCTTGTTGGCATCTCTGACATTACTCATATGAAATTGGTCTTGTCAACAGCTGTTTGCTTATAACAATATCAGTATAAACTAATGTCAATTCTTTATTTCTAAGTGTGCAAACCCACTGACAAACAAATTACATGACTGTAATGGACATACACTGTATGGTCTTAAGCCACAGTCTTCCCCAGACAAGTGACCCATGAGTGGTCAAAATCTCTGCAGCAGAGATCCCTGCTGAGGCCCCTATTCTCCAAAGCCTCCTTTGCCTTTCACTGTGGATTATCTCCTCAATACATCTCTTTTCCCAACCAACACAGCAAAAATGGTGGGGCATGTCCAATTAAGCCACTAATTAGCTGGATGACATGGGAGCCTGCAGCAGAGAATGTCACTTTTTTAGTAACATTCTCTCTCTTTCTCTTTCCCTCTCTCTTTCTATCTCTCTCTCTCTCTCTCTCTCTCTCTCTACCCTCTTACCTATTTCCCATACATCCAAATCACCTTCCACTCACTGCCATGGTCCAAGCCCAGCTCCATCAGTCATTGTGCTCAGTCATCCTTTACTGACTATTAGTTCACATAGCGGTTAAGAGCCGGGTCTGGCTTTCTCACCGCTGCTTAAGTAGCCATTAATATTGAATTATGAGCTTCAACGATGCACTCAAGCGTGCGGCCTCTCCGTATCGCTCCAGCTCATCTGGCCAGCTATAAATTAGGGGGATGACAGATACTGAGGTGGCCCATGCCAGCTAATTTAAACACACAGGTGGTAAGTGTGGGAAACCCCACTTTGTCATTGTTTTCCAGTGGGATTTTCTTTTTGTATTGCTACCTCTCAGTGGCCTACCCACATAGAATTGACTTGTGGCTTCCCTGCAAGGTGGATTTAACTAGTAAGTTTACAGAGATTGCAAAGTATAGCGTCAGCCCTTGACTGTTCACAAAAGAACACAGTATATTTTCTTTCTCAACTAGGCTGGTGAAAATAATACCATCACTATTGTGTCATCAACACAAATACCTCAATGACATATTCCTGTAAAAACTCAAAGCAAGAGTGCTGCACTGTGGCTACCTGGCAGACCATGTCAAGCTGATTCTCTCATGGCTTAAAAGGCAATGTTTGATGGCAGCATTGTCAGGCCATGGGAAATTGTAAATGCCAGTGTTAGTTAACAACTGTTCTAAATGTGACACATGCACCTGATCTCCCCGGTCCTGAATTCTGCCTTTAATGTAGTGAGGTGCTGAATGATTAAAATACCAGGATTGAACAGGGATTAACACTTATAGCGCTGGTTGTGTCTGTGCTATTTTAACCAATGAATGTCCTTTGCTACATTATTGAGGTGCAGTCAAAGCATCAGACAAATATGGTATGTCCCCCTGAAACGATTCAATACGGCCGCCTCTCTAAAGAGAAAATTGTGACAATCGCTTTCACACGCTTCCTCTCTCTTCCTTCCTGCCTGTGTGTGTCTCTCTCTCTCTCTCCCCCCTCTTCACTCAGGTATCACATTGGCCTCGTTTTTGATTCTGACTGTGCCTATTGAGCACTACAAAGGCTATAATTACTACCTCCGTGGAGTGGCTCATTTCATCCTCCGTAATCTTTTTCTCCATTATTGTGTTATTAGTTGGATTTGCTACAAACAGATTAAAAGGGGGGCCACGAATGGCAGAAGTCATTTGTTAATTGCACAGGCACCTTTTATTTGGTCTCCCTCACCCTCTCAAAGTTAGCCATGCGTAAAGAATTCCACTGCTTAGCGTGTAGATTAGTACACTGTGCTATTACAGACACTTGGGCACGGAAGACGTGAGCGAGAGAGAGTGGGTGAAAGGATGGCGAGAGGAAGAACAGAATACTCTGAATGCTACAAACAGAGAGAATGTGAGGGAAGAAGAATGCAGAGGAAAAGAGAAAAGATGAAGTGGGGGTAAATTGTGTGAGCCATAGAGGAGAAGATATGAAATGGAAGAATGAGAGCAGCTGGTGGAGAGGGAGCAGTAAACAGAAGGATAGAGATAGAGGATGAAATAGGGGACAGAGCTAGAAAAGAATTGAGAAACAGGACAGTGAAAGGGGATCTAGATCGATCCCAGCTGAGAGAGAGAAGGTAAGAAGAGAATAAAGGGACCACAAGGCAGACTCAAAGAATAGGAGATAAATAAAGCAAGAAGACCAAAAGAAGGGAAGAAGGGAGAGCAGAACAAAAAAAATAAAAACCAACAAAAAAGACTGCACTAGAAAGCGAGCCTGCAAAAGATAGAATGAACAAAAGAAGGAAAGGTGTGTGTGTGTGAGAGAGAGAGGCAGAGAGAGAGGGGTGTCTGGCTGTGTCTGAGGTCCCGCAGGAATGGCCTGGCTCCTGTGATGGACTGATCTTTATCGAGGGATGAATTAAAGCCCTGACTTTGTGTCCACTCAGCAAGGAGAAGCCTCGCAATCCATGGCCACATCATTTCACATTATTTCATCAAGTGCCTCGAAATGCAGACTATGTAAATGTACATGCACAACCCCCCCCCCCCCCCACACACACACACACACACACACCCTTCATCTGGTGGCCTAAAAATTGCAACAGAAAGTGCCTGACATTGATTTGATGTGGATTTATTTATTTATTTCACTGCTGTTCACTACTTTTCTCTCCCCCTCCTGCCTGTCTGTCCAGGCTGAGTCTCTGTGGATGGTAGTCTGCAGATGTGAGAGAGAGGGAGGTGGAGAAAAAGAGAGAGGGAGAGCAAAAAAATGGAAGGAGAGTGGGAGAGAGGGAATGTGAAAATGAAAAAAGCAAATTAGAATCCATCAGCTAATGTGTGGACGGGTAATGAAATAAGAATCTGACACTCACTCGCATTGAAATGCAAAAGAGGTGTCCTGCCATTGCCCAGGCCATTCATCATAAAAGCCAGGGAATTTCTACTTAATATACATGAGGTACAGTGAATTATTACAGGCCAGGCCTTTCTAACAAACTTCTCAAAGTGCACAGACAAAAGGGTCAAGTATATTATTTTTTGCTTGCGTCACTCGTCTGGATAATCTAAATGGCTCGCTGGATGGAGTTTGAACAGGCTTTGAACATAGTACAGTCTCTCGCCCACTTTCTCTCTCCCTCCCTCCTGTGCCTCTCTGTCCTCTACTTTCGTTTCCTTTTTTCCAGCTTCATGCAGTTCTTTCTCTTTTTTGTGAAAGCTGAGAATGGGGGAAAAAGTGGAAAAAAAATTGGAGAGAAAGAGAAGAGAAGAGGAGAGAGGAGGGGAGAAATAAGCACTAACTGGATCTATCAGAAGAAAGGCTATTTCCAGTCCTCTAATTCATCTATGCCAACAAAGTCTCCTGGCTTCTGGCTTATTCCTCTGCACCTTGCCTCACCTAAAATGTGTTGCTGTACTTGCTGTACCCCATTCACCTTGTTCCCTCACCCAGAGGCTATGGGGGCTGTTTTCTTCCCTCCTAAAAGTGCACTTTTATGTACACACTGCACATTGTGAGGGCTATTGATGCCGAGAAGAAACACACACATTAGTATCAATGTCAAGAGAATTTTACAGTGGGCCTCAATGGACTACATAACAAACCTCCTAATACAATCCAAATGCAAAGGCGAACCAAACACAACACCTCCTGGGTAAACAGAGGCTCAAACATCAGGGGAACGGCAGTGGTTCATAAATAAATTAAGCCATAAAGGATGTTACTTGTGGTGAAGTTAGGGGACAAAGTCATAAGTGTTCGCCATGAAACTGCCTTTTCAGCCCAACAGGCACTTGTCTGCTATAGAGGAATGAGTCCATTAATTCAGGGTCATTCTGCAGTACCATTTTATAGCACATGCAAATGCATAAGTATACCTTTGGCGCAGGGCGTAGAGCAAGGTCTTGAGGAAACACAGTGATAAAAATGCTGCTTTTATCCTATAGTACTATTTAGAATGACATTTATATTCAGACAATCTAGAGTTTTAGGACAGTGGTCTCAGTAAAAGCTAAAAAAAGAAGCAAAGAAATAAAATATATGTACATAATGTATTAGTCTACAGGTTGTGACAGTGTCAGACAGTGTGTAGCCTAAATGAAATGGCAGCTTACTATGAGACAGTGCCTCAGCTCCTCAGCCTGCCTCAGATGGTGCCCACAGCACCTCATGAGTGATGACTACACCATCTTGTAAAGGATTCATTGGCACACCAATGTGATGGCATGATGACAGACTTGCTTTTCAGTCTACCTCTTAGTTGCCTTTAAATCATTTACACTGACAATAAAGGATTACACTGATATAAAGGAGCACATCTTGAATTGAAACAGAGCTTTGTAATAACTTTGTAATAAACAGTGAATGCAAAAAAACAATATTTATTATATATTTCTGATTTATTATGGACAGTCGTGAGGTTTTCTGTCTTAATGTGGCAGGAGTGAAGAGACTCTTTCTTTCTTTCTATTTCTAATTCACTCTTACATCCACCTTTTCTGTCTACACCTTCCTGTCCTCAAACACAAGCTCATCTGCCTCACTTAGACAATGAGCTGGGGGTCAAAAGTAGGGCTATGGAAGTGAGACTCTAATGCAGGACAAAGCCAGGGAGGCGTAATAAGCTCTAATCTCAAGATAATTCCTTTTGTATCCCGCACTGTAGGAGGGCATTAGTCTTTACTGTGTGCTGAGTCATAAGGTTCATTTGTGTGTGTTTGTTTGCAAATCATGGTGTGTGTGTGTGTGTGTGTGTGTGTGTGTGTGTGTGTGTGTGTGCGTGTGTGTGTGTGTGTCCACTAATGAAATGTACCACTTCAGTGTTAATGAAAGGTCTTGTGATGAGCCCAGGGCCTACAGGCCTCTAGGGATGGGGAGAGTAAAGGAGAGGAGGGGGCTTTCCATTATGTATCATTTTATCCATATTTATTTATTTATTTATTTTACCCCAGTGAGTGTTTTCATAGCCGACTGAAAACTGTCATGTCAATCAGTGGGCCTTTTAGACCCATAGCTAATGTATAATTTATATGACAATATGACAAGCTTTTTTTTCAGAGCTGGGCATAATACCATTATATTATTTCAGCATGTATGCATCCCCCTCCCAGCTCCAATGCTCCCCCCATATTCTGCTACTCTGTCCCCCCTCGAGACCTTCATACAAATCACCTCGTCTCACATGAAAGAGCTGGGGCCAAAGATTAATGACAAATGTGGCAAGGACAAATGAGAACGTCCGCCTGATATCGCAGAAAGTTTTGCATATGAAACGCAGTCGTTGCGGCGACTATCCAGGAGCTGGGGCAAAACAAAAGGCTGGCGTTCTCCTGTGTCCTCCGCTGACCTCACTAGTGAATGCATCAGAACCGAACCTCTGTTTGACGAGCAGTGTGGGCTATTCTTCAAGACTCACGCTCCTCATGTGGCAACTATTCCTTTTGTTTTTGTGCTGATAGTCTGTAGTTTGGATTTGTATAGATTCATATGCTATTGTTCTCTGCCCATGTCTAGGTAAGATTTATTTCTTTTCCCTGTAGGATAAACTGTTACGAGACTCAATAACCTTTCACTGTTTGTACTGTGAGGGAAGTATGTTACATTACACATTCAAATACTGTATGTGCAGAAAATCCAACTTATTTGATTTCATTTGGGCCTGTGGGTAGTGGGTAGATTGGGTGCAGTGGCTGGGGACAGGCAATCACTGGGGTGTTTTTGGTGTGTCTGAGGCCCATCAGGCCTCCTCTGTGGTGCCCTTCAGACGTGACTAAAGTGCTTGTGATGTGCAGCCTGCTCCAGTCCTCAGTGCAGTCACTGTCATTTCCTGCCAGCAGCCACTCAAAATGGACAGCAGCTCTCATCGCCTGATGATGGCCTGCTCCCTCCTTCCCTTCTTTGCTCCCTTCCTCCTTCCTCTCTTTCTCCTTAGCACTCCCTCCCTTTCTTCACCCATCATTCTGCTTCTCTCTCTCTCTCTCTCTCTCTCTCTCTCTCCCCATCCTCTCTTGTTCATTTCTTATTGACTACATTCTGTTACTTTTCCTGTCTCTCCCTCCACTTCTGTCTCTGTGTGAGACGCTCCCCTCCTCCATTGCCCCCTCTTGTTCTCATCCTTTATGTATTTTACCCCACCCTTCTCTCTAAAATATCCACACAGCAGTTGTACCAGCCCTCCCTCCTCTCTCTCTCTCTCTCTTTCCTTTTTCCCTCATCCACTCCCACTGCTAGCCCCTTTCTCAATTAAAGAGCCCTGGCGCGCATCAATGGAGACTGGAGAATGGCAACTGACAGAATTACAAAACGCTCCCGGTCACAATTTATTCTCCTGACAATTAGGGGGCAATTTGTTTCGTGTTCGCCGGCCCGTACCGGTCCCCAGATTCAATCCCGGCAAATGCTGGATATCAACAGAGTCCAACATGGCCCCCCTCAGGCCTCCCGGTCGCGGTTTGTTTATTTTGTTATTTTGGCAAGAGCTGTTAGTTATAACTCAGTATAGCTACCTCCAGTGTGCAGCAGTGTAGCTACCTCCTGTCATGTAATGGAGGCTGTGTGTCTGTGGAGAGGCACACAGGTTTTAGCTTTAGCCAGGAGGGGACAGACATGTCCAGAGTCATTCAGAGGGATGAATTTGGCAGGTGGATATGCAGAGAACAGTAGTAACATGACTGTGTGTTATGGCTTTGGCAAATTTAAGACTTTCAAGATTTGATATTCTACAAATTCAACATTCCACAAATTCATGATGAAATATAATTGAATATTAAAGAATGGTCATGGCCATAACCAGTGTAGGACATATGTCACAAACACCAAGTGCCTTACCCATCCAAATAATATTCTTTCATTGTTGTTTCTCTGGGTTAATCAGTATCAACTTTTTCTATTGAGCTATTGTGTCAGTCTTCCTTTTTAATGATTTAAAGAAGTGTATTGCAGAAGTCCACAAACATGAGACTTCTGTGCAGCTTTATCCTTCCTCTTGCAGACATTGATATTAACAGATATGGAATGTGATAAATACAGCAGTTTATTTGTTTTACATGTTTTTGAACAATGATGGGAAAACAATGGTGTAACCTGCCACTGCCAACTGATATGTATTCCCATGGCCTTAATGCACTGCATCTACAGAGAGTCTACTAGATGGCACAAAAACAAAGCACAGAGAGTATGTATTCAGAATTAGATGTGTTACATCTAAGCCACTTAAACGGTTAAGTCAAAGTAAGCCTAAAGCATGTGTAGCCGATGTAGACAAACATGAAACATGAATATGTATGCAGTTATTATCTCCATATACAGTAGTTTTTCATACATGCCTATGATAACCCCTTCTGTAACAGTGCAGAGTTCTGGGGGGAGATGGAGGGCCATCTCCGACTCAAGCGCTTGCTTCAGCAGAGCCGCTCAACTTCTATGGTGGTATTCCATTGTGCTTTGAAAGGGAGCCCTTTGAAATGCATTAGAAGTACACAGTCTCTGAAGAAAGACCAAGCACGGATTTGAGACATAGCAATGAGGCAAGAAAAATGGGACACTGGCATTTTTCTCTTTTTTTTTGAGGGAGTAGAGAGCGAAGAGGGACTCCCCACCCCCCATGCTTTCCTTTATTGTTTGCTGACGACTTGATACCACACAGTTATAACAGTTTTTATTTTTCTCCCCTTCCAAATCATATTTCTTCGTTCCTTTCACCGAGGCGAATTTGTTTTTAGGCCCCATAAAATAGCCTTTTCTTATTTCACAGCCCCACTGTATGCAGTGGAAAATCTCTCTCATAATGTATCCTTAAAAGCACATTACTCTGTCCCATACGCCGTTAAGAGTTAAGAACGCGGTTAATATTTACAGCCGCAAAGAGACGAAGAAGAGAGAAGAGAAAGAGAGAGAGAGACAGAAGAGAGAAAGAGAGAGGGGAGGAAGAGCAAAAAAGACAG
Organism: Tenualosa thibaudeaui; assembly: GCA_027481765.1. Taxonomy (NCBI): domain Eukaryota; kingdom Metazoa; phylum Chordata; class Actinopteri; order Clupeiformes; family Clupeidae; genus Tenualosa; species Tenualosa thibaudeaui. The sequence goes on along the minus strand of JAIFZK010000173.1, from coordinate 1,375,991 downwards.
TATAAAAAAGAGGAGGATTTCACCATGGCATAAAACACCCCCACCCACGTATACACTCTCGCTCTCTCTGTGTGCTGCCGTCGAACAATTGCTATTCACAATCCTATCCTTAATGCCTAAGACCCACATAAAAGAACAGAGTTTAAGAATATAGGGATAAGCCCTTTGAGATTTTCTAAGTCTTAAGGCTGGTTTATGCTGGCTGAATGCTGAGCATTGCCAGCCTGCGCTGTTGCCACTCTAAATAGATATTACAATGATTCGGGAACAATGCCTTCGACTGATTCTGCGAGACACAAAAATACATATATGTGTATATATATACACAGTGAATAGGGAAGGCAAAACATTAGCGGTGCCCCTACAATACAAGCGTTTCTTGATGCAGAAGGGGCGAGCAAGATTAATGTCTGCGTGAAAGAAAAGGCACGGTGGCACTTGGTGGTGTGTGTGTGTGTGTGTGTGTGTAAAGGGGGGATGCAAGGGCTGGAAGATGCAGCTCAGAGGCTAAATCTTCCCTGCAGCACAATGCAGGGCTGCTGATACACCACTCAGACATGAGGTCACCTCCCCTGTGGGAGACAATGCTGCCACAGCAACCTGCCGCATGTAGGGGCCAACACACACACACAAACACACACACTCACACTCACACACATACACAGTAAGAAACTAAAAACTGTTCAGCAGAGGCGTACAGGAACATACTGTTGCCAAGATGCACACAAGGTGCTATATGAATGACCTATTGAAACTGGGGTCCAAATCAGCAGCATAGAGTAAGAGCAGGAAGGCTTGGTGGGCTACAGTGACTCCTCTCCCACTCTAGCATTCCACTTGACCCTCTCTCCATGAGAAATGACCAAGTACTGAGTCAATTTGCACTGCTATACTTTCTCTCCTTCTATCTTTTTTTCCCTCTTTTGCTCATTTACTCTTTCTATCCCTTTTCCCCCTCTCCCTCTTTCTCTCTCCCATGACACACAAGTGGAGGATGACTTCCTTTCTTTTTTTACGCCTCTCTCCTCTCTCATCATGCTCTCTGACTCGCCGGCATCATCTCCTCCTCCTGTTTGTCATTTTGGCTTGTCCGAGAGGCCCCGGAGGCCTTCGGCAACAACTCCAACCTATTAAGTCACCCGGCGCCCAATCCCAGATTAGTCCCCCTCCTTGTCTTAATCCCGCAGAATCGCGGCATCCCGACTTTGCCGCCTCTCCACAATTACAGCGGGGCCATAATCCTCTGCCTCCCTCCATTTTCCAGCCTGGGTTTAGGAGTGGTAAAGATCAGGGGTGATCACTTATCCCTCTCAACTCTTCTGCTCTTCTCACCGCCTCCTCCCCCACCTCTACCCCTCTCTCTCTCACACACACACACACACACACAGACACACATACTTCCTGACAAGCCTCTAGGCAATGTCAGGAGAACTCACATATCTGGAGTGGGGTGTGAGTGGGGGTGTGTGAGTGACTCCAATGTTAGATTCTAATGCCCACTTACAGGAGTGTATAGTCACTCCTTAAATACAGTTTACTGGATTAGGAGGATTTGCTTGTACCTGAGGTAAGAGGAAAGGGGGTTAAGGAAGAGCTTTTAGAGCTTTAGAGGTTTTCTTGTTCTCTGGAATGTGTGTGTGTTTGTGTGTGTGTGTGTGTGAGAGTGTGTGTGTGTGTGTGTGTGTGTGTGTGTGTATGAGCCTGTGTATATTTTGACATTAGGGTGGCTATTAGGTGGGCACTTAGCTGACTCTGCTCGCAGCTTCTGCTCCCACTCAGATATCCTCCTAAAATGTCCAAAACCCCACCCCCCAAACCACACTCATGCACACACACACACACACACACAAACACACACCACACACCACTGACAGGACCTTTAATGAGGATCAATGGAAAGTCACAACGAAGCCAGAGAGGCTCCGCTAATGGCTAACAGCTAACAGCTAGCATCTCCTCCATCTCCAGCCAGGCTGAGGGCGTCTGACACCCAGGGAGGAGAGAAAGGAAGAGAGGCTCACAATGAGCCCAGGCTCTCAGGAGACAAGAGAGGGTGCTTCAAGTGAATCATTCGGCTGGCTCACCCTGAGCTTGGCTGCCTCTCCATCCTCTTTACTGTCTGTAGTGAGTTTCTGCCCGCAGGCCCCGCTGCCATTCTTTCTCTTGCGTCTTTCTTTCTCTTCTGTCTTATTTGTCTTTTTTCTTCCAAGAGTGGGATGATTCTCATTTTTTTTAGAAAGATTTATTTCAAAATGTTAAATGGCCTTGAATCGATCAATTCCTCATTGTGAGGGTGATGAAAGTACTGGGGGAGGTGGTGCAGAGAAGGGTGGGGGGAGCTTCAAGAAATGTTATGATTTTGATTTGCTTTTCAATTCTTTTTCACATGGGTACAATGGCATGGCGAAAGGAATTTCAAAAGCTGTTTTAAATTGATTTAAGTTAGCCTTCCTCACATAAAGCTGAGTGTTTTGCAAATATCACACCAATGACTGGCTGGGAAAGAAGAGAGTGTAGAGAGATGTAGAAGAAAAGGCAAAAAATAACAGTTTGTGTGTGCGTGCACGTGTGTGTTTGTGTGTAAGTCTGTGTGTGTAAAAAATAACTCAAAGCTATTGTAAGCATTTGCCCAAACCTTAGATTCTTTTGTCAGAAAAGAGAGACTGAGTCTGGGTAGATGTGCCATGAATCCTTCCTTTCATATGATAAATATATATATTTCTGGGGGAAAAAACTGACAGAGATAGTCATCGGGCAGAGCAGAGAATAAACAAGTTGGTTTCAGAGAAGACATGAAAGAACGTGTGGAGAAAAAGGAGCACCCCACTGGTAGAGGAATGGAGGCAGAAAAGGGAAGGGCATCAGTGTGGGCGCGGTGAAGGCCACATCGAATTTCCCACCAACTCAAAACACAACACCAAAACTGGGGCACCAAGGGGAGGATGAACGCTGCCATTCACCTGAGCCGTCATTAAACATGGCGAGAACGACATGGCAGGAGGAGGCTGTCTTTAGAGCCCACAATAGCAATGGCCTGATCCTTAATGCTCAGAAAAGGAAATATATCTATACAGAATATATACACCACGCTATACACCACGTAGATAAAGCATTTTAAGGTCTGATGCATTCAAAGAGTGCCTATACTCAGACAGAGTTATATACTATGTGAAGGAGACAGTAGAAAAGACTGAAAAAAGTCGGACTGCTTCCTTACAAAGTCATTCTTACTCCTACAATGACATGTTGAAGCGGAAGGCATGTTACTCCGATGCCATAGCTGCTCAGTGGCTGCTAATGGCCCGGCGATTTGTCCACGCTGGTGCTTCTGAGTCTGGCTGTGTCTGAGCACAGCCCTGCTGGGCTTTCATGGGTGTTGTGCCATGCCCAGTGCTCCAATGGATTCAATTAAGAGTGGACAGAGCGCTGTCCAAGTGCTGATGACATGAATGAGATGGCCATTGAGCTGGCACATGAATCCAACACAAGATGGAGAGAGAGAGAGAGACAGAAAGAGAAAGGAAGCATCATCCAGTGTCCTGGTCACAAGTTTTTGGACATGGAGACAGAATGAGATGGATGGAAGTAGAGTGGAAAAGAGGAGTGAGGGAGAGTGGGAGAGAGAGAGTGTGTTACCAACAACTTTTTGGAATAAGGAACTGGATAAGCCTATCTGCTCATGGAGTCCCTGTTTCAGAGAGAAAGAGAGAGAGAGAGAGAGAGAAAGAGAGAGACTGAGAACAAAACATGCAATTACAGAGGCAGCCCCAGTCTAAAGTGATCATTACTACAGCTAATGACCGCTCTATCTGTGGCTGGCATTAAAGCGACCGCTAACGAGGGCTTGTTCATCATGGGCAAACACAAGTCATCGCATAATCCTATCGCCTCTGCTCTCATTCCCCCAGCTGGGAGACAGCAGGCAGGAAGGAGCCGAGGCCGGACAAAGGCAGAGGATCCAAACAAGACCCAAAGAGACTGTCGGCCCCTCTCTTTTTTCCCTCCACTGGCGGGGTTTTAAACACTGATCCCAGACCAGCTTCTGGGCTTTTATGTATCCATCCTGTCCAGTGTGCTGGAGAGGGGAGGAGGTGGTGTGTATGTGTGTGTGTGCATGCATGCATGCGTGTTGGGAGGGGGTGGTGTTGATTGCTCTCACCTGCTGCCCCAACTGGAGCCAGCAGCTTCAGGAACCTCGCACTCCATCACCCCGACAAATACATGCTACACAGCCACCCAGTCGGTCGGTCACACTTGCTTGCTCACCCAATCACTCAGGCAAACTGGCTCAATCGCTCACTCACACACAATCAGTGGGCACCCAGCTGACAAGCTCATTAGCTTTTGATAGCACGGCTATGCTCCTGACACACTCTCTCTCTCATACGCACACACACACACACACACACACACACACATAAGCTGATTGACTTACTCACTTGCTCACTCACCCATTTGTTTATCTTAACGAGTCACTCACTCGTGTGGTTTCTCTTATTTCTTCTCACACTTATGACAATATCCAGTAGAGTTGACCTTAGGTCAAATGATCAGGCCAGGTGACATTACTCGTCCTGCCTCGTCCTGTGTCTTACTACTGCTTACTCCATTGGTATGCCACAGTGTCCCATTCCCTTAAGTTCCCAAAATGCCATGATTTCATGATTTTCAATCACAAAATTAGGTCAGGCAGGAAAGGTCTGGGAAACTTTTTTGTCTTCACATTCAAGCACACACATGCATACGCAAGCACAGTCTAATGACCTCGTCTCCCATAAAGATGCTTCCGTACTCCACCACAAGAGGGCACTGCAGCCAAGCATTTGTAGCTGGAGGTCCAGGCACGCAGCTCGCAGGCCGTCCAGCACAGATAAAGCCATGCCTTGCTATACTGAGATCAGATAACACAGCTGGAGATGGAGGCAGGGGGTATTGGGGTGGGGTGTTAGTCCTCCATAGGGTGCAGAGATTCCAAAACATTTTATTATCTGTTTTTTGATTCACTCCCGATTGCCTACATATTTTCATTGGCAAATCCTCCCACGGGGATGGACAACCTATTGCCTTTATCCCACACACTCTATGTCCTTGTGTTTAGTTTCAAAACAAGGCAGAGTTGGAAAACGAAAGACTAGGAAGAATTTAAGAGGGACCAAAAGAATATGAGAAAAAAAATCAGGTGAATACAAAGTTGTTTATTGAGTTTTTTTTTTAAGTTTTGAAAAGATTTTCTTCTCTCTTGATTTTGAGGGCAGCATTCACAATTCTCCAGTGCCTTCTCTCAAAACAACTGAAAAACAACAATTTTAAAAGTCAAATTTGTTTTTTTGACTGTGAGAGAAAAAGAAAAAAATGGATCGATGGAAAGCAATAATATGTAGGGAAGAGAGAGAATAGGACTGAATGTTTGTGCAACAATGGTGGTAAATATAGAGATGAGTTTGTATTCTTTTTGGATGGTTTGTATTTGTGTCTATGTCTCCATAGACCCAGGCTCTGGCAGTCACATTCGGATGAGCTTGTCCCCCCCAACCACCACCACTGCTACGGGGACCCTGCTGCCACCATGACTCACTGTAGATAGTGCAATATTGTGTTTCATTAAAAACAGGCCTTGGTTCTTTTCAATTGAATGGCCTTACGCAATGTGTAAGGGGGGGGGGGCAGGGATCAGGAACGATCTCCACAATCCACAGTACAAAAAGTACTTATCTGATTTGTTGCTGAACCCCCCTGCAAAGAGAGATTTGAAAAGCAGCAGCACTGCTCAAAGGCATAGAATCCTAAAATATTCTCACAAATCCCATAGGTCTGCAAGGTGGTTTAGCCATTTAAGTATAGCTCACTGCCATTAAGGTAAAGAATGTGTCATCGAGCAGTTAGCTGGGCTTTGTAGTGTCTTGATGGTTCTGTCTTAACTTTGGATTATGTGATGGGACAGTGCACTGACCTCTGCTCATCTAACCAGAAGAGAAAAAAGCCACGGTCCAAACATAGCTCTACTATATGGCCCACAGAGATAAGAGAACCCAATTAGATTGCTCATGTTCCTACATCGTGTGTAGTGAAGTACACACAGCAAAAAAGTGTCCCCTTTACTATAAATAAATATAATTTAATATTCTGTTTCCTTCTCAATCATAATGACTTCACTGATGTTCTGGTAAAATGGAGTACTTGAAAATATTGGATTGGAACACATCTCTTCAGTAATGAGAGTGTGGTGAAAACATTCTGTCTGGGATGGGAAATAAGGAGAGCACACTGCGGCACTCCCCCTGTCATGGCAACAAGCTGAGCTGTCTGCCTCTTGCTTCTCTGTGCTCCTCTGTGCTTCTCACTTGCTGTGTCGTGGGAAGGAGCACTTCCTTAGCACACAACTCTGTTGTCAGGCCTGGGGGCATCAATAACAGTTTGTCAAGCCTTCTACGAGGCACGAACCTGCAGCCGCTACTACATCCCAGTCACTCCTTAGAATACTTAGATTTTCATCTTATGTCTATATAAGGTAAGGCTGTAGATGCTGAATTCAGCTGTTCATGATGAACATCTGGTGAACATCTATACTGTTATTTTTTGTGTTAAAGTGTTGACGTGTTAAAGTGATTTTATCATGTTACATACTGGTTTTAATTTTGTCTAACGCTAACCCCATAGAGAACATTACTAATATTTTAAATGACTAATGTGAGAAGGAACTCCCCCTAACCCAGTTACAATGTTTTTTAGTTACTGAAGGTAATACTGCTGATCCCTATTTCGACCTCATACTTTCAAATGCACCACATTTTGTTTCTGTTGTGTCTTCACAAGTATTTTGCCTTGTGAATCCCTACCTGACTTGAACGTGGCTTCCTGTACAAACATGCCATCCCTGCTCCCTCCCTCCCCAGGTCCCCCTGAGGGTGCACAGAGGGGAAGACAAACGCGATGAGTTCCCGCGATAAGCTGTGTTTGGAGTAGCAAGGCCCTCTCAGGAGAGAAACAGGACACCATAGTATAAATTTTAGGTCTAGACATGTTTGATCAGCACTACTATCAGCTGATGATTCCATCTCTAGAAGCAACAAAAAATGCGCTCTAGCACATTCTGAGCACTGATATGCACACATTCACACACAAACACCCTCACACACACACACACAGACATGCGTATTCAGATACAAAGAGATGACACACATGCTTCTGTTGCATACTGAAAAACACACACATGGACATGCACGCAAACAATCTGGAGAACTATTCTCAAAAGCCATTAATGGCCCATAACTTGAAAACTCAGGTAATCTTAATCCTGCATCGCAGTATTGTTGTGATAGTAGACAAACCTAGAAGTATGGCTAAGTTACCGTGTTATGCAGTCGGCTCTGTTGCTCACAGGCAGAGCCAGCCAAGCCTCTGGACCGACTCCCACCCACCAACCAACCAGCCTACCCCCTTCTACATCACCACCCCACCCCCACCTCCCCATGCAGTTTGCATACAAAGGAGGTCTAAGCAGGGCTGATCTGATGGAACACACATCTTTGGGGTGTGTTCCAGCAGTGCCATCCAAACCCTGGGTGTTAGGCCACAGATTGTCTCGGTCTGCTGTCTGATCAGGCATCAATAATTGATTACGGATGCTGGGGCACTTTCGGCCTTCTACCGCTGTGTTTCTCCAGGGGTGGTGATGGGAGAGATAGAAGGGGAGAACTTGGCACGGGGAAGAGGCCATCTTGTTTTCTGGGTGCGCTGACCCCGGCTATCTTGTATTATTTATCAACAAGTCACAGATTATAATGTGTGGGGTCACAAAGGTCACCTCACATTAGTGTCACATGTTCCAGCATGCAGCGTGCCAGAGATTGGGCATTTCACGCTACGCTGCGTCCACCCAGACCCACCAATCACCTGCTGGTCACGATATTACTGTAATATCCATCAGAGGGTTTTTTTTTGCATTACGTCGTCATCTTCTTTTTTCTGTTTCTTCTTCTACATCCTTCTCTTTTTCTCTCTCATTTTTTCTTTAATCACAACTCTTCCTTTTTCTGTTTTATTTATCTTTAAATGTTTTCCCTCCCATGAGAACATCTGGCCTTGATGTGATCAGTTCCATTAGTGATATGTAAACAATGCATGATTAGATGTCTGAGTGACACTGTATATTTCATCTTAAGCACCTTATGGATTACTTGCATTGAAGACTGATGGCATCATCTGTGGACTATTAAGCTAATTAGATATTTAGCATGTAGACTCTCACAAACACACACAAACGTACACTTGTTGTCTGCACACTGTGTCACACACTCACAGACACTTAAGTATACACAAATCTACACGCAACCCAATCTTGTCCAAACCTCACTTCCATTTGCAATAATCTCCGGGGTGGCGAACACGATCTGATATTGGAGTAATTTCTCCTCTCTTTTCTGCAGAACAATGCTCTGTTGGTCTTGCCAATAAGCGAGGAGTGCAAACCACTTTAGCGTGACAGTGCTAACAAAGCCGCCGGTGACATCTTGTTGGCGCTGGATAATGATTTTGCCACCCACCACCATACTTCTCATGGTTATCTGTGACATCAGATCTTGTAGGAGAGAGAAGAAAAGTCTACAGCTGGGACATGTGAAGACGTTTGTGTGTGTGTGTCTGTGTGTGTTTTGGGGTTGTTGGGGATTGATAGAGAAGACACAGTTGAGTAATTTTGGGGGTTAGGAGGATCAGGCTTGGGTTTTGACAGAATGGGACGGACATGGGTATAAAAACAGCACTCTGCTCCAGGGCTTGACCCAGACGACCTTTAAACTGCTTCTCCTGTCTGTTCTCCTGTTTTCCCCGCTGCTCCACAGCACCATTCTCAGGGTCAGAGGTCAAAAATCACCCCGCCCCACACTACATTTCAATAGATACTGCACTTTCAAGCGCCACTCATCCTAACAAAACTTGAAAGCTCTGTTTCATTCCCAAAAGTACTTCTGCTACGCTTAACATCATGGGGAATGTTAAACCCTGCGAGAACAGTGATGGTGCTAATAAATGAAATTGTAATGGTCAATAGGATGTCAGTAGTCAGAAGCAGTGAAAGAGAGAGAAGAGATATAACCTGAAAGACTGGTGAGTAGGAGGGGGAAGATAAGAACAACAGCAGATACTGAGATATACAGAGAGTACACGTATGTACAGGAGGGGGAACTGAGAGGTGAAAAGAGACCAAGAAAGAAACGAAAGGGCAGAAGACTGAGGCGGAGGTGGTGGGGGGAATGAGGCACCCACTGGTAGAGGTCCATCCTGTACAGGGGCCACAGAGACGCAGGCTTCAGTTGAGTTAACACTGGGGACACAGGAATAAGCTGTTCCACCAGAATTACTCAATTGATCTTTTCAAAAACTCAAGAGATTGAAAACATCCATTGAATGCTGTAACTCCCAATTCACACTGTCCTGCATGGACATGTCACATTGCCTCAAAGCAAGGTGACCTTTTGAATTTAGGGAAAAAACTACACTATGTACGTATACTTTTCCAAAAAATGTAAGGGCACTAATTGAATTTATTAACATTGGATGTGAAATTTAACATTTTGTGTCAATACTCTCTCTCTTAATTTTTTCTTTCAGTCATTCCTCTTGTTCTCATCCTTACATTCTTTCCCTCACTTGTGGACTGCAGAGCCATGGTAACTGTAGTAGCGTTGGGCGGGCAAGGTGACCTTGAGCACAGTACCCAGGGTTTTGGGGTGGGGGGGGGTTGGTCTCTGTGGCTCTCGTCGGGGTCCACGCTTCACTGAGCACTCCTCCAACCGCAACGCTCACCTACCTGCAGGGATTTACCCAAACTAACGAGAGCAAGCCTCCGCCAGGACGACGGCCATTAAGGCTGGATTAGAGATAGAAGGAGGTTGGGGGAGAGAGAGAGAAGAAAGTAAGTGTGAGTGAAACAGAGAGAGGGAGAGCTAGCACATTTATCGTGCCCACCTTTGGGAGTGCCAGACCTAATAGTGCTGTGGGCTACCTGATAAGGACACCAGACAGGGAAGTAGAGCTGCCTATACCTGGGAAAGCAGTGTGATGTCATCAGAAAACACCTATTTCATGAAGGAAGGGCTAACAAAGCTTTCCAGCCGTGCAAGTGACCAATGGTCAACAACACAGTAAGGCCTGTGCACATGGCTACATGATACTGTATGTCTGTGAACTTATTTATAGATTCTCATCACCAGACAACAGGTTCAAAAGACTACATTTCTATGACATGCCCTGTGCATCCCAAATGCACTCTGCATAACATCCTTAGCCTACATGTCCTCTGTCTTCTAAACCTGTGGAGGTTGGCTGTGCTTTGTGTGGTATGAGCATGTAATGTATGTGTGTCTGTCTCTCTCTCTCTGTGTGTGTGTGTGGGTGTGTTTGTGTATTTGCATCTGTATTGTCACTGGTACCTGTGCCTGCCAGAGCATCTGACACAGTTGGCACTAGGCTGGGCATATCAGTGGGACATGGAGTTCTGTGCCAGAGGATCCTCACTGTAGCCTGGTGCCCTGGCAGAGGAGCCACCCACCCAGCCAGCTCCCATGCACACAGCACAGGCCCCCAGCACTGAGACGCATGTGGCTGCATCAGTCAACACTGAACCAACAGGTTTGTTTTCTTTGAAGATTCAGCATTACATTTTTTGTATTTAACTACAGGCTAAATTCTATCTATTCTTTTGTCTTCACATTTTTGGGACATGCTTTTCCATGACTTTCCCATGATTTTCCTCAATCACTTGTTTCTGAACTGCTGTCATTTTATAGGTGTATACAGAGTGTTTCTGACATGAAAGAATCTTTTAGAATTTGCTGTTATCTGCATCCAAAAAAGCCCATAATGAAAAACACCTGAAGACCTCAATATGTAGCTTTTATAATTCCGCCATAGTCATCTGCCATAGTTATCTCAAAGTGTCTGACACTGTCACATCAAAACAATTAAAAGAAACCTCACCTTCCCCCATAATACTCACACATTATATTCCTCACACAATGAACAATGTTACATCTCAGCTCCCAACAAAACAGAACAATTAAACACTTCAAAGCCTTTGCCAGTGTGGTTCACCTAGCCTGTCTGACTGAATGAAAGGCACGTCATGACAGGCCTAATTGTTCCTCAAATTTCCATTGATAGCCCAAGAGGTGAGCAATATCTTCACCAGTCTTGACAGCTCATTGAGCGAAAGAAAAGAAAAACCACAAACAAACAATTTGTGCAAGCAAATGCATGTGTTTGACATTTCTTTCGAGCCTAGTGTCAGAGTGCAAAGTGTGACACATAAAGACAAAGAGCATTTTTCACAACTGTTTCACACACACCACGTCAACAGCATGTTACACACCATCTCGTGTGTGGGCAATACTCTTGGCCTTGACAGAAGGGGTGAGGCTGAGGGCATCCAACCATGTTTGGAGTCAGGTCCCTCCATCTTAGCCTGCAGATCAGAGCCTCTTGCAGCCCTAAGAGAGTGAAGACAAATGTGCGGCAGGTGGGTCTCTCAAAATAAAGAAAAGATCAGGTCATGTGTAGAGACAAAGCACTAGTTGTTCCAGTAGATAGTACGTAGTCATACATAGTTTAATTTTATTCTTGGTACAACCACATACAGGTATGTGCAGAAAAGCTGGAGGCATATTACCCATATATGTATACAAGTTTTTTTATGTAAAAGCTTAAGTTATGATATGACATTGTCTTGAACTCAAGATAGCCTTTGGTTGGATTTCCCAGCAATATTTTGGCTTCTCAAGGGTTTGAACTTCAGCATGACTCAACACACGTGTCTCTTTATCTTGCTACCTGAATTTGCAAGCCTGGGCACATGACACCTCATTCACCAGTGAATCCCTGTGCTCAATGGCTTTTTGTTCTGCACTCAGAATTGCTGTGTTTAAATATGAATGCACTCCCGCTCATGATGCTGTTCATAACAATCACAAAGACTGCACTCTCCCCTCAGGAAGGTTGATGGGCTTTCACAATGAAGACAAACATAACGAGAGGGATGAGAGCTGGTTTGAATATTGACTCTTTTATTTTTGCTCCCTTTTTCTCTCTCTCTCTTTCCCCCTCTCTCTCTTTCTTGCTTCTATCTTTCTTTCTTACTGTCTATCCCCGTTCTAGCCCACATCCTTTTAGATACACACTAATTAGGACAGCTCAGTAAAACTGGATTACTGATCATCAGTGGGAGAGAGATTGAGATCTTATCTCCAGGGTTCTAAGAGGAAATGCAGGCAGCAGATGTTTACACTGATTGTATACACACCCCTGAATTCCTCTGAAAAAGGGCCAGGATATTTGATTGAATTGCATACCATTGCTTGTGAAGGTTAGAGCATGACAGACCACTGAATGCTGGCAGTCCAAGTATCTTTTGTAGGAGACATTTTCTTCAGTTAAAGTGAGGATTATGGAAGACTGACATGCAAGTGACAAAAAATACAGAAGGCTTTAAGCATGTTAGACAACGATCTGTTGTCACCTTTAAAAATAACAATTTGCTGCACATTACCTGAAGTGTTTGAAATCTATCAAGTGGGGAGACAAGGACATACTCGTGAATGGTACTTATTTGACAATCAAAGCATGTCCAAGCCCATTATAATGACACAGAACCAAGGTTAGCTGTCACATGTCACTGTTATGTACCGAACAAGTGGTTAAATGGTACCTTTCAAACTCTTCAGTGTATATGTATAAAGCATGTGGACTCTATGTTCTCAAGGAAAGAACATGGAGCTGAGGGGTGAGGTTTTTTTAACACTCATCTCTCTTCAGCCTCCCATAGCCTGAAGCCAAACGGCACTTGTGTTCTGCCACGGCACATAAACACGCACAAAAGAAGTTATTAGCGTAGATGCAAATCAAATTACCGGCAGTGTAAACTGCTTTCCCTCCCTGCTCTGGCGCCTGTAATTACTCAGGCTTATGGGCCCATAATGAATGCTAATGATGCAGCATAGTAACTGTCGTCACACACAGGGCCTCCAGAGGACCCTCGCTCGTCAGTGCAGCCTACTTACTGTCTACGTCACAACAGCCGAAAATGTAAGAGAATGCGGCATCTTAACAGCCACACAGAGAGAATTTGGCGTTGGTATGTGATCGTGGTGGTGTGTTCCTGGAAAAAAGTGACATCTTGTCACTATTTAAAGCATTTCTCACTGCTATCGATCCATCCTGGAATGCGTTCATTTTTGCTTTTTACACTGCGAAATGGAACCAGAATGCCAAGTCGAATTAAAAGAAATGGGGCATTTTTCTAAATCCTTCAGTTCACTATACCTCAGGTGAAAGAGCACAAAGTCCTGACAATGGCTGTCCATTTCTCCCACACAATCGACTTCAGGCGACTGACTGCTTAGCGCCACGTATATCTGGACTCAGTGGCAATGTTCCTCCACACATCCATTTATTTCCACTGTCCTGATATAAAGCCCTGCCACTGGGAAATCAAAAAGACACAATTTGAACTCAACTACGTGGGTGCGGCCTTGAGAGCTATTCAAAATGTCTTCGTTTTTTTTTTTTTTTTTTTGTAGAGTGAAAAGCATAGTTTGTGTGTGTGTGTGTGAGAGAGAGAGAGAGAGAGAGAGACTGTGGAAAACAAGATCTGCTTGGTCATGACCAGATTCTTAAACAAAGATAATAAGAGATAACTGAGAAACAATATAAATTTAAATCAATAGACAGAACATTTAAGTGAATTCATCAACCCAAAAGTCAAACAAATAAACTCACAGCAGAATAACAGCATCTAAGATCTTTGAAGATGATTTTGTGTGGATGATGGATTTTTATCCTCCCAGTTTCCCTGTACTCAACAAAAGACAGGCCTTGGCCATTAGGGGGAGAGAGAGAGAGCAAGAAGGACAGACTAAGTGAGAGAAAATTGTGTGCATTGAGAGAAAAAGATCTGGGTGAGGACTTCATTTGGTGCCGCAGTCAGGATCTATTGAAGGTCTTTTGAAACTGAGAGGTTAGCATGGTCACAAAACACACACACACACACACACACACACACACACACATACACACACACTCATACATAGCAGTTATTCTCCCTCAGCAGGTCCAAGGTTTCTTTCCAGGGCTCTCATTATGAGGATGGATATCATGTCCACCATGCAGACCATGCAGGTATTTGCTAAAGCCTTGTAACTCCAGCTCAATTAAGACCTAGTGGCACAGAGTCTGAAATTGACGAAGTGCTTCTAGGATTCTATAAAGGATCATCGCTGTGCAGGTGAACTGTGTTGACTATTAACAAATAATCATTAAGGTTATTTTCTTTTTCCCAACACCCAATGCTGTACATACTGATGAACACAAAAATCTGTTCCTTCAATAAAAAGGATGCAGCACAACACACATCCATAAAAACATGAATACATGTACATGCATGAACACATACAGACACAGACATACAATTGCTTCAGGATGCTGGTGACAGACTTGAGTTTTAAAGTGTGTTTTGTCAGACTGTCATTACATGTAATTATGAGCTGTGCTGGGCTTGAAGCCAGAGATCCCTTGGGTAAATTCCACACACAATTCCTAGTCTTTAGCATAAGATGATCAACATGCATGGGTGCACACACACATACACATACACACACAAAGCACTCTGTAATCTGGCAGGGTACATGTTTACAATACGAAGCATGTGATTAATAAACACCTTTTATTTTATTTTCCAAAAACTGCTCTGCTGAAAGCAATTTTGAAGGGGCTGACAGATGTGGCCCCTGTGACTGTTCAGAGCAATGAGCTCTCAATCACATAAATACCTCTGACTTGTGGATGTCTTTTTTTCCCTCTGTTGTTGGTGTGGAGGGCATCCAGAAAGCCTGCTCTGTCACAACCCGAACCTCCAGAAAATGAAGGGCCGCAGGCTTTCTTCAAAACAAATGACTCCCGTCAGAACACTAGCAGAGAGAAGCAGGAAGAGCCTTCCTCTGCTTTGAAGACCTGTTCGGTTATTTTCAGCCATAATCCAAACAAATGTGTGTGTGTGTGTGTGTGTGAGTGAGAGAGAGAGAGAGAGAGAGAGGTGAAATGCTTTTGTATTTCACTGTGTGCGTGTGTGTGTGTGTGTGTGTGTGATGGAGAAAAAGACATAAACATTGAGTGATGGCAAGCCAGAAAAGACTGAAGGGAGAGACAAAAATAATAGAGAGAGAGAGAGAATGGCGAGGGTGAGAAAAAAGTGAGAAAGAGAGAGAGAGAGAGGCTGAAAGGTCAACTCAAACCTGGATCATAGAACCTGGAGCAGAGCAAAGCATTGAGAGATAAAGTGCCTGGTGAGAAATATCAATTACAGTCTGACATTTCCGCCAGAGACAATGGTCTGTGAAGAGTCCAGTAAGGGGAGCCATAACTGGTCATTGCTTCAGCTGCTCCTCTCCTATCTTCTTTCTCCTCTCTACCCAAAGTCCCTCTTTATCTCTTCCCTCAACCAAGTCTCTTCTCTCTTATAACCACCTCTCTCTCCCTCTTTCCCTCTCTCCTCTCCTCCCCAGTTATTTTCTCTCCTGTTCTGTACTTGATCTCTTCTCTCTCAACCTCCCAGCATTTACCTGTGCTACCTATCTTCATACACACCTGCAAAAATACACCACAAAAATACTCTGCATGCATAGGTGTTTAGGTGCTGTGGAGTGTTTCTAAGACCTCTAAATCAGACTATCCATGGAGCCAGTTAGCACTTAGAGGCAGAACTTCAGCCATGTTGCTAACTGTGGCAAATTGGTGGATTCACACCTGAAGATGGCCCACAAAAGACTGCTTCCCCCCTGTGCTGGCACCCCCAGAACGCGGGTTGGTTGGGCATAGTTTTCACGGAATAACTCGAGAACTGTAGGGTCCCAACCAATGAAATTTTTGTGGTAAACAGATCTCTAGCCACATCCAACAAACCCTAAATTACCCATGTGTGGTGTAGCACCTCCTATGGAGAGACTAAAAATTTGCAACTTTTGCCAAGTACCAATGAAACCTAGAGACACATAGGTCTCATGAGGCTGTATCCAATGAGTCCTCGACCTCCCATGTGTGGCATACGACCACGACAGACAAAAATAAATCAATAAAAATCATGAAAGGATTGCCAACCTGAGTGGCCTAACCTGAAATTCTATTCTTATCCCAAAATAAAATATCTAAGCCACAGTTCTTCTCTTAGTGCACAAAATCACCACCCAGCAAAAACAGACAGGGTAAAATACATTTTCTTGTGGCTTGCAAGCTCTCTGTAAAAAGAGCAGCAGGACAATACCACTGTCGCTGTGGAGAATTAATGCCTTGTCTCTGTCACATGAGAGAAAGTCAAACCACACAGATCAGACATAACATCTTTCAGCTGTTTGTCTAATACTCAAGAATATCTGCTTATCACTACATAGTCTACAAACAAAGGAGACTTATTCAGACTCTACTTGACCTGAATTGAAGAAACAGTAAATTATAGCCAGCATCTCAGTCATCTGATTCATACAATAAAGTACACAAAAGTGCAATTCCAGGTTTGTGACATTGTCTAAGGCTGTCACCCCCCATTCAAACTATTCAGCTACCCCTATTATCAAAATTAAATTCTCAGCCAATGCTAATGTATGGCCTGTTTTGTGGCCTGATCCCCATCTACCTGCTTGCTTACGTGTTCATTAGAGCTGTCAAAAAAAAGAAAAGAAAAATGTAAAAGCATAACGATTCACATGATTTTGCTGTTTAAAATGTGATTAATCCTTTATAATGAAGCAGTCAGTGGTGGAATATTATGGAGATAATGTAAAATTTACAAGAAATGATTTAAACACAGATTCTATATTTAACAAGCAATCAGATTTCCAAAAGAGCCCTTATAGTCATTAACTGTAAACTTTAAAAAACAAGCTTCTTGTACACTATAATGAACCCCAGATCAACACATTGATTACATTTTCAAGAAGGTCTACAAAAGTCTGATCTGCAATAGTGTAAAAAAGTTGAAAAATGGAGACTGATACAAACAGCACTCAGATGGAAGCATGAGACAAAGAATTCTACACCTAAAAAAGGGAATTACTGTTTCAGTTTTTCCCTCACCAAAATGTGGGCTA
The DNA here is from genome assembly GCA_027481765.1 of Tenualosa thibaudeaui. Lineage (NCBI taxonomy): Eukaryota > Metazoa > Chordata > Actinopteri > Clupeiformes > Clupeidae > Tenualosa > Tenualosa thibaudeaui. Next base: position 1,358,862 of record JAIFZK010000173.1, on the reverse strand, counting down.
GATTTTTTCCCTTTTGCCATCTCAGGAGTGAGACCAGTGGCTACAATATTAGGTTTTCTAGTTTATTTTCATACCATGATCTTCAGTCTACTAATATAACTGAGCTAAGCCCAGCCTCTGAAACTGAATGAGCCTCCATCACGCCACCATGTTTTACATTCTACTTTTGTTCCCATTGGCGAGGCCATTCACTTCTATATTTATTCAATGCCTACATGAATACAGTTGCCACCCCAATGTCATGTCATTATGTTCACTATTTGCAGTTTGTGTTCTCCGCATCTGCATTTCAACATGAACTGTCCTTGACTTTGCTGCCATGGTGGCCAGCTAGTTATACTAGTGAAATATAATAGCTTTATTGACTGTGAGAGATCCATATTAATTGGCATCATGCATTCAATTGACTAAAAAGCACTAGGACAAAAATCTCATAATAAAGACCATGAGGACCAAGAATTTCTAAAAAATAATCTCAATATAAAATCTTTTTTTAATTTTTTTTTGAGCTTTTTGACTGTATTGTGATAAGATAGTGTTGAGCGACAGCAAGTGTGTGAGACTGAATGGATTTGGAAAATCACAGCAGGTCAGATTTGAACCTAGGCCCTCCTGATAAGCACTTGCCCATTTATGATACAGGTGCTGGACCCAACTGCGCAAGTGCCTGGACCGCCTGGAATCCATAGCCAGATGTTGTGAAAATGGACCTTTTTGATAACAAACACTCAAGGTAGATTTACATAATGACAACAGAATAGAACTCCATGCCTACCAATGATTAAGATGTTATGTTGTGATGTCTGTGATGTTATGTTATGGAGTGATGTTATGGAGTTCTTCTCATTCCAAAAGCCCTGCAAACCTCATTAGGATGCATGGTATGAAATCCAAGATTTAAACTCCAAATCTGTCTGCCTGATCGGATCATCAAGCAAGTTCATGAACCTAGACATATGTTCAGATTAACATAAAAAATGGTTTGCTGAATACAAAATGAAGCCTGCATCATGGTCCACTTAGTACCCAGAGCATGGTTGCACGAAACACCTTAAGTTTTTTACCTTATATTTGGCAGTTAAGGTCTAATTTCTCATTAGGTAAGGGAACTCTGTAAGGATGTTGCACAGAATCACTTATATGGGATCTTTAAGTTAAATCATTTAAGGACTTGCAGTATTGAAAGAAATTTTACAGTAGTAGCATTCTACAGATTCCACGGAGACTGATTGATTAATTGATGCTAATGAGCAGCAGTCAGAGCCTCTGCTTTTTATGTAGGCTATATTTAGTCATGCAGGACTAGCCTAATTAATATAATAACTGTGTAATCATTGTTTAAAAAATCGGACAGTGAACAAGACTGTACAAATCTGTGCATGACTACTTTGTCCAGTTTGATGGGTGACAGCAAAACTCGCGCACATTATATTTCTGCAGGGACAGATTTGACTATGCTAGCCAGTGAATGGATGCACAACGTTAGCAAAGTAAATGTACAACAGCTAAAGCAGTAACTAGCCAGTGTGTATTGTATGTCAGCAACCCAAAAACAGTGAAGCTGAATGATCTTACAATCTTACCTCAATAAAATTTGCTGGAGTGATCAATTTTATCAAGTCGCCTCATGTTCACATGTGAACAATGTTTGCTAGTAAGGTAAAGATTATCTCACGTCAAGCATCAGTGCACCAAACCGAACTTTGTTGATATGCCAGCACCACTTTTACCAAGCAATCTGCACAAGAACAGACGCCATTCCAAACTTGACTTTAGCTACAATATAAAAACACAATAATGCATCTCTGATATTTGATAGAAGAGTATCATACATTTTTCACCAAGGAAGTTTTCTTTTAAGGCAAAACTAGGTTAATTTCTTTTATTTATTATTAACTCAGCCCAAGACAAGGTGAAGGAAGGTACCTTAGATTTCTCCCCTTATTTTAGCTGCTGAGCTTAAGAGGTTCCTTAACCAAGATAAGGAAACAACTGCCTTTCTTAAGGAAACCATAAAGTGAATAGTTAATGAAGTTAGATTATGCATATTTTGAAATAAAATAGAATAATTATTCTGCAATTTCATGAGAGCCCAGTTCTGCCCCCCCCCCCCCTTTCGTAGACCCCAGACAAGATACCCGTTTGTCCCCCCCTGTCGGTGGGCCTGCATAATGGGCACCCTAGCCTTATATTGCATGGCTTTCAGTCATCTGAAATTAATAATGAATAGACACGAATGAATATACAGTACAGACTTAAAAAGAAGTCTTTTTCTGATGACCTTGCTACACATTGTATGTGTCCCTCAGTGGTTTGTCAGTCTGTTTTTGTAAAGGTACAGCCTGATATATTTATTTATTTATTTAGAAATAAAAAAGTGCACAGCCGCCGTTATTGCTATTGTCATAGAACACTAAGCATGGGCATACATAGAGGCAAAACTTAATGGGTTCAGGAAATAATGGCTTCAAATAGCCATTCAGCCCCATTCATAGCTACACATAAAAAAACAAAACTAATGGGAAACACAAGAACACGGTCTCCCTGAACAAACTGAATAGACCAAGGTAAAAGGCAAAAAAGGAATGAATAGCCTTTTAGTTTTTTTTTTTTTAAAGATGCATATGCTTTTCATTATGTCCAGTTCCTGCCTGCTTGTAATTCTGTTCAGTTAATACAAGGAAGTGCAACCTCCAAATCAATGGGACCACTCAAGGACGGCACAGTATTTGAATATGTGCATGAGACATGGTCCGTTAGACATGAGCAATGTTGAATGGAAGCAGAGTGGAGAATTATGTCTACTAGTGGGAGATCAGTGGAGCCCAGGCTGACGGGAGAGGGAGAATTACTTAAGAGCACAACTGTATGTGGATAAGACTCATGGCCTAATGACGGTCACTTCAGCCCAGAATCTCACACATAGCGTTCAGTACAGTCTAGAAATGGCTTTTCATAGGTGAAGCAGGTCTAGTTTTACATTGGCCCGGCTTATCCTTTGCATGGTTACTCCACTTACAATCCAAGCCTCTGGATGTATGATCAGATGACTAATAAACAGCATCACAAATTAGACATCTGCAATTAGTTTTGAGGAAATTGGCTCCCAGACACACACACGTGCGCATGCGCACACACACACACACACACACCCCAGAAATCACATTAAACTTGTGCTAAACTTCCTGACGATGCACCATTGACTTTGTCGTTCATCTGAAAACAGGAGATATCGTACATGTGTAAACTAGGGTGAATCCCTCCTAGAGATGTAGATTAATTCTCAAAGGTAATTGCAGGTGTGGAAATTGCACATTATCGCTTTACTGCTCAAGAGCACAAGACTAAAGGCCTATTTGGTGGCTCTAAATAAATATTCATAATTTTTTGTGCAGGGTCTCTTTGTTGGGTCCACCCCCTCACACCATTGTGATCTATGATGTCTCTGCACTCACAAAATAGTCAGAGCAAAATAAATATATAACAATGACAATGAGTGAAGTTGTGGTGGGGGGTTGATTTTAAGACTTCAAAGGCTCCGCTATCTTTGCGGCATGTTCGCAGTGTGTGCCTTCAGTGTGTTGAGGAGCCCTTTTTAATGATTCCATGGAAGATTGCCACATCGACAAGCCTTCCTGCAATAAATAAAATTAACAAACATTTCTGTAGGGTCTGTTCAAAGGGAAAGAGAGCCCAATGTTTTTTGTCCCGATAAGTGGTCTAAACGTCGCACCCCAACCCCCCACACCCTTACCACCACCGCCCCTTTTTCCGCTCTCTCGTGATTAGTCTAATCCAGTGAGAAGTGCGTGCAGGGGTTTTGATTGAGTCAGCCACCGTGCCCCCCCGAGGGGACCCTGCTGATAAGTGCCTTTACCTTTCACCTCCAGAACCCCACGCACGCCGCCCAGGCTAATCTCATTTGGACCAGGAAGGCATGCTCAGGCAAGGGGAGCAGCGATTAGCATCCTCCCTGTTCAGGGATTCACTCATGGCTCCTCTCTCTTTCTCTCTCTCTCTCTCTCTCTCTGTCTGGCTTCAGACCGACTGTCTTGCACTCACTCATAGTCTATCATTTTCTTTTGCTTCTGTTGTTTCATCTCTGTCTCCTTATCTCTCAATATCTTGAATGCTCCTCATTATCCTCCCACATTCCTTTCTCATCTCTCTCACTCTTACTCCCCTGCTCTTTCTCAACTGGTTGGAGATCAGCAGTCACACTGGCTCTACTCACCTGGGTTGTACAGGATTGGTCAATGTGTGTGATTTTAATTTTGGCATGTGAGGTATATGGTAACTCTCTCTCTCTCTCTGTGTGTCTGTGGTGTGTGTGTGCGCATGCCTGTACATTGCAAACTGCAAGTCTTACTATATACAGCAGCAGACAGTCAGCACACTAACCTCACCTACCTTGATGAAGACATAGCCATGGGAAATTAATGTAAATAGACTAAGACTAATCACAAACATATCAAGAAAAAAATGTAATAATTTTACTTGAAATAAATCTAGTACACATCACAGCAGTGGAACACGCTGCAAAACAACAAGTAAGTAAGACAGCAGGGCCTGGGAGGTCTGAATTCAGACGGCACAAAGTGCACATTTAATTTAGGTGCTGACTGCCTGACGTATCAGTGATTTACAGCACAATCAAGCTGTATTGTTGGACGTCTGTCATTCTCGATGGGGGCCTGAAATTACATCAACCCACTATCATTTAAAAGAAATTCCCACTAGAACCAACACCAATAGCTTTCTTCCAGCAAACGATTAATTGCAGCTGGCTTTTTTAAAGCGCTAATCCCCTTTGTTAAGATTGATGTTGCGTTGGGGAGAAAAGGGATGACGAGGAGATCTGAACCGCTGCCCACAAATTTAATTACATTTTCACAGGTCCCTTGCAGTGCTTCCCCCACCTCTGCTCACCTGTGTGTGTATGTGTGTGTGTGTGTGTGTGTGTGTGTGTGAGATTGAGGAGCGAGGAGTGAGGCTCTGAATCTCACTGTTGCTCACTGATATCCCTTTCACCCAGATGATGTAGACATAAAGATTTAAGAGTTGAGGAATTTATTTGAACTCCAATTCACCTTTTTTTGACAAGTAACTGAGGATTCTATGGTATTCTGTGAGAGAACAAATAGAACAAACAAAAGAACCTGCAGGAAAGCATTTCATGCCGTATTTTTATATGTGTTTGTGTGTGTGTGTTTGTGTGTGTATGCATGAACACACATGTGTTTGATTTAGATGTCAATCTAAGCATTTAACTACATAAATTCAGGTGCATATTCTCTTTGTCTTGACCACTGGCCATAAAGGGCCACTTCAATTTACTTTCACTGGCCAGGCTGAGGGGGTCACTCGCAGGTCATCCCATGAGCCTGACAGGTGACTGCTGGAGTGGTAAGCAGGTGTCACGCCATCGGCGGTGAACCCCGCCAGGAGTGCCATCACCTTGGACACGTGGGCTTCAGTGTGGCTGAAAGTGCCGCAATGCTCCTGATCACACTCCCAGGGAGAGGCTGTGGCACGACTGACAACCTGTCAGTCTGTCAGCCAATCAGTGTCAATGAGTGCCATTTCAACCAATAGAGACAGACATCTCACTTTCACCTTGGTAGGAAAGGTGGTGTGTTGGGGGATGAAGATAACATTATTGATTCTTTTGCTGAAGTGCTGCCTTTATTTTGTTATATTACAACAGATTTTTTTTCAGGAAGGTACAGGGACCCGGTGTGTTTCCAGATCTCAGCCTCTGTCACGTCTGTATTTACTGAGGGCTTGTAGTCATAACTTGTACTGTCACTGACAATGGTGTGGAAGTCAAATTTCTGTCATATCACACTAGGCCAAAAAAATCCATCACATGCAAAATCTCCACAGTTCAAAGTTACAGGTAGGCACATGATGCAAACCTGAATGATAAATACTCTAAGTAGCAGGATATGGAGAAATATGGGGCTGACTGCCAAGAAAGGAAAGAAAAACTGAAGTGGAAGAAGAAAAAAAGACCTCAGACAGAAAAAAAAACAATTATGTGAAGAAAAAAAGGGAGTGGTGTGTAAATCAGTATCAGCTAGTAGAGCTCTTCAGAGTACTTGCATCAGAAGCAGCAAGGTGGCATGATTTGTTTTCAGTTTCAACCGAGTGGGTGGTTTCATCTGTCATAGACACAGGCAGGGTCTGTGAGCTTGCTCTGTCTCTCTATCTCTCTCTCTCTCTCTAGGACACACTAGCTGGCCTGGTCACTCTGAAGTTTGTGGAGAACGTCATCATACTGAGGGGACATTGTTACACCAAGCTGAAATTCTATGGTTTTGGAAATAAATAACATTGGGGGGGGGGGGGGGAATTCAATGTGAATGTGAAGTATCCAGAGGGTCTTTTTTACTATTGGAAAAGTGTTGCAAAATACTTCAGTTGAAAGATTACGATTACGAGTTAATATAGTCATTTCAACACATGCAGTTCATGCAGCAATTCATTCTTTTGCTAAATAAATAAATAAATAAAAATATTGACTTACCATTTTAAAAATGATTGAATGCGAGAGTATTGTATTTTTTAGCAAATTGTTGAATGTAAATTGTTTTGATCAGAATGTGTAAATGAGGTTTTTCATTTGGAGTGTCTACAGTTAGAGTGTCCAGATACCTAAATGTAGCCTAAAATAGTAAATCTTGAATGTACAATTTTTGAAATGAAGTGTTGTGAGCTTACTATACCACATAGAAGAGGCACTTCCAATGTGTGTGGTAGTTGGAGCTTAGGTTGTGGTGTAAAGCCCTAAACCTATATGGCATGAAAATGTGAGTGAGCAGGATTTATGATGGAGTGTAAATGGCCTATGGGCCTGTATTATAGTACAGTATAGCACAGTTAATCACTCACACAGTGGAAAGAACAGTAGACAGAATAGAGATGGAACACAGTAGACCATGATGAAATATCTCAACACTGTTTTTTATTTAAAAAGATCATTGTGGAAAATCCTAGACCAGGTCATGGTCAAGTCTCATAATTCAGTTTAAAAGGAAGTGGTAACACCAGAGTAAAGCATCCTTTGCAAAGATGGCCTTCATTGTGTGCTCCACACTTGTATTCAGATGCAATTTGTGTGTTTGTAAAGTCTATCTGTGTGGAGGGCACAATGAAACCATCCTATTTGTACAAGGTAGGCTATGTTTATGCTCATGAAGTGGCAGAGGGGTAAGCAAAGATGTGAACTATTTTCTGTCTTTCAGGTGCAGCCTCTCTGCTGACCTTAAGGGGATATCATGGATTACACTTTACCTCTGAAGCCCTGTTCCATGGGTTTATTGCTCTCATCTGAAGCCTTTTATTACACTGATGCAGTCTTAGAACTTTATTTTAATTGTCCATTGTTGCTTGGCTATATGGCCTTAATTAAGGTTTCCTTTACTTTCAGTTTGGTTTGAAAAGTTAAGAACAGTAGTGAAATCATTAATTTGGGAAACAACCTAAATATTTCACTGTCAAAATATTGTTGTATTCATTTCAGGTTGTCTGACAAATTGAATACAGAAGAGTGGACAGTACACACCATAGTACTCGTAATGTTTCTCTGTAATTAAGAACTGAGTAAAGCAGCTCTAAAAACTTTAACTGAAGTGCCAAATTCCCTCCAATATTGCTGCAGTGAAAGTAAGACTGAACTTTCCCAAAGAATGACAGTGTAGAAACTAGTAGCAAACAGCACAGTTTCAATGGGAAATTATTTCAAATGTATTCAATTCAATATGTGAAAGTATTCTTTTGGCTATTTAGGCCTACAAATGTCCAGTTACACACTAAGAACATTGCATTTGTAAATATGAATTTAAAAAATAAAAACAACTGTTAATTTCCCCAAACCATATGTCTAGCATTCATTGATGCTAGATATGCGCCAAAGTAATACTGATTATCGAGGTAAAAGTCAAATTAATTGTAATTGTAATAAAAAGTCACATTAATTGTAAACAAAATATAAATGCGTTTTGTATTTTCACTTTCAGGCGTAAACATAGCTTAAAAATGAGGGTAAAAATTACAAATATCCCTTTTTAATGTGACCGTAACTGTTTAGGAATGTCAAATTTGTTATTTCTGTTACAACTAGCACATAGCTTTGTGACCCTGCGGCATCTGTAGGCTATATAGTGGTTCTCTCCCTTGCGCGCGCGTGCATTAATGTATATTCTCGTGCATGCGTGCGCAAGGCATCGAGCATGTCTGCCTGCAAAACAGTGTGAGTGTGAGTGTGTGTGGCAAGGGATGTATGCACTTCCTTTATATCAGTCGGGGGGGAATAAAGCCTCTGTGTAAATCACTTTCCCGACTGGAAGCGCACATTAAACAGCCGTGGTATGATTCCTTTTCTCTCAGCATATCCCTTCCCCATTTCCTTATCAGCTCGTTCACCATTTCATTTCTTTCAAATGAGAATTCAGGGACCCCCAAATTCAAGGCCGGAGCTTCAAACAACGGGACCGGGCTTTACTTTTCCTCTGTCAAAATGGTATCCCAGATCCAATTTCAGATAGACGGGGGGTTTAGCAATGATGCTTTTTTAGACTTAGGGGACAGAGACAATAGTTTATATTTTTAAATGAGATCAGCCTGCCCTGCACCTGCCAGCATTCATATAGAATATTCTGGACATTAAGGTTGTGATAATGGAAATAGGCTAGCCTATGAGATCACTTGCATGTTTATTATTATTGTTGTTGTGGTTGTTACATTGTAATAATAACAATAATAATATTAATAATAATAATAATAATAATAATAATAATGTGCCTTTTTGTTCAGTAATGACTATCACTACTAAATGTTGGTAGCATGTGGCATGCCAGTTAGGATGGCGGCTGTTTTTTTAACGAACTGGGCTACACTGACTTCAGTCGGAGTTAAATAGAAAATTAGCATGTTAAGATTCAGTGGGAGATTTGTACCCGACATATCTCTGTGCCGATGATTTCAGGATGACATTAAGACACAATGACGCAAATGACCCATGGCATTCAATTAAAAGTGTCATGTCCTTCTACTTTTGTTTCATGTGTTTTATATTTTCCACTAAAGTGTTTGAGGAAAGAAAAGCGCCTTGTGTCCCCTCCTCATTGACTTTTATCACTAAATTAAGCATATAAATGACCTGAAAGCACTGGCTGTCGCATTAAATTAAATAAAATAAAGAACAATTATCCTCTCTTTTTCTCTGATCTCCCGCTGAAAGCAGTCCCGGGGAGATAAGGCAGATTGAATTGGTCTGTGGGAGCAGAAACCCTCTGTTGTGCTCAAATAAAAACGTCTAGGAGAAGAGTTTAAGAGAGATTTAGGGCGTCTATAATTTCAAATCATAATTTCTCCTCTATTATTTTCCCTTGGCGCCATGTGTGTATGTGTGTGTGTGTGTGTGTGTGTGTGTGTGTGTGTGCGTGCGTGCGTGTGTGTGCGCGCGCTCGCGTGCGCGCGCCTATGTGTTTTTAAAGTCATTTTTTGTTTTCACTCGTTGAGTAACATATACTTCCAAAGACCGAGCGTGCCAATTCAGTATGGCTGAAACGATCACAGTTGATTAATTGCCATGAAGGGGGTCATAAATTAACATCTAATTACACGCCCGCTCTTTCTCTCTCTCTCCCTCTTTCTCGCACACTCTCTCAACTTGACTAGACGTATTAAGTCGATTATCATTCACAATCATGTATTTCCATGTGACTGTAGGCCCGAAGCATAATCATATGTAACAACTCATAATTCATAAAATGCTAATGTCTCTCACTGAGGGAGACAGGGAGAAAGACAGACGGGGAGAGAAAGGTAGAGGTCTACTGCTCTCCATTACTTTAATACGGGTGTGTGAATTAACAACAAAGCCAATCCTTTTCTCCTTTCAAGTTAGAAGAATTATTCCACATTTAAGCTGAAGTGGGTTTAATTTGTGTCTAGTTGGGGCGCTGATTGCTTTAAGACATCGGGTGTAATATCACATGGCAGAAAATACACATTCTCTACCCCTTCTTTATGTAAGTGCTCTTGAAAGTAATTATCATTGTCCAATTTCAAAGTTGAATCTGCATGCTTTAGGGGACTGATGAGAAACTTCGTATTCGGTTCAATGAAGTATCACCCTAATTTACAGCGCCAGATAAGAGCAAAGTCTGTCATAAAAATCTGAGGCCGCCTGTCTCCTCCCCCCTCCCTCCTCTATACTGAATTGCACCTTGGGCAATAGTGCAGAATCGTGAATCTTAACTTCTGCCGGCATATGTTCCTGGCAGATAAGTAAACAATCTGGATGTGAAATGAATTTTTTAATTAATGCAGTAATGCTATTACACCTCGGTGTGCAAATCCCATTCCATACCCCTACGACAATAGACAAAAAGTAGAGGCGAATTCCAATCCTCTGCCATCTCAACCCAAGCTTGTTCTTTTTCTTATTCTATTTTTAAACTGTAGCATTTTTGTTTCGGGAGAAAGTCTCTTCTCTGAAAGTAGACTAAAAATAAATCAACGCGCACCTGCTGTGAGTAAAATGCTGTCAATACTTCAGAAGTTTTGGGAGCTAGTAGTTGGTCTTCTGCTTGTAACCAGCAAGCAAATTACATGTGAAACTATTCATATGCAGTTTGATGGAAATAATGTGATTTGTTTGTTTCCTTTAAATTTCCCGTAGAAAAGATACAGTGGAGGAGTATGTTGAATTCTGCTTCCGAATTTGTCATGGAATTTGTACAATTTCAACACCCGCATTCAATTTTGACACACAGAGAAACATTGGATTAATAATGACCCAAGTCTTAATTGTCATTCATTCACAGTAAACGCGCACTACGTACTGAGAGACGGTCAAACAGAGGAGATAAATGACAACCACTTGCGCAAGCACACTTTCACTGAAATTATCAGTTCTTCTAGGTTCCACTGGTTGAAGTGTAGGGTGGAGATCAGGGGAAAACGCCTACAACTCTTCTTGCGATGGAGCTGCAAAACAGGTCGAGCTAGCGCAATCCCCGCGGGGAGACCTCTCAAACGTCTCAACATCAAAGAGTGCGATCAGTTCATTTTAGTGTCACTATTATTCAAAGAAGGTACTTACACTCCTGAATGCAGTGAACATATTTAGGAACCTGTTTTAGGATATGGTGCCATAGTCCAAACATGTTACTGTTCAAAAGAGGAGAAACAAACTAATACTGAGACTCTCTCTCTACATGGCAGTAGTGAGCTAAGTAGTTCTAAACAGGTTATGGCTTCAGGTGTGTCTGTGTGGTTTTGTTATGGATTACTACTAAACCAGGTTTAGACGCAGGATGGTTGCTGCTGTAGAGTAATGTACACCACAGGGGAGATTGAAAGCGTCTTTCAAACTTAATTAGATCCTTCAGGTAGGCCTCGGCCTTCTCCTAATGTAACTTGTTAGTGTCTATTGTGCTATTGCGCATCATCTGTACAAATAACACTACCGACAGCGAAAGGCCCACTCAGACACAGAAGAATACCATACGCTGTAATACGCACTCAATTACCAGCTGCCTTAGAATCTGTTTTCGGTGTTTGAAGCTGCCCACGTTGTCTTATTCCATAATTATTCCTTTCCACGACGCGTTTTGTGATGCTAAACGGCGTGGCTGGCTAAGCTACTCCAACCTCCCACTCCAAACTGATTTCCATCCTATTGTGGCTCACACTCTAAAATTCAATTGATTGTTATTGTTTTTTTTTTTTTTTTTTTGGGGGGGGGGGGGTATGTTTGCGTACGGCTCCCTGTACATTAATTGTTTTGCCATTTCATTGTGACACCGGTCCCTCAAGAGAAGTCCTGGAAGCCACGCGTTGTCAACACTTATCTCAATCATCAATTCACGGAGAGCAGATGGGCACTCGGCATACACTGATGAATTACTGCATCCGTTTTAGGTTACGGCGCTTGTTGGGATGGTTCGACTAAAATGACAATGACATAGTTCATGCACAAAGCGTTCTTGTTCAATTTGGAGGGCCCTTTATCAGTAAGGGAGCGAGAATTGTGGTTAAAAATTATGGTCCAGAATTATGATGCTGAAACTACAGCTCTAGTTTACATGTAATATTTAAGATTAAACATCGTGCTGTAAGTAGGCTATACATTTTTTATGTGTCAAAACGGGCTGAGATTTTTATACAAATAAAGTCGTAATATTTTGGTATTTATTGCGTTATTTTTGCACTATATTTCCTCATTGGTTTTATAATAGGCCTACCGACTTTACTGTTCCAAACCTAAACAAAACAGCGCTATAACATTTCACCAAACATTGCTCGCAATGTAATCACAAGAATTCTTTTCTATTCTTTAGAAGACAGATTGTCTTTATTCAAAACGTCTTTGCTCGGCAAATGAACAAAGAAACGAGGTATCCCCTTCTAGATACATTTCCTTTCCATAACAAGACAGGTTTTAAATTACCATCTCAGATTAAAAATACAACATTAACTGCTTAACTTCAAAACTGAAGCTCTTTTTTCAAATAAAATTAACGTGTGACTATTAGCACTGAACCACAGGAAAATGCAAAAATGAAAAATATTGAATGATAATTTTTTTTCATTTGATATTTTAAATAGACTGTCTGATTTGATGTGCCAGTTTGATAAATATAAACAATATAACCCGTATATTCATTCAACTCAAAGGTCCTAATTTTGACCCTAACCATATCATCTTAGTGCCAATAAATCAAGACATTATACAGGAAACAAGTAGACTAATCGATAATTGTGCAAACCAAAATTGTCTTGAAAATATGATGATCATAATCATATTAATCACTGAACAAAAATATTGTTATAGCATCAAAATGTACATAATAAATAAAGTTAAAGGCGTCCTTTTCCGGCAGCCATTAATAAACATTATAACATTTACAAGTCTTACACAGTTCACAGGGCACCTGCCTTACATCAATTCCCAGTTCCACGCTGAGGTCGTAGGAACGTCTTGTTCGATCTGGTTTAAAGTTATCGCCCGATTCCTGTCAAGTTCTCGGCTTCATGAAATGTTTGTGAGCTTTTCTTTAGGATTGCGCTTGGTCCGTATATACATGCATCATTGTATTCAAGTTTTCAAAGAGAAGACAGTCTTTTATGATCAGGTTACATCGCAGTAGCATGTGCTGATGAGTATGGGTCTATCCCAGTCTTGGTCATACCTGGAAAAAGTATGTAGGCAACGGGAGGTTGTAAACTCGACGCCGACCAGGCTGTGCAGTTACAGGGTACCACATACCCAGGGTTTGTGGGCGAAGGGTGGGTATGGGTGTGCTGGCTTGGGCAGCCCAAACTACCAAAAGCGCCGTTCTGGTATCCCAATGAGGACGCATAGGGCAAAGTGCTGGTAGTCAACGTGTGGGGCATCTCTGTCATCTTCTGTATGGCGCTCGAACTGAACTGAGTTGGGTCAAGAAATGAGTAAGGTGCCGACGTTGGCGGCAGGAATGCTCTGGCTTTTTCTGTGGAGCCCAAAAGAGAGTCCGTGGCCGATACAGGAAGTCCTTTCAAGTGATCCGTATCCCCAAGGTAGGGCAAGGGGAAGACGTACCTGTCCTTCTTCAGCAGGTTCTTGGGCTTGCGTCTGGGTCTGTACTTGTAGTCTGGGTGCTCTTTCATATGCTGTGCTCGCAGCCGCTTTGCCTCGTCAATATAGGGTCGTTTCTCTGATTCTGACAGCAGCTTCCACTCAGCGCCAAGTCTTTTGCTTATTTCTGAATTATGCATTTTAGGATTGTCTTGTGCCATTTTCCTCCTCTGGCCCCGGGACCAAACCATGAAAGCATTCATGGGTCTCTTAATATGATCTGCTGGCTTTGACATTTTACGACTATCTGTTTACCCTCCTTTCAAAACAACGCAGAAAAGTTCTGTAACCAACCAATACAGAAATATATTCACCTGTTTCGCAGACAGACGCTAGGCATGCCACTTCTGAAATGCGGAGAAGTATTGCAAAAACGGCATCAATGAAAATAAAGGCTCCCACTTGTTTAAATCGTCGAGAAGGAGCAGTGGTTTCGAAGTTGAAAATTTCTTCCTCTTCCTCTGCAAAACGGCGCTGTTCGGTGCCACTCGAGCGCCCGCAATCCACCGAGGTGAGGAGGCGAAGACCCGCAGTCGATAAGGAATGTTTGTGCGTGTGTCTTTTTTTCTTAGAGGTTTCTCGCCTTGCAAAGCACCTGGCTAGGAAATGAGGAAGAGTGTGTGAATGAGAGCCAAAAGCGGTGAAGTTCAAAGGCTGCGCTGGTTTGGTCTGCACGCAATCTGACATAATCGCAGGGCGTAGACTTGCCAACCTGAGCACCCAATCAGCACAGAGAAACCGACATAATACCTTTACGAAAATATGTATATTACCACACAAACAAAGATTGGGGAGGAAAAGGAGGTTACTCTCCTCCCTCCCAGAATCCATTTACTCTAAGCTGTACAAACATAGACCTTCAACCTTGTTTTACAATAAAACCTGACTTCTGACGGTGTAAATCTTAAAGACACTAGTTCAGTCTTGACTGGTAAACACAATCAAATACTATTTTCTTAAACTACATTTTTCCACACACATAGACTATAAATTAGTTGTACTGTCGTTTCAAGGCGTAAATATTCATATTTTATTGTAAACAAAAAATCGATTTATTTTTTCTTAAATTTCATAATATTTAATTATGTACATGTATAATATTTTCTTGAAGTAAATACAACTACAAATGTGTTGTATTTTAGATTGTAACGTGTTTACAGAAGAAAAAAAAGCGCTGTGTGGTGTCAATTTCGAAAAGGAATCTGAAATTTGAAAGTAACAGATGAGAGATTAAATAAAGCCAATGAAATAGGTAGTATTATTACCACCCCAAACACAGCCTTGCTCCCGGGCCTGTTGTCAATGACAATGGCCCTCAGGCCATTATTTATTAAACGAGAACAATTGTACAAATCTCTCCTGGGACGAGGTTGGTTGAGGCTTGCACCTGTTTTGCCGTCCTAATCTCACAGCAGAGCGACCCCGCGTAGAACATACCCATAGACCATTTTTGAATGCTTTAGAATTGTAGCGACAGTGTCCGTCTCCGATACATAACACGAATTTGACATTTTGAAAACAATGTGAATAATGCCCTGACACGTTTAATTTTAGTCAACATGTATTTGGAGATTGTGCCATTAATGTTTCTGTATGCAAATGGTCGCCATAAGCCTCTAAAAAATATAACAAGCCCAGCTTAAGTCCTCAAAGTGTTTCTACATTTTCACAAGTTTCAGCTGTTTGGACTGTGTTTACGCATTATATGTGCCGGGCAAGATTATTATTATATTTTTTTAAGTATTTGTGTGATGAAACAGGAGTTTTAGAACACATTGGAATGCTTATTGAACTGCTAGAAATTAATTGTTGTGCTTTCACAGTTGGTATTTTTCAGCCAAAGTGCGTAGGCTCTTCAACATGCAAATTGTCCTGTTTAAAAGGGTGACGGCTGTAATAAGCCGGAGGCGAAGTGGCCGTGATGCATGAGCCCGCACTTGTGATTATTAAGTGAAATGTATATGTGATCCCTCGCGCACGCCAGCAGAATGTGAACGAATCAAGCGTCGACTATTCAGCACATTTTATCCATCATTAGATGCACAAAATACGCGCTCAAAACGATTCAACACTTCAATTAATACTGGTAGGGTATGGCATGGACCAGCTGGATGTGCTGCGAACCCATATTTATATTGTGTCAAAATAAAAACTATAGCAACCAGCAATATTCATGGCCTGTTATGCAGTGTGCTCAGTCACCTTGTCCCGGCTAGGATAAACCTTTGCGGAGGCAATTAGAATTCGCTTACACCTGGTTCCGCTATAGCTTAACAATTATAAAGAAATTGTAACTAAAGGTTCAGCATTAAAGCCTTTCGATGTCGGCTACAGATAGCTTCCCGTGAAGTGAAATACCGAATGATTGATGCCACATTGACTGGACTGTGTGGACTATAGAATCCAGAAAGTTTGTAAAGACCCTGAGTCTAGTTTGCTTGCACTGGGATGAGCACAAGAACCTCCACACAGGAGGAGCTCGCTCCTTTAAAGGATAATGAAAGCAAAACCACACTCTGTGTCCACAATTGATCCTAACGATTTTGAGATGTGGTTTTGTGGTGAACGTTGCCACTGCCCAGCCCGACTGTGTAGCATATGATGGAACCCCGGGCGTACACAAATATACCCATGCAGTGAAACAGTCCGTCTCAATACTCCAGGCACTACCAGCAGAGGTAGAGGACTGTTAGGTGGTCTGTTTTGTGTCTTTGCCATGTCCAGTTGATTAATGAAAATGAATGCATATAAGCAAACAATTTTGAATAATTTATTTAGATTTTAGGTAAATAATTACAGTCTTATGTTGTGACTTGGTGGGGATCTCATTCAACCTTTACTTGTTTCATTACCTTCCTGCCATCTCACAGTATTACGACAGTCACTCTTACAGAGAAATCCTGCGAACATCATCTCCTTTTACACATGATTTGGAAAAGGAATTAGCTGAAAATACTCGGGCCACTATGCAAACTCTCTCAGTCCATCTGAAAACAGCGGCTGGGAGCAATGAGGTAAGATTTGTTAAGTCAACCATGTCAAAACTAAGCGTAAGTCATTAAACAGAGATAGGCTAATTATTGCACCGGGAGAAGGATCAGCCTGAGCAATACTACGAGGTTGTCTGCCGGTGTAGAGAGTGAACTACGAAAGCCCCCAGCAATAGGGCATGGAGAAGGATGGTGTATATACCCACGCACGTTATTGGATGAGTGCATGCGTGTGTGCGCGCGCCAGTGTGTGGTGTGTGCAGTATAATCTTTGTCATAATGGGCGTTGTGAAGTTTTTATACTTTGACGTTATGATCAGTGTCTCATGCAATGACAAAAGCCCGGTATATGTTAGACCACGGTTGTCGTAAGCTCAAGAGTATGCAAAAGGGTGGATTGATGTTTCGATTCTGAACTGGACCTATGATCTATTCTAGGCAGATGACGTAGCCTACACTTCTCAGTGTAACCTAGATTATAATAACAGATTTAAGTTTTATAAAATGTAAGAGCATGCTGTCCTCCGAAGGTCTCATGGTGTAAAAACGGTGTTGTGCGGTAGATTTGCCATTTGAGGTGTGTTTTGCTGCCACTGCAAGTGTGACATAACTCTCGTTAATAGAGACGTGTGACATAGCCTATCGGTGTGTAAAAATAATCACCAAGCATTATTAATGTCTGGTCAGTCAGAATTCATGTAGATGATTATTATTTAACGATTTAGGCTACAACATAAAACGTTAATTATGACTTTTTTAGTGTACAGTGCCTTCACTGGAAATATGTCAAAGTCTTATAATCAAGTTCAAAGCCATTAGCCTTCATTGCTACGGAGCCTAGCCTCTATTTCGAGTTTGAAATTACACAAAAATACATTTGTCCAAGAAAATATTTTGATTGCCGTTTAAAAAGTGGAGTTAACTACAGATAAGCGATATAGATAATTGATAAAATCTTTACTCTTTACTCTTAAGTTTATCAAGTCAGATAATATTTATAGTATTAATATTGTACAAAACCGCACACATCTATTTTGAGTACAAATTTAGTTGACAAAACACGCATCCTCAATGTTTCCCTCTGAAGTTGGTGCTGAAGTGCAATTCGCATTTTATACAAATATAATGTAACCATACTCTCTATACATGCAAACCTATTGAATGCGATAATAGAGCTCATTCCACATAATATGTCCATCCATCATCTAGGTTATGGTTAGAATATAGTACTTCAAATGAATGGAGCAGAGAGTCATAGCGGGAGTCTGAGTGCACCGAGGTAAGCCTGATACCGTAGCTGTCCATGGTACTGAGGCTCTAAGTGGCTTTATGCGCCACAAACTTGCGGTGTCTCTCAGAAACTCCTCTTAAAGAAACCCGTGTTGACATTTCAATGCCTTTTATTCTGTTTTCATCCTATTTACTGCCGGTTCTTCGTTCGCATGCCGTCAGAATCGAGTTGGTGCCCCTATTCGCATTTTTGGGTATGTGCCGCCGAGTCAAAGAGACACTGCTATACCTTTATGTAATATGTTATTTTTCTAATCCAATATTCACCCTTAGGAATAAACGCGGTAAGTTTCTTTCGGTGCGAAATAGCATAGATTTCAAAGCGAAAATAGGACAGTCACACAAAGTTAGCCCATGTGATGTATTCGAAATGAGTGACACGGAATGCAAAAAGGTTCACACTTGATGCCCTCCTCCCCTCACACACACATCCTAAAAAGATGACCCTTTTGCTCGCTTCAGGAACATAACTTGGGGCTTTCCAGGAGGAACTATTTTTTTTTTGAGGTAGAGTCGGAATGGTAACCAGAATTGTGTGTTGAGTGTAATATTAGCCCAAACTTGAAACTTGCCTTATCTTTTAGCATACGACTGGGAAGATAAGACATCCCTTTTTGAACTTGGTTGTGATTGCTTGTTCTGCAAACCCCTAGACCCAGCCCCTCAACGTCTGTCGAGTGACCCTGAGCCAAAATGACAGCAGGGATGTTTCAAATCATTTCTAAAAGCACATTTTGTGCTTCACATTTAGTGCTTTTAAATGAAATATATTAGTTTTGCATCTTAAACACATGAATGTACAGTGTTCACCACAAGCTGTATGGTGAAAACTTTAGACACACAAGCTTTCTGTCCCATTTCGTAATACATAAAATATTTATCATTTCAATGAAGAAGGTAAACAAAGGGAGTAAATAAGTAAGTAAGTAAATAAGCAAATGAATGAGCAAACAAATGATTAAATAACTAACAGACTTATTAGTCACTGAAAGTCGACTGCAGTGAACTAGCACAGTGAAATGGGCCCAACCCCAGGAGGAGTCATATTCAGCGCTTGTTCCCCTCGCCCCACTCGCCCACCACCCACCTCCGACTGTCCCTCTCCTCCTCCTCCTCCTCCATCTCGTCTGTATAGACTTGCATTATTTCGCATATTCAAATGTGCTGTGTTTGTTCTGGCCCAGGCTCTTGGCTCCCATCCGTCTCTCCAGTGTGGAAATTGATTTTAGTCAGCTGTCACAGCTAGCAGTTCTGGAACCTTAGTGAAAATTTATTTACAAAAAAAGAAAAAAAACTGTTTAGTTTGAAAAATTTCATTAGCCTACGTGCCCGCCAAAGCTTTCTTCCCTTAACAGTTTTTTTTTAGGAAGGGGGGAAGGAGAGGGTCATGAGACAATGTGGATGCCATTTACCAGAAGTGGGATGGGGTTGAGGAAGGGGAAAGGTAGGGTGGGCGGCTGATTAAAGGACATCCACCTCCTCTGTGAGTCCTGGGAAACAGTCCAGATGTGTTTCTGCAGGCCCTGCAGGTCATAGACACATTCTGAAATGCATATCTGTTTGCTCTCCACAGTGTATCAATCCATGGTAACCAATAAGGCTTCCAAGTGATAATCAAAGCTGCAGTGAGCATTAAGGTGAGGACATATGGCCATCAGGAGACATATAAAGTCAAATCAACACTTCACCTGGCCAAATCTTTTCACCATACAATATTTCAGCAGGCTTTGAGAGTGCATGGGGACTTCAATAAGACACACACACACACACACACACACACACACACACACACACACACACACACACACACACACCACTACTCTGTGGAGGAGAGCTGAGCTGAACAACGGCTGGTAAAGGTAGACAATGATTGAAATAAAACAGAATGGAAATTAAAAGAGGTTCAAGGCGTTGGCTGATAATGAAAGGACGGGGGCAATACTTCAGAGACCGAGCGGGAGGCATCGCACAGTCGTACAATACAATTAGGATTAGAGGGGGCCAGCCGCAGATAACGGGAGATAGGGATAAATTATCGCCAGAAGAAGAGGGATGGGGCCCCGTTCTGACCTTCATTAAGCACGAGGAGAGGCGCACTCGCCAGCTGCACCACATGTGGTGGGAAGCGCAGCCTTGACAGGGGGAAGCAGTGACATGCAGGCCCATGTTTCACACTGTCCTCCTCACTGGCTCTCCAGCCTCTTTATCTGCTCAGTTTGGGTTGCTAGTTACAGAGGGCCAAACAAGCTCAACTCTGTCAAACAACTCTGTGACTTGAACTGATTTAGTAGAAATAAGACTGTGGAGTTGGTCTTACGTTCTTCTCCCTATTCTCAGTAATGATTGTCTTCTACACATCCATGCAATAGCCATTTGTGTGAAAGAGGATGTTTTGGGATGTAAAACAGAATCTTATTAATACCTTTGTTTGTGTCAGCTGTAGGTGGAAGATGAACTCACTTGTACGTCAATCAAGTCCTCAAGAGGACATGGAATTGTGAGGTATGGCTGAATAGCTCCTTAAATGCTTTAATGCACTGAAAGCCTGCAGCCTTGGTTGCCCTAAACAGGAGACAGTCAACCCTCCCGCCAACCCCCCATCATCTGCATCAAAAGCGTCACAGGTATTTGTTAAACTCATGAAATGTACCTCTACTTTTAATTTTTTTCTCTCTTTCTCTTCCTCTTCCTCTTCCTTTCCTTTCCTATCCCTCTCTCTTTTCCCCTCTGAAGTTGACTGTACTAGTTGTGGTGGAGCGAGAGGCCTTTCTGAGGCAACGACTGCATGCTAGCATCACAGCACCCAGGCCAAGAACATAGGTGTGTGCAAAGCAAAAGGGCAATGATGAAAGCGAGGCAATTAAAAGATCTGAACGCGTTTGAAGCCAGATAAATTGATTTAGATGTGAAACTCAAAAATAAACATTGGGACTGGAGGTTGATTGATTTTTTTTTTATATTCACCCCCACCCCTCCATCCCCTCTTTGCGCTGCCTGAGATCTGTTATAGCATTGTGAGATATCAGTTTTCATTTCCTTTCACCAGTTTTTTGTGTATATCTCAATAGACTGGCAGTTCAAAAGACAACCTTTTTTTTAATTCCTTTTTGTGCCTTCCCATTGGAGCGGATACCCTCTGAAGTGTTCTCTGAGGCTTTTCGGGGGTTTTGTACCTCTTTTTAAAAGTCCTCTAATTTGTTGTTTGGAGATGAAACGTCCACACACTTGCATACTGTACTGATATTTTCCCCAAAACCTTTTGTTTATGGACTTTTTCCTCTGGTATTTGCATTGTTATCAATGCAACACTGAACCAGGTCATTAGCATATAATACGTAAACTAGAACACAGACAGCTAGCATTCTCTGCCGAATGTTTTGTGGACTTTGATAGTTACACCCATTGATTTCCCTGGTCATGCGCTTCATATGTACCTGTGCAGAGAATGAAAAAGAGATAGAAGGCAATATGAGAGAATGTCAGACATCAAACACTTTGCTTTTAAGGCTATTTACTTATTGGTCTGAAAGACTATTTTGTACTTAATTGCTGTTTTCTTTTTGCCTGCTCTCTCTTTTAAGTAATATACACTCCACCTGAAGCAAACACAATAAGGAAGCAAAGTGCTATGTCCATTAAGGTGCCTAACCTAGGTGCTTGATAATGGATCTATACATTTCAAAACTAAAGACAGGTGAGCATAAAGATGATCACCAACTGATGAGGCTATAAGAAAGTCTGCACTGGGTAACCAGGACCATTAAAAATCAACACACATCTCTCTCTCTCTCTCTCTCTCTCTCTCTCTCTCTCTCTCTCTCTCTCTCTCTTTCGAATCTAAAGGCTATTGTAGGCTGTCAAACAAAAGGGTTTTATCAGAGGCTCTTAATGTAACCCCCCTCCCTCCCGTCTTTCTCGGCCACCATCCTCTTCTTCTCCTCCTCTCTCTTCTCATTCATTTATTCCACTGTGTGCGGAAATAGGCCGGGCAACAATTAATTTCAGAGTGAATTCAGGCAGGATCTATTACCCCTCTCTGCCTCTATTGCTCTAATGGAAATCTATTTCACTTCTCTTTTGTGTCCAATATAATTTAATGCCCATTTTATTAATGGCCTGAAATAATTACGGAAGCCTTTTGTGATTCTTGAGTATGTTTCATTTAATTGTGCAATAAATGTCTAATCAGAACTCCCATCTGAAGCCATTATGGCATTAAAATTAACAATTATGCCACAAATGTCTTGGTGAATGCGTTTGGGTCTATAGAAATCACTGCTGATAAAAAGACACATATAAATCATTCATGAGGGTTTTTTTTGGAGGAAAAGGGAACTGAGAGATAGGAGGATGGGAGGCAGAAAGAATGAGAGAGAGAGAAGGAGGGAGAGAGAGAAAAGTGAGGGAAGAATAGAAAAGAATAAGGGGGAGAGTTTTCTTTATTCCATTCAAAAGTGGGGATGGCCAAAAGATAGGGCATTCTAAAACTGTGTCACCCACTTCACACTCTTTCTTCTCCTCTCCTCTCTCTCTCTATCTCTCTTTAATTTGCCTCTCTTCATCTTTTTCAGTAGACAGATTTCATTCGGGGAATTGGAATTTATTAACCGTTAACTTGAATGATAAAATATCTATCAGCCCTGCGTGCTTCTGACCCACGGCCCTTTTCTAAGCTGCGTGGCCTCTCTTGCCGGTGTGGGTGACCTAAGTCAATTAAGAAGACTTCCAAGTTCTCTCTCACTTCCATCTTTCTCTCTCTCTCTCTCTCTCTGTCTCCATTTCTCCCATCTTTCTGTCTGTCTCTATCCACCTCTCACTCTGCCTCTCCATCTCTCTGTCAATGAGAGGAGGCTGCTCAACGCACCAGCAAGAATTGTTTTCCTAGTTGCCAAGTACCCAAATTTCACGGTTTGGGAGGCCTCTATCCACCAGTGAAGGGAGGGGGAAGCCTTCTTGCCGGTTCCTCCTTGTCACATTCGAGCTAATACTTCACAATTGGTTTTGGTGAATCTATTTTAATGGTGGCTGAGTTTGGCTGCCTCTGTTCTCTATTACCGAATGATCTGCATGGTGCCTCAAAGAACCGATGATTGTTTTGAACTGACTGGTGCCCACTGACTGGTGGGCCAATCCCGTTGCTAGATGCCATTTGGAATTGTAGAGTGTCTCTGGGGAATCTCCAGACTCAATTTCCCCCTCTCAGTTGCATCTCGTGGCAGATGATGGAAGCTGGAGGAGTGGTCTTTGACATTCACAGAGTCCACTTCTCACAGGTAATTATTAGCACAAAGTTAAGCCACGGCGGCATCCGAACACTGGATTCCCGGTGTGAAATTGAAACACGGACAGGTTGCTTCCAGCAAATGAGGGGCTGGCATATTGTAAAATTGTGTTTTGTATCGCCCTGCACCAGTCCTCAATTTATGCAGGGCCTGTTTAATTTTTTTGAGCGATGCTGAGGAGGATTTTCAGTCTGGTGCCATCATTTTTACGGGAGCCATGTGTCTGAGTCCCTCTTCTCACTCTAAAGTCCATTTAGCATTGAAAACATTTCTGTAGGACTAGTAGAGATGACTAAAATTATTTGAATATTTTAAAAGTAAACACACAAGTGCAAGTAGAGTGTAAGTAAGCAGGAGTGTGTTGTGTAATGGAGTGAAGATAGGAAAAGTTCAGAAAGTGGTCTTTAAAAACCTTCTCTTCACTTTTGCTAGTAAAGGTCATTACTGCATAAGTTATACTCTGTATATATATATATATATATATATATATAATTAATGGTTGTTTATAACAACTCTTTTCTTCTCATATATGATAACTAATGTTGTGTAAATGAAAAGAAAATGGAGTTCACTAAAATCCACATGCTTGAGTCAAAACTGAACCCTGTTCTGAACTAAGTGTTTTGTGAGCTTTGGGGGAAGTAATGGATGAAAAGTCAGGCGGCAAAAGACAGATTCTGAAGGTCAATAAAACATACCAGAACAAAGCATAACACCCAAGGCAATAAAACATACAGTATCAAAGCAAACATAACACCCAAGGCAATAAAACATACAGTATCAAAGCAAACATAACACCCAAGGCAACTCTTCTTTTCAGCAAGTTAAAAGACTGTTTGCCACTGTACAGAAACAAGCACATATGCATGTCTGTAAAGGAAGGAAAAAACACAAATGGTTCACTGCATAATATTTTAGGTCATTGGAAAAGAAAATAAAATATTAGGAAAACATATGACAGAATTCTGGAAGCATTTTCATGTTTTCTTAGATTTGTGTCCATTCAAGTGCAAAGTAACTGGCCTTGGTCCTGAAATCCATTGAAGGGAACAAAATACAGGTACAGGTCAAGTAGTTATACACAAGAGAGTGTTAATTGTGGAGGAGGGTAGCTGAGTTAAACTTGTAAGGCTTAAAGGACTTGGAAACAGAGAGAGGTGAAACTATTTTGAAACAAAATTCAAAAACTGCTTCTGATAGGGGTAGAACTCTAGACAAAACATTTCTTTACATTTGGTTGAAAGGATGTGAGTACTTCAAAGAAGTTAAGAAAATGTAAATGTGAATTCACAACCCCATTGGACATGGGACATACGGAATGTGCATTTGACATATCACGTATGCGCATAAGAGCATATAAAGGGAAGAGAAATTGTGTGTGCAAGTGTGTGTGTGTGCATGTGCATGTCTGTGTACATATTCCAAAAACGCTGACACCTGCTGCCCCACACAGAAATCTCTACTGGGGTATCCCATCCTTTAGTAGATCCTATCAAATTTAATAATCTATTTAACTGATGTGAAAATTAACCTTGACATTTGTACAAAACCACTTTTCTACGTGACACTGTGCACCTTGCCTTTTTCCCCCCTTTCCCCCTTTATCCTTTTCTTCTCCTCCTCTCTTCCAGCCAATTTAATTCCAGGCTCCAGATTTCATGGTCAATTTTATTTTGCTCACTCTCAAGGAGTCCGTCATCAATTCTTCACAACTTTTTCATGTCCCCTTTCTCTCCCGATTCGCTGCGAAATTGCCTATTCAGGTCGTTAAACGAGCGTGACCGCTGTGAATTTGCTGCAACGCCCCATGCTTTTGAATATGCATTTGGAGTGCTGACCTCCAGCAGTAATTAGTTTTAGTCTTTGTTTATCCTTTACACAAATCACACAGCCTTCTTTTCACACACAGACACACACACACACACTCTCTCTCGCAAATACACACTCACTCAGGCTCTCAGACACGCTCCACAATCCTGCCGTTAAAGTTCCCTGCACAATGGGGAGAACCTTGGCCAATCGCTCAATCATTTAGCAAGGGTCAGGCCCCCATTTCTGCTTGCAGTCTACACGCCTCCTCTCTTTCATGAAGCCTTTGCAGATGGCTTGAGATATCATGCCCCACCGTCAGTATCAGTTGGACATACCTCCGCTGGCCGTTTGAATCGGCTCAGAGATGCTGGAGCTGGAGAGCATCACACCGACAGGACAGACGCGTGTGTGTGTGTGTGAGTGCTGTGTGTATGTGTGTAAAGGTATAAACTGTGAATGTTGGCCATGTGTGTGCCAGTGCCTATGTGTACATGAATGCACTCAATTCTACACAGTAAGCAGGTGTGAATGTGTACAGTACATGTGCATAAGCACTTTGCCCAGAATCACACATATACCTATACCTAGGAGGCCTATAGGTGACAAAACATGCAGCAAAAGCAAATCTTTCCTTCAAACACAATATTTGGTCAGGTTGCTAAGAATACTCTCTTCAAAATAAGCAGATTATGATAGGTTTTGCTATATCTGTGCCATTTATCTGGTAATTGAATGTGTGAAAAAGAACCAGAATATTACATCATTTTTATTCTTTCCTCCTGAACTATAATTATCATTGACATGCAAGATACATAATAAGGACCTAGCTAAATATACTGTACCATACAGTGTACTTCATATACTGAAGTAACTTTACAATTTTCACTGACCTTCCCTTTTTCATCAAATCATGGATAGTTTCACAATTACTCTATATTCTGTTGGCCTCTATGACCCACCCTTGCAAATAGCAAACAGCAAGATGCAAATGGCATCTTATATGCATGAAGAATGATTGTAAATTGAAACATTATGGAGGAGGAGATTTGCTCAGTGACATCAGTAATTCATATGTATGCAGACAGTGTCTTTTTGGCTGTGACTAAGTTGCTTTCCAGTCTAAGTTTCTTTCCAGTTCTCCAAGCTGGTAATTCAATTGAGTTCAGGAACTTTCTATGAAAGCTGTGTCAAATGTTTTGAAAAACTATGTGAAACCAATGAAAATGGGTTAACACAATTGGAATTGCTCGGTTCTCCAAGCTGGTAATTCAATTGAGTTCAGGAACTTTCTATGAAAGCTGTGTCAAATGTTTTGAAAAACTATGTGAAACCAATGAAAATGGGTTAACACAATTGGAATTGCTCGGTTATTTTGTGCTAAGAAAATGAAAATGAAGATCAAGTGTATCCTAGTTTCATGAAGTGCTTCTTAGCAATCAAGAAAAGCTGCAATACCCTATCTACAGAATATCTAGGAGGGTATCTAATTGCTCTTTTAAAAAATAATAAACAACAACAAAAAAAGAACCAACAGAACTCTGGGGCATTACTGCCTTTTATTTCCACACTATTGTCCATGGGGATACTTGCCTCTAACTACCTGTCCCCTCATTAACTGCCTGGGATTTGGTTGTCTGATGATGACACTGAGGTTCACTGCTTCCTTTTTCCCTTCTTTTAGAGGCCTCACAGTCACACTGATGTGTGTGATGAGTATGAAAGAGAGACCTCGCTTGAGACACATGGAACAGGACATTCGTGTTTGCCCTGATCTCTACGCCACACTGCAAGGACACCTCTCTGGCCTCAGAGTGGAGAGACGAGGGCTGGTGGTGGTGGTGGTGGTGGTGCTAGTGAGGGGAGTGGAGGGCAGAGAAACAGACCAGTGTACATCTCCTCTTGGCACCAAGGGCGAATGAGGGATCCCCTGGCTCCAGGATTACCCTATTATGGCGAAGACGCTCCTTCTAAGCCTCACACACTGACACGTATTCCTCCTCTCTGGCCCATTCACTTTGAAACATGTTGTGTCAGGGAGGCTTATGGAAAAAAAAATCTACATAATCCCCCCTCGCTTTTTTTTTCTTGTTCTCCGTCACAATTAAAGATATCAGTGAACAATAAAATTGCTTGCTCCCTGGTTTGTTTCATCTTGTGCTTGTGGAGAGAGGATGTGAGGATATGGCACTACCTCTATGGAAGCCCCGCAGGGAGAGAAAAAAGACGGCTGACAATGGAAGATGCTGATGGCTTGTATCAATACGTTTTCAATGCTTTCAAATGCTTTTTTTTCAGAAATTGAAGAGCGGGACATATCTACATTGATAAATGTCCAGCATATGTGTTGAATAGATTTGTTGTGTGTGGAGAAGTGAAGGTCCTTTGTTTGGACATTGATTTATTACATTCCAATGGAAGATGGCCACTGTCACATTATTCATATTACGTTACTAATACTAGCCTTTAGCAAACAGGGTTCAAATGCCTGACTGCCTGACAGAACAAAAAGCAGTGTGACAACTGAACTAGTTCTCAAATGACTCAAGATGATATCACTGTCAAAACAGACTAAGGTAGCGCTGTCAGCACACAGCAGTGGTGAAAGAGTACTCCATTCAACCAGAGTGCTCCTTCCACTATGTCATCACATTGTTATGAAAATGGAACTTGAGCTTGACTTGACTTGCACAGTATTCAGTGTCAGTCATTAGCCAGTGAATATGAAGAGTGTCACCTGTTCAAAGAGACATTAAGAGTTAGCATCTAAGACAAGCAAGCTAACCAGGTTTAACAAACAACAGACATGCCTTGCAACTATCAACAACAGCTAAAATAGCTAAATTTATTTGTTTTTATTTGTATTAAACGTGGAGCACGAAAAGGCATTGCCAAAAGCCTAGATAGCTAGACAGCTCTTCACTTGACCAGACATAGAAAGACAATAATTGAGGTTGCACTGAAGACCGGGTGTGCAGGCATTCTTTCAGTGGATGGTCCCTTTAATACTGGATGCACAGAGACCTCCTCTGTACACTTTTAATGGGCTTCAACAAACACCAGAGACAAATGATCTAGAGGACCTGATCAGTGACCCCAGTGATTAGGAAAGGGGGTTGACATGACTCATGACCTTGATAAGGGGGTGAGGGAACCCCAGCAGCGCTGTAAGCAGTGTATTTAGAGGCAACAGTGAGACTTTGGCTTAACATATAATTAACGTCTAATAACCTCCTGATTGTTTGTCAACACTTTTTTTCTTTCTCTCTATCTCTCTCTCTTTCTTGCTTTCTCCATTTCTGCCTTTCCACCTCCCTCTCTCCACCTCTTTTCTCTTACTGGTCCTAATAATCTTCAGCAGGCCTGGAGGCCCTGTATTCCCAGATATCATCTTAAGCCTCTTGTTCCAATACCCTGGCATGGCAGTAACAACACTGGCCAGTCACTCATTTACAAGGCCAGATAAATGCATAGTCCCTAATCTCTGTCCAGTTAGGGCTCCTGGAAACAAGCGCACGGACCATAGCCTCTACCCCCTTCTGTTCACTGTGGCCCCATAATCGGTCACTCTTTCTCCGTCTCTCGCTCTCTCTTTCTCATTCACACACTCCATAGTCGTTCATAAAACCTGCAATGATATACCCAGCTCTGGTGGCACAGGATGGCTATAACATCCTGCAAAAAGTCACATGGGGTCCAATGAGGCCTTTTGCATTCACACTTCAAAGAGATAAGTCAGAGAGTTTAAAGATGACACTTCAGGCTTTGATGTATTCTTGTGCCATCGTTTTCACCGACAGGCTTTCAGGAGACAAGCTCAAAGGGTATTTCTGGCAGGCAAAAAGACAGCAAAATGACAACTGACTCTGGCTTTTAATTACTGCAAATAAAAACAAAGAAATAATTAAAAGAGTGAATCACTTACAAAAGCTCATTAAAAGCACATGCTATCCACTCTCTATTCCTTTTGGTTTCAGCAAGACAAAAGAGGGACAATATCCTATTAAATGCTGTTTTCACATCCCATTCATTTCAATTGCTACTAAAGGGTCTGTGTTTTGCTTTGGATTAGAGTCTGATAGCACTTCAACAGAGAATGATTCCCCCTTTTGAAGACATGCACACACACTACAAGTACGTAGAGACAGAGAGAGAGTAAAAGACAGAAAAAAGAAAGTGGGAGAAGGAGAGATAGAGGTAGAGTGAGTAGGATGTATAATGCGCTGTCGGAGGAGGATAAATTAGGAGGCAAATGGTGCGTTTGTTGTGTGGTGGAGGGATCTCCCAGGCCCTTAATGCAGATAGGAAGCACCAGGGTTACGCTGGGGGAACAGGCAATTGTGATTTATGGGTAGCAGCGGGCTGATAAGGAGGCTCCCTTCATTTAAGGCCTTATCGTCTGCTGTAAAGAAAGGCCACAATTTGCCACATTCTTAAAAGCCCCAGATGCAGCTAATCTCTGCAACCTTGCAGACAATCTGTCTTGGTAAGAACTATAGATCACTCACATGTCTCTCTGATCGGGGCTGCCTCCAGTCTCCAGCCTCCAGCGTAGAGCTGTGGTGCTGTGGGGAAGAAAGCAGAGGAGAACACACACATAACACACACAGACAAGTTGTATGTGTGCTGTACATATACCAATATAGAATATGTATCCCCCCTCCTCAAATGGACAAACAGTACTCCCATCTATGTACATATACTGTATGTAGTTACCAACCCAGATCCATAGACACATTTACATGCGCCAACATAGATTCATACGTTATCTTACAGATACAAACACACACACACACTCACACACACACATACACACACACACACACACACACACACACACACACACACACATTTTCTGTCAGCCTCTTGAAGCCCTTTTTTTTACTACTCACACAATCATCAAATAATCAGCATGTTTTGAGACTTTTGAATAAAGACTTTGCAGTTCTGGTTCACTGTGAAAATATTGCTGTTTCAATGAAAGAAAGGAAATAGCAAAACCAGCTCAATTGATAGTTTTGAAGTTCAGAGACTTTTGGTGGCGATTAACCTCCATAGTGCAGTCCACTGCATAGTGAGGAGGACTTTGTCAAAAACCACCTGACCTCTTCATTGTTTGTAAGTGATTCGATTTGTGTTGAAGTCTGCCAAGTAAACAAAAGAATTACGGAAGGCTTTAAAATACGTAAATGGAGGTTAATGCAGTGACATCTGTGAGTATTAACAAGAAACTGATCTTATTGACAAAGAAAAAAAAGCAAAAAACAACAGAGATTGCAATTCAACTGCACTTGGCAGACTGACTGAACCGCAATTAATCAAATAGCAAAAATGACAGCATCGGCACATGCCCAAGTTTAACAACCACCATTTACAGGGACAAGGTCTGCAGCAAACTATTGTTCAGTCGAAGTGAGCAAGTTGCCCTCTGCACAGTGCCTGAGCACTGCTTTACCTATGAAATACACAGAGCTCAGACAGTAACACTCATAATCAATACTAATCAGAAAAATAATTACACAAGCCGGCTTAGGAGCGGCATTGATTTTTAGGGCCGTTGTTTGCATTAGTGTCATATCTGATCCGAATAATCTTTAAAGCGATTTCGCTTGAAGTTGGAACAACAGCAAAAGAAAATGAAGAGAAATTATGTGAATGTCATTGCAAAGTTTGTCTTTCTGGGGGCTGGGGCATTGGGATTTCTGTGGAGAGGTATTGAACAGTTGGTAAGTCAATTATCAGTTTCATTTTTCTTTCAATGTCATGTGTTGTGGAGTGTCTGTGTGTGTCTGTGTGTGTGTGTGTGTGTGAGGGAGAGAGAGAAAGAAAGAGAGAGAGAGTGTGTTTTCTGAATTAACCTGTTGACATGACTTCATAATAATGACATGGTCGATTTGAGCATTCACTTAATTCAGTGTAGACAAGCACACACATCAATAATGTATCAGTATGTGAAAATGTATGATCACAAATGTAATTTACCAGGCCATCTTGAATAGACAGATTCTCTCCTGCAAGGACTGCACTCATTGTTTGGTGTTTTCATCCAACCGACTAGTATTTAGGCTGTATTGTGTGCTTGTAACAAATGATGTGTGCTGTGTAACAGACAGTGCATGGCGCATCACCAATGCTCTTTGGAATATTTTGATGACCTGTGTGTATGTAGATGCATTATGCATATTGGCCCTTGTGTGTGTGTGTGTGTGTATGTGTGTGTGTGTGTGTCAGAGGGTGGTTTATCAGGCAGCTAATGCATAAAATGGGAGCATAAATAGGAGCCTAGGGTTAAGGAATGAGTGACTTACCTGGCAAAGTTTTTTTGTCCTCTCGTTTTCTTCCTTCTCCTCTTTTCACTGCCATCTCTGTCAACATTCACATGCAGACACACTGTTTGTGTGGGGAAAAGGGTTTTGACGTATGGATGCATGCATCAGTCATTTGGTCCTGTATGGTTGACCCTTCAAACACACAGCTCAAAGACTTCTGACGAATCTGCTTTTCATGCTTTGATGAAATTGAAATTGTGGTCTCAAACATGGATGAATTACCACTGTTCCTTGAAAATAAAAACAGAAAAGAAAAAAAACACATCATTTCATTTGAATAGAGAGAGCAGTTTTTGCAAACACACACACAAACACAAACACACACACACACACACACACACACAACATAACATATTTTTAGTATTTTATCTGTGGATTCTGGTATTTTCACTTTCCCACATGAGTGCTCATGTACATCTTATCATAAGAGAACTAAGGATTACCTTTAAAATTGCTTTGGAGTCATAATACCCCACATATCCGACAAGGCCCTTAAGCACATGACTCTATGGCAGGCATTATTAAGTGTAACTTAGGGCCTAGTTTTATTCATGGCATTCCTTACTGCATTTGAGGTGCAGCTATTTTCCTGTCTCAGCCTCTCCGTGTCTTATGGGTGTAATTAGTCTATGGAAGGCAGCAGTTTATTTCCCCTTCCACAGACGTTCAGGGAAGCCAGTGATCTGATAAATAGAATTTTTCAGCACCATAGCATCTTGCATCGCACACACACACAGACACACACCGCATTCCGACAGATAATCCTGTTTATGTACCAGGTCTGGCTTAAACAGGCCAGGTAGGGAGACCCCCTGCTGCTTTTGCAACACTCACACACACATTACATAGGTGCATGCATACAAACGCACAGGCATCTGCTAACACACACACACACACACACACACAAACACACACACACACAAACACACACACAAATACACAAGCAAACAGAGACTGAGACACAGCAATGCAGTTCTACACATATATGCTCCTATGAACCTACAAAAGGGACATAAAATGAAATGCATAGAGAATTGCAGAAAAAAGCAAAATAAGAAAAGAGAGAGATGAACTGAGGAAGGCAGCAAAAGATGTGGAAGAGAACAAGTGAGGAAACAGATAAAGGTTAACAGAAAAAGAGTCCCCTGTGCTGCCCACTTACTTCATGACTAATCACCTGCACACAATACGCCTTGGAGTCTCCTGTCTACAGCGTAGCCTGGGTGAGGAGGTCAGAGCTGAACTGTAAGTGACCTCTGACTCCTTACAACACTGGGCTGCCCCCCCCGCCTGCCCTCCAACACCTCTGCCCCTCAACCCCCACTGCCAGCCTGCCTTGTAGTCCCAGCAGCCTTGGCCCCTCTTCCTTACTCTCTCCATCAATGGTCCACACCTCAGGGGGAGGAGGGGTGGGGTTGGCAATTCATCTTGCAGCTTGCTCCTACCATCTCTTACAGGACACAGGGGTTTGACTGTGATAAAAGCCTGCCTCAGATTGGATCAGAGCAAGCAGAAGAGTCTAGTTGGTGTCCGTCCTCTCCACCCCTTTTCCCTCTTAGAGAGCCCTCCCCTCCATTACCCAGTGACCTTCCTTGACCCAAACACACACACACACACACACACACATAAACACCACCCCAGTTGATATGACACAACACCCCACTTCCCACAGGAGCGGCTGAATTCCCCTTGTGACTGGGCGTCTGCTGGTAAACGCCGTCACTGGTGCTGGCAGGTTGTGACAGCGGGCTGCTGCCTGGGCCATTGTTGCGGAAGGTCCAGAGGGAGAGATGGTGTGGGAGGTGTGATATTGATGAGGGGAAAAGAGGAGTGAACGAGTGGGTTGGGAGGCTGGTGAGAGATGTTCTGGATGGGAGGGAGAGACCTGTTCTCTGGTTAATTCACCCGCTTTCTTACCTTCTCTCTCAGTCTCTCAAGGGGAAAGGCCTCAGGGACTGATCCTCAATCCAAAACAATCACATTCTTTTCCTCGCTTTCTCCGTGTTCTTTTGTATTTATGCTCTTCACTTGTCTTTAGCAACTAATCTGTTTCAACAATATAACACAACTGGGAGTGAGGTTGTTCATGGATATCCTCACGGGTGTGGTTACTCTGTATTCACATATAACAAGAGAGCACTGACCCGATGTGCATTAAATGACTTAAAGATGACTGTTAAATTTCAAAACCACCATTAAAATAGAAGTCGAGGGCTGAGTGCCGTAGGTAACCAATACCTGTGAGGATATCCATGAACAACCTCACAACCACAAGTGTTATATTGCTTTTTACAACATTTCCATTGACAGCTAACAAAGTTTTAACCGAATTGTATTTTCTACTATTTCGTTTTCATTTCTGTTCGTTCATCCTTCTCCCCCCAAAATAGTTTGAAGCTTAGTTTTCCATTCCCAAGCAATGCAATACTTAATCAACTGCTTGGAAGTTCTCTCAATAGAAAATGTGGAGTGATCATTTACTGTGAACAGTCACCCATGGTATATTGTGGGATATTCTCACTCCTAGTAACACGTAGAATACTTTTCGTCCTTAGCAGAAATTGCTCAATAGTTCTACCGGACCTTACTGTTATATTATCTGTTGTTTTATTCC
Source organism: Tenualosa thibaudeaui (assembly GCA_027481765.1). Classification (NCBI taxonomy): domain Eukaryota; kingdom Metazoa; phylum Chordata; class Actinopteri; order Clupeiformes; family Clupeidae; genus Tenualosa; species Tenualosa thibaudeaui. The sequence continues at coordinate 1,324,918 of JAIFZK010000173.1, read as the reverse complement.
TGATTCATTCTCTCACCACCAGTATTATGGGATGTCTCGTTTCTCTTTCATATTCTCCTCTCTTTCATATCCTCCATGTTTTGTATTCTCACTCTCTGTCTATGTGCAGAAGAGACTGATGGACAAACAGAGAGGCTGACTGACAGACAGGCAGGCAGACAGACTGACAGACAGTTATCTTACCAGCATCTCAAGCTCTGGGGCCTTCTATCAGTCGCCCATAAACTGGGTAGAGCTGACAAGCATACACATGCACACACACACACACAGACACATATGCACATCCATACTGAACCTTCTGCCTGTGCTCCTCTCTTCCTTAAGATAAGAGCCAATATCAGTGACTGAACATATTTTATGTATGAAATGCAGCTCGCGACAAGCAGTCAAGCATTGGGTTTGTTTAAATAGGTGATGTTTATCGGGTGTTCTTTTTCAAAACAGAGTTTGACATTGTTCTGTTTTCTCTCCCCCATCTTGTGTCTCTCTTCCTTTGCCAGCCCTCCTATTATGGTATTTAGTTCCCCTGCCGCTGCTTGGAGAGGCTCCAGCCTGTGCAACTGAATAAATTAATACAGTATTTTAATTGTGTCTCCGGCTCTATGTCCTGGCTTCAGAGTCTGGCCTTAAAACATTCTTGGCTTGGAATCAGTTTGCCCTCTCTCTCTCACACACACACATCTCCCTCTCTCTCCCTCTTTCTCTCCCTCTCTGCCATTTACAAATCTATTTTACTGCTGCACACTGCAACAGATTATGTGGCCCCGAGATTTGACTCGTCAGAAGGAATGACATTTTTCTCCCTCTCTCCCAGCAACCCCTCCTCTGCAGGTTGTTGTTCGCATCAGATATTGGATGACTTCCCATTTAGTGCTCAGGCTATGGTTGTCAGTTTTTCCCCCCAAACAGTTTTGTGACGTTTGAAATAAGATCTTATAAATGCCATGAGGCTGGTTGACACAATAGTTTGAGTCGTGGGTTTGCATTGATAGGAATGGTAATGCCTGCGTTTAAGCCAGCGAGTGGAGAATACACTACTTAATTCAGTGCAGAGAAGGGACCCGTGCTCAATCTATCATGCTAATGATGATTCAGTTAGCAGCCAGGCGCTGTTTATGTTGCTTCTCAATAAAAGGCAGTCCGTGAAACTATGATAAGGTCCAACCATCAGGGTAGCCATTCCAATAGTAGGAGCAAGGGATGCAATGGATAGTTATTTCATGTGTTCAAAAATTACCCAAATAGTTTTTGTGACAAACTTAGCTTATTAGCATATAGCTTCAGCTTACTTTGTTAGAGAGAACGAGAGAAAATTAAATGTATTCCTCTAACATAACTTGTGTTATGTTATCACCATTTGGTGTTTTGGTGTCTAAATGTGCATGCGTAAACAAAATAAGAAATGTGAGATAACCACAAAATAACAGTATTCAGTGTGAAGACCAGTTCAGCTGACTGATGGCAGGCTGGCCTATGGTGTTCATTAACTTTACCTCGACTCCTATTTTAATGGTGGTCTTTGAGCTTTAACAGTGAGCTTAAGGTTTAATAGTCATTTAATGTCCATCAGGTCAGTGCTCCCTTGTTGGTAATATAGAGTATACTGTGTGTGTGTGTGTGTGTGTGTGTGGATGTTTGGATAGACGGCGGCAGTGATGGTGGGTGTTTAACCCCATGCCACCCCACCTCAGTTAGCCCTGTCCCCTCTGGCTGTGTTGTTCTGCTGTGGGTGTACACCAAACAGGACCAGACTTCCCCTTTAGGTCCCCTGAGGTATGGCTGAAAAACCCTCATCCCCCATCCCCCATAAACACACACACACACACACACATATATATATATATATATATACACACACACACACACACACACTTATTTATTCATCCATGCACTAGCTGCTAACATAATAAAATCAATAGGATAGCATTACATTTAAAACATTACCTTCACATAAAGAGGTATATGACAAAATATTCTGAGTAATAGACCATACAAATGCACACACACAAAACCACACACAGAAAAGCACATGCACATCTTGTGTGGTTGTGTGAGTGTGCTGAGCTGGTCATTTCCATAACAGGCAGGCGTGTTTGTGTAGATACACTTGTTCTAGCCGGATGGGGAGGGAAGAGGGGGCTGGGGGGGCAAGAAGCCTCCAGCTTTATTTCAATAACAACAGACAGACACAGGGTCCATCACGTCAGGCTTTGACTCTGCAGCAAAGCGCCGGCGTCCTGATGGTGAGATAAGACCACATGGCGGACCCACAGACACGGCTTGGAAATGAGGAGCCACTCCTGGCTCGGCACTGGCCTCTTGACTCCGCTTTGCTCTCCTTGTGTGTCAGGGGAGCCAGGGTGCTGGCCCACGCACCTGCCATTTTTCCTGGCTGACCTGTCTGTCTGTCAGCATGGCAGGGGCAAGAGCGTGGTGTGGTGCTTGGTGTGTGTGTGTGTGTGTGTGTGTGTGCGTGTGTGTGCCTTTCCTGGTGTGTTTGTCATCTGGGTAATTGAACATGAATGCAAACAGTGAGGTTGATAATGATGTGTGCCACTTATCTGGAAACAAACAGTCATGCTGTCTTCTGATGAGCAGGCATTGACTGAGGCTGGGGTGATTGAAGCCATTCACACAAACAAAAATGAACACACATGCATGCACCCGGGCACGCACACACACACACACACACACACACACACACACACACACACACACACACACACACGCATCCCATGGGAGGGATTCTTTTGACATGAACCAACAGATACTGTATATGCATACAACATGGATCTGGACTTCACTATAGTTTACACAGCTAATCCTGCATGTCACACCACTGTTTAAACAGTGTAAACCACCTTATCCAATAGATTTACAATTGTTATAGGTGCTTAGACTGATACATAAACACACACACATACACAGAGACGGCCTATATAGATGTTTAAAGCTGAGCTTGATTATATATGCCAGAAGTGGCTTAGCGGCGGTGACCAGGCATTCTTCAGCAGCACAGGCTGTTGTGGAGTTACTGGAGGAGTTGTAAATATGCGCTAACACTTTTAGTGGTAATCCGAGTGCACAAAGCACTAGCTGAGATTACAGGGGGCTGGTCGTCTGACAGAGAGAGTGAGGGGGAGAAAGAGAGAGAGTGAAAGGGGGAATCCTCTTCTACAATCGCGTCCCATTGGTTTATGGTTCAGTGGAAAGAGGGGCTTGCTGCCATGCTACCAATGGCAGCAATCATGGAGGGGGGACAGGGAGAAGAGCAGTCATCCAAAACTGCTTTTAGGAAGAAAGAGGAAAGATGTGCAAGCACAGCAAAAAGAACTAGACTTTCCTCGTAAACAGAGGGTTTCTGATCAGAATATAGAGCTTTACCTTTTCATTGGTGAAAAGGTTAAAAGTAGCACGCTTAAGTAAAGATTACTGTGCCAATATAGAGCGTTCTTTTCTTTTGGCCAACATTATTTGTTTAAGTGTATTGGGTTGAGGGTATATCTTATCTTGGAGGCCTTTGAAGTGCTCACTGTATGTGACTGCTCATGGTATCCGTGACCTCCCTGACTCAGAGCTTTTAGCAAGTCCCACCAGCGCTGGAATTTCCAACCTCTGGCAAGTTGTGCAGCCACCCAAACTGACAAATTCTGAGAAGGTTTAAGCAATGCAGAGAGAGAGAGTGAGAGAGAGAATCTGAACCATAGCCCTGTAGACCTCAGGATGAATAGAAGCTAGAAGCTGTTTTCATTTTGAAATCGGCCTCTCTGCACTTGGCTGAACCTACAATAAAAGTTGATAATTGAGAAGCAAGAGGGTAGGATCAATATGACTAAGAAAAAAAAGGAGTAAGTGAGAGGGAGGGAGTGGGGGTGAGAGAGAGAGGGAGTGAAACCCAGGCCTAGGCTTATGTTTAATACAGTTTAACTGATATTTAATATTTTCTGCTTTCTCTCTCTTTCTCTCCCTTTGTCCACATTAAAATACTTCAAAAAGAATTCTAATGAAGTGGAAATTAAAAGGGAGCGCAGATTGGGGTTGGAAAGAGAGGCCTCTAATCCCGCTATCTCTTAATAATTCAAAGTCTCTTTTATTTTCAGAATAAAAAAGCAGAATTAATCTGGCACTGTGAAGCTGTCCTCTCTTCTCAGTGTTTAAATAAATCCCCCCTCGTACATTAGACGCGCGGAGGCCCCGGTGCTGGCTTCGCGCCAAGCTCTGTGTCAATTCCCTCCTGCCTCTTTTCCTTTTCTCTCGCTCCCTCTCTCCCTGGCCGTCCCTTTTTATTCCCTTTCTTTTGCTGTGCTGCCAGCGAGGGGACCTGAGAGAGACGAGCACTGGAGCCACCGGAGGACCCGCTATCTCCTGGAACCTGCTCAGCGCTCGGGCCTATCACAGCGCAGCTAAGACCACTTAGTGAAAGGCTGTCGAAAAGGCACCCTTAGGAAACTTTGGAGATATTAGGACACTGGAAAGCCTAATGATATATTACAAAGGCACTGAAAGAAAAGGAGGGGGGGGGGAGGAGTAAGAAAGGAAGAAAGAAAGAATGGAGTGGAAGAAAAAAAGAGGTGACCATTTATAGCACAACTGAAAATGGCTACCTTGGCTATTTGGAAGAACAAAAAGCTGACCAGAAGAACAGGAAAAAAATCACATCCATGAATTTACTATGTGCTATAGGACATACAGCACCCTTCATTTCTAATCCCATTTCAATCATTTGAATTTTCTGCGTGGCAAAAGGTCTCTCTGTCTTGCCACCGCTAGCAGTAAACATTAGCAGATGCATGAAGATGGCGTAAAGTGATAATGATTTGAATTTGATGTTGTCCTTGTTGCTCCTAATTAGCGCCCACTGAATAGGCTCCCTCAGTCTTTTATGGAGCCTTCTATCCCTTTTTTGGGGGGGACCTTTTCATTTCCCGCAGTAATTCCCTCCGCTTGTTGTTAAGTACCCCAAAGTAGCCAAGCCATTTTGCAGACAATGCCTTAGCCTTTGCAAATTGACACAGTAGCAATAAAAGGCTCAGGCCTGACTTGAGCCAAAACTCATTGAGAGCTTGAGAGCCAGGCGGGTGGGTTAGGAGAGAGAGGAGGGGGCTGCTGTCATGCACCCAGCTCAGCCACAGCCCAGCCCAGCGCAGCCCAGCCTTAGGCAGGGGAGGAGAATAGAGGCAAGGGCAGGCCTGGCTGGGCCACTCCCTTATTAGCCTCAGAGATGAGCTAAGCATCTTTAGGATGCCCCATTCCAAATAGAGACCAGGGTAAGGCATGGTGTGGTGTGGTGTGGTGTGGCAAAGCTTAGACATGTCCAAATCTCCTCATGCCAGTTCACCACATCACAGCGCACGGCATGGTGTGGCTGCCATCTTGGTGTGGATGGTATTTGTTTTGTTTCTTGACATATTATCTACAGTGGCCCCAAGTGTCCAAAACTTAGGCTGTTGGCATTGAGATACGGCCGAGCATGCAGAAATATCAGAGATCCTCAGGCCTGATCCAGGATGGGAGAATATTTGGAAACCTTTTTTCTGTTTTTGTTTTGTGTTGTTTGTTTGTTTCTGGTGTGGAATTTGCCAAGATTTCTTCATCTTTCTGCACATGTATACTTGCGCCGCTGCATGGTTTGACATGTGTGCTGCTGGCGAAGACGTTTCCCTCCGAGACTCTGGAAGCTTGTGTATGAGGAAAAACAATAGCAGTGGAATATCTCTCTTTTCTTCTGCTGAGAAGATGTGTGGAAAAGACGCCATTCATGCGGAAAAGAAAGTTTGTTGTTTCGCTGGAGTTTGAAAAGCGAAGAGTCTGGCTTGGATAAAATGGTATTTCCCCAGGGGCAAGCAGACAGAAATAGAACAAAACATCTTCGAGGAAGGACAATATTTGAGCAGCTGAAAACATGCTCAAAGCAACAGAAAGAAGATTCTTTTTTTCCCTCCACCTGCCCTGTATACATTTCTAGTTCTCTGCAACTAAATCAAAAAAGTAATTTTTCTCTTTTATTCAGTCTTTGATTTATTTTCATTTTTTTTACAAGAAGGAGGAGAACCATCTTGATCTGCTGAACCAGCCTGAAATGAGATTGACATGGCAGGTCCAGAGGCCAGGACTGTTTCTTTTCAGCAGGCCGCAAGGCTCCTCGCCAGAGATACCTACTGTGTGCCTTATCAAATAAAAAAATAATAATAAATAAATAAATGTGAGAGGAGAGGAAATAGAAGAGGCCTACAGGGGAAGCACAAAGGTGCGTCTGAAGATACCCAAAGGCAACATAAAGTCATTTTCAAGGAAGGGTGTGCTCTATTTTTATTTATATCTGTCTCTTTCACTCACACACACACACGCACACGCACACACACACGCACACGCACACGCACACGCACACGCACACACACACACACACACACGCTCTGTTTCTCCATACATACTGTTTGGAGGGCTATCATTATGCCAGACAGGATAGGTGGGGTGAGAGCCATTTGCATTAGCATCAGTGTCTGACTCCAGGCGCTTAGCTATGATACTTCATTCCAAACCATTCAGCGGACCATTATCGCTCTCTCGCCCCCTGTCGCTCCCTCGTCCCATCTGTACACACATGCTCACACACTCTCAAATGCAGAAGATGACACACAACCACAGACACACACAAACACTCCCTCTTTCTCTCTCACACACATACATAAGTCAAACAAATGCACAGACAAACTCACACCTCTCTCTCTATCCCTCTCTCTCTCTCTCTCTCACACACACACACACACAAATACATTTCTTTACCAATACACACATAACAAAGACCCCCCCTCCCCAAACACACACACATACACCTTTTCCATCCAACCTTATCATGTGCAGTATCTCCTGCAACACAGGCACAGAGGTGCGGGGAGGGAGGGAGAGAGAGAAAGAGAATGTGTGAGAGAAAGAGAAGGATAGAGGGGGTCGTTACCGGAGGGAGAAAAAGGGGCCTGTGTGTCTGTTGTCTGTGTGTGCCTATGTGTGTGTGTGTGTGTGGGTTGCTGCCGTGTAATTGTCCTGGTGAGCACTCAATAGCATCTTAAACCAAGCAGGCAATCTCCAAAGCTGAGTGAAGGAGGGAAAGGCCCTGTGGCAATAGGGACCCTAATAGGAACTCCTTTCTCCCAGAGATAAATGGGGAAAGTTCCTTTTATTTATCCTGGGCGGTTGTTTGGGACTGGGGCTATTAAAGTGCAGCGACGCTATTTATCCCGGAGAAAAGGATTGGTCGGACACACGGCCAAGGGCCAGGGAGGGAAGGAGAGAGGCAAGGAGGAGATGTGGCCATTGGAAATTGGCAGAATTGGAAGGTCAAACTGTTTATCTTTTTTTCTCTCTTCGTCTATTCCCATGTCGTTTCTCTCGTTTCTCTTGCCTTTTGCTCTTCCTCGCTGTCTTTTTTTCTCTATTTCCTCCGTTCCACTCCCTTTCTCTCCCGTTCTTCTTGAACTGTCCTTTCTTCATGTGCTCCTCTATTGTGGTAACCCTCTTGACTCTAGAAAAAGGTCTCTGGTTTAAGGCAAAAGCAATCAAACTGCGACCCCTCAAGAAAAAGCAAAACAAAAGCCAATCAAATCTTCTGTCACTCCATAAGTCTTTGATGATGCACTTCTATTTCTCTTGTCTTCTACAGAAAGGCTAACATGTCTTGGTGTGTGTGTGTGTGTGTTAAGTTTAATCTAACACAGAGGGTCAAAATCCCTCTTTGCACTTCATCTCTGTGAATGTCTCTGAACAGCATGTTCAGTCAGGTGACCATCCCTCTTTCACTGGCCTCTGTCTGACCTGCCTCGCCCATTCATTCATTTGCTCTATCTGCCTCTCTTTGGCGGTGAAGCTCTTCCTCCGCTCGGCTGCAGGGTGCTTATCAGGAGAGCGCGGTGAACAACTGTTCCACGGACAAGCCCCCCCCCAACAGTCTCTTTTTAAGCGCACTTCACCCCAATCACTAAAACAACAGGCAGGGAAATGTCACCACGTCTTCCACCACCGGCCCGTGCACAGATGCACGTCACATGCTTCAGAACAATCAGGTGCTGATAACAGGGGTGGAGGGTGTTACCACTTCTCTCACCCTCTCCTTCTCTATCCTTCTCTCTCTCTCTCCTTCCTTCTCTCCCTCCCTTTTCCCTCTGCTTTACTTAATGAAAAGCTGTCTGCCTGTCAGGCTCTAGTCCCTGGGCCTGTTTGACACACAGAGTCCATCTCCCCCTCTGCAGTCACTCAGCATTAGGGCCTCTCTGGCTAACAGGAGCAGACAGAGTGGCCCGGTGTCCTGTCGTTTATGTGTGATTACCAGGAGTGTCGCGGCAGTTCTCTTTCAGGAGAGGGGATTGAGGCAGAAGGTTTCTGTCTCTCTTTACACACACAAACTCTCCTCCCCTCACATAAGAAGAATGAAGAGAAATTAAAGGGACCATTACAGTAAATCCATGGTTCAAGACATGAATAGAATTAAGTTAACAAATGGGCAAATATTTTGCATAATATTGTAATCTTTACCTGTGTCTATAGAACCAAATAATCTGTAAATAAAAACACAAAGTGCAAAACCCTGTCATGAGTGACATAATACAGCGAATAAGAATCAGGCAATTAGCGATGGTATAAAACACAATCACACAGATTAGAATTACAATTACACAACCCCAATCTAAACTGTTCCTCTACTGGGTTTTCCTGACTGTAGCTTATGCATTGATTTTGTGCTTTGCTTACACTCTTGTGGAGCGAACACTGCTGGTGTGCATGGCAGCATTTTTATTCTTGGTCACACCAGAAACACACAGAAAATAAACATCACAGATAACCTATTTGAACTTGTGGTGAAAATGAAAACATCATTTCATGTGACTATTATACTATTTGGCATGATGTGACACTACAAAAGGGTAATACACAGGTGTGTTTAATCCATGGGCTGAATGAAATCACATATAGTTTTGGGATTAAAAAGTGGTGCAAAGAATAGTCAGAAAATTATGATGTGTGTAAATCTGGGATGCACTCAAAGAAAGGGTGTGTAGGCTGGGACCAAATGCTGCCATGGTGTTGAATGACTTGTGATCACCACCTCTGTATCCTACAAATCTGAAGGGCACAGCCATACATTATATATGCTCACTCTTGCCTCTTTCTCTTAAAATAGTCATTTATTCATATGTAAATGAGGTGCCCTAACACAGGGGCCTCTACACCTGATGGTGAGGGTTTGGAGGAGCAGAGTTGGATGTTTGGGTGGAGGGGGGGGGGGGGGGTTGCAGAGGCAGTGCCAAACTCACAGCGGGTCTTACATACTGGGGAGGACGCCATCCAACTGGGCCGGAGTCTCCCTCGGCAGACGAATCCGCCTTGGCTTTGCCTCGGTGCTGGCAGAGGGTACTTGGTGTCTCTGTTCTCTCACACTGGAAACAGTCCTGGCTGGTGCAAGGGCCTTATTTGGACGCTTTAACCCAGTCAGTTAGCTATGGGGAGGGTGTGGAAGAGAAGGGGGGAGGTGCAGTGTTTCTCTTGCTCACAAAAGAACAGACAGTGGAACAGTGTTTGCATCCTTGTTCATGGAGGTTTGTTGTTTTGTTTTAGCTTGTTTGTTTGCATTTGCATGTATGTGTGTGTGAGTGTGTGTGTTGAAAGGGAATGGGTTGATTCCTCACACACCCCTCCTCCCCCTGGGGTTCCTCTGATCCCATTTGCAGGAGACAAAACAGCAGAGAACCGCAGAGGAAGTTCCAAGTTCTTACTGCCAAGCAAGACTTTAATACGACAGGAACAAAGACACAACATGTCTGTGATTACCTAAAGCTAATAATAACGCCATAATTAAAAGCTAATTGAAAACACAGAGAGAATGATGGTATTTAAGGGTTAAAGGAAATAGGCACCACATTAGGAGCGTAAAAATGACATATTAGAGGCCAAATTAAACCATTAATTAGTGATCGTTCAGTCGTCTTCAGTTCATTATATAATACTTTTGGTTGTGAAAGAGCACTTCCATAGTTTTCAAGAAAAAAGAGTGATGTGCCTTTTTCCTGATTGTATGATATATCAGAAAACTCTGAAACACCCCTGTTTTAAAGGTAGGGTATGATATGTTTTTCTGCAGCAATTACTACTTCAAAATCTTCTTCAAAGCTAGATCACAACTACATAAATGCTCTGACATTAGAATTAAAAAAATGACATAGTGATAGTGGTAGGTCTATCAGACTCTGAACAATGCAGTACCTCTCTCAAAGCAAGCAATGCACAATCAGGCATATCCTTTTTGATAGTGTGTTGTCAAACATATAGTTCTTTCAAGATTTTCCTCCTTTAACCATTTTGTTCACCCCAGAATGAATGTTTGATCCTGAAAGTAAAGGGTTACAATTAAAGGCCTGAATATGAATTTGAACTATTCTTAGAAAACCCTACCAGGCATTATTCTAATATTGCAGTATGTGACTGATACAGTCTTTTATAGAAAAACCCATTCATCTGGCTTTACAGGTGTAGATCGCAGGCTGATTTGGAGGTTACAGTGGTAACCTTCAGTGAAGCATAGCCCTCTGGGATTGTCTACCTTCCTCTGGCACTGTGAAATTAACCAGAGAAGTATGGATTCCCCAGTCATGTGATCACACCTGAGCAATGTGTCTATCTGGCAAGAGAGAGACAGAAAGAGAGGAATGAATGTCCATTTATGGGTGTGATCCAAAGAAGGTCAAGTGGAACGGTGAAACTGGAGGTTTCAGGAGAGCATCTGGGGGCAATGCTCAACAATAAGGACAGAGAGAGAGAAAGAAAAATGAGAAGAACAGTTGGAGGGGAGATATGGAGAGAAAGAGAGGGAAAGTTGATGAGGAAGAGAGGAAAAAAGAGGGCAAGAGAAAGAATGAGAGAAAGAAGGTGAGGAGGAAAGGGACAGAAAGAGAAAGACAATTGTATACACAGAAAAGAGAGGTGGAAGAGAGATGGAAGGAAAGGGAGTAGAGGGGAGCAACAGAAAAAAGAGAGGAGTGGTGAAAGAGAGGAGGGGAGCGCTTGCACATGTAAATGAGGAAGAGGAGGAAAACGGGTCGTCCGCTCAGCTCTTCCGTCTCCTTGGGCCCCAGCTTTAATTTCTGCTCGCCCAAGCGCTCAGCCAGGTCTGGCCACAGGCACAGAGGAGCCGTAGTGGTGCCTCTCTCCTCTTCTCTCTGGGCTCCATTCCCTCGCTCTCTCTCCCTCTCTTCTCATTCTTTCTTTCTTTTTCTCTCTCAGCACAGGTCATGGTGAGGTTTTTGCCTTTATTATGGATAATGAGTTAACAGAAAGAGTGAGATAGAAAGAACACAAGGTAAAAAAAGAGGCCGAAGAGGAAGACACACACACACACGCATACACGCTCACTCTCTTTCAGACACACACACAAACACACACTGAAAGAGGCCTGGCAGAGAGCCTGTCCAGGCTGCCTACCATGCTATGTAGCTGAAACCACAGAACACCCCCCACCCCCACCCCCCACCCCCCGCACACACACACACACACACACACACGCCCTCCCTCTATAATTAATATATCTTAATTGGCCTGATGCCCTGGCTGCCCCGGCAACATTATTTCCTCATCTCTCCGCAGGTTTGCTTCACTTCTGAGGCCTCTCAGTAGGCCAGCGGAGCAGGCTAGGGAGAACACAAGCTCCTTTTGTCAAACACACATGCACTGCGCCTTTTGTTTTGACACCAAATTATTAATCACTACTACTTTTGGAGAGGGAGGAGGGCTGTAGGGGTGGGGCCGCTTGAAACCGGTAAACAGCATTTTATTCAATTATCTCTCATCTGAGACCAATCTCATCTGTGAGGTTCATGGAGGGTTTCTTCTGTTGTCGTTGACTTAATTACTGTTGGGCCTAATGAACGCCACAGAGACTAAATAATAGCTTGAGGTTACGCGACAGATTTAATAAATAACTTCTATCTCGACATCAGTTACCAGGCTAGTCTTTTAAAATAGTTGCCAAACATCTTGCTTGCAGTCATGTACCCTCAAATTGCTGCTATGTTTATAATTCTTTCTGTAATCAAATATCATAATCGACCATACAACTGGTCACTGTATATTACACTTGTCTTTAAACTAACAACATGTTCTTCTAAATTTTGTATGTGGACCTTATGATAAGTGACTTGCTTGTTATTATTTGTATTGTAACTCTTTTAAAACTAAATTTGCTTTGTTTTAAAGGAACATGCCACTCACGATACCTTTACTGCTCCATAGTTAGGGATTGTGCACGGTAAATCATCACTCCTCACGGGTCTTTTGGGAAGGACTGCCTCTGCTGTTGCCCCCAGCTGCGAGGCATGGCGGCTTCTGACCTTCCCTGCAGTGTTGGGTTGCCATGCATCATACCTTAGTTATGCTGCTATAGCCTAGTGCCGCCACAAACCTAACATGTGTCATGCTGTAACTCTCTCTCCCTCTCTCATATACATATATATACATACATATACATTGTACAATGTGCATACTATGCCTGGCTGCTACTACTCTGCCCTGCCATAACTTTTGATGACCACCTATGGCTTGACTACCATATAATGTTGTGGGACAATATTTTGGAATTATTATGACACGCAGTTAAAATCATGGACAAATTGCAGTCAACACTGTTGTAGTTTTCCTGCTTGACCCCTGGCAACTGGGTTGGCCCCTTAAGCCGTGGATCTCTCCAAGGTTTCTTCCTATACTAACTACCACAAGGAGTTTTTCCTATTGTAAAAGGCGCTGTGTAAATATAATTGAACTGAATTGAATTGAACTGTTTTGGGAAATGAGCTCATTTACCATCTCCCCTAGAGTTAGACAATTAGGTTATCACCTTTCTCATTTCCAAGCAGCCCATGTCCCAGTCTGATGGAAGTGTTTTTAGCTTAGCCTAGCATAGCTCCTTGATTCCTTGGAGACTGTTAGCATTGCTCCCAAAAGTGAAAGAAAGAACAGTAAAAAACAATGAAACCCACTAATAGTATTCCAGACCACTTAATGGTTTATTCTCATTATAAAACATAATTTAAATGTTTGTTAGATGGCTAAACAAATAACTAAGCATATTCATGCTATATAAACTCTCTCTCTCTCTCACACACACACACACACACACACACACACACACACACACACAGACACTTCTCTGGCCTCTATTTCCCAGCCACATGCACATTCACACATCCTTTTGAAGGAGCCCAATCTTTGGCGCAGAGAAAGCTGCTCATAGCTAACTGGCAGATTTGTGCCTCCTCCTCCGCCTCCTCTTCCTCTCCGAGCTCCTTTTCTTCCATATGTGGCGCACAGCAGCGGCCCAGCCCACTGCCCCAGGACCTGTCCACACTGTAATCCCATTCCTCTGTTTATCAAAGGGGTGCGAGCAGAGAGGGGAGGCATTGAGCTGACGGCTTGATTGTGATGTTTCTGTCTGATAGCTCCACTAACCTTAGCCATCAATTCCAACCTTCCAGCAAGGCCCTCACACATGCCGGGCAGTGTGTGTGTATGTATGTATGTGTGTGTGTGTGTGTATGCAGGGGCATTCTCTCTCACACACACAAATTCACACTGACATCCAAACGCACACACATTTTTACACACACACACACAGCATTTAAACATCAAAATGCCTGCCAAATTAACCACTTTCTCCATTGACATATATAAGGAGACACAATCCAACTGAAAAATACACAAACACACAAACAGATGAGCAGGTTTCTCAGATACAATTTAGAAAATATAACACCCTAAATGAATAAATTCATTAAGCACACACAGACACACATACATATGGGCAACACACCTACACACACAAAAACACACACAATCATTCAGCACCCTTGACCCCTTTATCAAGTCTCAGTGTTAATCCTCATCTCTGCTCAATGCAGAGCACAATCAGAGAGAACAGCAGGAGCCAAAGAGAGAGACAGAGAAGTAGGGAGGTAGGTAGCCTCAGACAGAGAAAAAAGAAAGAAAACAGAGGACAAAAGGAAAAAGGGATCAGGCCAAGGTTAAGAGATAGAGTGCATATGCGCGAAGCGTGAATGAAAACAGTGTCTAAAACATGCCATAATTGTGTTGTCAGTGGTGGCCACACACTGAGAGAGCAGCATGAGAAGCTCAACTTAACCAGTCAGCAGACACACATATCAAAAAATAATCACTATAACTCCAATGACAGTCATGATACGGCCAGATGTAACGCCTAGCTAATGGGAGTTAACTTAAATGACACTTCACAATTAATAACCCCTAATTATGCTGTAATGAAGAATTGCCAACCATTTCTGTTAAATTACACATTCCGATGATTTGCACAGTAATAGGGTGTGAGCCAGTGATAAGTTGAGAGCTGAAATTTTAGCAATTTGCAGGTTTTTATGTTAACATCCCATTACAGAGTGTGCTATATCAATCATGCTGCGTAAAGGTAGTCAGGAGCAGCTTTTGGGACAACCGTAAACATCCATCTTCCAGAAAATTTACATTTCATTCTTCAGAGCATTACGCACATTCAGTGAATTCACAAACTGGTATTCCTGCATCTCACGCACAGACACACACACACACACACCTGCACTCACAATCACACATACAACTGCATGCAAATGTAAAAGTAAACATGCATGTACCATTATAAATGCAGTAGCATCAAAATAATATTAATGCAAAAAGACAAATAAAACTGCAGCTACAATAATGTCTTATCTCTAAAGATGCATATACCAAGTTTCAGCTTCTGTAAAAACAAGACTCAGAAACACACACACATCCACACACACACACCAGTCAGAGATAAATAATAGTTGACACCAGAGCCCGGGGCTGTGTTTGGCTCACAGAGGCTCAGTGAGATGAAGATACTTCTGACAAAGACACTGTGGGCCAAACAAGCACTATCCCAGGGAAAGCTGAGCCGGTGCCAGTGACACTACCACCCCTCAGGGCCACATATCACTCAAAACACAGGGGAGGAAAAAAAAGTCTAAGCAAATAGCCCCAACCCCTTTTCTTCAGATTCACATTATATACTTTACAAAAAAACCCATAAGCTTAGCTCAATGGACCTGAGCCTACACACTCCAAACCTGACACATGCAGAATGTCCAACTTCAACAAAACATAGCTTAAGCCCCCGTTCATTCAGCTCGCCCCCCCCCCCCCCAAAAAAAAAAAAAACTACCTCTGTTCTCCCTGCCCCAAGACTTCATTTGGTTCCATAAAAAGAACCCCGCGTCCCAATCCAGAAGCGTAACCAAGCCAAGCACTTCTCAGTATGTTCGCATTAAAACTCAAACACACAAGCGTTTTTATCTTTTATTTGGGTAGCTGTTTAATTATTGGAGCCGATCCCTTTCTCTTCTTCTCTTTTTTTCCTCCCCCTGCCATCCTCTTTTCATTGGAGGGGGGATGACTAATATGAGTTCAGTCTGATACCGAGCACTTTTAATGTGATGTCTTCCTTTTGTCATCTGAAACAATGGCTGTCTAGGCCCCAGGGCCTTACGTTGTTCTGGGCCGCCCCAGCCAGAGAGAAGCGAGAGCAGCAGAGGCGAGATGTGAGAGGGAGGGAGGCAGGGAGAGAGGGAGAGGCAGTCCAGAGTAGTCAGGGCCTTGGCCTGCTAGACTATGAGCCCCAAAACCACAGCTGCATGAGGCACTGGGTCATAGGAGCAAGGCCTGGCAGAAAAACAGGTCCATTAGACTGAAAGACCAAGGCCCTGTCCAGGATGACAGATAAGGTGCTATTGCTGTTTACCCCTGACCTCTGCAATGTGAGTAACACCAACTATAATAAGACCTGCACTGCTGCTGTTACACAACATGTCTTAACAAACAATATGGCTGTCTTTTTAGGGCCAGGTAGAAAAGCAGAAGGCCCAGCTGAAGGGGAGTCGGGTAGAAAAACAGACTGTATTAAAGCAAAAGAAAAGTAAGATAAAGAAAGAAAGAAAGAATAAAACAAAGAACCAACCAAAATCGAAGAACCAACAGAAATCATACAAGAAAGAAAGCACATACAGGCAAGAATGAAAGACAAAAAGGAACGAACAAGCACCAGAGACCAAGATAGAAGTAGGGAATAAAAGAAGGAAAGAAAAGGGGGAAAAAGGGCCTAGGCATAAGAAAGCCTTCTCTCTAAAAATAACTGCACAGAGCAAGGGAGGGAAAGAGAAGAGAGGGGTGGAAGGGTGTGGGGGTGTAGGGAGCTGGCCCTTTGAGGAGTTGAAAGAGAAAAAGGCAGTGGAGAGAAATGTTTACTCAGGGAATTAGTTCAGGATCATTGTGTGCGCACGGGGCATTAGTTCTCTGGCTCCATCGCAGGCCCAAGTGGCTCAAGCCGTGCTCCCTCCAGGGCAGGCCTAATTACCACAGGACTAGGGCCATTAAAATGCTTAACTAACCTCGTTTCTCCAAAACGCACAGATTAGCGCCAGCCTCCAGCTAAAGTGTCGGGGATAACCTTACTGCCTAATACCCGCTTTGATTTATTTTTTTCCCCTCTTCTTCTCGGGGAAGAAAAAAAGGCAAAGGGAAAGGCGAGCGGGAGTACTGGTGAGGAAAACGTGGGCTACTAAAGTTTTGCACAAAGGAGGTTAGAATGTTACACATTCACTTCCACCAGTGGTGTTGCAGAAAAATGGCCATGGGTTAGTTGGTTGCTGCAGATGTGAATTTTAGACAACGTACATTAAACAAGCCTGGCATAACCCAGGAACTAACAATCGAGGCAGGCAGGCACTGCAGCATGAACAATCTGGATAGTAGCCTACTGTTCAGAGTTGCCTTCCTTTTGACAGATTAGAAAGTCTGATTGTCTCCAATACAGTAAGTCAACCCCAGGAAATGGGAATTGTTCCATGGAGATGATGAGTAAATGTGTGCATGGAGGGGAGAAAGGAACAGTAATCCCTCCTGAGTGGAATAGGTCAGTGGAGAAAAGGCTGCTGGGAGAGCCATTGTAGCTTCCTTAGCTTCCAGGATTATTAGCTTTTCTCCTCTCCACTTTTAAAAGAGTGACTCAGCATTTTTGTTTTCGATTTGAAAAGGCATTGTTGCGTTGTGTCAAATGCTGTGTGTAACTGCAAACAAAAAGTGACTATTTTAAAATCAATTTGCATAATTTAATCAATAGAACTGTTGAAACAGAATGCGTGGTATTTTTGTATTCCTCACAAAGCGTATGTAAATAGTCTATGCTGAGATGAACGCAGACAGTGCGGGTGTCGATCAGGTTTTTGGCAGTGCTTGAAATGCATTAGCTGTGCTACCCACTTTGTTGTTCGAAATATGAAAGAACATGAAAATAGCATCTCAAAGCAAAATCTTTGCTTTTGTCAAACATATTGAAGGCAGGATTAGGCCTATTTGACTGATTGTCTGTTAATCCTGTAGCTAGATTTGATAGTGTTTGCACTTTATTAGGCAGGGAAACAATAGTTTTATTGTTTCATTCTGCTTAGTATTTTCTTAGCCCATAAAAGCAGTATAAGGTCTCTTTTTAATGTGAGAGTGAACTGCATTTCAGGGATACAGGGCTTTTTGTTGTTAGCAACCATATCCACAGCACATGAAGGCCACAAATATTAGCAGTGGTCTCAATGACATTCTAGTTCCTTTAAAATGCATTCGTGTGCTAAATTGAAATCCTGTTTGCCATATCTGAAGCACATTTTGTGTCTTTCACATTTCAAACATGTCCATTAATAATGAAGTCTGCGTTGGAGAAGAAGGAAAACTCATGGTACATTAGTGCGGCATGAGCATTGATAATTATTTTACTTCTTCCGAACCACATAATCCTTTTAGTCCACGTTTTCTTGGAAAAAGACAAGAAAAGAAATGCAATAATAAATAAATAAGAGGGCAAATAAATAGACATGATTTGAGGGAGTACTGTCAGGGGAGGTGTAGTGCAGAGAAGCGATAATGACTAAGCTAGCTAATAACATCTTTGTTTTCCGTGAGTGCAGTGTCGAGGTCTCCTGAGCCACAGGAGGCTTCTTGGCAAAGCCGCTGCTCTGCTGGTCCACACTTTGCAAAAGTGGCAAAGAGCCTCAGCCTAGTATCAGCACATCAGAGCTGAATGGTCAGGGGTTAGAGCATTTTTTTTTCTTTGAGGACATCATGGTTCTTTACAATGACAGTGTGTCAGTGTCCCCGACACCTTGGGCCGTTGAATCCCAAGACAAAGAAGGCACCGTGTTTTCTTTTCTATCCGAATTTGTTACAGGTCTTAAGCCTTTGAATGGAGTCAGGCATCCTGGATATTATTCTGAGCCGTGAACAAACAACAAGGGGCATTGCAGTAAGAAGCTGTGAAGAGCCATTGTCATTTTTTATGTCCACAGTGGATTTACTGTTGTTGCTTGGAATTTCATTCTGCCTTCCCTTTTGACATGAATAAATGACTCGGAGACCTTGAAAGTTTAATTTGAAATAAGAGCTTGTCTTGCGGTCAGGACTTCAAAATAAAACAATCGCTTTTCAGTAGCAGGCTGGAGGTGTTGTGACGTGGCAGTGAGGACTTGGCCTCTGATATTTATTCCCCTGCCCTTGGAGATGGGCAACGCTCCTCCAATTCATCCACACGTCTCCATCAGAGAAGGCCACAAACACTGCCAAAGTCTTCTTTTTCATTAGAGCTTACACTGATCGTTTATCTCTCAACTCAGGGAAAGAAAAAAACAGAGCCATATTTCTGCTCATCTCCTCCCAAGAAGACACCAAATTATCATGTAACTTCTTGAGAGCTATTTTCAAGCCATAGACGTGTGTTGCATCATATCAGCATTTAACAGAGATAGTGGACTGAATTATTTTGGAGTGCCTATCCATATCTTAATAATAATAGTGAGAGTGGAGTTTAAATAATGTTTTGCTGTTCGCTGAGGCCAGCCCCTAACACTAACAGTTGATAATACGATTTTTATTGTACCCTGGTATCTAGCACAAGAGCTGGGAGAAAAGCTCCATATACTTCTAGTGCATGTCTTAAGTGCTTATCGGCTGGGATGTTGAAGCCCTATTCTGGACGTGCCTAAAACTAACATGAGCTCAGTCTTTCCTTTAATTTCGTGTTAAACTCATACAGATTACCTCTGTGGCACTGTGGAATTGGCTGCTCTCCCCCCTATCGAATTATGCTATTAAAAGAGGAAAAACGGAGGCTGGTCTCAGACACCTGATAAGCACTCCCTGGTCCTTTTTTTGAGGAAGATTTCCTCTTCAGTACACGCCTCCCTCATCCTACCATGTTCTTGTGGACATGCCACTGCTGTGCTGTTCAGTATGTTTCTGAGAGCTGCTAATCTGTCTACGTGTGTGCGGGTCTCTAGGAAGCCCATTTCTACTAAAGTATACACCTCACAGAGAGTCATTCTCACTGCCCGATAAGACCAAATCAGAACCTTTACCACTGAGGTGTGGATTGTGTGGTATGGCACATTTCAGAGTGGGGTTGGCTTCAACTGTCTGCATATGGGTCCTGGGAAACAGTGGGTGTTAAGATTCTGAAACTCAAGAACTCAAAGTCTTAAAGGAGCTGATACCAATCTGGTGCAGATGCTAAAACTCATATATCATCGTTCTCTTTATATACAGGGAAACAATGAGAAACACCAACATTAACAAACCAAGCCAGCAACTAAGGTGGAAAGCCAGTGCTTGCTGACTGAAGCCTGTGGTCTTTGCTTACTCTGTTACCTTTTATGATGTAATGAATCCTACAACAGTATGTAGGAATGATCACTGAACAGGGTCAAATTAAGTATGGTAACTGTTGTTAATATTAAGTATGGTAACTAGAATGACCCAAATGACTATGTTTTTCTGGTATGACAAATTTTAACTACGCATGGCACAACAGTACCATCGTCTACAGCACTGGTGTAGCTCTTCAAACACGTGATAGCGCTCTTTTACCAAGATTCCCTTTATTCATCTGTTTTTATATCGCTGACAGAGATAAAGAGTGATAGTGCTCCCAAGATCACCTCCTGACGGCCAACTCCAAACCAGAATTTCATTCCGTCCATTTTTTTTCTACCTTGTTGAAATACTCAAGGACAACAGATACGGACGAGGAGCATGCTGAAATATTGTGTCCTGTCTGTCCATCCTGAGGGACTGTTTAGTATTCTGTCCATGAAAGTGTTTAACCCCCCAAAAGATATCAGATAACTTTTTTCTTCCTCTGCACAGATGATATTAAGTGCCTCCCATTATCTCTGCAGGTCTGTATCATATTAGAATCTGCCATCGCAGGTCAGAAAGTATACGCCACTCTTGTCTCGCCCAGTGCTGCAGAATTACTTTCTGCCACACAATGGCAGCTGAATGGGTGGAGGCTTTGTCATTTAAACTGCATAAAGAGGCCAGAAATTGATTTTTATTGTAGATCTTCATATCTAATAAAGCTCTGAGGATCTCCTTTCTTCTGTGTCTGAATAGCCACTGAATGCTTTCAATCTACTTCTGTGTTTCATGCATAAAAGTGGCAGTCTGGACAAATGTGTGTGTGCGTGTATGTGTGTATGTGTGTGTGTGTGTTGGGGAGGGTTGAATTAAACTGTGAGGGGGGGCTACTGTTACACTGAAAAGAACCAACCCCCTTACCCCTCCTCATTGCCTTTCTTTCTCTCTCTCTGTCTCTCCTCAGAAAGTAGGCCTGGGCAAGCAAGCTGGAGAAGGTGAAGGAGCTCAGGGTAATAGAAAAGGAAAATGTGTTTTTTTTTTTTCTTTTCTGGCTTTCTATGGAGAGAACTTGTCAGCAAACACAACCAGGACTTCTACCATTTGGACATCAACCATGTGCTACCCTGGACCCAAAATCCTCCCAAAATGGTATTCATTACACTAGCGTCTTAGTTTTATTGAAAGAGAAAGCATAAATACACAACATTGGTCTCACCTGGTCACAAGGGTTGTTTGTGACAAGAAGTGACTCGTCAGCTCCCTCAGGCCCTCTGTGGTCCATTAAAACTTTTGCTTCTCCTTTAGACGCCCTCAATCATCTTGCGGCACCAAGTGCCTCACCTTCTTCTCAGTGCCACGTGCCACCATTTTTATTCATTTCTCTGCAAACCCTGAGTAATCCTGAACATGTAAACAAAATTTGTTTTCATGCGACTGAATATGATTAATTATCTCAGAGTAATCCAGCTCCACTTGTAAAGACTTTTCAGAGGAGATTACAATTTCCAAACTGACAACCATGATAGTTGGGAGCATTCTGTGAGAGTCTGATTAAAGGTCATAGAGATGATGACAGTGACTTGCGAGGCATCGGTTGAGTTAGGGCAGATGCAATCATTGCATTGGCGTTTTCGTCTTTTGGAAAAAGAGAGGGAGAGAGAATGAGAAAGGAAAAAAATGGACGGGGGGGGGGGGATGCCTCAGAACTGAACTGAGCAGGGAGGTGATTATGAAAGGATATCTCACACAGCAAGCGTCGCCAAAACATATGGTGGCAACTAATGCCGTTTAACACTTGGGGCAAGGCTTAATCAAACTTGTGCAATTAAAAACACAAATGAGATGCAAACATCGCAAAGTCAAGGGACAACACTGGAGCAGGATTGTGGTGGGTGATAGTGGAAGAGAATCAGACATTCACAGACTTCCCTGTACACCAGAAAGAACTCATGGGTGGGGGTGGGGACGGGTGGAAGATTTAGGGGGCTTTCCCTTCAAATGCAATTTAACATTGGAGAGGATGAAGTAAGTGGAAGATGAACTGAAGAATTGAAGAAGCAAGTGAGGTGCTACACTACCTGTGATGGTACATATCCTAAGGCCTCTGAAGCCGGTGCAAAATGGGTGTTTACCTTATTTGCTGAGAGGCCATGGACTTGGAGATTTCTGTTATAAATGTAATCCAAAATATCCAATGGGGAAACAGAAGGAAAAGAAACAGGAAGATCAGGTGGCAGATAAAGAGGCAGACTAAATGAAAGGCAGGAAAACCTTAAGTAATTTTATGATAAAGTACATTCCTGACATTATTTATTTATTTAAATATAATTCTTAACTACTTAACTACTGCTAATATATGCAGAATCCAGAACATTTTATATAATAAGCAAGCCAAACGGCATGCATATTTTTCATTTTTTGTAAATAAGCTATATTCCAATAAGCAATAATATTTACATGTATTTATCGTTACAGCTGAATGTCTTTCTGCCTCTGCAAGTGTATTTTGATATGTTTGACATGGTCCAGTATGGCTGTAGGGTTGCTAGTAATGGGGCATGCAGTGCTAGGTGGCAGCCTGCAGTGTGTGATTGGGACCAATCTGGCAGCTGGAATGACAGAGGTGGCCTCATGCGGATGTCACAAGTCCTTAGCAACCGTATCTGTGCTAGTGTCAGCATTACTTTAGCAATAGGATGGATTCCATCCAATCTCGCCATACAGGGTCAAAACACACACACAGACATGCACAAAAGTGCACGCACACCCAAACACACACACAAACACGCACACACAAACATCAGCTGGATTTTCTATATAGGTCTGTTTTTGTAATCAACAACAATATACAGGTCTCTCCACAATAGTATTTATTCTGGTGTCACAGATTCTACAGTGTCAGTGTATGACATCTGGGTGCAGGCAACATTCAAATTTACTTTTACTCCTTTTTCCACTCACTAGAGGCAGATGGAACTGAGCATGGAGGAAAAATAGGCACAGCGTAGATCACTTTCATGATAGGAAATCCTATGCATTTGTGCATAGCGTTTCAAAAATACCAATGCATTCGCTGCTCATGCAGTCATAAATATGCATGGTTCTACATAACTGAAACATTTACCGACACCAATATGCTGTACTGTTTACACGATTAAAAAGTAAAATTATGCAAAAGGTTCCCCATTTCCACACATATCCTCTGCTGTCTGAAACGTGTGCCTGCATTTAGCTGCTTAGTCTTCAGAAATGTGTCTGTTTGAAGGATGACTTACATGCAGTGATATCACATTACACATTTACAAAGGAAATATGCAATAGCTGAATATTTTGCCGTTAAACTGTGAGTGTGAATGTGAAAGATATACTAGCTTATTTTTGCAAATATATGAGGAAACCTCTCTTTCAGAGAATGACCTGATGAGTTCAAGGGGCATGTTTTAGACACAGTCAAATGAGCAAAGGCCCACAGAGACGACGTTCAGCTTGCCCCCTCTTGTCCGATGTTAGAGATGATGACGGCTCCTCCATTCTCCCCTGTGTCTCTCTCCTGACAGAAGCGACCACACCTTGAAGAGGCCCTCTCAGTCTTATCTCTCCCCAGCTAAGGTGAGCTCTTCCCCTGGCCATGACTAACTAGGCAAAGGGTCTCCCTTCCTTTCAGTCAGTGCAGAGGAGGTATATGTGTGTATGTGTGTGTGTGTATGTGTGTGTGTGGGTGGGGGGGGGGTATTGGCTTAGGAGGGGGAGGAGGCGAGTGTGGGGGATGGAGGTGGGGTCTTTATGTAGCTCTGTGTATGTCTTTCATGTTGTCCAGCCGGTAACTGAGTTGGGTTGCCCCTGGCGATGGCTAATTCACACCCTCAGATCACGGGCATGAAATGAGAGAGCGGCAGAGAGCTCTGCAGGCCTGAGGGTTAATGATAGCTCACGCTGCGTGCATACGCACACACGCACACACACACACACACACACACACAGTCACACACAAATATCCAGCATGGTAGCACATACACTGACATCCATACACAAACTCATAAATCAGATAAATTCTGGTCTGGCAGGACAGGGATGCTCTCTACTGTATAGGTAAGATAAACAGTAGAACCCTTGTACATCTAGTGACTAACTGAGTGTGTGTGAGTGTGTGTGTGTGTTTGTTCGCGCATGCGACAGTAATCTTTTCATAATAAACTTGCTGGTTCACTCACGGCTCACTGCTCATTACTTAGGGGTGTGTCAACGCAGCACCAGCCGCGGCTAGCGCCTTCTATATTCTAGTGTGCACAGCTTTGTTCATGTGAGTGAATCTTATCAGTTTGTCAGGCTGGTCTTTCTCTTTTCTTTCTCCTCTCCTCCCTTTCTCTTTCTCCAGTAGGCCTGAGCCGGCACATGGGGATAACCCCACACACAAGCCTTCAGTTCTGTCACCACGGAGGCTTTCTCTTTCAGACAGAGATCAGCAAAAGCAGGAAATAAATATATAATGTGAGAAATACAACTGTGAAGGACTTTAAAAATCTTTTACTCCTCAGTTGAACAAGCTGGTGGATAAAGACTTTCTCTCCCCCCTTCTCCTCCAAAACCCTCTTTAAAGTTATTTCAAATTTCTCAGCAAGGCTTTGAGAAATCTGTTTGTTTGAGGGCAGCATTAGATGTGACCAGCGTTTTATTGTGACATAAAACCGCATTTCTTCCTCGGCAGATTAAAAATAAAATCGGTTAATAAGAAAAGCTGTCAGCAGCAGAAAATGGCTGACATAATCCGTTTATCCTCCAAGCAATAAAGATATTGGTCCTTGGGAGTCTATCTTTCCTCTTATGTTATTTCGCCCAAAACATTATCTTCTATGCATTCAGATGGATTAAGAAGTCATATGGGAGATTGAAAGAAAATGACAGATACAAAAAAATATAATATCTTTTCGCTTCTCCATCACAGTCACTCACAGGAGGGTACACGTATGTGCATGCTTAAAAAAAGAACAAACTACAGGAGGGAGAAGACAGAGGAGGGGTGCAGGGTGGGAATTTGGAACAGGAGCAGGGAAGACAAGAAGAAGAGGAGAGACGGAGGAGGGTAAGATGGGGGGGTGAGGAGACAATGAGGAACAGAGATGGAGAGAGAGAGTTAGCGAGAGGAGGAGACAAAGACAGGGAGGCCGAGGGGAGAGGTGAACAGATGGATGGAAAAAAGCGAGGAGAGCAGGAGATGAGAGGAGCAGAAGAAAGGGGAGGTGAGACAGATGAGAGGAGAGAGGAGAGAGGCTGGCACGGCGGCGATGGCGTGGTATTATGGAAGCGCTGCGAGGAGGAGGGGATTACGGCATTGCTCCTGGAGAGGTCAGGGGGAGAGGAGAGGTGGCACAACCCAATCCTGCCCCCTGCCTTTATCTCTCTTTCTCTGCCTCTCCAATCTCTGCGCTCCCTTGCTTCCTCTTTCTTCTCTATCTCACTGGCTCTTTTTTCTCTCTGCCGCTGCCACCAAATTGGCCAAAATATCTCCCTCTTATATTTCCCATCTTGTGTTCTTCTTGTTGCTCTACCTGTCTTCCTTTATCTTAAAATTCTCTTCTCTCTCTCACGCTCTCTCTTTCTCACACACACTTTCTCCAATCTCATTCTCGGTTTGTCTCTATTCACATTTCAGTGAAGTTTAACTACTCTCAGTCATCTTGTATATCTGCTCTCTCTCTCTCTCTCTCTCTCTCTCTCTCTCCCCTTCTCTGTCTCTGTCTGTTACCTCTGGCTACACTGCTCCCGTCAGTGCCAGCGGTGGTGGTCCTCCCTCAGTCTCGGACGCTGATAAGAGACACAGTCCAGCAGCACCAGCAGTCTGGAGAGACCAACGGCAGCACTGCAGGGAGGGGTCTGCCACTTGAATCAATAAGACAAGGCTGGATTAACGCTAATGCTAATTCACATAGTATTGCTGGGGCAGCAGTAGATGTTAGTGATATTTAGTTGAGACTACAGTCCAATATACTGCTAGTATACCATGATATTACATGCTGTATTGATGTGTGGGTGTCCCCTATGGATGCAAACCAATAGCTTCGACCAAACTGTCCAGCTAACACAACAGCATGCTATTAAGGTGTCGCCAATTCGGTCCTCTGGTTTGGTGTATAGGTACTAACAAGCAAGAGCACCAACAACATCAAAACCATTCTGAATACATTTCTTTACATATTAAAATTAGGCTGTGCTAAATGGAGGAACCATAGTGAACCAATCCTACATACTCACATGCCTAACAGCTGTGTATTATGCCACACTGGGCCTGTATTTCTCCCCAGTAATAGCACTCTCTAGAGATCCAATAAAGACACTGTGTGTAGACCTAAGCAGGGTCCTCAGGACCTTTTCATGACTGACTGATTGATGTCTTCAGCAGTGGCCAGAATTTCTACATCATGCCTTCACCTTCACAGACAGACTCTCTCTCTCTTTCTCTCTCTCTCTCTCACACACACACACAAGCACATACTCATGTGCACACAAACACATGCACACACATACACACACACACACACACACACACACACACACACACACACACCAGACACACATATTCATCTCTCCCTTAGGGTTAGAAGTCAGGAAATGAGACAGAGGTTCTGGCTCCCTTGATGTTGTTGGATAAAGATGAATCGTGAGTCTCCCTGACGGGCTGGTCACTAGCCTCAGGTTAGCTAAGCTACAATGAGCAGAGGTCAGACTGGAAAAGATATCCCAGAATGGGATAAGGTATATGGAAAACTGCATGAGTGTGTATGTGTGTGTGTATGTGAGTGTGCAGCTTTTGTTTGTGTGTGAATGGCCATTGCCAGCTGACTCAGTGAGGAGTGAGAGTGTAGGAATGAGAGAGGGCTGGATAGAGGTACGGAGGAGAGGAGGGGGACAGGGGTGATTGACAGGCGATGTGCGCCGCGGTCTGCTCCTCTGTGAACTGCGCGCCTGTAATGTTTAATCAGGTCCGTTTGGCTGGTAATGAATTTTGATTATGCCTTTAAATGTTGCGAGTGTGCAGCAAGGTGTGTGTGTGTGTGTGAGTTCGGGTCAGGGAAGGAGTGGGGAATGGGGTAGGGGAGAGGGGTGAGAAGTGCTGTTTAGCAGGGGTGGGCCGAGGTTGAAATATTAATATCATCCGGAGATGATGCATGAAAGCAGTCCACCCCTCCCTATGCGTAATTCGCCCCCTCTCCCTCGCTTGCCTTGTCCTCCGCCAAATTGTTAGCACTTCATCATTAGCGGAGAACTTTTGCATTTCCATTCATCTGTGGGCGAGGGGCATGGGGGGCTCTTTGATTAATGCCAAGGCTGATTCATTAGTTTATCATCATGGCTGTGGTTTTTAACTGATCACCACGTATCCATCAACCAGCCCGGAGGCATCCTGCAGCCAGAGAAAAGAGGTGTGGGGTGTGTATGTGTGCATGGGGAGAGGGGACTGCACGTGACGGCACCCTGTTTGACGCGCTCCAACTTTGGCTTGTTCTTGGGTGGGGTGGCACTGCTAGGGCTGTGTGGGAGGGAGAGTGTAATAACTCAGGCTGCCTCTAGGCCCAGCCCCCCACACTGAATAGTGCACGATTGTGTCTTCCATGTCTGAATACACCCACCTATTAAAAAGCCATCGCTTTGACTTTGGGGGAAAAAAAGAAAAACATGCAAAAAGAGCTGAAATTGCAAGTGTTTGTTTTGATGAAGAGAGGCTGAAATTAAAGCATCTCATTACATGGTGGGTATAATTCAGCAGAGTGGGGAGCGTCTACAACAGCAACAAACAAACTTAAGAGAATAAATCTTCTACTTCTTACTTTAGACTGATGCCAATGCAAAGACATGTTCTAATCACACTCTATAAAGTAACAAATTATTATTACAATGTAATAAAGCACTAGTAAATGTTGCTATGAACCTATTCTACTATGTCACCATCACCTATGTTGACTGTAGAACAGTAATAGTAGTGACTATAAGAAAGCTATTACATATAAGTTTGAATTTATACCTTAATTCACCCTATGGTGCAAAATGATTACCATAGCCTGTTATATGTTGGGTAAAACACAACTCTCCACTCACCAGGAAAGTTAGAAACTTTGATTATATGAAACGGCTGTTATACTTTCCGATAACAAACCTGGCTAGGTCTTCATATGCATATCTATTAAATGTCTTTACCCCTTAATATTCTATGTGTCAGTTTAATTTAACTACCAACAGTATACACATTTAGAGCCTAGGGCATGCAGACATTTGAGAAGAAGCTTGTTTAATTTACTAAAGTCGCATATCACAGACCATACAAAATTAATAGGCATCGTACAAATGCAAAATTATAAATGCAACTGAAATATTAAGGACCAATCTGTAATTAGATGGCATGCATCTGGGTCCGGAAACTATAAAAAAGAGTGTTAAGGTATATGGGAATGCGGTTCAAATATCATGCTATTCAAAAGAAAATAAAAGAATCAATTGCATGGCAGCAATTAGGACAAAAAAATTAATTTAACTTCATGTGAATGAATGGGTGGGGGTGGGGGTCCAAATCAATTTAAAAAAGAAAAGATGAACCTTCAAAATTTAATAACAAGAGACGGACTTAAAATTAATTGGCTCATGGTGTCCATGAGAATTAGAGGAGAGTCTCATAATTTGTCCATTAACATGTCCTGGCGGGGCCAAATCCAAGGACCCATAGGGACACTGTGGTAGTGCATATGGGTGCTTCCACCACCATCCACCCCCTGTGCTCCGGACTGAAGCCATGGGAGACCATAAACCAACACAGAAGCTACGTTTTCAAACCCTGGGACCTCAAGCAAAGTGGAGGGAATGAAGGATGGCTAGAAAACAAGGGAGGACAAGAGGTTCACCCCTCCTCTTCAAGGCCAAAAGAAGGATAAAGGCCTCTATGTCAGTAGTTTACCTGATGGCTAAAACTTCAGTGTGCATGTAGTAGATACAAGTGTGTGAGTGTGTGTGTGTGAGCGTGGAATGGTAAAGACAGGATGGAACTCAAGGAGGCAGCATGTGGAACGGCAATGAATGACACGTGGGCGATGTGTACACAAAAGGTGCTGGTGACACCCTCTGGTGACATGAGTAGAGATGCCGCCACTGACGTGCTGGCGGTCCTCAGCGAGGCCTTCTCCCCCCAAGGGAAGGAGTCGAAGTGAGTGGCGGCCCAGGAAAACACCGTTCCACATGAGAACACAAGATGTCCAGTGTGGGCTTAATGGGAAAAATTCAAAATAGCTGCCCATCTTTGCGTATCACAGGCTGCCCAGGCTTCTCTGTCACCACAGCACCGTGTTAAGCAGCCGCTATGATAACAAGGCTAGGGCTGAGGATGGTGGGTTGAGGCCACAGAGTTTGGATAAGAAAAGAGAGAGGGAGAGTGAAAAATAAATAAATAAACGACAGGAGAGGCAGAAATCCCACTCACGTTGATTCGCCGTGGTCTGAAGAGCGGACGCGTATCTCGACTCTGGACAGAACAGACACCGACTTACAGCACTGGAAACACTTAATGAGCACTTTGGTGCCCACTTAACGCAGAGTGCTACTAGATAGGAGTCCTTAATATCTTCCCCCTGCTAGTCAGGATCCTGGCCCCATAATGCTGTCATTTCATTTCAGTAATCCGCCCTATTAATGGGAGCTTTAAGGAGGTCTGGTTGCAAGGTTAAACGTTGGAAAAGTAATGGTGTAAGGGATCTTTAGCCCCTCATATTACTGTCTCTGACACTGAGAGGGCTCAGCTTTCTACCACTCAAAGCATTTCTAGCACTTTTCACCAAAAATCAGTCTGATCCTTTTATTTACAAGCATGCATTTTGTGTTTTTCCCCCATCCCCGAGTTGTGATATCTATTATTTAATCTGTTTTACCAATTCAGAGTGTAATTTAGAGTATTATGTATTACCTGAGTAGATTGGTTTGTGAGCTAATATTGAACACAATTTAGACACAGCCACTGAAATGGCCCAACATTATAATTGCTTTGATTCAGTGTAAACAAAGATAAAAAACCTTACATGAACCCCTAATAATGGTTATTATATTAATTAGAGCAGAACTACAATTAATTCTAAACAATGCCTGTGCAAGACAAGACAGCTATTTAATCTCTATAAATATAGTGTCTGGATTTTCACTGGGAGTCTCTGTGTATCAAAATGAATTCCATCAGAGGATATAGTTAATAGTTAATCTGTAAATCTAAATAAATCTCTTCTCTTCCCCTTTTTTTCTCTTTTACTTTTCATCCTTTTCAGAGCCCGCATTATAATTTAAATAAAGTGGCATTGGGTGGGGGGGGTGTATTTTAGCAATATCCCCCTTTCTTTTCTTGGCCCTGACACATACAAACACACACACTCTCTCTCTCTCTCTATCCCTCCTTCTCTCCCTCTCTCTCTCTCTCCTTCTTCAGCTCTCCTCTAATGCGTCCTAATCCGGACTGAAGACAGACATGCGCTGTGTGTGTGTGTAAGAAATATCTCTTTGCTTTTCTGCCTCAGTTCATTATTTTTCTTTCTTGTCACTTAGTGTGATAGGTTGGACAGAGCGGCACAGATGAGCACTGAAGACACAGTCACAGGGCCCTAATCTAGTCTTTAATGCGTGACTTCAGAGATGTCATTTATCTTGTGACTGCAGCAGGCGTCCACAAAACTTTATCTCTAATAATATATTGATGGATTAAAGGGGTCAGGCAGGAGACCAGGCAAGAAAAATTGCTTATTGACATCAAAATACAGTGCCCCCAAAACCTGATAAACATAGGGACAGGAGAGTGGAAGTCAGGGAGAGGGGGGGAAAGAGAGAGAGAGAGAGAGAGAGAGAGAGAGAGATGAGAGGGAGGGGGCATTGTGAATGTTTGTGCCTGGCAATTTTCCTCCATCACAGGAGGCTCCGGTGGTCTAAGCCTGAGGCCTGATAAAACACACACACATACACACATACAGATGGAGACAGACACACTCTCCCGCATCTCTCGCTTTCTCTCACCCAACTACCACAGCATGGCACTGGTTTTCCTTCAGTGTGGGGGAGTGTGAGGCAAGAGAATGGGCAGAAAGAGAGAGAGAGAGAGAGAGAAGGAAAGAGAAGGACAGAGAGAGGAAAAAGCCACCGCCGCCCACCGACCCACACACCCACCCTCCTGCCTGCCTGCCTGTCTGTCTGCTGCGCCAGGTCTCTTCCACGTTTATCTCAACAACCCCCAGCACCACCTCCACGTGCCACACAATGCGCCTTATTAATCACACTTAAGTAGCGCGCACTGTGGCCAGCTTCACTGCACCAGCAGTCAGGGGACGCTGGGGAGAGGAGAGAGAGAGAGAGAGACAGCGAGAGAGAGAGAGAGAGATGAGGCTGAGGAGAGAGGTCTTCCACACAGTGTACAGTGCTATCAGGAGAAAAAGTGACAAAAAGAAGAAAAAAACAGCATGAAACGATGGACACTGCAGCTCCACTCATTCAAGGTCCACTCGCTTCTCCCAGCAGCTCCTCTTGTGTGTTAAGTGTGTGTGTATGCGTGTGTGTGTGTGCACATGTGCGTGTCACAAAATAGGCCGCAGTGACTGTGATTTTAAATGTTAAAAAGAAAGCCACAGCTCTTAATGTGTGTTTCACAACACTGAAAGAGTCCAAAACTATGGTGAGATACAGACACTAAAGCTTTATTTTCAAAAAATCATCCAATCAAGTTTGTCAATTATAAAATCATCTCATCTAATAATTTCAAATTAAGGCAGGTTGATGACAACATCAGTAATACTAGTTGGTCTTGTTTATGACAGATAGACCAAAGCCCAAGGTAATGTCATGATGAAGGTTATTGCTGTGTCAAGGGTACACACATACCTTTATGATGTATGGAATTTACTCTGGGTAAGTTTGGGTAAAATCCATGGCTAAATAAATGTAGAGCTACATATAGAGTGAATGTACAGAGCAGTATGCTCTTCAGCACCACTTCAGTGGCTTTTCAAAGTAACATTTCAATTACTGATCAACAACAAATCATTTCATACGTATATTATATATATATAACTGTACGACTGGCATGTATTGAAGGGTCCATAATCCCAAATTGCTTACTTTATCATCAGAATGGTAAATACATCTATATACTCAATAAACAAGTGAATTCACAAACAGCAAAATGGACAAAGCAAAAAGATTATTTTTCCCCCCACAATACATCACTTTTAGGGACACTCTTCTGAGGAGCAGTAATTACTAAGGCTTTCTTTGGTGTTGATGTATTTTGATAAATCACTGCTTAGCGTGTCTAAGAAATGCGAGGGCACTTTTCCTCCCCTTCAGCTACCAGGCTCCTTCTGTTGCCTGGCCCCCCGGTCCCCCAACTCAAGTCCTCGCGTGAAAAATGGGTTTGAAGACTGTGGAGAGCAGCTCCAATCCCAAATAGTGTCAATTCTAACCCCTCCACACTCACTGCCAGTCCACGAAAATTAATACACTTTTACCATTACAAGATAAAGCTGGAGACATATTACGCTGGGCATATCTGCAAGGCTGTAATACTACAGCGTCAGCATTCAATAAAAGACATTTGCAACCAGGCGTTTCTCGGCGACAACACTGCCGAAAGATTTAAAAGCTGCTAAATTAGGTGCGGCTTGCCGAGCGAAAGGTGCCTGGTAAGCAGTATGATGCTTACTTAAAATGACAGAGTTGTTTATGAGGGGGGGAGCCTCCCTCAGTCCAAGACGATGTGCCAGAGGGACAGTTTATGATTCGCACACAGGCTTATTTAGTCTTGAACAGTGTGCATAATGTTAGTCAACAATCAGCACTCATAATTCATGTATTTCTCCCCAAAGATCAGCCTCTGCCGCACCCACCTACCAACCAACACACACCCAACCCACCCACCTCCCTATCTCACACTGATTGCTCCGATCATTCTTCATCTGTCCTCCTCCATCTGATGGTTGTAATATTTATCTGTCTCTTGGTTGACGTTTTTTTCTTTTGTTACTTTGCATTCTTCTGCATGTTTTGATGCGTGTGTGTATGTGTATATGTATCAGGGAGAGGCGGAGTGTTTGAGAAAGGTATAAAAATCTGCAGGCCTTGTAGGGTGGTGCTGGATGGTGTATACAAATGTGGGGTGGGGGGGCTGCTGGGAGGTGAGGCATGACTGGCATTGAAAATGTTTGACAAGACTCTGAGGGCGCAAACAGAAATGTATTCGCCATAACCTTTTCTTCGGTTATTGCTGCACTTTTTTTATGACCCGCGCCAACCACCAATGGAGCCATTAAAAATTTAATCCAGCACAGTGTACATAAACTATTCCAGTCATTACACGGAGCCTGTCCCAGCCTGCCATGAAAGTCGGGGGAAAAATACTGAAAAGGAAAAAAAAAGAACAGATGAGGTGATTCCTCATCCTTTAAGAGCACTCAGGAAAACAGATCCCAGGCTCAGGGCCTGTGAGGTGCTCTTTTCAGGGCGTGATTGTTTTTAGGTTGTGAAGACTTTGTGACAAAGATGGACATTTTAATGGCCTACAAAAAACACGTTTCAGATAGGCCTGTCACAGCCATTTCTTCAAACGCTCGAGTCAGGTTGCATACCTGTGGCAAAATAATTATCAGCAAGGGGTATCTTTTAGCGCACAGTGAAAGAAGCCTTATTTTCACTTCAGTGTTTTACTGCACATTGCAGTTTGCCTGAAGGGCTTTTGCGTGTGGCAACTTCCAAAGCAAGTTCCCAATTGGCGTTCCACTAAACTTTGCCAGAGATAGTGTCACCTGAAGGACAAGTCTCCCACATAATCATCCTGCTGGTCCCCTGAACCACATGGGACAGGGTGGAGATGGGCGGCAGTAAAACCTCTTTACGACCACATTTGTTACCATCTAAACCAACGTGGAGTAATGGCTCAACACTACAGCTGGCAATGGGCCGATAATAGCAGACTTTCACAACGCATCAAGCCTTCTGCCTTCCGACGGAGCCCAACCTTGACTCGCCGGCCCCACCTCATCCCAGCTTGCCACCACAAACACATGCTCCTCGTGCCGCTGGACAAAAGCCTTCTTCTCCTGACCCACCATCGAAGTCTTTCTCCTGTGAAGACACGACATCAAAGAGGAAGAATAATAACAATAAAAACAGGCTGGCCGAGACCACTGGGGAGCAATAAAAGAGAAGGGGAGCAATTTTCCCTGATAAATAATTCCCCCCCTTTTTTACTTGGTCGCCGTTTTCCCAAACACGGCCAGGCCAGCGAGGGTTGACACATTGTAATCTACCTTTGGGCGTGGGTATATTAATGCCATTTCCATATTCAGAGGCCTGCCCTCCCTCTTGCCTCCACACCCCTCTACACTCACGGCTCCCCGTGCCCCCTTTGGAGAAACACAGGGGCCGCTCCCAGGCCCAGGAATACCCCAGAGCCCCCAAAACCTGCGCTGCGTAATTCCAGGCAGCCTCATTATTTAGCATGTCACCCACTATTTTACATGTTAAAGCACCTCAGCCTCCATCTAATTTATTGCTGGAATATCAAATGGGGCACGCTGGAATGGGGTCACTGGCGTTCGTGAGGCACAGGGAAATAAATATATATACAGTCAGTCAAGTCAAGGTGAAAACTTGTGTCAGCAAGACGCCTTTCTTTTGTATATGTGTGTGTGGGTGGGTGTATCTGAAAAGATGGGGGAGGTTGGGAGGGGATTGTATGGGGGGGCGGCAAAAAAGACAGGGAAACAAAAGCTGTGTTGAAATATTGAATGGAGGGCACTTGATATTGTTTTCCCTTTTTCTTTGTGGATTCTATTTCAGCTGGGGCTGCTTTCATATGCCTGCGCAAAGGCAAATTCAGGTTACATCTCCCCTTTTTTAACCCTATTTTTTTTTCACTTTTTTATTTAAAGGGCAACGTCTTTGAGAATGCTGTGCTGGCTTTGATGAGATTCAACTGTAATTATATTTTCACCACACTAACAATAAGAACAACAACAACAGAAAAGTTAATCCGTCAGTGAGAAGGCCCACTTCTGCTTCCTGGTGACAGTGATTAGCCCTAATCTGTGCTTCTGGGGTGTTCATGGGAGAAATACACTTCTAAACACGAGCATGTTTTCTTCTCTTCCTTCTCATCATTTTTCATGTTGCTTTCTTTGTACCATTTCTTTTGGTGAATATATTTAGCTTCCATGAGTTTAAAAATGAAAGTAGCAAATTAAAATAAATAAAATAATACATAAATACAAAATATACATATATACAAAAACAATTCATGCCTGAATTGTTATATGAATGTAAATGACACTTTTTTTATTTAACAGTAATATTACACCAACTCTATTGGTTATTAATTATAGAATCATGTGAACATTATGCAGGTCATCTGTTGGCTGGCTTGTTTGATTGTTCCATCTGTCTGTCTGACTGACCGACAGTCGCCACAATTTCACAGAAACTTGGTGAAACAAGCTTCTTGGAAACTCAGTGTACTGTGCCGTTGGGCAAGAAAGGACCCATTAAATAACAGAACAGGTCCAGATCATGGGGCAGATTCACTAAGTTCTTCAACTTTCTTGGACTCTTGCAACTGGGGTACTTGGCCTTGGCAGTGGTCTGTACTCACTGAATACCCCTCTAGATGAACACAGTGAATAGGAAAACTACAATAAGTATAAAAAGGTAGTATCAATCTGTTTTGATGCCTGGCAAAATCTTTCATGTGGCCAACTAAAGTACATTTACTTAGTCTCCTGTGCTCTTGCTAAATAGCCTACATGGAGGTATTGAGTTTTACCTGGTATTTGTTCTGTTTTCAACACCAGGCCTATTCAGACATCATCATTTCCAGAAGAATGACCCATGGGTCATGGTAAGTCTCTGATTTTGTCTCCTAGATCCACTGCTAATTGCAAAGCAAAAATATTAACGCTGCGTATAAATTCCTGAGTTTTAGACCAGATAGTAAGGATCAAGGTTCAAGTTTATTCTTCACATGTAATAAATACAATTATTGCTTCCTAAAAGGTTTTGGAAAGACATTGTGTACCAAATGGTTTTGTGCCGGTACACTCATTTACAGAGGAAAGGCCTTCTACACAGCTACCAACAGAAAACACACAGGCCAGGCAAGTCACAATTGCTTTTGAGAGACACTCAAAAAAAATACAAATTCACCTTCTCAGTAGCAAAGCACAACTTAAATGAAATTTTAAAATGTGCACACAAATTTTTGCCATCTGGCTCAAGATACCCAGGAAGCCTCACATGGGTTCTTGGAAATGTACTCTCTTGAACAAACAAACAAAGAAGCCATTATCTATTTATTGTTTTGTGATTTGAGACAACTTGAGTGCCCCTGCCAAAAACTCCCCACAATCTTGGAAAACACATGTTCTTTGGAGAAATTCGCTAGAAGAGCTTTGCAGTACATAATTCAGCCCTCGTGTGCAGCAAAGCTCTCCATGTTCGTCACTAACCCACTGTAACCCCCTCCGACTCCCCCGTACCAAGTCTTCCCTTGCTCCCTGCCTACCCTCCTGCACCCCCAGAATAAAAAAAGAGGCGAGCACAAGGCAGATTTGACCCCTGGGATCTGAGTGGATGAGGAAGTAGGGAGAGGAGAGAGGCCAGATGTCAGGGCACACATCGCAGGAGGATTGCAGTGTGCTGTGACATTAAAAAGAAGCAATGTTTTGTGCCTAAAACATCTTGCTTACAGTAGCAGGGTCTGATACAAGTATTATGTACGAATACATCAGTCGCCCTAGACCCCCTCTTCAGATGAAGACACACACACATACTCACGCACGCACGCACACACACACACACATATACACACACACAGGATGCAGCTCCCCCACCTTTTACCTTTTCTCCCTTCTGCTTCTATCCTCCTCTCCCTCTACAGAAGTAAATTATCAGAACTGTGTTTGAAAGTGAATGAAGGGTGACTCTTTCTCTTGCTCTCTCTCCCTCCCTTGCTCACTCCCCCTCTCCCTCTCCCTCCCCCTCTCCCTCTCCCGCTTTGACATCTCAGTTTTTTTTTCCTTACTTGCCACCGTTTCTGGGCTAGGTGATAACTGCCGGTAATAGGATTAACATTGATTTCTTTTTGCAAGAACAGAGATGTGCCGGTTCCAGCTATTTATTGAACTGCCAGCTTTGAACTATCAAAACTGACTGCCGGAAAAGACCTAATGCAGCATTTTAAAGAAATGAAAAGCCTCTGTGCATTTCTTTCTCTTTCTTTGTTATTCCTCCCTTCTCTCGCTCTCTCCTTCCTTTTTGTAACCATGGGATAAAAGGAAGAATCAGGCGCCTGTGTTCTAAGCTCTGGTAATGACTTTATTTATACATTTTGTTTTGCTCACCTTTCCTGGCTTAATATATTTGCGATTGGATCTAGGACTTTGTTATTGTGTTTTTGACTTTACCCTCACCTTGAAATGTGAAACCCGTAGCGACATTGTTCCTTTTTTCCCCTCCCACCATCCATCTTTGCTTCTTCTTTCTCCTGTATTCCAGAACAGGCCCCTGGTGTGAGCAGTGGTCAGAAGCAGTGAATCATTTCAGCACTGATCCTCTCTCTCTCTCTCTGTCACATACACACACATAGACACACACAAACAGACTCTCACACACACATCAGAGTGAAAGGACACACCTTGTTCAGGCAATTAATACTACAATCCTGCACACAGGTCTGGCCTGCCAACAGTATAAAAACTTTGTCATAACCTTGTGGTATTGGCAACTTTTAGGAGGCTATGATACAGAATAAATACATTAGTTTCTTCTGAAGCAATATCAGAAGAAACCAAAATGTCATCATGGTAACATGGATTGATTTGCCATTCTATCTGACTATAAGGCAGAGAAGTGTAAGCCTTTATGAAAGATGAGGCTATGGAGTCTTCATATTACCTCTGAACACAACTAATGTGCAATCTATTTGGTATCGACTGACAGTTTTGGCCTGATGCCTCCTCATTAGTTGTGAATAATGAGTGAGTTCCCTTCAGCTAAAGGAGAGAATTCTTAAAAAAACAGCGGCACAAGACGATTCTATTGTAAATGCGCTGTGTAAATATAATTGAAATCATTTTTTCCATCTGTCAAAAAGCCGTGAATAACAGCAGAGCGTTCTGTGGAGGTGACTCGCTGTGAAAACACAAGGAGGAAGAGTATTTACACCTATGAATGGTAAATGAGTGGTATTCAGCTCTAGAGTTGAGTCCACCACAAAGCCTTAAACTATACAGCTTTTGCTGGTCACTCAGGTAATAGCCACATATCTGATCTGGATTTTACATTTCCAAGCCAATCAATAGATCTATTAGTCCCATCTGTGAAACATGTTCCTTATCCTTATGGGCATTTTAGGAGTGACCTACATATAGTATAGCTGTTATGCAGGGTGCAAAGTGACCAGGCTGAGAACATCATAGTATATGCTGCTATTATTGTTGTGAGAACCATCCAAAGAGGATACATAGATGTTTGACCAGAACCACCTTGACATTCTTTGCACACCTCAGTGTATATATGGCATGAATGGAACAAAGGATGCCAATAGCTCTTTTATTTCTGGTAGCTGCCTGTGTTATGTGTCATTATCTGGAAAAGTCTGCCCGCTGAGTTTATTTTTGTGTGCTTACAGGTTAACAAGGTATACATGTCCAATGTTATGGGACCTTGGAAGTTTACAACTTTACAATCTAAGTGTATCCCATGCATCTTTTCTGTGAAAGTTAGAGTGGAATATTTCCAAGGCCTTATATATCCGCAGCACTGTCTCTTGACTTGATGCTTCTGTAGCTCTGCAACATGACCTGGCACTTCAACTAATTGTCTGTGAATGAGGTAATTGATTACTGATACAAATCAATTGGACACGCCGCCTACAATTACAGTTAAGACTGGGACTAATTGTTTGCTAATCACTTGGTCATTGTCCCAATGAAGTGCTCTCAACTTGACCTCTCTGTGTTGTTAATTTATTAATTCATTTGCTCATTCATACATACTTGTGCCTTCAGCTGTACACTTCTAAACCAAATGTTCCTTTGATGACAAAATAACACCTCTGAGACAGGTAGTTCTTATGTCTCTCTCTCTATATATAGGCTATATGAGCAATTACATTCAAACATCCATAACGGCAACAAAATACCATACCACACACATATGTATGATCCAAATGATAAAATTAGTTCCACAACCAAGAAAAGTGAATGCGCAAATTTCATGTAATGATCATTCACATCATAACATACTATGGCACTGTGTTGGTGTTATGGACGTGACAGTTTTAGGAGATATATAAATATATACCAGAATAGTGTCTGAGAAAGCTACATTAGGGAATGGGGAATTAGGGACTGTTTCTGATCATAGAATCCTGACAGCCTTTTCTGAGGGAAGCCTAATGTTCCTACTACACTTCCTACTACACTTCCTACTACTTCCTACTACACTTCCTACTACACTTCCTACTACTTCCTACACATTCGGTAACAAATGATTTACCATACAGGCAGACAGAGCCAGGCTAAGTTTTCTGCTTCACTGGCTTAATATGTTATTAGATTAGTTACATTAGTTTCAAATATCAACACACACACACACACTGACCATTATGCATCTGATTATGAAACTATTATGAAACATGAGCAAAATTGTATATTGTATATGCAGACATTTCTTCAAAGACAATATATTCTGTCAGTAAGAACTGAGGGGTGGCCTAATAGGCCTTCTTTTAAAATATATGATTGGCATAAGATGGATGCAACATTAACCTGTTATTTTACCCAGAAGATTACTAAAACACTCAGTGGATTGTTCACAGTAATACATTTTGACGTCACAGCCAAAGCAGCCATTATGAAGACCTAAGAATATGATATACATTTAATGGTATGTAGTGTGACAGGCAGAGTCAAGTGGTAAATGAACTCCCCTCCTTCCTCCACTCTCTCCCGCTGCTACATCTGTTACAATCAGCTGAGGCCAAACACAACGCTTGCACCAATGTCACTACCAATCACCTCCAACAAGCTAAACACCACTTACGGTTAGCCTGCTGTTAGCCACACTAAACACTTCCTGACAGAAGTGCTAGTAAATTGAGTAACTGGAGGAGACAGAGATAGAGAAACAGAAAGAGAGAGTGACAGAGAGAGAGAGAGAAAGAGAGGGGGGGCTCATCAATGCTTCCCTCTCCTCAGGCAAGGAGGAGGCAAAAGCAATCATTAGCAACTAGTGGTGCTTGCTCCACCAAATAAGGCATTTGAGGGAAGATTTATGCAGTTTCCTGACTGGAGGTGATTTATTTATTCCAGTGGAGGTGGTGAAATCATTAACCTCCGCTATGTCTCTGGGGTTGGGGGAAGGGATGAGATGGGGGGGGGGCGCATCTGTCACCACACTGCACCAAAGCACAGACAAAAGGGTTCTGGTGTGCCGTATGCATGCCTCACTCACCACCCCTGTGGCCCTGGGAGATGGAGGGGGAACCGTAGGGGAGGAGGGGGAGGCCCAGAGGGTGTTGTGGTCACTGATGTGTCTCTAATGTGGGGTGGGAAAAGGTCAGACAGGCAGGCCGACGCACTAGCTTGAGCACTGAACAGCACAGATCGCAAGGCTCACTTGTTGTGGTGTTATTTGACGGACAGACTGGGAGGGGGGTGTTAGAGGGCATTGAAGTCGAGGGGTTAGGGTTGTGAATTGAAAGTGGGAGACCTACCAGGCCAAACCAAGTTGGGTTTATCTTGCAGGGAGATTACTATATTGGAAGCGATTGCCATCTCTGCCTTTCTGGATGATGCATCCAGAATTAAATATCACCATCAATACAATCAGTTGCTCTTCCCATCTACACATAATTGAGTGCTAGGCCTTGATCAATTATGAATCAGTGCAGATAATGAATTTGGGATTTAATCTGCTTGGAGACTATTTTGAGACATGACCCAGGTCAACTCTGGATTTCAAACCTTCAAAAAAGTCTATTTTTCCTGGACTAATAAAGCCACAACTGTATAATGTCATGATTTAAAAATGACATGCGTAAAAAAAGAAAGGCATATTTAAGTGAATTGGAGATGAGAGGGCTTGTCTGCTTTTGTGCCATCACCACCAAACTTACAAATATGGACACTAAATGAGATTAAAAAAAACAACAACAAACGCTCTCAAGACTAAAGCAACATTTCTGTTAACAGCTGTCAGCTCCGATTATCACCCACTAAGATTATCCAGTTGAAGAGGAACGGCTATGACATATCGAGTTGCCTGACACGTTAGTCATACACACATATATACACGCACCCTCCATGTGGTTGCAGCACAAAACAAAAACATGGCCCCTCTCTGCTAAACAAGGGCTGTCTTGATGCTGTGCCAGAGTTGGACCTCACAGCAATCCAGGAGTGGAATTACATCAGACACTATTAGAGTTGCACCCATCACCCAGAGAACGCATTGTGGATTGTCACACTGTTTCCAAGACAATATCATAAGCTCTTTAATCTGGGCATTAAATGAAGACGAAGAGCCTGCAATCTCAGATCTAGCAATTCTCAACACAATCGGTATCATTCTGTAATGGCAGCAGTGCCAAAAACTGCAGGCTACACCGTTTTTATTCCCTGCTTCCATTTGGTCCCTAACTCTTGGTTTGCATTCAGCCCCCGGTCACGGTGCATTTGTCTGGATAAACCTTCACACTGTACATGACTGTACACATAGGTATTCAACCTACTTTAATTTCACATTGTGCCATTTTTCAATGTCAAAGTGGAGCAGGGTAAAAATATGAAGCATTGTACCTGATGAGCCTTTGCATTGGCAATAGAACCTAGCCCTCCCTCAATGCTAGCGGCCATGTTGGCAGTGAGCCGTTTTGGAACTGGAGAGGAATGCTTGGGCTGTTGTTGGCAAGTTGGGTTAGAAGGCTCTGACCTTTATGAAACAAGATGCCTCATACCCTTTGGCAAAAACAGGACAGGAGGAGGTGGCTTCTTTCAATTTTACACCCGCCTTTGTTGTTCAATTTTTACACCCGCCTATGTGTTTCACTACCTTTCTTGGAAGATGAATGAATATGCATTTGGGAAGATTTCCATGAAAATATCAATTCCCATTTTTGTCCAATCAGAGCATATTTAAACATTTCAAGATATGTCATAATGGGGTGGAACAGATTATCTATATGATTTACAAACATCGCATGCAAGTAACATTAATCAGACTTGGGGCCGTTTACATGAGGTAACCTCCTTGAAATCCATCAGATTCATTAAATGTACTGTAAGCAATCAGTGAGTATACATGCAACACGTGTCTCCCATTAAAATCACAGACTTAATTTGTTGGAATTAACACCGAAAAAACGTCTCTGAAGACTTGGGACATTGAGAGAGTGCAGCCCCGTAGAAGACCTTCGCTAATGATCCCGGTCCCAGGGCAACATGTATGCCAGTGGGCCACTGATGACATGTACCTGTATATGAGTGTCAGCTTAATTAGAAAAGTTGAGGAGGGGTCCAGGCAAAAGTCATAACAGGCCCCTGTTTAAAATTCTCAGAATAGCAGGAGAAATCAAAAGGGGGGAGGGTTAGAATGAAATGACATCGTTAATCGGAAATTAATCAGGAGCTTAACTTAACTGAGCAAGGTGATGAGGTGATGGGGTGGTCCTGTCAGCAGGTTTCTCTCTTTTTTTTCCTTAAATGTGTGTAATTGAACACTTATGGCAATCTCATGGTCTCTGCAAAGAGCATCTGTGTCAACCCAAAGCACCTGAAGTGAGGCGGGGGCCCTGGATCATCCAATTATTTCTCTTCCCTTGCCATTCCCACTGCTCTGAGCTCTTAATTTCATTAGAATTCAGGGAGATTCAAATATACATATATATGTATACATGTCTGTATCTTTCTCTGAGTGTGTATGTGTGTGCGTATGTGTGTGTGTGTGTGTATGTGTGTATGTGTGGAAGAGGTGGGGGCAGGTGGTGGCTGGGGCAACCGAAGCGGTTTGTCAGTCTGTAGTGTGGCAATGATTCTGTTCCAACCTTATCAAGCCAGCACTTGAGAGGACTACAAATCAGTGTTTTATTAAGGGCAATAAAGCAGGGCATCCAATTGCGACCAAAGTGTTCTCAAATTTACGAGGAATATTTTATGCTGGCATAATTTCTTCCCCTGGCTGGTTAAATGTTAAGATTTTAAAGTTATATTTTAATGAGAATATATGCTTTTAATTAAATATTTAATTTTCTAGACAATAAATATGCTGAGAGTAGATAAACACTTGGGCCTGTATTCAATTAACACAGCTTTTGGCCTAACTCTGACTGCTAGATTTATAAAGGTGCTTTTAGTTTTTGTCCTGAAACATGACCATTTACAGACAGTTTTTTTCACATTAACGATGAAAGATAGATTAGTCATCTTACAAGTAAAAAATATGATTCACAAGTTCAAAATTGAGCAAGTATTGATTCTGGAGTCTAGCCAATGTCTTTGTTGTTTACAACCACAAGTATGTCATTCACCTCTACCAGGCAAAAGGGCAAATTTAGTGACAAATAAAACAGCCTCTCAAAAACCTTTAAACAAACACTGATCTAAATTTATGCACGAGCGGCACAGCTCGAACAGCTGCCTAATTTAATAATGAAGTTGGTGAAAATATGCAGAATAAGATAGGAGGGAAGGGTGGGGGGTATAATTTGGCAGGGTAAAAAACAATGTGGGGTGAAGGGGAGGGGTGGACAGGGAGGGATGGGGGTGTAAACAAACGAGCCTCGGCAAGGGCAGCTGAGGAGCGAGCGTAGGAGGTCCACGGGTTGAGCGATGTGGCTGTGAAACACGTGTTGTGTTAGTGGATGTGAATGCGTATGTGTGTTAAATATAGCTGAATGTGTTTATGTGTTAAGCGTGCCAGGAGAACTGCCGTCCTGAACTGTGTTGTGGTGGCATGGGCTGGAGGCTGCCAAACACAGGCGTCTGATTTAGCCCGGAGCCTCTTGCCAGCACACCACCTCGCACTCCCCAGTGGGGGCCTGCTCTCAATGGAGGCCTCCCTGACGACCCTGATAGCGCAATCAGGGCCAGGGCAGAGCCCAGGCAATTTCTCCTTCAACTCTTTGATAACCCTGGGCAAGCCTGCTGCAAAAACACACGCCAATAGCCATGGCAGCCACAGCCGGGGCTCCTGCTGCCACAGCAGCAACAACTCAATTGGAATGGGGCCCCATATTTTTCAAGCCGAGTGGAAACATGAGGTTACACACTTCCACAACGGGAGAGGTGGAGAGGGGTGTCTTTCTGCCGTTGAATGGAAGACTGTGAATCTTTCTGGGGGGTCACTTAGCCAAAGGACTACATCTGATGAACATGACAGACCACGACAGTCTTCCCATTCTTATGTTAGATGTTGAATAAGGTAGAAGATCATGGGAAGGGCTATGTTTTATATGCTTAGGTTTCCCAGTGGCCATTTGTATGGCCATAAAAGTGACAATTTTGTAAATCCATGGCTACACTTTTCTGTGATAGATCACAAAAAATTCATGAAAAATATATATCTACCACATATCACAAACACAGGTTAATGCTGACAGAGATGTCAATGTCAAGGCAATATTTTGTGTAACATTATATCTCAGTATGTCCAATTTAAACAACTCAAAAAGGAAAGGATAGACCCAGAGAAAACCCAGACAGTTCTTTTTAAAGTTTTACTGTCAATATTTGCTTGTGCGCTAGCTATGTTTTCCAGGTCTCTCACAATATGGCAGGCCCTGAGATAGAATCTGTTCTGTGGCCGAACCAGCAGGGAGGACAGGCCTCCATCTCCTCCCAACTCTCTGCTC
The DNA here is from genome assembly GCA_027481765.1 of Tenualosa thibaudeaui. Classification (NCBI taxonomy): domain Eukaryota; kingdom Metazoa; phylum Chordata; class Actinopteri; order Clupeiformes; family Clupeidae; genus Tenualosa; species Tenualosa thibaudeaui. The sequence goes on along the minus strand of JAIFZK010000173.1, from coordinate 1,280,268 downwards.
TTCAGGAATTGGATTTTTTTTCTGTCCCTTTCCACCGAGCTGCTGCATCTCTTATCTCCACATCTGGCTCTCCCATTGTGAGCTCAGACTCAGAGAAGAAAAGGCCTTCCAGCTGCTTTGACTTTGGGACTTATTTCCCCATTTATTTCACACCTTGCCCCCCACCCCAACCCCACATCCCAGTCCCATCCCCAGCCTTCCCTCCCCGCTGCCGATGGGGCTGGTATTGAGCAGAGTCTGACTGCTCTCTGCCCCCCCTGCAGATCAAATGCATGTGAACCAGCCCAGGCACCAATACAGAGGGAACGGATACACACAAAAGTTCACAGCAGCCGTGGAACGGGCCAACAGTGGTGTCTTTGTGGAGGGCGTTGAAAGGTGCGGAGAGCGAGCACTACAAAGCCAGTCTGTGATCTGAGGCTGTCCAGGGAGGTCAACAGGAGGCATGGAGGCTTCACAGTGCGTGTGACCATAAGGACGCCACTAGGGTCAAAATAAAGAGAGGATTCATCACCCACCTGTAAGAGATATGCATCAGTTTACATGTTCACGGTACACTTTGCTTGTCACATTTGAATCACAGTGAGGACCAGGGGACATTGTCTTTACAATGACCTAGAATGATTTCACCAAATCTCAGTTTGACAGCAACATTCTTGCATAGAGTAGTAGAGTAGAGTAGTAGACTGGATAATCAGCATTTCAGCTGGTAGGCAGTATAGCTTCAATTAAGTATTTAGATCAGTTGAGGGCTGGTAAAGGTTATAATACTGGTAAAGGTTGTCTGGCCACTACTACACTGTCTGGTCACTACTACACTGTCCAGCCATAATTCCTGATAACCACCTATGGACTGACTACCATGCAATGTAAAGTGGGATAATACTCTGGAATTATTATGATCCTTACCTAAAACCATAGACAACTTGTCATGGTTACTACTGATTGTACTTTTCCTGCGTGACGCCTGGCATCCTGCATGACCCCTTGAGTTGTGGATCTGCCCAAGGTTTCTTCCTGGGTGCTCCTTCTGTAAAGCGCCATGAGACAATACTATTGTAAAAAGCGCTGTATAATTAAATTGAATTGAATACCAAGACATTAATCATGCCAACTAGTCTTTAATGGCAAAATGCATTTCTAAGTACAAGTTGTACAGTCCACAGGCCCACTCCACAGACCCCGGACACCAACGTACAGACGTACTTCTATGTGCAACATTACTGTAAACATAAACACAAGTAATGAAAAACCTTCATCATCAAGTGCCAAAATAAATGCTGCTAGAGACTGCTCATCTAGACTACTGTCTGGATATGTCTGCCACACTCATTAAATCAATGCATAGTGATGTATAGTGAAGTAACAGGGTTTGTGACTTTGAGCAGCATTCTGAGAAAGTGCTTGTGATGTATATTGTTGATCATCACAATGTAAAGTGCAGGCCATTGCACAACTAGACCTTCACTGTGTTATTGTGTATATATTACATGTGTATGTGTGTGTGTGTGTGTGTGTGTGTGTGTGTGTGTGCTTGCATGCTTGTGTGTCTTTTATAGTAACTGTCATTTCAGTGTCACACAAAAGAGCTGAGTCAGGGCCTACTGTGGCAGTCTTGAGCATTGTTGTTGGGCTCTATTTCCCCTCTTTCTCATTACAGTTAGACGCCTCTGACAGAGGCAGCTGGCTCTGTGGGCTGAGCTCCTGAGGCCGCAAGGTTGGAGCATAATGCTGCTCTTAGGTCAGGGAGGCCAGGGCAAGCCTTATCACACTGACCTTCAGGCCTGCTGATGCCTCTGCTTTCATACATCAGGATTTTAAAAGGTGGACAAACACACACAAATGGACACACACACACACACAAAAAAAAAACACAAGCAAATTTAGGTGCCTGTGGAGCCTTCTGCTGCTTCTGTTGAACTACTCAAGTGGGCCAAAATCATGGCAAATACTGTGCTGAAGTAACTGCACTAACCTTAAAGCAGGAATTATTTAAATAATGCGTATTTTGATGCACACTATATAATACATACTACATACCGTGACTCTATAGTGTCAACATAAATTGGGGATCCAGACCCATGACAAAGCCCTACAACCATTCTACAGTTTGTGTAGCTTCAGTTGTAGTTCATTTCAGTTTCACTTTCTGTTCCTGTCCAAAATGACTATGGTTGAAAAATTAGTGTAGAAAGTCATTTTGGACAGATTTTTTACTGCCTTCTACTACCTTCTCTACTGTAGGTGATGAAAAAAAATTGAGGATCGGACTGTTAAGCAGGATCGACAAACGCATCAATATTGATAAAATCCTATTAATTGTCACCCGTTATCAGAATACTGTTATCTTTGTTTACTTTTATATTTTTACTTTTGTAGAAAATATTAAAATTCTGTTTTCACCAACAGATGTGTATCACATAAGAAAACAAACACATAAGCAAAAGTAAAACTGTAACTGTAAAAGTTAATTTGAACCTGAACCAAAATGCTTAAGCTTATGAAATTTTAATATTTTATATAATCTGGTCACAAATCTGGTGCCTTATACTCAGCATGACAGTTTCTTATGTACAGACAGTGATAGGACAGGACCGCACATGCTCCTCCATGCCACAGGCTCCTGTGAGGGCAGCGGGTTCCTCCCATGGTTCCTCCTGAAAAATGTTACCCATCTTAAATCAGAGGAATCATTTCATCCTCCACACATTCGCCAGGTTAATTTCAACTGCAGCTGTTCCTTTCTATGCACCAGTGCATTCTGATGC